>VXAZ01001309.1:828950-1428950 GCA_013399875.1 Gymnorhina tibicen
ACATATGCTGACAGCTTTCAGATAATAAATACTTTGTTGTCATCTCTGAAGCAGCCAGCATTAAAATGAATAGTGACTTCCCCCTTCTCCATGTGCGGCTGTATTGGACAAGCTCCAAATGGCCTGGATGCCCTGCTGTTCACGTCTAATTGTTTTCTGTGGGGAAGGCAGTTTACTGAGGGCATTTCAGGAAAGGGGAGCCAGCAGCCAGTGGCTCAATGACTTTTACACTAGACAGCATGTAGATGAGCTAAGAGTGCTGGCTGGGTTAAGAATTGCTAAATATTGTGATCAGCTGCTGCAGGCATGGAAGGGATAGGAGGGCTGTTGAAAATCAGATAAAAACTTTATTTCTGATTAACCCCTGTTCCCCTCACCCTCTCCCTCCCCCCATCAAAAAGTTTCTCAGATTTACCTAGGGGATTTAGCTAGGGGGGTTTTATGACTTTGAAAATACGATGGTGGTGGATTAGAAATAAAGCAGTGAATGTCTGTATTGGAATCAATTGATATACATCAACTACTTCAGTTCTGGTTCCAATCTCACTTTGTGTCTCTTAGATAGGAGAAAGTAAAGAATGTAATTTATTTTAAGCTTATTTTTGGTATTTCATTTGAGACTACATTTGGATAGAATTTCCCCATGAGATGAAAGTGCTTATGAGTTATATGGTGTTTTTATTAGTCATTTAAATCTACCTTAAACATGTCTAATACTTCAGAAGAAGTTAAATTATAAAATGAAATACTGTCTGCAATTAATTAACTGTTGTTTCTGGTTAGTACATACCCAACATCTCAGAAGTAGCAGACCTTTTCAGCTATCACATAATTTTTATTCTACTATTCTATTCTCTTCTTCTGCATGAAGAAAGCAACCCTTGCTCTTTTTTCACCTCCTAGTTGGTTTTCAACTTGAGCAAATGAGTTATTGAACTGAAATAACCAGATAGCAGAAGGAACTGCTGGGGCTAAAAGCTAGTTTAACACTTCAACAGATTCTGCTTTACGGTGATTAGTCAGTGTCTTCCCCCACTGAGTGGCTCTGCTTCCCTCAAAGCAGTAGCAATGCACTGTTGCACATATAGATGTATTTTTTAATATGTAATAGTGAATTTGGAATTTTATAAGATTTGTTCTAAGTTAGTTTCTTTTATGTTGTCTTCTACAGGGAAAATACAGGCATTAAATGGTCTCTCCTTTCTTTTGTTTTAGAGCTTGTTGGCCTTTAAGCACTGTAAAAGCTGTTGCTGCCCTTTGTTGGTAGTATTTTTATGGTCTGTCAGGATGTTGGTGCTAGCATGATGTTAGCTGGAAAGCTTCAGTCTTGCTCTTCTGTTCTAAGAGATGACCACAAGTTTGACTGAGGCTTGGCAAGCTTTATTATAAGGATGCTGCTTGGGTTGATGTTTTACTGAGGTGTCAGTGTCTGTATGCCTGGCAGAAAGCAGTGCTCTTTTGGTCAGTACAGTGTTACATGATTTCTTTCTCCAGTGATCAGAAGGTATGTGCTGACCTAAACCTCCTGTGCAGGCAACTCTGCCTTCACTGCAGCCCTCCACGAGCATTGCTCATGACCTGTCCTCTGATCCTCATGTTCACATTCCTCCCTTATCCTTGGCCATGCAGCATCCTGTGATTAATAAATTGATTTCAATTACTTACTTTTGACAGGAATGTATATTTTGTAACATTCTCCTGACCTTGCTAGCACTTTCATCTTCTGTAAACAGTTTATCTATCAGTCACAGCTCTGTGCAATCCCTTTTGGCCAACACTTAAGGCAAAGGTTTTATTTGAGCAGTGGGTGGCCCAAGCTATGTTCCAGTGAAACTGATACCAGTGATACAGAAGTGTACTCTAAAATGGATGTTGTAGTAATTTAGGATGGTATAACTCCAGTTTAAACACTAGTAAAATAATGATGGTATCCACAAAGTAATTGGAATGCTTTCTTTTTTTTAAAAGTAGAATGAAACTGAGTTCCTTATGGACTCTAGTTGCTATAAAGGGAGCATCTCTGTTTGTTATGCCTGTTAAAGGATTCCCTCATATACCTCCAAGTCTGAAAATACAGTGACAATACATGTTAGTCAAAAAATTTTGTGATAAGACAAATAATAAAGAAGCTCCCATATTGATAACTTATTTTTATTGTTTTTTGGCAGTATGGTTGACTAAACACCTGAGACGCAATCTGAACCTGATTTTTGAAATAAAAAGGTAGTTTAAAAATTTAACACAGTTTCCTAAAGCATTCAAATAATTCTAAGTATTTTTAGATACCCTCTGCGTATATGTAGCACACATTTATTCAAGTACATACGTAAGATTTTAGGGGAAAAGTGTAATGGAAACAATCAGACTTAACATTTGGTTCAACAACATTGAATTGCCACATTCCCCCTCTCCATTTGCATGTGCTTTTGGTTAAACCTGTAATTATCATGATTACAGATCCTTTCCTATTCACTGCAAACAACATAAAGTGCTCACATCATGTGTGAGACTTTTTTGTTCCCCTGTGCAATCCAACGCTTATTTCCTGTTCAGTTGTTCTCTGTAAAGATTTAACAGATTTCTTCACGATCTACTTTTTCCATTTCATCATTTTTTGTATTTGGTAGGACTTTTGAAAGGATGACTTTCTTTTGAGCACATCTTTCTTAGTGTATTCTGCTTTAACGGAAAACAAAACTTAGCTGTGTAAGGGAAGTGAGGAACTGTGGTGTGTGTGTGTGTCACACGCCTTTGTCTCGAAGAATCATGCTTCTGTTAGTGATTAAAGGTAACCAGCAGTCAGCCCTTCAGCAGTCCCAAACACGCAGGGGTAGCAATTATGCCCTCTTTATGTTCTTCCTGGCCAGATGAGCAGAGGTAGGTGGTTGTGATGAGAAGTAGGAAAAATGGAAAGAGGTATTTTATTTTTCAAGGAGGGAGAGAGGCCATCAGGTCATTTCATGGTTTAGCAGCCTGCGCTGGGTGCAGTTGAGACCCTCTGTTTCAGACTTTTGCATTGACTTGTGGTGTCATATAGGAATCAGGGCTGAATTCCTCTCTGTGTTTGAGACAAGTGCTCCCTTTTTCTTTGGGTTTAGTGAAGTAAAATGTTGATCCCATGTTTATAGCTCAGAAGAAATTCATGATTTTGAGGTATGTGTGCTTTTCTTATGACCAGAGTTGCTTTAGATCATTTTAAAATAAACCCCAGTAAAAAGAGTATTTAATAAAGGAAAAGGACACCTTTTACAAGTATTACTTCTGTGAATACTGAAGTAAATATATCAGAAAGCCAATGCAAATTTTGATTCTTTCTGTGCTTTATTGCTCATCATTTGTTTGGGAAGTAAGAGTTTGCTCACATTTTTAATGTTGAGAGTGACCTTTGTAATTTGAGTTAAAAACAAATGGAGCAGAGCAAATTACTAGGGCACCCAAGCATGTTCTCAGCTTTGCCACACGGAAACATTTGTTTATTCTGCAGGGGTCTGGGAAGACAGCCCAAAGGCTTTGTGAGATTGAGGACCATAAAAGACGGAACAGGTGGGAATGCCTCATCTTTCCCTGTAGTAGCTCTTAATGTGCCACTGCTGCATCTTTGGGGCATTTTTGTAAAGTATGTGCATGTCAAACAAAAGAAAAATTATGTAGACTGTATGTCAATGAGATGGCAATACAATTACTTGTTGTAGATGATGCTGAACAGTACTGCATCCATCTGCTCCTATTAAGTGAAATGAGATGTACTCCATTCTCTTTATGGTTAGATGACAACAGAACGCATAACCAGGCGTGTCAGAATTATTGGTTACCAGAGGCATTATTCAGATTTTTCCATCTTCTTTATTCTTCCTCAACTCCATTCTTTTCAGGCTTTCTGTATATACATCATAACCCCTGAATTCTGCAGTCAAGAGTACATCATTTAAAATAGCCCTGAGATAAATGCCCATGGGTTTTTAGCAGCCATTTAGAAATATGAGGGTTTTTTTTAAAAAGCAACTTTAAAAATTCTTTGATATCACTTCAAGTGCAACAACTGGACCACAAAGAGAAGTAATATAAGAAGTCTTCCAAAATGGTTTTCTATCTAAGCTAGTCATCATAAATCTAAAGTAATAAAATTATTAATGTGATTTTGGTACCTCTGTTGAATAAGGCTGCTCAGCTGTGTGCCATATAATATTTATTACTTCTACCTACTGTTAGGTTTCCAGTCACAGCAACTTTAGTTGCTGAGGCAACTAAAGATTTGTAGCCCTACCATCAATGTAAAGTCACAAACGAATGTGCTCTGAAAACAGGAGTGAGCCTGGTTTTTAATTGATGTAGCATGGGTACACCTTCAAAGCTTTTTTTCAGATAAACTTCCAGTCAGGTTTCAAACCAACCTTTAAACTGTGTTCTTAAATGTTTTGTGATTGCAGATTGATGTATCTCACAGCATCGGCTGGTGCTTTGTACATACAGTGCTATGTCAAGAAGTAGTGAGGTGTGAAGAACTATGCAAAACAGTTAATGAAAAGTTATGTTATTCTTAATTTCTTTACCCATCTCTACATGCCTTTTCAGTCTTGTGCTGTCTGTGAAATAGCAGATTTTTTTTGTTGTTATGTGACAGATTGAGATTGCAATAAATGAGCAAAATTCTTTCACTGGCCTGTGAAGTACTATGGAGATGGGACTGAAAGCACAAAGAGTTGCCTTACCTCACTTCACTCTGCAAACTGCTAATGGGGATGATTCTTCACTGGGTTTTGTAAGTATGAGCAGAAGGTGAACTTATTTTGTTTCTGTTGGAAGAGACATAAATTTTCAATTTTTCAATTTTCACTTTCAAATTGTCAATTTTTCAGGAGCACCTGAATGTAAGTTATCTAAAACATATTCCAAAATTAAATATCTCCCAGGGGGATTTTATTGCAAAGAGAGATAATTTAATCTGCTTCTGATCAATGTAAATTGGATCTGCTTCTAATTCAATCGAAATTGAATTCCGTATTACCAGACTTCTGTTGTTAACTACCCATTATGGAAAACTAGTTCCTTCATTGGAGCCCTAAAAATTGCTAAATATCTTTATGTGATAACCTTTAATTTTATGATTCTGTGCCTCTAAAGTCATGTTGGTGCAGATGTGCTGAAATAATTTCTTAGAACAGGGAGCATTAGAAAATCATGGTCAAGAAAACAAAAAAGTCTGGGTTTATTAGCTATGCTGCACCAATGCTATGAAAGCAGACTCATCTACCTACCACTTTTAGGTCCAAGTTGTTCATACAGAGTTCAGTTGTATCATTTACACATTCTAGGTGGGTTTATTACAAATGTCTGTATTCTCCATTCCACTGCAGAGTGCAAAATTTGAATCTACTATGCCCATGCCTTCTCTTTGTGAAGGGCCTGGAAAAGAAGGTGAATATAGTATGCTGCATATTTTACATACTTCTATGCTGCAAATCCAAGGTCCCAGCTGAACTGCCTGTACTGAAAATCCTTTAAAAGACTTTATTAGAGGTCACTGTGGTGAGAATATGCAGACAACCATTTCAAATGACTGGTTGAATTTAGAGACAATTACTTACTCTAAGTTATTGGTCTGTAAAACAGCCTTGAAGAAAAGGAAACTGTTTTAGAAACAGACTGCAGATGGAAGAACCAGGCGTCTGAAGCATCTGAAGACCTGTAACCCTTGTGTAAGGATAGAGAAGCCAAAACAATCTCTCTCAGACTTGGTGCAGTATTTAAAGCCTTGGCTGGTAACTGTAGGCCAAGACCAAACATGGAACATGAACTACAAAATGCAGTTGCCCCTCCGTATCCAAGAAATATTTTTCCCTATGAAAACAGCTCCAGCTTCAGGTCAGACAAAGTGTATTGCTGCCTCATATGCAAAGCACCCTTCACACTGCCTTCGCATAATGCAAATAAGCCAGGTGCAGGTTGCTCAGAGTCATGCAGAAGAACCTTGGGCAAAATTATACTTATTTGAAAAATATTTCATGCCTTAGGCAAACAAAAATGATACTAGCAATTCACCCAGGGCTGGCATTATTACCCACTCTTCAGCTTCTTGATGGAGAGCAGAGTTCACATAGGAGTTTGTAGGAGCTGGACCTGCTGTTGCATCAAATCCCATAAAAACAGCAAGTCTTCTGTCAAGAATCAATTCCCACAAAAGCCTCTGTTTCTTGACTGGCTCAAAAATGTGGCAAAACCTTGATAAAGTGTGTTTTTTATCCCCTCCTGGATCATTCCAGGCATTTTTTGATTGTAGGTACAGAGAGTCCCAGTGAGGCCCCGTGTGGCTTCTGAGCACAGGAGGCTTCCGGGAGTGCATTTTCCACAAGCCTTTGAAAGTGTAGTGAAACAAGTATGTGTTATAGGAAAAAAACTGGGTGGGAAGAGAAAGGTTAGCAAGTATCTAAGAAGACGAAGACTATTCAACAATGGAAGATAACTTCAAAAGTACGCAAGGATGAGAGGTACACAAGAAGCAAGAAAAATAAAACTGGCCCTAAGTTTAGTTAAAGAAAAAAAAGCAGCTCTTCAGATCTTTTTCAAAGATGTGAAGATAATGTTTCACTTGAATTAGGAGGTGAGCAATCTGTAAAGATACTGGCAATGCCAGGATGATGAAGGAGGAGACTCAGTACAGTAACTTGCCGCTGAGTCCACAATGTGTCGATGACAGGACTTGAGGCTGTAACTGCAACAGGAGATGAAGAAGATACAGAGAATGGATTTGTGCCAGGCGGAGAAATCTTGCACAGTCGGCCGAGAAATCAAACTGTATGTAATAATACCATAGAAGTGGAAAGAAGAGATTGTGACTGCATTGTAGGATCACAATAGAGACTGAAAGTGATGAGAAGAGCAGCTTTTTCTAGTTTTACAGGAGTCAAATGTGTAGCCTTAATCATTAACCAACATCAAACTTTATGGGAGAGTCTACCTTTTCAAAAAAAATGTAAGAAGTTCAAGCATAGCAGGACTCAAAAAGTGAAAACTTTAAACAATCAATTATAAAAGCAAAAAAAAGTGAAAGCTTCTAACTCAGAAAAAACTGTGAGGGGCCCATGCAAGGTTTCATGGCTCCTGCTGAGCATAGCTTTAATAAGTCATGAGCAGGGAAAGACAAACACAGTGGTGAATTCAGGGAGAGGACACTTGGGGTTTAATTTAAAATTTCTTTTGAGGTGAAATTTCTGGCTCAGGTGAGAGGTTCCTGCCCAGCTGGCAACCATGTGTGGCCAGGATCTGCTGTCCACAGGAGCAAGCATGTGTCACAGGCCTCCTGTAACTGTGATTTACTAGCTCTTGCTCCATTGAAAACATGAGATCTGGTTTTGGTTTGGCTTGAGACACAGGATTTTAATAACTCCAGTGGCAAAATTGTCAGAGTGTAATATGATCCTTTCAGTCAAAAATCTGCTTGATTGTATTTATCTGTGATTTTTAAGGCTGCTTTTGTTAATTTGTGCTTGCATTTTTGACAGCCCATTTGTACTCTGAGATGATGGGTAAGTATGTGATTCTGTTTGCTATGTCATTGATATACTCCTCTTTTCTCCTTGTGTTAATTTCCTCCCTAAATTAAGCATTTCTAATCTTTTTCAACTAGAAACCTCCAGATGTCACTGAATAATTTTTTCTTTGTCCCTTGGGCTCTTCTGGTTTTGCTGCATTTCCCTGGCATTTGTTGATGTCTGGAAGTAGAATCTACCTCACTTGGGACTGGCTCAGGAGGGGGAAGCCCGTCTTCTTTGCCCCTCAGAGAGTCCCCACCATTTTCATACAGGTCTTATAGGCTGCTTTGCTTTAAGTTATAGCGTGGCCAAAAAAGGCAATGGAAAATGAGAGGTGAATCAGACTCTCCTGTCTGCTTCCAGGTTTGAAGGGTTTACCCTAGGACTGAATAATAGAACAGTATCCAAAACTGTTCAGAGCAATTCAAAACAATTAATTTCCCCACAATTCCTGACCATCATTCAGTCCTTTTGGAGTTACTATACAGTAGCTCCGACAGAGCAATTGTGACTTTGGAAAGTTTGGAAATTTCCGTGGCATACACACACACAGAGTCAGCACCACAGATCTGGAAAATGCTGGATTTACTGTGCACACACTGCACAGTGTATTCACACACACACACACGTCCTGAAGTCTTTGGATCTACTCTGCTTACGCAACACGGTAGGTGGTCCTGTTTTCCATATTGGAACTCCTTGAAAGAAATAGAGCAGTTTTAATTTTCTTTTTCTACATAGATAGCCTCTCTCCTCCTTTCTTGAGCCATAAGGATCCAAAAGGTCCTTCAGCAGTCAGAACTGACAGCTGAAGACAGCCAGGGATACTGCAAACAAATGCAAATGTCTCTAGCTTGAGTAAGGCTCTTTGTGTGGGAGTGTCTTCCTTGGCAAGGTGGCCACAGTGTGAAGTGACTAAGACACTGTAAAATCACAAGTGAGAGAAGGCAGTTATAGTATTTATTTCAGGGTAACAGGACAAGATCTATTTTGCACCTTCACCCATGATTCATCTCAAGTAAAACTGATATTTAGCCAACAGGAGCTGAGCAAATGTTATCAAAATATTTAATCCTCTGCTATACCACTATTAAAATGTCTCAACAGTATCAGCTTCATTCTTGTTCCTTCCATGCCATCTTCACAGCAAATAACAGGAAAGTGTTGTCATTCTCTGCCTTCCTCATTCTAACAGAATGATTAAATACAACTGAGCAAACGTTTCCTATTCAGACTCAGAACCCAACAGCTCAGTTTTTGTTTTTGTAATGCTGGTGTCAGATCATTCTGAAATCTCTGCTGGTTCTGAAACTGAGATACAATTAACTTTCCCCCGCCCTTTTAAGCAGCATTATGGGTAATGACCAATAGAAAGTGTGAATTTTGAACAGGTTAGGATACTATTTTTTTATATGAAAACAATTGAAATAGCACAATTTATTAAATGTTGTCTCCCATATTTATTCTTTATTCCCCCCTCGTATTGTTAGACTTGGCATTTAGGGGATTTTCCCCTGTGCTAATGTCAGATTACATTGTCATTCTCTCATTTTTCTTATCTTCTTCAGATTGTTCCCCCTTTTCCTTTTCAAGTATCTTATTTTCTCTTTTGCTTTACTGAGCGATTCTTCAGGTAACCGTCTCTATTTTTCACTCCCAAGGCACAATATTTTGATTCTCTCCTTTATCTACATAGATTTCTATTTAGCTTTCCCCTTTTCCTTTGCATAAGAGGCACCTGAGATCAGTGACCCAACTGGTACAAAAGCACCTGTCAGGACAGCATGGTGGGTCCCTTTTTCTTTAAGAATACATCAGAACTAAACAAAAGTTTCATTTCTTCCTTTACTGTTTGTTGCTCTGCTGCATCGTAAGTGTTTATCTTTTATTGACTGACCAAGACTTCAGCAATTAACATCAGTTTGACAAAATATAGCATCAAAGATCATGTAGCAAATTTAGTTTGCAGAAATTTGACTGGCAATGACTTTTGCCTCAGTATTCGAAAAAATGAAAATAAGCTACCAAAGCCATTTCTGGGCCCTGCCATGCAACGTTATTGCACCAGATGTCACTGTTACACTTCTTAAAACATGGCGGTCGTGTAACTGCAATACAACCTCATGCTCAAAGGCTCTTAAAAGTCTGCTGTGTATGAGAAGGTGTGACCAGGAAAGTATTTAATAGCATGGTGCTTCCTGAAAGTACTCTTGTTTCGATTTGTGTCTGAGCCATTGTTCCTGAATACAGAATGGAAAACATTTCTTCTCTTTAGAGCCAAAGACACCCTAATTGCTGTGGATGTGAATGCTCTTGAAACTATTTCAGTGCAAATATTTTTTAGTCTACAAAAAAGGATTTTTAGCAATGAAGGATACTGAGAAATAATATAGCAATTGTCATATTGAAGAATGAGAAGTAGAAGCTCAGCTTCATCTCTCTGCTTTTTACAAGAAAATGCAAAAGAAATGCAAAGCCATTATACTGACTGAAACTAGTAATATTCAAGCAGACGAATACTCATACCTGGCTTCCTCTTTGACTTACCTTCTACATGAAGGACTCAAAACCTGGTAGATGTCAATGCAGGATGAACATTACTTCCAATATGTGAGAAACATTATTAGATTTGTATGATACACAGTAATTTACAAGATTAATTAGTCTTAAGATTGAAGTATCTTAAAGTTCAGAGAAAAACAAAATTTCAAGGCCTTTGACTGATGTGTGTTCTCTTTGGGCTCTCCTCAACTGGAGATGCATGCCACAGTTATGACAGATACAAACATATTTGCTGAAGTTTACCTGCTGCTCTAGTCCAGCTTTCCCCTTATCAACACATACTTGACACCATGGCAAACTGTTCATCCCTCAGAAGTTCAAATAGATTCATTTGCCTCTGAAATAATCCTCTGTTTTCCTCTGCCTTCTGGTAGTTTCTCCTCCATTGGTGTGATAATTTTTACCTCTTGCTTTTTCCAGGCATTTTTTATCTGCTCTTTTGGCCTTCATCACCCACCACTTTAGAGCATTTAAACCCAATACAAGCAGCCTCCTCTCTTTCTTCCTTTCCAGCCTGTCAGACAAGTAGATCAAATGGTATATCAGTTCTGTGAGTGGGTGCTGAAAGATCTCTGTACCTCTCAACAGGCAGACATCAATTCCTTTTGCCATGCCAAAGGAGGTGAGATAAGCTAGGACTAGCTAGATGCTGCAATAGAAAGCAGTTGCAGGCTGAATTTTGTAGCTACAAGTAGAGCTACATCAGACAGTCTTTTCTGTCTAAAAATTTCTGGCACTACAGTTTGTATAGCACAGCCACAGCCACTTGCCTCTCAGGATGCACTTCCAGAAAATAGCCTACCTTGCCTGTGCTTAGAGACAGCTGACATCTCGGTGGGTGTATCCCATATGTGTGAGAGAGAAAGCATTTAATGAAAGTAAGATGTCAATTTTTTCAACAAGGTCTGAAATAGTATTTCAGTTTATCCTGCCTTTTCTGTTTATACACTACACAGACAGAAAATCAGGGAGAACAAGTAGTTCACATGCTGCTTGGAGCAAAGTTACCCCAAACACCTATTTAGATTTCTTACATGCTTGAGATCCTGCATACAAAAATTGTCATTGTCTTTGTATATATGCCTTACATGACAATCCCCAATCATCTTTTCTGTCTGGTTCAAATTTACCTGAAGCCTTTGCATCTGCTACTTCATTAGCATTTGTATGTGAACTGCATTTTTAACCACTACTAGACTTCTCCTTTGAAATTCCTTTTTCCTTCCTAGTTCAGCAGTTCACATGCAGAGAAAACTGATCTTTAGTGCCAATGTTAGGTAGATATCAAAAATGAATATTTAAAAAGAGAACATAATCCCACTGAATTATTTCATAGTCATTTAATTGATGCATTTTGAAGAAAAGAAAGGAAAGCAGTTTGTACATAGAAGAAATTAATAATGCAAGAAATATTTATTTGCTTGTCTAAACATTCAGGGAGTCTTGCCTTGTAGTCATCTGAGCAAAGGCATAGGCATTTTTAGCTTTGATCTTTTCTTATTGTAAAAAGAAAAAAAAGAAAATGTAAAGAAATTATATGTTCCACCTGTTGGATAACTGAATTTTTAATGTCCTTGAACATTATCACCAGGCAATGTAGGCTCTTCATCAGCTAAAAAATTCCACTTATTATAAAAAGCATATTGGTCCAAACTGTAGAAAGTATTATACTTAATTGTGCTTGACTTTGTTTAAATTGTAATGACTTCTACTGTTAAGGTTTCATGATAAAGACTTTTAAAAGCATTTTCTATCCTTATGTGCAATGTACAGCAGAGTAACTACATTCCTAGTGAGAGACAGACACTTTTCCTACAGGTGTTATGACATCCTAGCAATTATCCTGAACAAAAACGGGCTGCAGAGAATTAAACTCTGTCTCCTCCTTACGTGAATTCTGAGCTGCATGTCTGAACCATTAGGAAAAGAAAATCTTTCCAGGCAGCCAGTCTATTATTCAGCCAGCTGAGTGCACAGGCCAGAGCCAGAGGGCAAACTTTCACTTGATTAGGTCACTTATTTCATCTTTACCATATGCAGTGTTTACATAAGGAGGAGGATTTTTAAAATGACTCACAAATTTCCTAGCTTAGTTGGCATATAAATGATTTCAATTCAAGCTGCTCCAGCAGTATTAAAATCCATAACTAACTGCAGCAAGTTTACAGCTCCAATATTTTGTGAGAGAGGAAACCTTTTTTGTTGATGGTTTTGCCTCTGTGTTTAGACAGTTTGATTTTCTCACTTAATAGTTTTGTCTTTATAGACTGCTAAATCTATAACAATCTTGCAAATAGTGTAAAGATACGCAAATTTGAAGGTCTGTTTTTAACCCGAATATCATACAAGCTAGATGTCCTTCTTGATTAAGTCCTGTCTTGCCCCACCTTTGCTGAGGGAAACAAGTGGGTTATCACTGGAAGTTGCTCATGCTGCTGTAGACTGCATATGCTCTTGTATACGTTTATTCTTTCCTTATTCCCAGATACCAGATGGCTCCTGCAACAAGGAATTGAAGGAGTTCAGTATTCTTGGTCATATTTAAAACAAACCAAAGACCACAGCAAAATAAAGATTATGCTGCTGAATATTACTGATGAAGGCAAGTAAATGTGTTGCACATTACAGTAAAATTATTTCCAGATTGTAGTAAAAAGGTGTCTGCCTCACAAAATGGAAAATTTAAGTTGCCAAAACTCTAACTGAAATTCTACTATAGGAGAAGATAATAATACCTTCCTATCAGTTTACAGTATACTTTTAAAGTAGTCCAGGGCTTCTTTTGTGTTATTATATAATTTAAAATATCTCCCTTAGGAAACTGTTGGGAAAAATCATGTCTGCTATGAAGAAATCCTGACTAAACTAAATACATACAAACATAAATATATCTATATGTATATGTACAATTTTACCTTCAAGTAAATCTAAACTTCCATGTGAAGTAAGAAAATTTAGTTTTTATCTTGGATGCCATCTTATTGGGTTCTTAGGTTGGATGTTTTCAGATATATGAATACAACAATCATTATGATTTATTAAAAACTATGTTTGTGGGTGTTCTTCATAAAATTGATAAAATAGTGGTGCCCCTACATGAAGAGAGATAACAGATGGGTGGTTTTGTGGAGTTATGATTAATAGCAATCAGCTTGCCATGATTCTTCAAAGAGAATTTATATATATAACATTTGTGTTTTCTTTTGTAGATAGAAAGTAGCCACTGAGGAACCCAGTGAAACTTAGGCATACAGTTAAGCCTATGCATGGAGATAAGTACCTTGCCAAATAATCATTGTTAAGGTGTCCAGGTCCTGGCATGGGATTTGGCTAGCTGAGAAAAAGCACAAGAAACTGCTGGACACGACATGAGAAACTGGTGAGCATAACTAGCAGAACAAGAGAGACTCACAAAATTGCATGTAGGACCTTGAGGAGGGACAAGAATTCACAACTAGTTAAGTGGAAGTGGTATGAGAGACTGCCACACTCCACACACAATTTTAGACAAGCGCTGGGGACATTTTGGAGAGTGCACTCTTGCAAGGCCAAGCACACCTAGGTGTAGCTGCTTAAGGCTGAGGCTACCTGGAGAGGGTTTAAGGTTGATGGGAGATGACCCAGCACAGCAAAATGGAGAGACGGGGATAGAAGAGGCCAGTCTCCTACCAGTAAGATTAGCAGCATGCTCACCAGGCTGAGCCAAATACCTCATCACTGAGGGCTTTTCTTCTTGCTATTGTCCTATTATTTTTCACTCTCCATACTTTAATGTGTAAGAAACATTTAAGAGATCCAAGTCCTAGAAACTGGAAAAGGGGCCACAGGTGCCTTTAGCTTCTGTGTGTGTGTGCGTTTGTGTGTTTCCCCAGTGTCCTGGTTTTGGATGGGGTAGAGTTAATTTTATTCACAGTGGCTGGTATGGGGGTGTGTTTTGGATTTGTGCTGAACAGAGTTGATAACAGAGATGTTTTGTTTTTGTTGCTTTTGAGCTCGCACAGAGCCAAGGCTTCTTCTGCTTCCCATACAGCCACGCTGGGGAGGAAGTTGGGGGTGCATGGGAGGTTGGAAGGGGACACAGCCAGGACAGGTGATCCGAACAGATGACAGGGATATTCCAGACCAAATGGCATCACGATCAGGATAAAAAGAGGCGGGAAGAAGAAGGAAGGGGAGGAAATTTGGAGTGATGTTGTTTGTCTTCCCAAATCACTGTTACATGTGATGGGGCCCTGCTCTCCTGGAGATGGCTGAACAATTGCCTGCCCATGGGAAACACTGAATTAATTCCTTGATTTGCTTTGCTTGTGTGTGCAGCTTTTGCTTTCCCTGTTAAACTGTCTTAATCTCAACCCATGAGTTTTCTACCTTTTAGCCTTCCAGTTCTCTCCCTGATCCCACTGTTGGGAGAGTGATTGACTGCCTGGGGCTTGGCTGCTGGCTGGGGTTAAACCACAACACCCAGTGAATGTCAGCCCTCTGTCTGCGTGTCCATATTTATGTGTAATTCACTAGGGAACTTCACCCGGACTGGGTGGGTGAGTAGAGGCAACCTGCACCTGGAAAATCCCAAGCTCTGAGCTAGTGACCAGGGAAGGGGCCCAGTGGTTAGGCATGGATGGGGGTTACATGAAAGCTGGAGAAGGACTTTTTACAAGGGCCTGTAGTGATAGGACAAGGGGAAACGGTTTTAAACTGACAGAGGGTAGGTTTAGATTAGATATCGGGAAGAAATTCTTCACTATGAGAGTGGTGAATCACCAGAACAAGTTATCCAGAGAAAGCCAGGTTGGATGGGGCTTTGAGCAACCTGTCCTAGCAGAAGCTGTCCCTGCCCATGGCAGGGGGTTTTGGATCTAGAGGATCTGTAAGGTCCCTTCCAACCCAAAATGTTTTATAATTCTTTAATTTTATGATTAGAAGGAATTTAAGCCTTTATTATCCATAAAAAAGCAGCAGTCTTACGAACTGGAGAGTGAAGCCGGAGAGGTGATACAAGCCTTGGCTATGTGTGCTTACATGTGTGTAAGATTGGGTTTTGTGTTTGATGCTGGAAAAGGCACTGCTCTGCCTCTGTTAGTCTGTGTGAGACAATGTCAGTGTTGAAAGTGTCTGCTTCTTGCTGCTTGGCCAGACCTGCCCGTGGGAAGAGCAGCAACTGCATCTGTCAGGCTGGAACAGGAGAAACCTCCTGGGTTTGAGATGATTAGGTCTCAGCTCTGGTGGTTTGAGAAGGAGGGATGCCTGAGCTCCTAAAGTGCATTTGATTCAGCCACTTCCTAGCAGTCGTGATTAACTTCAGTTTGATGTTGAATACATCCTTACCAGGATTAGCAACAAGCGACAAATATCAAGAACCACTTGTCATATTTCTGAGAACTGAATAGATGTGCCTGGAAAAATAGAGGTCTCTTCCTGAATACACAATATTTTCGGTGCAGCTTTACAAGACTTTATGAACTCAGAAAAAGACTGAATTTTTTTCGTCTGGACAATTTCATTTCATTCTGGAGGGAAGAGCTCTATGCCTGAATTACCAGAAATGGGAGAAGTACAGCAACAAACGTTGCTGTTTCGTAGTATGTGAACAGCTTCTTTGGCACTTGATGATTTATATTTCGTTGTCTTTTTCTTTTTTATCTGGGTAACAAGTATTTATTGCCTCTAGCAGCATCCATCTGCACAAGAAGGAAAGATTATCAGTAAATGGCAGGAAGGAAGTCTACAGCTTTTAGATATGTTTGGCTAGTGTTCTGAAATTGCCTTCAAAGAAAGGGAAAATGGGACCCAGAAACATGTCAGGGCCCAGATTTCTCTTTAGTGATCCCTTTTCACTTTTTTCCCATTATGTTTCACATCTTTCATTAAGGAATTTGTTACAAACTCATGTCTATTGCAGAAGACTGAGGAGAAGAAATCGGTGTTAAGTTACAGAACACGTGCAGAGTATATGAAAAATTGAAATTATAAGGTAGCACATTTCTGTCTTGTAGCTGAAGCAGGTAAATATACAGGAAATGGACAATGCAGAGAAAACAGATTTATTATTTTTTTAAACTAAGTTACCCCTTTTTTTCCATTTTGCGTGTGTCATCTGTTGTATTGGGGTTTACATTTCAGGACAATGATGGGAAACTATTTGATGTAGGGAGGGAATAGAGCGCATAATAAAGGGATCTGGGCAGGCTGAATCAACGGGCAGTCATATGAGTTCAACAATGCCAGTGCCAGGTCCTGCCCTTGAGTCACAAAAAAACCAGGCAGTACTACAGGCTTGGAGAAGAGAGACTGGAAAGCTGCCCAGCAGAAAAGAAACTGGGAGTGCTGGCGGACAGCACCAGATGCCACTGGCCTTCTTGCCCACCCGGGCACGCTGCCACCTCCCATCCAGCCGGCTGCTGACCAGCACCCGGGAGTCCCATTCTGCTGAGTCGCTCTCAAGCCGCTCTACCCCAAGGTTGTAGCAATGGGGTTGTTGCAAAGCAACATCAGTCCTCTCTTAAATGTGCTTCTTGCCTTCAAGAACTGCTTTTAAATGACACTGTAACATGCACGTTGTGACACAAGTTCTGGGGGTGTTTCTCCTCATCTTGCTGCTTATCCATCCAGCAGATCTGCCTTTTTTAGGTGCAGAAGCAGTGCAATGGCTTCCAGCAGTGTCACAAGAGATCCTGTAACAAAAGGAATGAACTCAGATATGTCTTGATAAGACTGGCCATTTCTATGTAGTTTTCCTGTGGAACTTCTGCAGTCTCTTATCTGTAAGAAGAAAGAGTGTTGTGTGAATTCCCAGTATAGAGCACAAATTGGCTAAAATCTAAAAGATACAGTTCGGTGTTCTGCTTTCCCAAGTAATCATTTATGTCCTACAGTTAAAACAGCAAAAATCTTTCAGGCTCACAAGGGCTTAAAGGCTCAGGGATTGAAGCTGTCTCTACCACGATAGCAGGGAATAGGTTTGTGGCAAAGAGGCCTCACAGAAACAGCTGTGTGCTAAATTAGAAAAATCAGTACCTACTTTGAATACATACCAACAACTAATCAGGCAGGAATCCATGAACTACCTGAAAGATCCGGAAGCGTAGCTATGACACTTTGTGTGGCAAATGCATAAAGAAGATCCAGGGTATTCTAGCTTGAAGGCTTCTTCTACCTTAATGTGGTCTCACAGGATGTACAGCTGTATATATAAGGGTCTTTTACTGCTTGCCTAAAGTTTTCCCTCTGCTTTTGTACTGTATCTAATCCATATTTTCAATTCTAACAGCCTGCCACCAGAGTTCCCTAAGAGTTTTAATAATTCAGTGCTGAGCTGTGGGAAATAGAAAGATGTAATTGAAAGGTCTGAATCACCTGCTGCAGGAGGTGCAGGTCCGGTGCTTGGCTAATTGTCAAAGTGCTAATTGACAATGGTAATATTGCCTGAGCAAAATTTGGTCTGGGGGAGGAGGCAGGGGCTCGAAAGTGGAACTGTGTACATTTTGCCTATTACGCTGCTAAACTCTATTCTAAGCTTCTGCACGGTGTAGAAGGAAGCAAGAGTCTCAGAGAAGAGACACAGCATTTTCCTTAAGGTATCAAAAAAAAGGGAACTAAGAATTGGAAAACAATAAAATCCTGGGCTGTATGCTTTAAACTGAAAAAAGATTCTGCCCCCCTCTGAAAATGACTGACATTGAAGATGGGCATATTTTTTTATGAATTGGTAACATGCAGTACATGCAGTTTTGAAGACATAATCTTATAGCAAGAACATTTAGCTGGGTTAAGAAATGCTCTTGTTTATTTGTGGAAATAGGAATGACACATAGCAGAGAGACAGATTTTCTCATGTGGAAACTTTCTGTCTTATGACATAAAATAGAGTCACAAAGAAAACAATATTTTCCTTGCAGCAGAAGTATTCAGTGCAAACAAGAGCTTTGTCTTTCATCAGTGTCAACCATATCGTAGCAACAGCCTTTACTGTCCACTTGTAAATTTTTTAAAAGGTACCCTTAAACCTTGACCTATGATGCCTCTCCTACACAGGAGATGTGTCATAAACAGCCACAAAGCTGCTTCATTATCAGCCTTAAAATGCCCCTCTAATCACAGAAAACCTTGAACAAAATATGTTCCTGATATACAAGGATAATTGCTAATCCTTGTCAGTAGAATTCCATTTCTATCTAATCCAGGAATCATTTCTGTGTCTAACTAGGAAACTTCTGAAAGTTCTGGGTATTTTTGAGATGTCCATTATTTTTTACAGTATCCACCTGTTATCTACTGTCTCTATCTGGTTGTGGAGGCTTTGCACCAGAAACTCTTTTTCTAATTTGTGTTTGTACAGACTCTAGCACATTAGTGGGTTGGTTATTGACAAAGGATTTTATTCATAGAGACCATATAAGTGGGAAATAACAATGTAATAATGCTGCTTCATTCTGGCATTCTCTTTTTATTAACTGTTGACACTTAGATAGTCTTTAAGTCCCTTCCATCTTGGGGGGCTGGGTACCCAAAAAACAACTGGTCTGGCTATTAAAGCAAAGAAGGCATTAAATAACTCAGACTTTTTCTCCTCTTTTGTCACTACGTTCCCCTGGTATCCAATAAAGGATGGATATTCTCCTTAGCCCTCCTTTTGTTGTTGATGTATTTATAGAAACCTTTTTTGTTGTCTTTCACAGCAAATTTCTAGCTGGTCTTTGGCCCTTCTAATTTTTTAACCTGCATAACCTCACAAACATCCTTGAAGTTCTCCTATGTTGCCTACCACTTCTTCCAAATGATATAAATTCTTCTTTTTTCCTGAATTCCAGCCAGCCCAGTCTTCTTGCCTGATGGCTCATCTTTCAGCTCTCATACTTTCAGTATGCCCTCTGAAAGTCCAAGGTGGCAGCTCTGCTACCAGAAAAATGGAGCTCAAATTGTTTTTCTAGGCTTTTGCATTAACATTTCCACCACAGTGCTATTCTAATACACAGTACAAACTCATACAGGCTCTCTAACACAGAGAAATCTTAAGTTATTTTAATGCCCACAGAAGATCAAAAATCTTTCAGTAAGTGTGACTGAGCTAAAGAAGATGACTATTCTTGAAAAAAACCCACAACTTATAAAGATGCTATCTAAACATGGGAAAAAACAAGAGGTAGGATAAGGTGGGGGCTGAAGATGGAAAGTGGCAAAGGAAAAGGTCCTGACACGAAAGTAGCTTTGAAAGAAATGTATATATGTGAAGCCTTCAACTTCTTCAGTGAAGTAATCTTTGTTGAGACAAAATTGAACTACATATAGTGTGGGTGCTTCCTTAAACTTGACGTTTCAGAGGAAAATTTAAACATAAGAAATACATTGTGCTACTTTTTGAACTTCTGTTTTACAAAAACTTCACATGGATTTTATCAAGTCCCTGGACTTACCCAGAAAACTAAAGAAGGTAAATACTGGGTAGACTATACTATCTTCCTGATTTTCCCAGCATACTTGTCCTGTGTCAGTGGTGAGAAAGATGCCAGACGAAGGATCCCTTATCTTACTAATGCTTTGCTGTTTGCACCATAAATACAGCTTGTTCAGAAGTCATTCTAGTCCTGAAACAGCTCGTTCCTGAAGAAGGAATGCATTAATTTTTAAAAAAATAATTTTAAATATTACTGCATAGCCAGGAATGGTAGCTGAGCATTCAGACTACATTATGCTTGCTACCTGTCTATCATGAGAATCACTGAGCACCAAGTTAAAGCAGCAAGAGGGAATGTGCCACATTGATGTGGCCCTACAATTTCCATTGTGTCTATCTGAGAGCATTGCCAAGTTCTGAATGGAGTTAGGGAAGGAATGTTAAAAGCAATGTCAGAACAGGAGAAGAGGTGCTGGGTTTGGGCTAGCAAAAGAAAAGAACATTGCTATTGCAGAGCTGCAGTGTTAAAGCTGATTCAGGTGAGCTCTCAGCACAATGTCTCTATTCAGCTGTGTCAGGCGGAGCACAGGCAGTAAGATAAAAGAACTGAAGTGTCAGCCTTTGATGTTCAGGAGACAGACTCCCCTTTCAAGTTGGAGTACAGAACATAGGTTTGGTGGTAGAACATGCAAAACTTAGAAGTCTGAGGGTGGCGATGACAGGTATTAAGTGGCATGAACATCATTGAACAGTAAAATATCACTTAAACGTTTTGGCTTTAAAAAAGTCTTAGAATGCAGATTTGACATAGCATTGCTAGTTCTATGTATATCTATCAGAAGGAAGTCTGTCCAGAATGTTATCAACAGCTAAAACACAAATTAAACGTTGTCTTGGTATTATATTATATATCTATAGATCTATATCTATATGCAAATTTTAATGGAATTTGCTATTTTATATAAGTGATGCATCATTAGAATGTTTGCCCTAAGGAATTGTTTTTTTATTCCTAAAGATTTTTTTTCAGATACACATAAATATGAAGTAATTTCATGGTAATTGTAGACCATTGAAAGTTTAATTCTACAATTCATGCTCCAGATAGATTATTTGTGCTATTTTATCAGGGTCACCCCAGAATCTTAAATTGTTATATTAGCTTAGCTTTAAATGTAATTTTCCACTTGCTTCTATGATCAGTTTGAAAGATTCAGTCTTGTTTCTCTGTCTTATTATTTTATGAGCATTTGAATGTCAAGCATCTCCTGGTGTCACTAACAGGAGCTGGCTCCCTTAAGTTAGTGAGAAAAGTAATGACCCTGTAAATCAATTTATGTCTGAGTATGTACTGCTGTGTATTCATGCTGCTACCTGATTGATTCTGGTTGTGAAAGTCACTGGAGAAAATACTTAGCTGTCATTACACATTGACAGGAACAATTGCCATAAACACAAACACCCCCAAAGCCCCCAGACAGTTTTCTGAAAACTCCTCATCCTTTAAAGGTAAAGCATTGCATTTTTAATACTGCAACACATAAAAGCATGTCTTTTAAAACACTTCAAAGCTACCTTGTCTCCAAACTAACATGAAAGCAAGCACAGAGGTAATTTAATATGTGTGAAAATATTTGATGGTGAAAAGGTATCACTTAGAAGAACACATCAGCATTTTTCAGGAACACTCAGCATCAACATTCATAGGGCATGGGATGTTTTCCCCTTTTTAAAAAATTTTTTTATGAATTCAACATTCCTGACATTAAGAACAGCAGACAGGACATTGAGCAGAGGGCAAAAGGACAGAAAATGTGCATAGTGTTTTGTTGAAGCAATAAAAACATAGATTACACAGAGGGCTGATAGGAGTCTGAATAGTGTGGTAAAAATCATGTTGATGACTGGAAGCCACGGCACAAATTACCTTGATTAAGAGATCATCAATGGCTTCAGTAGGGACATAAAGAGGAGGAAAATTCTTGTGATGATATTAAGACTCTCGGCTGTCTGTGGAACTAGAAGACTGTGGAAAAACAGTGCTTAATCTACGAAATAAGAAAGAAGCTTTTATGTCAAACTACAGTTTTGCCCTTTCATGATGAGGAACTGCAAGGAGGGAGTGGAGAAAATGTGTGGTGGATGGCTCTGTCTTCTGGGTGATGCACTAGGTCAGAGATGCCCAGAGACTTGCTGAGGGAAGGGTCTGTAAGGGATGAAAAGACCTGAAGGAGAGGACAGGCCAGCACAAGTTGCTCTGCCTTTAATGATATGGTGATCCCGGAATAGACACAGAAGCACTTCCTGTTTCTGCATGCATCTATAGGATGGGCTGGGGGAGCTAAGGACTAGCAGGACTTGGAATTGGCTCTTGTGAATCTTTGCTCTAGAGGGCTGATGGTTTTAGTCACCTCAGTTTCCAGGAAGACACTTACCCTTCCCTCCCCTGGTGCTGAAGGAGACCTTTTACCTACAGAGCCTCTGCAAGCCATAGAATCTCTTGAGAGCCACCACAGAGGCAAAGTCTGCTTTTGGGCCACACAGAAAGAATTTGGGCTGTTAGGTGTTTCTAGAGTTGAGTAGCACGTGTTTCAGAAGAGATTCTGTGCGATATCCCATAGACAGCTCATAACTATGTAGAATGGAAAGAATTAAAGCACTAAGGTAAGAATATTTGCTGCGGTTTACTTGCCAGTTGTAGAGATGAAGAATTAAGGGGAAGGAGAAAACTTTCTTTCACAAAACAGTATTTTTAGGCCTTTTTCCCCCACCCTGTCATTTTGAAGTTAGTATTTTAAAATAAGTAGATTTTTTTTTTCTAGGAGGACAGTGAGCAAAATAAGGGACTAGCACTAATCATCCAGATATCTATTGCCACTGAAAAGCCACTTTTTCTTTGGAAAGTTGTAATCCCAGTAGTATTCATGTGACAAAGAAATGGTGAAAAGTAATGGAGAAAGTCTATACAATTGGATTTCTTCACGCAGGGTCCTCATTTGATGAATATTACAGAGGCTAAATGAAAATTAAAGTATCTATGAATTACAATATCATAAAGGCTTTAAAGATGCAAAATAAATTTCTAATGCACTGATACTAAGATACTGACATAACAGCCCTAAAAAGAAAGGCAGGAGGCATAAAGTTAAGGAGATGACTTTTTCTCTGATTATAGCAATATAAATCCCAGCTGTCTTCAGAATAAAAGTTGAAAATTTTCTCTGTATTGTTAAAATTCTTTCCAAAGCACACAGGAAGGCTTTGAACTTTGAAAGACACTTGTCTTTAGAAGCTAAAAACTCAGTGGAGTTGATCATGGCATGTACTACCTCCCTTATAAAGAGATCTCTGATGATATTTGGTTCTTGATACCAAATGACCTAGTTGAAAGCTTCAGTTGAAGAGATTCAGACTCAAAAGAAGGTGCAGGTTGTCAATGGTAACATTATTTTGTTTATCAACTTACCTAGTAAAGTATTGTTCTACCAATAGTATCTTGGATCAGTGGTGTAAAAGGGTGCAACACAGGAGTGCTATAGCTCAAAATAGTATTGAAGAGTCTAGATCTCATTTGATTATTGTGCTGTATGGCACATGAAGTACAGATCTGATGGGATGGTTTTCATTCTCCTCTCTAGCTTTTACATTTCAGACTGTATAAAAGGTGTCCAGACTGGCAGCCCTGGAGCATGAGCATTTCGCTTTGTCTGCATAAGAGGTACTGCACAACAAACACCAGCACACACATCCTTCCTAATAACCCTGAATTCTTCCTGTAGGGTCCAGTTCTGTAGAAAAGAGGTGATTTCTTGAGATGTGCCCATCCTGCAGGGGTACAAAAAGGTGGAGGCATGCCAAAAAAATCTGGAATACTGTCTGTCTGTGAAAGGGAATAATTTTACAAGGATTTAGACAGAGGACTAATTCATATAGCCACTAATAGTCAACAGATGGTAATTACTACTGGCTACTAAAAGCTAGGTCAGATTTGAACCCAATGACCCAGAACTAAAATGCTCCATATGCCATCACTGTGCTGTCTGGTATGCTCACTAGTTGTGCCCCTCTGACTGAAATAAGGCCTTTCCCTTCAAGCAGGAACCTTTAATGTTCTCAGTTAGATGAAACAACTGCCTTGCCGCTTCTGCTCTGCCGTTGGTTTTAGCTCTTGCTACATGCTGTTTATAACACTTTCGTTTTAACCTTGGGGTGACCAGGGAAAACAAGACACTGTGAAAGAGGGGAAGTCATGGAAATAGTAAAGATCATCTTAGAAGAGACATCATCCTAAATCCCAGCCAGCCCGTGAACTAGAAGTTAGGTTAGGGTTTTTTTCCTTCTCACTGTGCCCTTCAAGGTCTTTTCCAAGGCCTCGGGTGTTAACCAATTGTTAGCTGGTATCAGTCATTTTGGGTGGTACATTTAATTACAAATGTTTCAGTTAATTTAGTCTCAAACTGACTGGATTTCATCAGTTAGGTATAACCTGATAAAATCTAGCTGGGAATTGTTCATCAGCCACATAGTGATGAGCAAAACAACTCGCTGTGTGTGGAAAAATATGAGTATTGCTTACTATTAGGACATGAAGGGCACATAGCAAATTTATATATCCAGTCATTTTTATGTTCTTCATCACTAAAGCATCTTGTGTTTTATATGCATACATAAAAACTCACAATGTTCTCAGGCATTAATATTCTGCAGATTAAGAGTTTGAAGAAGTTGCTATGTAGTAAGGATTGAAATGCTGCTCATTCAAATGACAATTAATAGGGAGGGAAGTTTTCTGTGTGTAGGAGATGAACCATGCCTCTTCTGGTTTTCAGCTTCCTGTCTAACAAAACACAGTCTCTGCTGCATAACGTAACAACCACAAAGTTTTTAGAAATCCTGACCTAGGCTTAACAGTCACTATTAATTACCCTAGAGTACCAAAGCCATACATTTATTAATGCATGGGTTCTTTTCAGTCTTCTGAGGAAATGGCCCTGAACTGTTATTATATTTATGATATGCCGTACACATGATTAAGAATTTCCCTGGTAAGAAACCACGTGTTCAAGTGCAGATACAGGATTTACTTGAAATCAGATCTGCTGAATGCTGAATTTCTGAAAAACATGTCTTGAACCCTTTATATAATTGTGTTTCTTCCATTATTGTTAAGGAAATACCTGAATATGCATAAAATGTCTTCAGGACATTGCTTCTTTCTTTGACTGCTGCAGGGTAAGCATTTCATTTTCATTATGGCCTATTTTGTTATAATATAAACCTCAACCTCTTGAAGAAAAACTTGTTAGCAATTATATAACAACAGTGATGCTGTATTTTATTTTTTAAATTTATTATATGTAAATTGCTGTAGCTATGTGTTAGTGGTTCCCTGTATCTGTGTGGCAGCTAAATAGATAATGCGAAACTTCATTTTTCTCTTTTCCTTATGAAGCTCATAAAATATCAACTAAAAGGTCAATATATGTATTCATAGTGAAACAGCATAATGCTGTATCAGCAGGTCTTATTTTAAAAATTAAAACAAGGGAAACAATCCAAACAGAAGTCTTGTAATACCAAATCATTTTTAGATAATGCTAACACATGAGATAGAGCAAGGAAACTGCAAAATCTGCAGTTTTATATATGAGGAAGTAAGCAATAGGATAATAAGCCACAGAAGTACTAAAAAGAAGAAGAAAAAAAGAAAACAATGAAAAAACCCAAAAATATTTTTGTAAGTATGTAAGTCTAACTGCAAGAAGATGCATAAGCATTTAAAGTTTCCAGAGAAGTACCGTAAAGACATATTGGATGATACATAAACCAGAAAACTCAAAGGTATTTGTGCCTGTCCAACTAAAGCATTGAAATTCCATCTTCTTCTCTTGAGTACCACTGCAAGGCATGTGCTACATTAATTTCCCTTGACTTCTTTTTTCCCACAAAAAAGCCCATTACCAACCTGTACTCATTAGCAAACAAATCAGAATTGGTGGCTAAAGGATGTATAATTAAATGTTCCTTGGCTGAACAGTTTATGTTTTTTCAAGTGTTTTTAGTTGATACCTATAATGGTGGAGAAGGTCTATGTTGTCACACTGCTATGACATTTTGTCCACCTGCTCAGTGGTAAAATATCTCGGATAAAGCCCTTGTCCCAGTGGCATCAATAAGATACACTATTGAGGATAGGACTAAGGTTTGCTTCTCTCATCATTTGACAACCCCTTTTGTTTTACAATTTTTGGTACTTAGGCATCTACAGCAGTGTGAATTTAGCATGAAAAGATCTTGCTGGGTTTTCTTTTGTTGAAGAAAAGAAACTCTTGAGTAAGACTGATTCGCACGTCTGATTGGTGCTTATCACAAGTACACAGAATACAGCATCCCAGAGACTGCCCAGACAATGTAATAATTGCATATGTGTTTTTGTGTAAGGTTGGAGGCTGTTGAAATGCAGCACACTTTTTTAGCAGACCTATTTGCACCTTTCTTCTTTTAGAATATTTAAGTACAGATCCCATCAATCATTAACCAACTTCAGTTTTCAGAGCACTAAGTGCTCCTCCTGCTGTGGCATCACTTAGTATCTTGTTATAAGGTGTCTTGGGTCTGATGTCTCATGCAAGGCAATTGTCAACAGTTACCACGAGCCAGAAAAACTTAAGAGCAGTAAAATAAAAGGGTTTGATTCTTTGAAGGAAATTTAAACATGCAGTCACTCAGGAAAGAATAGAGTACTTAGAAAATGTTAAAACAACCCTCCACCACCCAATCCCATACATATGTCACTTCAAATGGCATACAAAAGATTTTACTATGCTCAGGAGACTTTGCCTTTTGTGCCTTTTTTTAATGCCTTTCTTTTATTTTTTTACAAACCAACATTTTAAGTAAAAATGTTAAATCAATTAATAAGAATGTCAAAGTAATAATTTTCTGTATGTGAATACCAAATATCAACTGAATCACAAAAGATCTGGCTGTCAATCAGGACAACTAAAACACTAATGGATATCATAATGGATAGCATAATCTTCATGTGCTACAGCTGGGTCTTGTGCATGGGCACAAATTGATGGTTAAGCTAATGCTAGATTTCCAGTCTTCCACTGATGTCTTAATTCTTCATTCAGACTGAAGGATAATTACTCTTTTGCGTGTCAGCTCATTCCAAAGCTGCCCTGAATTCTGGGACTGGACAAAACACAGGGAGAAAAAGGAGAGGGGGGTGGTGTGTGCTGTGGCTTCTCTGAAACTGCAAAGGTGCTGAGTTGAAATTGGGCATCCACAATGGAAAAAATATGAGCAGAGAATAATTAAAGATGGCATTTTGGGGTTACAACTGTAGAGTGTCTGTTCTAACCAAAATAAAATTAAATTAAAGCTGAAAGAAACAGCTGCACATTAAGCCCTATTTAATATTGATGCTAAGTGAAGTATGGATTTGAGTGAGTTCTTCCTCAAGGTCCTTGCCTTGTATCACTGCCTTATTGTATAATAAAAAGGGCTTCTACTTAAGAAACCATAGTGATCACTCATGTATATGTCCTCACTGTATTTTGAGAAGGAAATTTTTTTTTCCCATTACAAGGCTCTTTTAATGATGCCAAAATAGTTAGAAAGGCTCCATCAAAAATGAAAGGATAGTCCCCAAGAGCAAAATACCCTCCGTTTTTAAGTGGGGGAATGAATCTCTGTAGTTTACTTACATCTGATACATTAGAAGTAAAGAATTATGTTGAAAATCCTTTTAACCAAAGCTGTTTTCTTGGACATATTAATTTGCTCCACATATATTAAATTGTTTATAGAGACACTGTTCTTTTTCACTTAGTCAGTTAATACACTTAGATGGTGAAGGATCTTGTCCTGACAGCTTTTCTTATTGGAAATCTGATATCCACGTTGTTAACAAGAAGTATCTTGTCCGGTAGTTCATTGGTTACTGAGTGGTATGTATTTAAATCAGAAACCATTGCTTTGCAGAGATCTTTACCTACTCCCTAAGAGAAATAAAGCAGAAAACACCTTGTGCTGAACATAATAAGACAACCTTCCTCCTTCCTGCAACAAGAGGAGAGGAAGTTTTTATTTAGATTAATTAATATTGGTGCTTTAGTTAGTGTTTTCTCCGGCTTTCCCATTCTCCCCGTGTTGGTCACCTGGTAAGACAGTACTTTGCTCAGTATATTTTTAGGTCTGATTTGGATTACTCTTTTACTAGATTAATTGTCTTCGTAATGATGATGAGGAAACAATTTTATCTGTTGTGGCAGTTGTGCTTAGATTACGGTTGTGTTTTTAAACCTAGCCTCTTGATCAGCCACACAACCCGTGGTTTGCTGTTACACCAGGGAAAGGTGATTGACTGCATAAATTTGATGCCTTCCAGCGGAAAATACGCTTGAAGTCCTTGTAGGGCAAATCCAGCACACTAAAAGCTAACAAGTGTTCAATCTGCAATACCAGCCACAGCCCAAAGGTGTGTAGCTGAAATGGTCATTAGCACCATCTCTGTCACTCTTTAGATCCAGTCCTGATGAGCTGCAGCTCCTATTAATGTGACGTGGCTACTGCTGGCATGCCAGCAGCCTATGCAGACCAGATAGAGCTGCCAAGTGAGCGACAGAAAGATGCCCTAGATCCGTGAACTGCTGATGAGCTATCTGGTATCACAAGGTGGGTGAAAACACCATTGCAACATGCACATTTTTCCCCACACTATCAAAAGGAACAATAGCAAACAATTATTTCAAATTTAGCTTAAACATTATTTGGTTAAATTAGTGGAAATTATAATGACAGTGGTTTTGGTTGTCATTAATGACAGGGTGTGGCCTTTGGATGTTTTCAGGAAAGTCAAGTAAACTTTGGACTGAAGTTAAGAAATACTGCCCTTGAAAATTCTTCTGGACAACTGTCAGTCACATCCTTCCCTGTTCGACATGACTGTGAAATCACTGTGATGATTATTAAGGATGACATTGGCTGAATGTACTGGGAGAGTAAGACAGTATTTGGATTGAAATAAACTCTGAGTGAGGGTTAACCGCCTTAGGCTCTACCCAAAGTACATTTCAATACAGTTGGTACATTGGAAAAAAAAATCAGAACAGATTTTTATTAGTTCTTATGATTAAAAAAATGAACATATTATGTTGGTACAGGTTCAGAGAATACACGTCACCACATAAGCTAGACTAGGACATGAGTATACTTTGCCATTCACAGCTGGTGAAAATAGTGCAAGTTTCCTATACAAGTTAGTTTTGCAGGAAATATTTCTGTCCTGGTAACTTCAGCAGAGGAACATACCAACTTACAGAGAGAATAGCCTGTTTCCAAGGTCCACTGGCAAATTTTTCTACATAATCCTTCTGCCTCCTATTCCCGTGCAATGCCAGCACGCTAACAATTAATGATTTTTTTTTAATGACGTTAGTGTCATTAATGGATGTTAAAAGTATTCAGTGCTACTGTGTCATCAAATAACTTATTTTAACAATTTTCTAAAATGTTCTGGTTTTGAGGGAAATTACCTTCTGCTTTGTGTTTTATTT
Source organism: Gymnorhina tibicen (assembly GCA_013399875.1). Taxonomy (NCBI): domain Eukaryota; kingdom Metazoa; phylum Chordata; class Aves; order Passeriformes; family Artamidae; genus Gymnorhina; species Gymnorhina tibicen. The sequence continues at coordinate 857,999 of VXAZ01001309.1, forward strand.
TCCAAGGTATCTAGATTTACATATATTTAAAGACCTACTGAAGCTAAGAAAGAGATGAAGTAATGCAAGATACTATCTTTTCTGGTTTTGCCTTTTACTGTCTTTGAATTCCATTATTCCATTTTCTAGCAGTGTTCTGGATTTTTTGGCACTCTTATCAAAATTTTATTAATCAAATAAATAACCCAATGAAACAATGAAAATTCTCAGTTATGGAACTAAGGGTAGTCTCCTGACAATAGAGGCTGGTAGGCTACCACCTATTTGCACTGTGCAAGTCCATTTATTTTACATAATAAATGGAGTCTTGGTCCTTTCTGCTTGTCCGACTGTCTCATATTGATATGTAAAGGAGTGTTTATAAGCATTTCCTCAAATATTTTAGGGAAAATAATCTGGGTTAGTATAAAATAGTTATTTAAACTGTGAAGAGTAGCCCAGCCAATTTTGGCTGAGAAAATCCAGAAAGTATTCAAGTGTAGAGATGGAATCTTCAACAGCAGACAGGTAGACAACTCCTAGAGAGGAATGACAATAATTTATGTACTGAGAATCATGGTGGGAGTTATATAGTAAGTAAGAATTTCAATATTAGTGTGAAATATTTAGCATAAGCTTTGGTTTGTGCCATACCACTATTCTTTTTTTATTTGTATTTTATTATTTTCTAACTAAACTCTGAGGATTAGAATAAGGGGATATTTATTTTCGTTGAAGGTAATCAAAATCTCACAGTCCTCATATTTCCTTTTCAGTTATCTTTCATTGAAAAACTATTTCTGTAAAGTATGTGTTTGCTGTTTTTAAAGCCTGCTAGAACCCTTCAGACATGTCATGTTTTACAGAGCTCTCCATTCACACACATCTTAGAAGAGGTGTGTGGCTCAGGTACAACTTCCATTGGTGGGATACATAGGAGAAACGTGTCACTGAAAGGAATCCAGGTGGATATCTGCACTTCAATGAGTGAAAGAGGGCTTTGCTATATAGGACACTTAAGACCCTTGGAAATGTATTATAAGCCCTTTCAACTTCCTCTGCCTCAAGCTGCCATCTTACAGGTAAATGTACTTGAAAGGGATAATGAGGTCAAACAACTGCTAGAAGCTAAAAATCCCTCAGATGAGATTCTGCCACTACTTGCAATTTGCTGCGTGAAATTCAGTGAGTTGTTCGTCTGTGCTTGAAATTACTCATCCTTACCACGGAGATAAGAAAAGATACAACATCCAGCTGATGGAAATATTTCAAGGCTTAATTAATTGTGCAGTCCTTTCATGAGAAAAATTGCTTTTGCATAAAACTCCAAGACCCTATCCCCCACCTGGAATTAGTCAGACACTTACAGGAATACTTTCAAGGTAAATCAAACTAAGAGTAAGATGCTTCTATTCCAAATAACTAAGCTTTGGACTATTTTTATGTACAGACAAGCAATATAAACATCAATGTCCCATGTTCTGTTATAAAATGAGCTGCAATCAGCTATTTATATTCAGAAATATAAATATGGTTATGAAACAGGCATTGAATAGTAATATTGTAAAATTATACATACTAAGGGTGTTCAGTGAGGTTTCTGGAATTATATGTGTGTAAGCTAAGCAGAATTTAGTCTTTTTTTCAAAAACATTACTAAGCAGCAGCTGAAGGGTCCTCAGGACATTTCTCTGTGTGACATACTTGTATACACTGTGCTTTGATCACTAAACATTTTAAACAAAAAAGTGTTAGTCTGTCTTTAGGTATCTCTTGCAAAGTCCTTTCCTGATAAAGAGGTGCCAGCAGACTTACTATAATATTTCTTCATTAAATAATCCAAACCAAAGTCAGTAGTTACATAGGATTCAGCCACTGTTGGTCTCCTGAAAGCCTCTTCTGTGATAAATTGAACATTTTATCATATGTCAGCATGGTCAATCTGCTTTGCAATCAGCAATGTTTCAGTTTATTGTTTATCTATTTTTTACCATGGTGATTTAGGTCCTAAGACATTCTGCGATTCTTTGTTAACGTCAGTGAAGAGTATGCAGAGCACTAATTCAGCTGAACTCTCTCCTATATGCCTGTTTTGAGACATTTTAATTTCAAACTTGGAAGTTCACAGAGTATATTGCAGGTTTTCTGCTCCTGCCCCCTCCAGCTTTTAGAAAACTTCTTTTAGAATGCAGCCATTTACCTCGAGTTTTAAATATATGAAAAAAGACTTGCAAGGCTTTTTTTTTCTAGCTACAAGATTAACATATTTTAAAAGTAGTATTGTTCTAGGACAATGTTCTGAAACAGTTTGGGAATGGGGAGAAATACTTTATTTTTCCCTGAGCTTTGAAATGCAAATCTGATTTTGTGTTTTAGGTGGTAGAGGCAAATTTGGGTTGTTTACAGTTTTTGTTGCATGTGGGAGCTCTTTCATGATAAGCCAGCATAATGATCATATTTGGATGTAGTAGCACAGCATAGATGAAACTGGGCTCCAGGGCAAGGAATGAAATGTTGTAATCTGTTCAAGAGGGCTTGATGCTGATCTTCTGCCATCTTCATAATCTGGCAGCTGGCTCTGGCCTGTAGCCCTCAGAGAGGAGCTGTACCACATATGAAAGTACTCCTTTCTGTAGGTTAGTGTGAAAGGAAGGGAAAGGTAGGACTCATTGTCTCCTAAGTATGTAAAACTACAGCAAGGTTCAATCTCGGCAACCAAGCTGAATTGTCCAGTTTCAGCACTTGCAAATGTAGGTGTCTGCAGTGTATCATAAAGAGGACTGTCCTTTCCGGAATGTGACCAGAAAGCGGTAGCTCTGACAGTTTTGTTCATTAACATTTGCCTGTGGGTAGTGATCAAAAGTGACTAACATGCCAGAATGGATATTTTCTGCACCAATTTTTTGATTTTTATCACTTCGGGCATTTTGGAATATTTCTTCAAACGTCCTGAAAACTGGATTTTCTGTTGCACTAAACTGAACTCAGCAGTGCAGATGCTGAGGGGGTAAATACATATACTTCATGGTTCTTCTGAAGCTGATGATAACATGCTATAAAGTGGATGATTACAGATAATATTCCCAAAGGACTGTCAGCCTTCAATAAGCAGAACAAGGTATGCCCCAGTCTCCTTACCTCCTAGCTAACATTCCTGCAGTTAAGAACTTCCAGACACAGAAATTGCTGTCTGGGAAATTTGGATCTGGAAGTTGTCTCATTCTTTATCAGGGAAAGGAAATAAAAATCCTTCATTATCTTTTCTCTTTCTCTCTCTACACCAGCAAACACAAACCAGAAAGAAAGCAAGAAAGAGAAAAGGAGAATCACCACTCATTTGCTATGTTTTCTTTGGATTGCTTCTTTTCCCACTCTCCATTTGGGTGTACAGTAAAAAAAAAAACAACACAGGGGTGTAGTGAAAATTAGGTTAAGAGCCCCTGTCCTGACATTAATCATTATAGGGCTCAGGCTAATTTCTCATTTCCAGGCCGTAGTGACGCTGCCTGCTCAGCTGATGTGGTGTAACAGTTATTCTTTTCTGCCTGGCTGTGGAGACCTTGCTGCAGAAAGCTGGCCACTCAAAGTATGCTTTAGGGTGGTGACATCTGTCTCTTTGTGCCAGTTCTGCATAATGGAAAGATAACTGCAGTGCCTGTTTAAGAAATAAATCTTTCCTCCTAACAAATCCAGCTGCAGCTGTCATCATTTTGACAGAAAAGCTGAAATATTTATCAAATGACAATTCAACATTGATGCTAATTAAAGGATGTTGAGAATATTATTGCAAATATTCCCATTACCGTTTGTCTTATAACATCAAATCTTTACATTAAGTTACCTAGGACAATTTTTTCCAAGGAAATAAAACTTTTTGAAATGCAGGCATAATAATGCTAGAGTTCTTACAATCATCCAGGAAGGCACTTGTGTAGACTAAAACAGCATGACACACAGTAGAGAAAAAGCTTTTCCCTGATAACCTCACTTGACCACTGCATCTTCACAATTGATCTTCAGTCCGGCTCTTGCGGGTTGATTAGAAGGGGCCATTTCTCAGTTTTACATTGATTTATTCTGTCAAAGAAAAAAATGTCTTCTGTCCCAGGAAGGTGAAATGAAACTTAAGAGTATTTTGCTGTTCCCTTATATTATAAAATGTGAATCACCATCATTTTGCTCAGCTGTATTTTCTTTTTGAGCAATCTGTTTTCTTATTTTTTTTTCTGCTCCTTTCAAATAGTTTTGAAAACTGCTTTCCTACCTAGGATATAAAGGATCATAATAGCTTTACGAAGGTATTTCTCTCTCATGGTATGAAGAAAATTCTTGCCAAATTCTTTGTGGAATCATATTCAGGAGTTATAAATGTAGACAGAATTATCTGTTTGAAAAACTGGGCAAATAGTCATGAGGTTTTAACATGAGTAATATTAATACTTAGAAGAGGGTTTTTTTGTTATTCATAGAAAACAGAAATATTACCTATTTGGCTGACCAATCATATTATGTTAGTTCCAGACAGCAAGTGTGAAGTCGGCTTCTCTTTTACACTTCCATTGGTATGTCGGACACGGGTTGTGTGAGCATTAATAGGTGGAGGATTTTTATTTTATATCTGCTATGACTTCTTGGGAGACACCTAGAGTCATGGAATATAAGATTAAGCTTATCAGCACAAAATAATTGAGTTCCAAATTAATATTATTATAATGCCTATAATTTACCAAGACAGACCATCTGCCCAGCTCTGATTTTCTCTTTTCAATGTCAGTTTCTCCTGTTTATCCTTGGTCAGTGAGCTCCTTTTGCCTGATATCTTTTCAGCTCTGTTATGAACTTGTAACCATGGCTTACAACTGAAAGTACATCCTAACCACGTTTACTATTCAGTAGACAGAGTGCTGTGAGCAGAGCATTTCTAAATGGATTAGCTGGGGTGAAAATATTTGTTGATCACTCAGCTGTGTTCACAAAATGAAGACTCAGCATAGCAGTTAATTCATGACCGACACATATTCTATTACAAAGACCTATTGAATATATTCTTGGAGTGAGATGCAGTTAATGAGTGTAAATTACTTGTTTGCTGAAGTAAGAGAAGTAGTATTTTCAGAAGGATTAATCTCTCAATCTCAGTGAAAATCTTGGTATATCAGTTAACCAGAGAACAGCAGTTTCAATCCATGAGTGTTCTGGAAATAATCTGTATCTATGATGCACTATTTGTCTAGATGTAGGGAGATTCTTAGCGAGAAAATGTTACCATAGATATTCTGGATATTAGATACCAATTTTCTGTTATTACGGCAGTAATTTTATGTCTGTCCTAAAATTTAATTTCTGTATTGGTTTTCAGGTATAAATACATGAAAGAATTTTATGAAAGTAATATATCTGTGGCATAAAACTTCTCTGAAAAGTGCTTCAAAGATCTTTTATAGACTGTATCACCCTGGCATTTTTTGTTGAGCATTTCATCACATCTCCTCTCTTTGGAACAAAGACTTCTGTGTTCAGTCTTCAACAGTAAACCAATCAGTAAATAATCAAAAATAGAAAAGAAAGAAAGCTTTGATGAAGAAAGTTTGTTGAGGGGTAAATTCGTTTTCAAATAATACTTGTTGTTCTGTGAAAAGTGAAGGGAAGTCTTCAGCACTTCTTTTACCAGATTCCTCTTGCTGCTCAAACTGTGATCTGGTTTTCCTGATTTTTCCTGGGAGGCCAATCTGAGTGTGGTGATCAAAGATGCACAATTACTTATTATTCCCCTAAGCAACAGGTTCCACACACTGAATATTGATACTTCAAAAAAATCTTCTACTCCCAGGCTTCTCTACCTTTCTGATGACTTTTGGGTCCTAAGACTTCCTCCAGTGCTATTAGTGACTATGTAGAACCAGGTCTCAGATGTTTAACAAGCTGCACTCTACTGCTTTGGCCAGGTACATTTTGGGGTAATGACAATCCTGAGTTACGGTCATGAAATAAGTTGGCATAATAAAATAAATGAGTGACGGTCCATAATATCTCACTATAAAGTTAAAACACATTTTATCGTGATAGTTCAGGTACAGATTTACTAATATTTAGGATAAATTTTCATCTAATGCCACTACCAACTTGCATGCTAACCACCATTAACTAGCAGTATGCTTCAACATTTTTTTTGTGATCAGACATAAATCTGCAGTTTTGTATCTACATCAATTTTTTTTCTTATTTCTATTAATTTGAAACACTGCCTCACATTTTTCTATTACTCATTTTGCACATGGGTATGTTACAAAACTAACTATTCCGTTTTTAAAAATACTCATCATTGTTCTGACTGAAATATCAAGATGATATTTAATTCTGAAATTTGTGTAGTTAACTACATTAACAATGAAAGTGCAGTTCCTACCTTAGAAAATAAGTGATGATCCTGTATTTCAGTATCTGTGCCAGATCTTACTTTAAACCAGACAAGCTGTGAGAGCTATTGGATCATATAATTACAGATGAAATGCAGTAGGGGAAAAAAATAAACACATTTACATGCCCTTTTTCAGATGAATAGCTCAGCAATGTACTCTCTGTAGGTAGTAATTGTGATGAGACCAGCAAGTTCTGAGTTCCATGTACTGCTAAACCAAATTCTTCAAGTAACAACTGAGGTGAGCATTCTTTCAGAAGTCAATTACACAACCACTAAATTTAGTTGTAATTGTTTTAAATGCCAGTACATCTTAATTTTCAATTACGTTTTAATTATGTTAGCAGAAAATAAGGCTAGAGTTGTACTCACTATTCAACACTGTACTCAACCTGGACATGCATTTTTCAACAAGTGTATATATTTTTTTTCTCTAATTAGAAAAAATACCAAGCAGTCCAGAAACTTCATACTTCAATTTTTAAAAAGCTCAGACAAAAGGCAAGAGCCCAGTGACCAAAATCTACCACCAAAACCCATGGTGTTAGAAAACAGTTATAAAATTATTTTCATTTGCTTCTGAATTTCCTATCACTTGGGAAATCTTCTAGAAGCTGACTTCTTTCAGCTTCTATTACAGCTTGTAAGTTAGAGTAAAAAGACTACCATTGATTCCTTTCAAACTGGATCATGTCCCTACTGTGTTCCTGTAAATAACATTAGGTTTTCAGATTAATCCTGTCAAGACTGGGAGGGGCACTCCAATAATGTGTCAGATTTTTTATTTTATGCTGGCCATTATCCAGATTATCATGGGGGAGAAGGAGGGAAGGCAGTGATGGGGGGACCAGGAAAGGAGTAATTTGCTAAATGCATATTTATGCCATTACAGGAAAGGTCAAATAAATTGGGATGGGTGCACTGATATGTAATGCAGAGAAAAAACAAAATTATGGAAGCTTAAGTTACTAGTAATGGTGAGTAAATTATACAGTGTATATGCATTTAGAAGTTAAACCTAAAAGAGTATCAGAAAGGATTGGAGCTGTCTTTAAGAAATCCTCTTCTAATGACTTCACTTTGTAGTCACATGGCCCTTATAAAATAATTACAATATTTTCATCAAGTTTTAGCAGCTGGAACTGAGTTGCAGTCAACATTCTGAATGTGTTCTTTCCATAACCTGCTACTTTATATTTTAGAACTTTTAATTTAATCCAGAGAGCACAGAAGTTTATACATAAACCTGTGTACACTATGTACTTTATGTGGAGCAGACTTCCTGAACTGCATTCTTATGTTTGATGTTTATTCGATGAAATGTTTATTTTGTTGAAGCATGAGGTCTCTCTCTGACTCACAAAATCTTTTAGAGCACAAGATGACAAAATATGTTTCTCTCTAGTTTTTCAGTGGCCATCATAACCTATGTGATCAAATGCAAGTACTTGAAAGGTTGTGCAACAGAATAAAGGTGAGGCTAATACTTAATGTAATCTGACTCTTTTCTTGAAAAATCTGCGTGAGTTATCAGACAGTTGAAGCACAGAAAGTAGCAGTAACATCTCCTTGTGAACAGTTAGCCTTTCATTTCCAAATTTATTCCATGAAGTAGGTTTCCATTACTGATACTGAAGATGTTAAATCATCATGTTAAGGACCAGTTTAATTACACACTGAGAAAGAACTTGAGAAAAATAGTTCACATGTTCTCTCATTCTGTATGGCAAGTTAAATTCTGTATGTTTCAGAAAGCCAACTTTATTTGATGGATGATTCTCTAAATAGAAAATATTAACAGGTAAACCCACTAAAAAAGCAGTTGAACTTTGATGGGAAACCTGCCTGAGATTTAGTACTGTGCCTCTTAATACTGGTGCTCTGGTACTCTGATGTTTAGATTAAAAAGTGAATAGGCTTTTCAGAAATACCTGTGAAAAAGGCCAAATCTTGGTTTTAGTGATACTGACATAGGTCATGATAGTCTTACGGCCAGAGAAATATGCATGTCTCAGAATTCCACAGAACATTTTTATAAAACTCACAGGATTTGGAAAAGAGAAGTATCTTTTGACTATCTTATATTTCACTTGATACCCATTTCCTAAAAGATTCTTTCTTTTGGTTTAGGATATCATCTTTAATGCACAGTATTTGATTATCTCATATGTTTCTAGACAGATAAAATAAAAATATCTTAGTAGATCTGTGCTCCTTATCACTTGATAGCAGACACATTTGATGAACAGCCCAGTGCTCATTCTTTGCTCACCTTTTACAAGCTTGCAATGTACAGAGCTTGCAGTGTAAGCTCTGATGCTTACATTTAACACCATTTTACTTCAGCGAAGCCCTCTAGCAATCATTTGGCATTCTGGACTTCAGGTAGCTATTTCAAAATCTGGTTAATGTGCTGTAAAAACTGCAGAGATGTGATTTGTCAAGCTATTTCTGATCAGTCTTGAAAGAACTGCCATTAAAAGAAATATATATATAAGGAAATCACAGTCATTGTGTCATATTGTGTATGACATTAACAGTCTCTGAACAGCATATATGGAATCATAGAGATACCAATGCATATGTATTTTATCGCATGGAAGAAACCAGATAATTCTGAAATTAGTCATCCTTTTAAAATCATTCTTTATTGAAGATATTTAATGAAAATGACCTATTTGATAAGGAGGTTCAATGATGTATGGCCAGACCAGAATCTCTGCAGGATACTGCCTAAGCACCCTGAAATACCTGGGTGTGTTCACCACATGGACATGCAGACTAAAAAAATATATATCCTTAAACATTAGTATTTAATATTTGTGATTTTTGTATGATTTCTAGAATTAAATTTTCCAACTAACTTCATTTTGTAGATAAGAAAAACCATAAATAGATGGTAAATAGAATGTCACTGTCAAATATTTCTGTCAATCACATCTTCATGGAAGCCTAGCAAGAAGATTCAGAAGGATAAATAACGTGTATCGGTTCTAACCATTTCTAATTTTTATCCTTCCCCTTAAATTTTCATTGTAATTTGATATTCACTTTCAACTTAGAGGTTCCCTTTCTCTTTTTGAATGGGTATCACTAAAAGGCAATAAAGAATATGTAAATCTGATGTGCTGTTTTGTCCCAGGTTCTTGGAGTGTGAAATAAATCTAATTGTTATTACTCTGATAGTTGTACTGGAAACATTTACAGTGTTTACTGTAGCTGAAGCAAGTTGACATGACTTTACATGTAAATTAGTTAAGAGAATGTTCTGTACAGTTCCTTCATAACGTCTATATTGCTAGCTCCCCTTCTAGACCTCATTTTACATGTATAAAATTTATTCAAAGTTCTGCAGATCAAAAATTAGGCATGGATGAATCTCTTTCAAATATAAGATTCTAAGAGTTTTTCTCAAAGTAACTCTCTGTGAATTAAATTGATGTCCTTTTCTCATTTCTTTCTCTGGGAATCTTTTACATTCCTCTCTAAATTGTCTTAATTGCCTTGAAATTATCTTGCACTTGTCACAAGCCTCTAAAACAGATGAACAAGTGAAAGGATCCAGTCTGTTCTCAGTTTTTGCAACTCCCCTACTGTATCATCTGGAAAGTATTGTAGCAAAGCTTCTAACAGCGATGTAGATCTGATGTTAAAAAGAGGTTTATCTCAATGCAACTCATTAAGATGAGGTCTAATTAAGATCAACTTTTAAGGCAAATTTCTGAAGGGGACTTGGTTATTAACTGGATCTCTACAGGTTTGCTTCCACCTTTCAACTGTTTCTGATGGCTGTATAGTCTTCATGTAGCTGCTAAGTTTAATATTCAGATGCCATTTCAGTGCTTAAGTCTCTGTCAGTGGATTCCTACCTGCCTTCTACCAGCTATGTATTTACATGCCTGGAAATATTTAAGTTTAGATGCTGTTGGGAATGTAGTAATACATCAAAAAAGTATTTTAGGAGCTTTGGTTTTTGGACCCCGGATAGGAAACCTGAAGCCTGTTATTCTATTTGTCCAGATGCTTGAACTGGCATTTTTCCCTTCTGCCCTGAGTTGCCCCAACCTGAATTCTGCTCAGGATTGGCAAGCTAATGGCAATGCAGTATGTCCTTAAACTAAAATATACTATCAGCAGGCTACTCTGCGGGACACCTATTGCAGATCCTCTTTGCAATAAAAGATGGGCGTGTTCCAATGTGCATTTCTCTCTCCCCTTCATTTGCTTTCCCTTATCTCCTTCTTGGAGGGATACAATAGCCAGGCAAACTACTTTAGCTGTCTTCCATGCAACCATTTTGAAAAGAGTAGTGAATTCCTTCTTATCGCAAAATGCGGTTATGGAAACGGAGCCAGGACGACAGTAATTCACAAACTTTGCTCATGCCACTGCTCTGGAAAGCAGACAGGACCATACTGCAGCACCTTTCTGCTCCAGACTAAGCTTTCTGACAAGGTAACTAAACAGATGAGGGAAGCAGCTTTATGCTGAATCAGGGGCACAAGGAACACTTTGTAGAAATATACTGTAACAGTAGAAAGTTGATTAACTGTTTTTTCAGTTTCTTCTTTTCCAGTTTTCTTCTGCTGTTTTCCATCTGAAGTACACTGGTTACTATGGAATAGTTGCTATGGAACAGTTACAGTGTCATTTACGTGGGTCTAAGCATTCTGATGTCCACTGGTGCAGTAATAAGCCAATTTACTTAATGGTATACAATATGTATTTGGGAGACACAGAATTGGAGATGGTAGAATAAAATGCAAAGATGTCAAGGATCCTACTTTTCACCTTGTAAACAAAAAAAAGTCATGATCAATTCGTATTAGAGAAATTGCCTGAAATTAAATATCAGGTGGAAATAAACAGTTGTGTACTGTCCTGTTTCCACAGAAATAGTGCCAATATCTTACTGAGCTTGGATTCTGATTTTCATTCTTCTCATAATCATAACTCATAATCATAACTTAGAGCAACAACTTCCAATGCGGATATTTACTCTGGGAAGAAGGCATCTAGTTTTGCGATCTTGCTGTGTCAAAATGCTTTGCTTTTGCTAAACTCTCACTGGCATGTCTTTTCCAGGATCTTGCTCCTTGGTGTTAAAACTACATCCACTGTCAGATCTACACTGGTATGTTGCTTTCAGCTGGAGGCAGCCTGGGTATATTCTTAGCGCTATGTGGAAATATAAATGGTGGAATAAAGAATAGTTACTTCCCAAACCGCCTGTACAAGGATTCTACACAGGATTCATATTCAGTTTGACTGCATCATTTTTCAGTGTAAGAATTTTCCTTTCTTTCATAAATCATGACATTCTGTTTGTTGATAAACACTTACAAGTGACATTGAAATATAAAGAATCACCTACCAGAACGTCATGGTGGGTCACATAATAACTCTACCAGGTATGTGGTCCACAATTTTTAAACATTTTAACTGTTTTGTTAGTGTATGTAAGTAGGATGTCTCAGTTATACCTTATGTATGTTTTCACATGTAATCGCTTCATTTAAGAATGCAGACTGTTGTCTATTTCTGCATGTGGTTATTGTCTACGTTTTTTGTTTTACCATCTTTTAACAATGAGAGGGTTAACTTTTAATGAATCCTGAGTTGTCTAATAGGTCATGTACAAAAAAAAATTGTTATGATTTAACTTCCAGCTTAAAAAATGAGTAAGAATTAGAGGATAATAAATTTTCAGTACAATAAATTATTAAAAACATTTTAAATATGGTTATAAATACAGTTTTAAAAATCTGTGTGCTAATCATTAAATATAAAGAGGCCAAGTAGAGTGTAATACAAAGGTCCACTGAAAAGTTGTTTTTTGGAGGAATTAATTGTGTAAGACATAAAATACCAGATTTAGTATGTAGCATGAGGTTTCTATCTGTGGAGGAACATCCAGATGTAAACACATTATATCTTGTTAAAGAAAAATTGCAGGCCTTGTCATTCATGTGATGAACTTTGACTTCTTAACTGTTTTCAGTATTTGAGCAATTAACACAGTGAACTTTAGTCTTTGCTTCATTTGGATAAAGTGCATTTGAAATAGCAATTTGTTTGCATTTCATTTAAAAGGTTACCATTTGATGACCTAGTAAATGACACAGTTCTGTCTTCCAAACTGTTGATCTCTTTCATGTACATTAGCTTCAGATGTTCATCCATCTGTAGATTGTATTCAGCTTATTTACATTGCTGGTTTCATGTGAGGGAGAGTAAGGATATACGTGGTGCTATGCCATATGAATTAGAGAGAATGCTAAAATAAAGAATGTTTTTAAAAAATTATTAAGCTTGATAATGCTACGGAGTATTAAAACCAATATAAACCCATAGACTGCATTTTAGAGTACATACTTAATACAACAATTATTGTGTATACTTTGATCTGAAGTCACATCAAGCTTTTGATTTCATTTAGTTCTCCATTTAGTGTACTCTAAGCTCTTTCTCTCTCAACACATGCATTTAAAAAATTGTTCTTCACTTTACTGGCTATGTCTTGTCAGTTTTCCTCTGCTTTTTCAGTTGTCTCCTGACGCTTGTCGGGGCGTGCCCTCAGTCTGAGGGGACACAGCGTCCTTCTGCAGACGTTGCTGTGATGTGGCTGCTGGTGAAGGGATTCAATGCCGGCTCCTCGTGGGAGGGAGCGTGTCCCAACCAGCCTGATGGATGAGCTGCCGTCGCCCAGGGGCAAAGAAGGAGAGAGGCGTCTTTGTATGGATTCCAAGAGCTTTAGTCTTCCAAACGCTCCAGGGACAAAGACAAGCAAAATGGAAGGTCCAGGGTTCTTATACTAAGAGAGATAGGGGCTGGGAAAAGGGAAGTGACCAATGGGGTACAACAAGAGGGGTGGGATTTTTTGAACAACAAGCAATGGGGATAACATGGAGGCGGGAGTTAGGGCAGGGAGCCAATGGGGTGTCGAACTTCACACAACCTTCTAGAGAGGGGTGGCGGCCTCAGCTCTCGGTTCTGCCCATGGATCTGCCCCCAGATCCCTCCTCGGACCTGCTGTCATCCAGCCATTGGGGGGCTAGAGTCTCGTGGGCATTGGATTGCGACAGCCCGTGGATGGGCTGGGCCACTGCAGCTGTCTTCATCTTAGCCACTACTCTTTCCTCTCTCACCTCTCAACATCTCACCTTTTCTATATGCCTTAAATGGAATTTCCAATACCTTGTTTCTACTGTGCCTGAATATAGCCTGTATTGTTATGAGTGAAGCCCAGGGCTGTTAATCCTTTCTCTCTGGAAGAATGCATTTAGGCAGAAAGACCAGTGTCAGCTCAGAACTTCTGATGAGATTGCCTACAATTAACAACATTTTCTGTAGAATACCTAAGGCTTATTGAACAGTTGGGAGTCCCTGCCAAGCTGTTGCATTATTTAGGGAATAAATCTCTAAAGGGACTGAAAAATCTTTACATTAGGACAATTTTCATTGACATCTTCTGTGATACTGGAGAGGTGGTCATTTAATAAATAATAAGGATACATGAGAAAACAGCAAACTTTTGTTGTAACCCAAGCTGAGTACAGTTTCATATGAAAAGTAGCTGCTCTGACTGCAGCAGGAGAAAAGAACATAAGATGCCCTTCAGTGCTCAAAGATCAACTAGAAAAATCACTTCAAATCTTAGCACTGGAAGCCCAGGTAAGCAAATTCCAAGCAGAACAAGGATATTCTGTGACAGAACCTTGGATTCAGACTGAATGAAAGGAAGGAAAAACCCAGTTTCTGCAACAGGTTGGATCACTCAGTAGGCATTTGAGATAATTCATTTTATATGGGTCTTTATTTGGACTAGTAAATGTTTTCCTTTTATATAAAGTTTTCCAAATTTCTTAGATGTGTGTCATTTTATTAATGGATGCTGAAAAGCATTAGTCTTTTTTTTTTTACAGTACCTAGTTTGATTATCAAAAACTACATTTTACCTTTTAAAAAAAAAAACACCTTTCATGACAATTTTTTTTGAGAGAGGGCTTTCATTTTATTTTGTTTCCATTAGAAAAGAAAAGAAGCAATGTAGTAATTTTTTTTCTTTAATAAAAGGATGGATCTTGCAAGTGGGAATTTTGGGCTCTAATTTAGAATGCTTATCTAGAGAAATAAGTGGTTGAAGCCTATTCTAAAAAATTCCTTTAACTAAAGAGGATTCCTGATTGTAAGATCAGCAGTAACCAGTTTTTGCCACTTGCTAGGCACAGAAAAGTAGTGTTTTCTGGAGTAATAGAAGAGCAACATTAATATATTTTTTGTGAAAAGAACACGTGCCTCTTGCTCACTTAATGAGAGGTAGCAACACACTGTGACATTTTGATGACTGACTGACACATATGACTGTGTAAGCACATCTGTTTACATGTTACCCTGTGTGGTAGATGTGCATCTCTCCCCCATTCTCTTGTTGACTCTTATCAGATGCAAGGGGTTTCTTGAGCCCTTTATATTTGGGCAATCTTTCAGCACTCCTGGGGAAGATGAGAGCCTTGCATCCGACCAGCCTACCAGTGTCCTGTCCCCACAGAACAGCCCCCTGTATTGGAGGTGGTTCAGCTGTCCTGTCCAGGGGCACATGCCACCAATATCCCACTCTTAGCTGGTGTATTAGTTTTTCCAAGTATGTTATTCACCGATGGCCACTGTGCCCTTGAAGGACTCACTCTAAACAATTTACAGAACACACATAATTTACAAATACAGTGATAACTAAGGTTCAGAGATTGCTGTTCACATTAACTGACTGCAAAGAAGAATTGGAAACCACGTAGAGACAAGCTCTAATCACCAAAGAAAGCTAGCTTGAGATAATCATTTAGCACAGAATATGGTTCTTATCCAGTAGACACCCCTATGGAGGAGAAGGCAGGCTCAGCCCAGCAACTGATCCCAGAAGTTACAACAGACTCTTCCCTGACCTCCCTCTTCAGCTTGAGGGAGGGGAAAAGGTAAAGTTAAAGGTGGTGTCGTTTCATGTTTGGGTGGAGTTTGAGTGACTTTAGTCTTTAACATATGTAGGAGCATGAAAAGTAATGTGTATTTTCAAGTTAGTCAAGCAAAGTTCAGGTTTCAGTTACTGTCTGGATCATTCCTTTGTTTCATGTCTCCCTTGGTGGACACACCAAGCTCCCTCAGCGTTCCTGCCCCTAAGATGTGTAGACAGTTTGTCCCTGGTGAATTATATCTAGTGCATACACTCTTTGTATAGTGAAAGTTGTTCTTCTGGTATTTTGCATTTATTTTTTATCGTGCCAGATATTCTGCTACTATATTTATCAGGTGCTCAAATTTCAGCTGCTGAGAGAGATGTGCTAAAGGTTACAAAGCAATTGAAAAGCTGATTAGGACATATCGTAAAATCAACTATTCTGCTGTTTGCTGTGCTATACTGGTATCAATCAAAATTTTATATTGTTAGACTAGGATATTGTTAGATAAGAAAGTCTTCAACTAATTTGTTGATACTCAAGATTTCACACCTGCTACAGAATATTGCACCATCAATAGAAAACATTTTTGGAACTATTAGCAGTAAAAAACACTACTGTGTTCCTTATGTGGCAGCTCTTATCTGTGCCATGTCACAGATACATGACTTGTAATTCACTTTTATTGTGTGGCTCAGCAGCAGTTTACTGGAATCTCCCATGTTCTTCTGCAGAGCTTGAATTGCTTTTTAAATGTCAAGCACAGTGCAAATAAGTATACATGTACAGATAATGTGTAAAAGTACTGCAAGTGACTATTAACTATGGCATATTAATTTGTAGCTGTCAGTGTTTTTCTGTGTGAATTCCTTAGTCTTGCTGGATCAAGAGAAAGAAAATTCTTTTAAGCTGTAAAATCTGTACTCTACCAGTGACTCCATGTAGGATGCTTTTATATGTAATGAGTTGACAGAGAACAATCTGCTGCAAAACACAGCTGTGCTAATTACTGATAATGTTTTCAAAACAATGTTCCATATACCAAAATTGCTCAACAGATCTAAGAGAGTTTACTAGGAATGCTACATTTAGCTATAGTGTCCTTTCTTTCCTAGATCATTATTTTCTGCAGAGACTATGGGATCCAGTCTCAAATTAAGCTCTTGATTCCATGTTTATTACCTCAGTCTGTAGTTTGATATTTAAGGCAATAGGCTTCAGCAACTTTTCTAGGAATAAAGTATTGATACAGATATAAAACCCAAGGAGCAGGTTTTTTGGTTCCTAGGTTATTGTTACGGTGTTTCCACCTTCATCTGCAGCAAGAATCCTTTTCAAAGAGGTTAGTACACTTCTCTTAAGGCCTTGATGTCTATCTGTACCTTAAATGACTAGATAAAGATATGTGTCAAAAGAGCAAGATTGGCTACTAGCCCATTCCTGGTAAATCCAAAAGTGAATGAGGAAGGATGGCAAAAATGGGAACAAAGTGTGAGTGAAGGTACTCTGAAAATGTTCCTTTTGCTTGGATTCAAAACCTTTCTCTAAATTATAGCAGTGTTACTCAGTTTCCCTCGAGAAGGATAAAAGAGAGAACAACATATATAATAAAAATTGTAAGCATGGCCAAATAGTACCAGCAAGCCCTATATTAATAGTCACAAGAACCATAATGCTGGAGCGACCAAGATGGGAAAGATCATGAAGAGATTGTTAAAATAGGTCATGAGTCAAAAGATAAAAATTAATTATACCAATACATTAACTCTCTTTTGAATAAATATTTCTTTTCTCTGTGTGTAAGCTGTCTTTAAATGGAACAGAAACCAGAGTTGTTACAGAAGAAAAATTTAGAAGCTCAGACTTGTATATTCCATTTAATATTGAATTCTAGACTTTCTAACATATTTATACCTCAAAGATAGTATCTCTTCCTACTTCACCCTTTGGTCCTATCAAAACTAATAAAAATGTAAATAAGTGCACAGTGCTATCATCATTTTCAGTTAGGTGCTTTATAAGTCAAGAAAATCAACATTAGGTTGAATAACTAGTTGAAATCTTTGAATCTTTCTGTCTCAACCACAAGAAAAAAATCCCAAAATATAAAGGTAGTTCCCACTTGGTTTTTTGTGCTCATTACTTTTTCCTTTTTAGTATTAAATGAGTATGTAAAAAAAAATGCATTCCTCAATTCAACATTTATTTGCTATATAAAGCTTCAGCAATAATGTGTTTTCCTCTTTCATTCTACTTGAGTTGATTGAAAAGTTTTACATATTTACCGAGCTCACACTTTGCCTGAGTTAATGAATTATGCAATTAACCATGAATGCAATTTCCTGCATTTTACAGTAATAGTTTTAATTGTAAAGTGCTGTGCTATATAGAGAGAGCTCATTCATAAACTATAGAACACGTTAGAACAATTTCTTACATGGGTGGGTATTCTTGGGCAAACAGCTCAGATGAATATGGTAATTTATCTAATAAACTATTTCTGGGCAATTATTATGCAAGGGTAGCATTCCTTAGCTACAGTATTTTCCAGAAGCATTTTCATCAGGTTAAGCATGAGCAGGAAACCAATGCTATCTTTGTAAGTATATTGGAAATATTCTAGTAAATTAATTTTTTCTTCCTTATGATAGGTTTATAAATACACATGGACATGAAGAAAGTGGAAGAGTATGATATCAGTAGGTGTTTAGCCCTTATAATTCTACTGTGAAACATTTAGTGTAGTTATCATCAATGATGCTCAGGTTATTACACTGACAGTACTAAATTCTTTGTGTTTTAAGCTAAGAACTTCATGAGAAGGAGGTCACAAAATTGTTTATTTTGTTACTGAACAATTCTAATGCAGTAATACACTTACAAATCATTAGTATTTTACTTCACATTACATTTAGTTTGAAACAAATCTGTGATCCCTAAAAAATTAATAGCTCTGAGCACACTGTTTACACCAAGTAAACAGTAAGACTCATGCAGAATTCAAGAGAGCAGGGAGCTGGGCCATCATGCAACATGATGGAAAATCTTTTATTTCATGTCTCTCTTTTTCATTTGCAACCTTTGTAACAAAATGTTGCCGTGTTACTTTTGGCCAGCCAACTTTCTTATTTTTACCTGGCTTCCATTTAATCAGAGTCAGTGTATAATTTACAGTTTAGACTTCAATGGTTTACCTAATTTGCGAAGTTGCACTGGAGATTGTTATCTACAGCAGGCTTCTCTTTGTATCAAAGTGCTCATATGCTTGCCTCTTAGACTGTATTTTGACTGATCTAGTAGTATATTTTCTGTGCTTAAAAATATTTGAAGTGGTTATAATAAATTCAGAAATGTGGACACACTTGTGTTGTGCTTGGAATGGTCAAACAGCCATTTCAGAAGTGCTCCTGAGATTGGCTGTAATATTGGGAACAGTCATCTCAAAACATCTTGTCTTTCATCACCTGATGTCAGTACAGTCCAGCCTACTATTCAGCTGCCTGGCTGTCTGATTTGCTCTGGGAACCTCTTGCCTCACTGAGGAACTGGGGATTGGGCACCCCTGGCACAGTTCAGGGGCCTAAACAGAGACATTTAGGATGCTCAGGACAGCCAAGATATGTGCATGGTAGTCAGGCAGATGAGCAGCGGAGACCCGCACATTTCCAGGTGTCTCAGGTGACCTTGCTTACTTATCAGGGGGTAGCTGAGTCCGTACATCATCTCTTTGTGAAATACACAGTGGGAATTTGTGACACAGTGAATTAAAGGGCAGCTAAAGGGACAAATTGGAAAGGGACTCTGCAAGATGGTACTTTTCTAAAACCTAGCAAACGTGGATGTCCGTTTGCAGGCTGCCCGCTGTCTACTTCATCAATATTGGAATCCCTGGTCTATTTAGAAAGCGTGTTCCACCTGATGTTTCTTTTCCCCAAGCTTCAAACCTCAGTTTAATATTGCCCATTATGTTCTAAGTTATTTTGCCTTTGTAGCACATGAATTGAGCAGCAAGCAAAAAATTTGCATTGGAAAGAAATCAGCTTTTTTTTTTAATGTAAGTAATTTCTGAAAATTGCACCTTTTTTGTTCAGGTTTTATTTTTGTTGTTGTTGTTATTTTTTTGTTTGTTTGCTTTAACCATATATTGCTTTAATAATGAAGCAACAGTTCCCAGTGAATTTTCTGGTAATTTTTGGTTTATTATTTAATGGCCTGAAGCAAGACTGAAAATAGTGGACATTCTTCTAAAGCAGGGAGGAGCTGCAGTAATGATAAATCTCTTTGGTATTATTGTTGTTATGAGCCATTTTGAAAAGTTTATGATGCAGATATGCAAGCATGAAAACACTCAGGTTCACATTAAACTACTCAGATATTTAAAAAAATATAAAATACATATGTATATATATATACATGGATAACAGCCTTTTGCAAAGTCCTAATGCTTTCCAGACTATATCTAAAAACAATTGCCTAGCTATTTAATATTTTTTCAAACCTTAGAACATGCTTCTCTTCCTTGAGCATTAGATATTTCTCAGGCACCAGATGACTGTAGCAGAAGACATTTTATTACTTTACCCTTTTGCCTGAGGATGAATGCATGGTGAAATATCCATCTTTGTTTTCCTGTAACCATTACCATTGCTCCCTCCTTCCTCTTAAGTCTGTATGAAATTGCTTAAAAAATTTCATCATCACAGTAGCTGCATTAAATTTAGATTAAATTTTTTTTTGTGGATATAGGAAAAGAGACTGTTGAAACAAAAGAAAAATTTTCTGCAACCTATCTGCTCTCCAATCTCTGAATAAACTAGCTTACGTGGTTCCAGTCTGAATAATTTGTAAGGAGAAAAGTTCTGTTTAGTTTTGGAGCTTTCCTTCCTTCTTTCAGACAGATGCATATCCGCTTGCTCATTTGTGTGAAGTGTTTCGTGTGGTCTGCTGGTCCAGCTCTACAGTCTTTATTTTCAAAGGTGTAGGCTGTACCATACAACAATACTTTAGAGAAGAACACTTTTTTAATGTATTCTTTTAGTCTCAGAACCGTTCCTTGGTGAAAAAAGCATGTCAGTTGCTAGACTAAAATTACAATCAGAATGCACTTAAGCTTCATTACTCACGATGGGAAGTCAATGTTTAGCACACGTAAAAAGCTGTGAATCTTAAGGTAAGACATAACATGAAGTCTTACTGAAATCAAATCATGTTTTCTAGGTGGTAAGACTGATTTGATCTGGTCTTGTATTTAGGCCCTCAGCCTAAGGAATTCTAAACCCATGTTTTTCAACATGTATTTTTTCTTGTGTTCTTAAATGAAGCCTGTTTGTTATACTGGGCATATTTTTGGCTCTTCCTACTTCCTTTTTTTTAATTGTAAGTATATTGCCTGTGCAGCAATTCTGTCTCAATCTTTGTTGTCATCTTCTGATTTCAAGATCTCGACCTTAATGATGCTGCTAGGTCATTCTGAACCCAGCTTTCTTCAGAATTCTCCTCCATTTTTGCCCATAGCAAATATAAACTACTTTGGATTAAAGTACCTTCTCATCCTTTAAATCTCTGGGAAATCTTTAAGCAACAGGAATGCATTTACTGTAGTCAGTAACTAAGAATTTATTCTGAGCTGAGAAATTCAGTAATACAGCTATATTTGACTACAAAATTGTGTCTTCATTTAATTGTTTGTATCCCTGTGTCTAATTCCAATGTCCAGATGGTTTATTTTAGTTTTTCACTTTTATGCATGCCTGACTGACTAAAAGTTGCTTTCTAAAATGTTCAGACTTCCAAAATCTAAAAATACCACCCTGCAGTGTGAAGATCATTCTTAGACATGACCTTTTTTCTTGCTTGTCTTCTCCCCTCTGTGCTTATGTAATGTGGTTTTTAGAAATGTACCAGAAGTTATTAGAGAAAAAAACCAGCACAGGTGAAACTGAAATAAACTGCTGAAGACTTTAATGCTTCTAGCATAGCTGATACCAGTGTAAGCTGTATTCATTCCTTGTTGGATTGTGATGGGACGCAACCTTCTAATACTAGCAGGTTTGAGCTTTATGAGTAGTCAGTCAACGTGGGCTAGGCCTAATTTAGATTTAGAAGATACACTGAGGAAAACAGCCTGCTGCTGGAAGTGGTTTCAACACGGTGAGCAGGGCTTGGTTGGTTACCTGTCCCTTCATGTTACACTCAGATTTTCGGTAGTCTAAAGTTTCCCAGTAATTAATTATTAGACTCCCAATAAACTTCCAACAAAGTACTGCAGAGAATAAGCCAACATGTGGTGATATACCTTAATGCAACTGACTTTTATGATCATATATGACAATTGGCTTACTGTTCCCACCATAGAGACAGTTTGTTATGTAATTAAAGTAAATTGATTAACAGGATATTAATGCTCAATACTCTCAGGGCAGAAAAACATGTACTGAATTACTTTCACACGAGTTACAATTTTTGTAACAGTCATATTTACTACAAGTTGTAATATAGTAAAGATTATTTTTTTCAGAAATAATGTAAAGGATGTATTTTAATAAGCCCCTCACATCTGCTGCCATGCAATCTTGATACCAGCTATCAAAAGTGGTAAAATAAAACACTAGTTAAAGAGCAAATGTGATCAAAGGAGGCAGTCAAAACAGTCAAACTTTCAACATAGTGAGGAAAGTAAGTTATTGTAGAGCAAAGACATGTTGGGGAAAGTGTGGCATACTTAAACAGATTCTGCTATTCACCTGTGTTTACAATTTGTGACACTGATGCCTTAGATTTTAGCTTTTATATTTTGCAAATTCTGTACTCTCTGTATTCCTAGTGTGTAACTTTGAACTGTCTTGAACCCTGTTAGCTGCTGTTCTCTCATGCTAAGATGGACATAACAAAGCTTCTCCAGGCTTGCTCTTCAAGGACACTCAGGCTGCCCTAGGCCCAAAGTGTGTAAACCAGCATCTTGAGAAGGGGGGCAAGTTGGGGGGGCGGTTACCTTATTAGCTAAAGTTTAATTGACGAATTTGTGCTGATATGCAAATGGACCAAACCCATAACAGGGGCAAGAACTCGTGACCTGTCGTCCATCTTGGGGTCCATTCTCCCCAGGGTGTACCTTTGAAGGCCCTTCGAATAAATACCTGCCTCTATTCCCTTACTCTTTGTCTAGTCTCTGTTTTTTAGGTAGCCACTTCAAGGCATCAACACATCTTTCTAAGCAGGCTTCAATGAGGCAGGTGACAGCACAGAGCAAAAGATATGCAAAGATCAATGAGAAGAATGAATGTGCCTGAGAACTGGATACTCAAGAGTGGTGAGAATTTCAAAACTTTGATAGCTGAGAAACTTCATCTCTTAGAAAAAAACATCAACACAATCTTGCATGCTGTGGGCTAAAAAATTCAGTATGCTGAAACAAAGCAACCGAATATAAAAACAGCTAGAAGAAGCAGTGCTAGAAAGATCTACAGTGAAACCTTGCCAGAGTCCTGTGTTCTCAGGATCAAGAGACAGAAGTGATCTGAAATAGGAGAAATAAGAAATTAAGGATTTTTAAATGGAGGTGATGGAAAAGTAGAGCTACCCCTGTATTGTAGTCTGACCCACACTCCAGTTTAGTGCGTGGGGGAGATCACAGCGCTGAATGCTAGAAGCTTATCAAAGTGGTAGTGAAGGACCTTGTAACAGGTAATGATGACATTAACATCAGCTATGAGATAGCTTGGTACCTTAAAAAAATCTATATTGTTCTCATCAAATAATAGGGAGTTACATATGAATGCCATAAAACTACGAATCTAATTGGCAAAGGGGCCCAGCAATAGCGTGTGGAATGCTTGCATGTTATAAAAAACCTCAACCAAACAGGTGAGAATGTTTCTATCTGAATTTTCACTTCAATGATTATTACTGGTATTAATGGTTATTATGGATATTAGTGGTTAAGGCAGTTTTTGGTAGGGAATAGTAAGTGTATGCAACATTTGATAACATGAAAAATGGCTTGGGATTTGTAAAACATGAAAATCCAAGTCCTTGCTCTTTTCTGTATATAATGGAAAGCAATCCTGGGGGTGTAAGGTGGAGAAGAGATTGGACCTTTAGATTACACTGCCATGAAGAAGGCTACTCAATCCTGCATTCCAGCATGTGTTAATAGAAAAAATGAATTTTTGTTTTGATTTCATTGAAATTATTGTATAAGATTTTTTCCAAACCGAAATGAAAACTATTTTAATTTTCAGAAGTTGTCAGGGTATAGAAGAGTCATTTTGATTATTTTCATTACTGCAGTCATACACACAAGGACTCAAAGCACCAGCACTTGCAGTCTGGGTCTAGAAGGAATCTGAGTCTAGGTAAGGAAGTGACTTACCTCTGTACAGCTCCCTCTCCCTTGCAGTGCTTTGGATCAAAGCTGCTGAAACAGTTTGGTTTCCTTCTAAATCTACAGTCACTGCACCCTGGGGACAGCCTGCTCTCAGAAAGTGCAATATTAATTACGCCGTGCAGATAATGTGTGTTCAAGCAGCTGTAGAAGTAAAATGAAAAGTGGACTGTTGGAGCACGACTGAGTTACACAGCTAGTTTTATAGTCAGGATGGTAAAAATCCTAAAACACTTCAAAACCATATAGAAACTAGAACTGTAGATTCTGTATAAATGGTGTGTGGAGCAGACTGGTGGTACATCCTTTAGCACTGCAACAGCCAACAGTGAGGAGAGCACTTATGAATGAAAATCCAACCTCATGAACTTCTAGGAACTGTGTAGTAGTAGGATGAAGGCAGTGGTGCACAGTAGCACCATAATCTCTACACAGGCCTTTTACTGAAAGGGTCAGCAAAGTGTTAGTAGAATAGCACACTGAAATGGTGACACTTGAGCCATGATTTCTCCATTAGAATAATTCTTAG
Source organism: Gymnorhina tibicen (assembly GCA_013399875.1). Lineage (NCBI taxonomy): Eukaryota > Metazoa > Chordata > Aves > Passeriformes > Artamidae > Gymnorhina > Gymnorhina tibicen. The sequence continues at coordinate 882,259 of VXAZ01001309.1, forward strand.
AAATAGGCCATGCATCCAAAAGTACCATTTCCTTAAGCTTATAATTTCAATATTTATGAGCCAATTTGAATCCCAAATCAAAAAAGAAGTGCAGTTGTGCAGCTGTAGAAAACAATTTATCTGATGCATAACTAATTGCCTGGAAAGGTTCAGCTGATTTCCTTGCCTCTCCTTCCCCTTCCACTTCATTCCCTATGCATATAAGTTGGTAGCAAAGTTTCTAAAATATAAGCAAGCCTCATAAATTCTGCTAAATGCTCACAAATCAGTTTCACTTTGAAGAAACCCTGAGGTATGGAAAACCACAAAATCAGTATGAGATAACTGCTTTAAAGTTCTTTTCTTTTTCCAAGAACCATGGCTTTTGTTTACATTCTGCAGCAGGTCATCTCATGTCTTGTTCTTTTCTGCGTATTTTTGGCCTTTTCATTTCAGGAGGGACAATGTTGGTGGTTGGCTGTGTTTCATTTTTTTGCTGGTTTTGCTTTTGGTTTTCCCTGTTTTGTAGCTTTAGCTGGTCCTTCTGTCTTTAAAATATTGCAATGTTTCTTGTTAGGTATTTTTCATCTTCTAGGTACATCTTTTTAATTTCTAAAAATCACGTTTATATCCCTGCACAAAATGCAGATTCTGTTGTTGCTTGGTAAACTGAAACAGTTCAGCTGGAGATGCTGAAGGGAGAAAAATGGCAGCTCTAAATCACTCCAGAATTTTTTTGATTTCAAAGAGTAGGATTTTAAATTCAGGTAGCTTGAATATGAAGTCACATATAGCATGATTTCACCAGTATTGCTGCAAGTGAAGCTTCAAAGAAAAAAGCCACTGCAGTGATCTTCCCTTAACTGGAAATGTTTTGTTCCACCATGAAGCGGAAGACAAGAAAAGTATTTATGGGGATATTGGCAGTAATTTAATGCAATTTTCTCACCTTATCTATTGAGAAAAATAATTTATTTAAGGTAATTGAATGGATGGATGACTAGACTAGTATTTTACTGTATGATTTTTCTGTGGATAAAATTCCTGAGAGATTTTTGGGGGGGGGTTGGGGGTATTTTTGTGGGGTTTTTTTTGTTTGTTTGTTTTTTAATGTAAGGATTCAAATGCACTTATGTCAGTTCCAAACATCTCTAGGAAGGTAGGACTTGAGAAGGAATAGGGGTAATGAAAACTTTTTAGTACATTGTGCATTCTACCTCTTAGAGACTTTGAACTTTGGAGGGAAAAAATGTTGCTGACCTTGAGGGAGCAGAAACCAAAATGTTCCTGTCACCATGTAAGGAGAGCTAACCTGTCAAAGCAGCAAAGAAGCACCACCAACGCAGACGCTTGATAGAAGTGTCAAAGAGTTACTAAGGGATATTCAAAATTTTGTGTAGGGTAGACCTGACTGTGGACAAAAAATATCATGATTGCTCAAGAAGTTCACATCCCCGGACTTTGGTGTCTCTGGGACTCTGTGTTGCTTTGCTGAGGAAGGTATTTCCCACTTTCTACTGGAGAGATTTCAATCCATGCTTACAGGTTCATGCTAGATGAAAGACTTTTGCTATTTTTGTTTAATACCTTAGCACTCTGTACTCAGATCCAGTTTGTTCTGCAACAACAGGCTTGTCAGACGTTAAAGGAGCTGCCATGATACCCATCCAACCAGCCTATTACACCACCCTGAAAATTCTATAGTAATTTTCCTATGAAAGTTAAGTTTTTTAGAACTTGATAAACTTATTCCCAAAATCCTGCTGGCTGTGTGGGAGATTTAGCACTTAGATTTATGCCTTGACATTTCAGTCAAAGCACACATCCTTAAAAACAAAATCAATTCTTTTTGATTCACTTATTTAGGGTTATTTTTTTCTTATAATTTCTTTGATCTTTGGCAACTTTTAAAATAATAACATTATTTAAACACTTAATAGTTATTTAACTCTGGAGGGAAATCTCCAATATACTTGAGTTTCTGATAGCATAATTGTTTCCATGACATCAGTGTTGTAATTCTTAAGTTTTACCTAGTGCTAGTGAGCTGGGTAGCCTGGGGGTTAATATGTGTTTGAATATTGGTTAGAAACTGTTCTTATGACAGAAGAACCTCATGTCCACCTGCATTGTGAACATGAAAAAATCTGGCTTTAAACTGCTATTTTTTAATTAAAACCTTGTCTGTAGCTCATACATAAACCCAAAGCAGTCACCCAAAGCAGCACCTTTTAGTCTTGATAGCCTTCTTTGTAGTGTTTTTGCAGGCTTTTCCTTGGAAGAAAATAGATCTATACTACCATGGATGTCTGATGAATGCTGGTCAATACTATATGTTAATAATATTGGCCAAAATGGCCAAAATTTAAATTCATTCTCTGATATATGATCAAGCACTTAATTTTAGCTGTTTTCAGATTATCCTCAGAAAACCTACATTTAAAGGCACATGTATTTCAAAATCAGATTTACTCAAGTTTTTTGGTAAAGATTTTTTGTTTGTTTGCTTTTCATAATGGGATTATATTCCTATCTATTGATCTAAGAAAGGAGAAACCCTTTCCTGAATGCCCATCATTTCAATAACCACTCATGACTTTATGTAGTTGTTCATTAATGACAGAAAAAAGAAATTCCTAGTCTCTACAAGTGTGGAGAGCTGGGGTTTTTATTGGAAAAAACCATAAAAATTCTACAATCCAGGCCTCTATTTGTAACAATAGTGCCTTTCAGGTTAGATTCCTCTTGTTTTGGGGATTTTTTATGTACTATTCTGAGCTGAAGGAACATGAGGGCATATAAGTGGTCTAGGTTTTTCTACTGTTACAAGTTTTCTTTATGTGATACATTGGAATTCTTTGGAATGCTGTATTTCCAACAATTAGATTAACCAAGATCACACTTATTGTCATGCAGAAGGGATTGTCTCAGATCAGTGGATTTGTGAACTAAAGCTATGCCCTTTACTGTGAAAGTTTAGAAAAGAATTGCACTTTTTTTTGCCATTAATATTTAAATAGAAATATAAAATTTCAAAGTTGCATTTTTGCTGGCTTGGCAGCGTGTAGGCAAAGGATGTTGGGAAGGCTTAGTGTTGCCACACAATCTACAAAAAGTTCACAGCTTCTTTTTTCCAAAAACACATTTCTAAACCTTATTTTGACCTTATGCTCCTCACAGATCTCTTGTATCTGCATGTAAAAATCCTTTTGTTTTAAGACCTTTGCCTCTCTTTAACTCGAAGGGCTCATTATTTCTGTCTTTTGAAATGGCTTTCTGTGTTTAAGAGGCACTGGAAACTATATTTCACTAGACTATCTCATCCAGAAACAGGCAAATATAAATGTTTTTATTATAGTTCTAGGAACAAACACTGTTTATTTAAATGACTTCATTCTTCTCCGAATATAAAACAACCCTTTAATGTTATCTCTTTTGCATTTCTCTTGAGCAAATCTGATTTAATTTATGCTAAACATAATGGGACACCTGTGTGTGCTGGATGAAAACTAGAGTATATAATATTAGATGGAGAAATGTCACATCCTAAGCACAGAAAACAAGCAGCAAAGTTCTGGAGTGTCTTTTAACCTTTTTGTTGTAATTCTGGAATTAAGAAATCTCTGAAAACAAAAATATATATGACAGCTATAGCAGGTAATGAGTGACCAATAAAGAAAAAAGAGTATAAAGAAAAGAAGTTCTATGCTGTTTTGCTGAAGCATGAGATCAATTTTTAACCAGTTTCTCATGGGTACTGAAGTCCAACCCATGCAATGAACATAATGGATAGACTGTAATATTAAGAATAAAGTAATTGACTTCTGATTACTTTGTAAGTCTCAGAAATAGCAAATTGGAAATGTCATAAATTGTTGCACTGACTGTGTATCAAAGAAAGATTATAATAGAACCATCTGACAGTTTTTGATGTTTCAATGAGAAAGTGATCTGAGGCTTTTTTAAGAGTACAATATTTGATATTTTGAAATTTCTTAATTTAGATGCAAGAAGAAGGGATAACTGTTAGATCTACAGGTATGGAACCAGCTACAGGTTGTACTAATAATGCAGTTCTTTGAAGAAAGGCTGCAGTTTTAACTTTCAATTTTGGGATTTTTTTAAGGCTCCTTTTTTTGGCCTTTTTATTTTTTTTTCTATTTTTGGGTCCATTATGCTGTTGAAATCATATTCCTATATTATCTATACAGGGTTACCAGAATACACCTTAGGAGAATTATGTGTAAAAGAATGGTGATGGGATAGAATTTCACCACTTAAATATAAGATAAAGTGTGACAATTTATTTAAGAGGTCATACCAACGATAAGGAAAAAATCCTGACTTTCCTAATGCATCTGTGAGTCAACAACTTGATCTAGGCTGAGAAAAATGAAATATGACAGTAGGACATATCCCATGTGAAGTATCTCCACTGAAGATCAGGGACTACAGCCTCTATTAAGTATAGAATTAATAATTTCCCTGTACTATTAATTTCTTAGGAAAAAAGAAAACCTAAAATAATCAGCCTGTATTAAAGGGTGAAATTAAAGCAATAGAAAACTGAGTTTGCAGAAGTATAAGGGAGGTATCATTGCTTCTGTAACTACTGCAAATGGATATACATCATGGAGGGGACACAGCTATATAAGGCAAGGAACAAAGACTGCATCAAGGCAAATAAGCATAATTATGTGTGGGCTGAAAACTGCAGAAGGTTTCTACCCATCAGAGAGAGCGCTTACAGCTCCAAATAAGTGAAGTAAAAGCCAAGAAGGTTATTTGTTGTTAAGAGGGAGTTGAAGAAATCTACAAAAGGCAGTATGAGATGTGGTCAGCTGTAGGAAGTTGTCTGAGCTCAGTGCAGATGAGCTGCTTTCTGATCCTGTAGCAGTGGGTCAATGTAATCCTCTAGGCTGCTGTGTACTTCTCAAAAAGAGGGACATCATAATAACACTTTTTGCAGTTACAGAGGCTTAACTGTGTCAGAAGAACAAATTTAAGATGTTTTAAAGTGAAAACATTTCTTGTGGCTCATCCTCAGCAGTGGAGAAAGGCACTATGAGGAAAAGGTAGTATAAAAATACTTTTCCATGTATTTACTATTAGTTGTCTCCATTTTTTCTTATTGCCACTGCTCTTTGGAGTCCTCTTGGTGGAGCTGGCTCTTGATGAAATTTGTATCTGTTGTAATGGTGAGTACACAGAACACTGTATGGGGGGGAAAATGGAATTTCACATAGGAAAAGGCCGTAATTGCATCTTTCCCTACCCTCTCATCCAGAGCAAAGTTTTATTATGAGCTTCAATGAGAAACAGGTGGATACCAAGCTCATTAGAAGTGGGGCTGCAAACAGCTGCTTTGGAAAGGAAATAGAGAATATAAAAAAGAATAGTGTTGTAAACAACAAACTGAAACATTGTTTGAGGGGAATCAATATTTGAGATTGCTGGATCCAGCAGTGCTAAGGAGAAGCACAGATTTCAGTTCATAAAGTTTATTAGTTCTTCATTCCTTTTTACTTCGAAGCGGTAGTAGGGGATTGATCAGTTGCACTAGCAAAGATGGACAGAAATGAGCTGGCTTGCCCCAACTACAGCTGTGGGTGGTTGCAGCAATGAGAATAGGAATCCACTCCAGTAACAGTCTGGTCTCTCACCATCTGGCCTTTTGGCTCTGTAATGTGCTGACACTGCATCATCTTTGTGAACCAGCTGGCAAACATTGCTTTGGCTTCCACCTTCCTCCCTGTCTGTCTGTTTCCAGTCTGTCAGTTTCCAACAGTGACAGGAAAACACAGAGCTATGCTCTAAAGCCACTAAGATGTGCTAGGACAACTCAGTTCCTAACATATTTTCCAGAGCTCTTGAGACTCACTTCTACAGCTCAGCATGTATTTTCAGTGGGTATATTAAAAGAATGCTACAATGCAAAGCTGTGGAATAAAGAAAAGGTAAGTTTTCATGTTAAAACACAGAGATGAGGATGAAGCCGGAGTATGCTGAGGTTTTTTGGGTAGGTGGGTGGTTTTTTATTTCTGCCAGTAACTCAGTGTATATCTCAGAGAGACACTATGGCCAAAATCAGCATAGCAGCTTCAGGAATCAAAAGACATGATCTTGTTTTCAAGGTTCAGAGCATCTACAGTACCAGTTAACATTCAGATGAGCAGCACACTTTCTGTTCCTCAGCAATAAATAAGAAATATCTCATGGGGATATTATAAAGCTTAATTAGTTAAGAGTTAAATTTCCTTCTGTGTTTGCCCTTACTTCTTCAAAGTAGTTTTACAATCTCTCAAGAGATTCATAGTTGGGAAATACATATTAATGATAAAATTTTACCAACTGAACCAAGAATCGAGATGTCCTAGTTCAGAGTAAATGCTTGCTCCATCCTGCCTATGAACAGGATCAGTAGACAACGTTCATGTTGTCTCTCACATGGAACTTGAGATGCAGACAGGCTTGCTTATAACACACAGCATCATACTCAGGTACTTCAGGCTTGGTGAGGACTCTGTGCAATATTCAAATACTGTTGTTTTCCTTTTACAACTGAGAAAAAAATTAACTGCATTGTCCAGATTAGGCAAGTATTTTTATATCAGACTAAAGGACAATTTTCTTCAGCCTCATCTATGGTCTATATGCCAATCATCCTAATCAAGAGTAGTTCTCGTTTTAAAGAGTTTTTCAGGCCAAAACCAGTGTTAAAGCTTTATTAAGTTTCTTCTGATGGTTCTTCATTGTCAGTTTAGCTGACTGATGTCATTCACGCTATATTCTTTGAATATATTGTTTCTCATCAGAAAAAGTGTTTTCCTGTTTCGTGTAAACTAGGTACACAATGTAAACAAAAATATTTAAATCAAATTAATCTGAAGTCTTGGAACATATTAAATTGGTTGCTCAAAAGCAGTGATTGCTTTAAGAGGCTGGCACCATTCAATGTATTTTAACTCATTAGCATGAAGAAACTGAACAATTATTATTCATTATATCAAAATCATAAGGATGATCCGAGGGCTGGACCACAGACTGAGACTTGGAGGCTGAGACTTGGAGTTGTTCAGCTTGGAGAAGAGAAGGCTCTAGGGAGACCTTTATAGCAGCCTTCCAGTACCTAAAGGAGCTGCAAGAGAGCTGGAGAGGGACTTTTCACAAGAGCATGGAGTGATAGGACAAGGTGGGGATAGACTAAGGTGAAGGAGGCTAAGTTTAGATTAGATATTAGGAAGAAAATCTTTACTGTGAGAGTGGTGAGGTGATGGATGCCCCATCCCTGGAGGTGTTCAAGGCCAGGTTGGATGGGGCTTTGAGCAGTCTGGTCTGGTGGAAGCTGTCCCTCCCTGTGGCGGGGGAGTTGGAATGAGATGATCTTTTTGGTCCCTTCCAACCCAAACCATTCTATGATTGTATGAAAATACCAATATCTGTTATTCCCACAGAGTAACAACTTAAGATTTCTGTTGACCTTAGAGAATAAATGCTCTCTCTGGTCTTCATTGTTTGTGATAATAAGGAATCTTATTGGCCCTGCAACTTACATGCTCTAGTGGCTGATACACACTCAATATTTTGTGCTGTTACTTTGGGGAAATACCTTTCTAAGTAAAACCACACTCTGATGTTCTGAAGAATGACTGAAAGGACAAATGCAATGTGCTATGTTGGCCTTAGAAAAAAGTGGTGTCTTAACTGATGTGTGTTATGTGAGGAGAATGTTAAGAAAAGAGTCCAAACTCTACCAGTTTTCCATAATTTCATATAATTTCCGTAATTCCAGTATTGTAGGCATAGCAGGAATATGAGTGCATTTCATGGGAGATTGATGTGATTTTCTGCACAATTGTTTAAACAGGATGTGGCATATTTATCAGAGGCCAATTCACACCACTAAATATGATTAGATAATTAGAACAAATTAAATGCACCTAAAAGAGGAAAAGAGAGCTTTTTCTGTGACTTTTGAATAGATAATCTGTTATATTGCAATGATTAAATACTGTGACATCATAAAATATGAAATATGCCAAATTTTATCTGCATCTGGACATGTATAACTACAAAACCAATCTCTAGAAACACTGGAGAAAGCAATGAAGAAACAAATGGGGAAAAATATGTGTCATTCAAAATGTCTGCTCTCACTAATGACTAAGTAAATATGTTATTATAGGTGAAAGTATTTAAGAGTAAATAAGATGGAGGTAATAATCCACAGGCACAGCAGGATGCATTGAATCACTTATTATTGACCAAAACTAGCCACAAACAAAGTAATTTTTTAATAATTTTGTCTTTTAATTGATGAAGGCTGTTCCCTTCAAATCTGCTGTCCTTTACTGTTTTTTTCCACAGAGTGGCAGCTCTGAATTCTTGCGGAACGTTGTTACCCTAAAGTCTTAAAAAAATTTAATCAGCATTTTGCATAAATCAATTATTGTAATGTATTCAGTTCACTTTTCCCTTCTAGTTTCTTCAGTTATTCAGAGATAAATGTTTCATGACAGCTTCTATTTCTTGAGTTCTGCTTTCGGTCTTTATATGATAATTGAGGCAGTTATGATGCTATTTCTGTAGAAGACTCATTTGGGGTTCTCTCTCTCCCTCTCTCTGAATAGTTTATGCATTTATGCTTATCCTTGTTACTGTTGAGTGTCTTAAATCGGGCTAATCTGTATCTAGTGGAATTGTATACTTTATATGAGGAAATTCAGGCATTTTCAGATACATATCTACATTTCACATAACTTTGCTGCAGCTTTTTTTAGCATTGTACTCCCCTAACCCAAGAGATTCTCTGGATTTGCTTGAACATGACACTGTTTTAAAGTCCTAAAAAACAAGAGAATTTTTACAGATCTATACGTAGAATTTTGTGCAGTATGCCCAGTGAGACCATTACCTGAAGCTCATTTATTTCTACTAAGATCAAAATAGAAAAAAACCAAAAAAAAAGAGTGAAATCCACAGTGCTTTCCCAAAGTAGTCATAAAAGGAAAATGAATGGCAACACATCTCACCGGAATCAAATCTATATCTCAGATTCTCCTCTTGCTGGACAATCTATGAGGAATGTACATAGCTTGATGGTCTCATGTTGATAAATTATAGATGGACAGAGCACAGAAAGAGCAGCAGATATTATATTGAGAAACTGGTTTTGTTCATAATGTCAAGAGGCTGGGAGTGGGGTGTTGCTTGTGCTTTTCGGAGGGAATTATTTTGAATAGTCTTGAGCTTTCAATAAATTTCCTGTAATGCGCAACTCTCCTCACTTTTTTGTCAGATGCAATTATCAGATAGAAGTATGAAAAGGTGTGCAATGTTGTGTGTTACAGGAAATGTATACAAAGGGTGTAGCTCCATAGAGAGTGGAGGGGAGTTTAGGGGAAATAGGACAAGCACGTGCTGACAAACAACTTGAGAAGTGAAAGGATGGGAGGGAGATGTAATTCGCCCTCCAGTGTGCTCTGCATCCTGCATGGGACATGCTGAGAAATTTGACTGGAGGGAGCCAAAAGAGGGATATTTGTGCAGACTAAGTCCTTGCATTAAGATAGCAGGGTTCCTATCTAGGGTTCCTACATGGGGAGAGAGAGTGGAACAGGAACACCAAGAAAGAGAAAGAAGCAATTCTCCTCCAAAGCCCAGTTTATAACAGGAGGGTAATATATTCCCTGCTGTACTGTAACTTGGGGCATAAACTAATCACAGTGTGTCTATTTTGATGTGGCATTTTGAAATTACGGAGAAGTTTTCAAGTGAGTTGAAACTCAAAAAGTGATTCCTTCCCTTCACCTATATGTATTTAATCACACAAGAATAACAGGATATATATAATTTGATTGCTTGTAAGTTTACTGTAATGTTTAGCCAATTTTAATACAAATAGATACAATTACAACTAGTAAACTTTTGTCTACTGACAAACGAATTTTATAAGAGTAAGCATAGTTATTAGTGTATCCCTTCTTTAAAGACAAAATAAAAACTAAGTACCATAAAACCAGTAACAAAATATGTAGAAAAGAGAATTTCTCATAAACCAGCACACTTTGGGGTAATGAGTTCTAATCCTTCATTTCATAATAGGGGATTTTCATCACATCCTACATATTTGTGTTTAAATGGTAACAGATCACTGTTAATTTTTTTCTTTGTGGTTGAATAGCACCTGACCCTGCTCATTCATCAGTATGAACTGATTAATACTGATTGCGGTAGTAATTAACTTCACTGGAGACTGTATGTAAACCTTTATGGTTTCAAGAAAGGGAAGCAACTTCTATGTTTACTTAAAAGCTTCTTAGAATGTCTTTTAAGTTACACCTTTGTAAGTCCAAAAGGTTTGATGCTACTAGAGAAAGTAAGGGCAAGCCCAACTTTCAGACCTCCTGATGGATAAAACATTAAATGAAAGATGAGTGACCCTTCTCAGATGTATTCTGAAAGTCATTCCAGTTCTAAAAACTTCCAAAATCAGCCAGCAGAAGTGTTCAAATAATTCTTTACCTGAGATCACAAATTTGTCAAGCCAGCAAAATGTAAAAAAATAAAATTAAGATACCAATTGCAAAGTTATTTTCTTCAAGCTTTGTAGAGAAAAAAGAGATGAATAGCCTTTTTATTTTTGGTAGGATGTTATGTTATATATTGACAAAATAATTAGTAGGTGTGTTGACATTAGGAAGATAAGAAACTACAGAAATCATGTACAATACCGCACCTCAATTTTTATTGGTTTTGGCACATGCTGTAATTTGTACCTGTAAAGATTTTACTACTGGATTGTAGCTTGTCAGTCTCTCTGCTTGCTTGGTATACATCTGTCTTGTAACTGGAAATTTATCCAAAGCTTTTTAGAACTGTCTAAAGTTATAGTCGTAGAAACAAAATGTGCAACAAGCTACCATGATCAAATTATCAAAATAAGTGCTGTAGCATTTTTTCACATACTGAGTTCTCCCTCCAGATGGGTGGGAAAAATTAAAGCAGAATCATACTACATTTGTTCTGAAGTATCATTTTAAACAAGTAAAATTGTGTGTTGGTTCTTCATATGGGTATCCTCTGAATGGTAGAAAAATTGATGATCAAACCTTGAAAAAGGTCACTGAAAATGTTTATTGTGAGCAGCAGGCAGCATGCACCCTTCTCATCCTAAATAGGATGCTGCAGTCTCCTTCTGCTTTCTGTTGACCTGTTAGAGAGGTATCCCACTATTGTGAGGAAAAGGCTTATGTGAAAACTGTTACATGATTTAATAATGTTCCTAATTGCACAAAAATTCACCTTGAAATAATTGACAGGTTCCTAGGCCTAAGCCATGGCCTGGCTCTCACCATTACGCAGCTGCCCAGCAGTGCTGCCCAATGGCAGTATGGTAACTGGCCTTAACTTTGACACGGCTGGGGAAAAGGCACCTTGCAGGAAAGAGACAAGAGAGAAAGGATGTCTGAAAACTATCCCATAGTGTTCTTGGAAAGGACCAGTTTGATTATCTGGCCCAACTACTGGTAATGTTTGTTCAGAACTGAAATATTTTATGTCTCTTTTGCTACTTTTACATCATTATTTCCTATGGCTTCTGCAGTGAAGCAGCTGTAAAAGGCAGTAAGAAATCCTTAGTATGATGTCTGATCTCTTTTCAGGTCATCCTGTAGCAATTTGCAGCAGGGCCCAGCTTGTCTCTCAGATGAAGTTTGAAAACTGAAGGGAAATTAGAAGCATCTGAAAATGGATTGTCATGCTCTCCCATACACAGTAAGTTACCATTCATGAAGTCTGACAAATTACATCTATTTTATATTATTAGAACAGTGAGTTAAATGGGATTCTCAAACTGATTTCAGTGTGTTTCCACTCTAAACATAAAAGAAAATGGGCTTATGTTCTTGTAAGCATCTGGGAGACATGAGCTCATATGCTTAGTGTACCTGAAAAAGCCATGCTGCCACAGCTATTAAAAGAAAAATAGGAAGAAGATATCATGTGCACATTTCACTTGTACAGTTACTGTCAAAAGTTATTTCTCTGTCTTTATTTAAGAGTCTCATTTAGCTCATTTAGAATGTAGTATACCTTTCTGTTCAAAACTATTGCTTCATCTTTATAAAGTGATACTAAGACTGCAATCCTAAGTACTGACTGGAAAACCCAATAAAAGAAATATTTTGGCAATTATGCACCGTAATTTTTTTTAAATTGCCATTTACTCAGTAACATCATGACAAGCTGTTAACAGAATGAATTAAAGACATATGGTAGCCTTGTCATATTTAACACATTCATCTGTCATCACATTCTGCTATAATTTAATCCATTATATCATGTTTGTAAAGTCAGTACAAATTATATATACATATATATATGTATACTAATTATAATTTCAAGGCTCTTTACCGGCCAGAGTACCTTGCTCTTATAATACTGTTTTTGGTTCCTAGGTGTTGCATGCTCTGTTACTGATAAAGAAGTCAGCATATAATTTTTGAAAGTTCACGGTGTACTTAATTTGTTTGACCAGTACTACCAAAGCCTTAGAAGTACAAATATTTGTTATACTTGTATAATGTGAAAAAAGCAGTAACACCGAATTTATTAATTGATAAAATTAGTCATGTTAGCATCTTATAATAAGCCAGAGGTAGCCGTGTTTCTTAACACATGGTCCCTTTTTCCTCCAGTGGAAAAACAAGTCTAAGAACGTTATTTACATTAACAGAAAGGTACATTTAATTCCTAGTTATGGACATATTAACTAAAAAGATAAACTTAAAGCAAAAGAAATGACTGTCAAGGATAAAGCCTGAAACACCGATTTATTAAATTTTCCACTTCTCACTCCCCTTCTGTCTGGACTCAGTCATATAGATTCTATTATTTACAAGAAAACAAAACAGATATGCTGTAACTCTACCACTTTTCTTTGATTTTTACCTTTGAATTGCACAGATAGGAAATACAGTTCTGGGCTTTTCATTGCAAGAAGGGCATTGAGGTGCTGGAGTGTGTCCAGACAAGGGCAATGGAGCTGATGAAGGGTCTGGAGCATAAATCTTATGAGGAGCACCTGAGGGAGCTGGGGTTGTTCAGTCTGGAGGAAAGGAGTCTCAGAGGACACCTTATCACTCTCTATAGCTGCCTGAAAGGAGGCTGTAGACAGACAGAGGTCAGTTTCTTCTCCCAAGTAGCAAGTTATAGGGTAAGGGGAAATGGCCTTAAGTCAGGCCAGGGAAGATTTAGATTGGATATTAGGAAAAGTTGCTTCACAAAAAGAAGAATTGGAACAGGCTGCCCAGGGAAGCTGCTGAGTCACTGTCCCTGGAGGTTTTTAAAAGATGTGTAAATATGTCACTTAGAGCCATGGTTTAGTGGTGGACTTGGCAGTGGCTTTTAACAGCTGACTTGATGATTTTAGAGGTCTTTTCCAACATAAACGACTCTATGATTCTATACAGTGTAATTGATTCAGCACTGAAGTCAGGAATGGCAATAAAATTACTTTTGTGTTTCTCAGTACAAAGGAGGTGGAAGTAATATTTGTCTTATCATAGCACAAATTAATTGTAAAAAACACTTTTAAGTCTTCAGATATAAAAGACTTTGAACTTTAGGGTAACAACAGTTCAGGCCTCTTGCTCTGCAATTGTGTTTATCGGGTGGTATGATTTATATGTGAATGCTTGCCAACTTGTACATTTCTGCCAACAAAGCAAAGACAAGAATTAGGTAGAGCACTCTGTATCTCATCTAACAGGCGTGACCATGCTCTCCTAGTCCATAGGATTCAGGCTGTGTCAGGCTGAGTCAAATGTTTACCCAATGCCAAACTCGGTTTGAAGCACCAATGACACCTGAAAAAAAAATAGCTACCATCTGTAGGTAAACAAAATATGAGTAACTACATTTAATTTCTTGTTTTGTACTCACTGCACAAGATGTTTTAATGCTGAATGCTCACGTATTTTTCTTGTACATAGTTTAAGAAACATAAGAGTAATGCAGCTTATTCTACTAGGTTTATTACTATTATTCAAATTTCTTCTGGGAATTTTATACTGGAATCCTTCCCTAAAATCCTACCATTCATTGCATCTTATTCTAAGCAACTTCCCAGATGATTGTACAGATTTAATATAGGCATTTATGTACACACACCTATATATCTCTATACACTCTGTATAGTTGTATCTATAACTAATTTTGGAAAAAAATGCATGACTCATTTCTGGTTTTCTGCCTTTAATTCTTCTTTTTCTATTTTGCCATCAGGAAGCTGTTCTGTTTCATTACTGCACTTAGAGAAAAATCTACAGATTTTATTTAATATGAAAAAGCAGAATTACTGATCTGTTCTCTCAGTTCTGTCCCCTGGGCTATTTCTGCCAGAAAACTGGACAGCAGCACAGATATATCTGAGACATCAGGGAAGAAAGAGTTTCTGTACAGTCATGGACAGCCACATGAGGGAGTCTAACCTGTATCATTTTATCTACTTCAGCATAAATCATGTATTCTTTATTCAACAGCATTTAAATAATGTGGAATACATTCTCTCTTCTTGTACTTGCCAGGAAAATCTCCATTTAGCATCTATTGTTTAAAATGTAAGTAATAATCTGAACAGAAGCCAGGAAGCCATATGAATATCTTTTTAGGGTTTCTCTCCAAATTTTTTGGAAAACAGAGTAGGGAATGGAAGCATGGTCATTATCTTTCCCAGCCCCTCCTTTCTCCTTCAAGAGAGTGAAGAAAAAGCACCTATCATCTCTTCTGCAGACTGACTTCATATCTTGAATATCACACCTCATATATTTCTCCTTCTCCAGTATAGTAAAGTGAATTGACGTTCATTATAAACATGATAATGGATGTGCATGTAAATGGTCTGAGTCCTGCAAACACTGTGATCTGCACTATTTCCAACCTCGGGCTTTTACTCTGGTTGGGGATTGAAGTGTCTTGGTATCATAGATATGTGTGTAGAAAAGTAATTTTAACAAGTTTCTGTAGTAATCGAGATTTCCGCAATTCCCACAGTAGCTGGGATCTTCGGGCTGGTAATGCATTTACAGATAGAAAATAAGTAGGGCATAACCGGAAAAGGCTGTGAAAATTAATACAGTGCAGTAAAATGAAAACTTGTGCGTACATCTCCTCCTCTCAGCTCTGCTTGCTTTGAAATTGTCAAAAGAATTTATGACTCCTTCCTCTGATCTTGTCATTCCTTCCCTTTGAATTCCCTTTACAATACCATGTACCATCTTTTCTCCTTGCTGTTTAATCTCAGTCCTCCTGATATTCACTAAGTTGCTAGCTAACAACATTGTTCTTACATGCTTGATAGATACTTGCATTCTTTCTCCCATGCTGTCTTTTTGTAGCTGGGGGACCATCCTGATTATAAAATACAAAGTCCCTTGCTTTGTTCCTGCGAAACTGTTTCAAAATTCCTCCTATTTGCATTGTATCCAATAAGCAAATAATGAGTAGACAGGTGGTGAACAAAATGATTTACTTTTATATATTTAATAAAACAATAAGGAAATATATCTAAGGCAAAATATAAACGATGTAGTTTAAAAGCTCCATGCACTTCCATGTGAAAATTTTCTTACATTTTGTTACTTCACTTCCTTCATGTTGATAGAATGTAATCAAGATTCCTTTTTTTATTGGTCCTTTCAAAGAGAGGAAAGCCAGCAGTAAACCCTCAGCTTTAATTTGTCATGCGTGCTTTTTCATTAAGCACCATTTGCTTACACGCCTTGTGTGCATCTACCCCTGCCTGACCCTGACCACCACTGGCTGTGTGATGACCCATCTTCCTTCAGTTCTGGTAGTGCAGTCAGTGGAGTCACTGCTGGGAATCACTGGCTGTTTGATGACTACCTATGTTACACAACACACTTTCTCCTGACCTGCTGATGAAATCAAACAGGCTGCTTTCTGGCCAGGGAACAAGAAAGGGCATCCTTCTTTTCCTGATTTACCCATTTGCTTTTTCCTTTCTTTCTACCACAGGCAGACTACTTGGTTTTTTTTGAAAAAGCCTACTAGTGAGAGACACGGAAAAAATATGCAAAGTGAATATCAATGGGAAAACATCAGTTCCCATATTTTTAACCACACAAGTTAATGTTTGATCCATTGTGGTGCTGAGGTCTGTCTGTTCTCTGGAAGGTTATCTTCTACTGTTAAAATTTATAGGCACATACGAAAGCACAAAAAAGACAAACACTTCAGGCAAAGTCATATGTAAAGCCTATTGTTTCTAAGTCTATATTTTAATATTTCTAAGTTTTCACTTGTAATCCCAGATTTTTTAAAAGAAAATAAATATTTGAGAAGACTGTCCTTAATAAGAATTCATTATTCTTAACAAGAAGAGATGAATGGTAACTTACTGATATTCAAGAAGACCAAGAAAGCAAAAAAAAAAATCTAGAGATTAATCCAATCTTGCCAAGAAATGTTTAATGATAAAAACAATCTGCAGCTCATAAGTAAATGGAACAGCAAATAATTTTGATGTTATTGCTAAAAAATATTTTTCACTGTAAAATTATAGCATTTTCATTTAAAATTGTAACATCTTTCTTGCAAAGGGAAGACTGAAGAGTATACAGTATACCTAGAATAGATAATTGCAAAAGAAGAGTGGAATTGGATGTTAACAGGCTGGAAAAATATGATGCCTCTTATTTTCTTTTCCCCATGAATCCCAGGGTAATAATTTAAGATAGAATTCCTTCTCCACAAATATCAATGTAAGATTTGTTAATTGATTTTAAACAGAGGAAAACCAGGTTTTTTGTAAAATTAGTGATTCAATGGCGTTTTTTCTGCTTCTCTGTTAGATCAGGAACATCATGGGTTTAATGAAGACATCCCAAAGAGGAGGAGGCTGGTAGGTACCACAGAGAGGGCTTACGGTAATGAAGATCTGTATTGAAAAAGGGCATAGGGTCTTAGTTATTGCTGAGTGTCATCCAGGTGGGTTCTTGGGCAGATCAGGATATTCGGTAACTATTCCTTATTAGCAATGTCAGGCCAGCATTTTACTGGGATCTGACATGGAAACTGACATGCTGCATTTGTTATTGATTTTAAACAGATGAAAACCAGGTTCTGTTGTAAAATTAGTGATTCAATGGCGTTTTTTCTGCTTCTGTGTTAGCAGAAACATATCATGGCTCCTTACTAGGAATCTTAAATAGGATCTACCTGTTCTACACAGTCTCCTTGAAGGCAGAAGCTATTTCTGTGTTAAAAGTGGACATCTGAGTAACAGGAAGGGTTTCCTGAAATTTATGTAGTCATCTTCTACATGCAGAGAAAATGAATTGCACTTCCTGTTAGCTGCCTAGGGAAACTGGTGGGAAGTCAGCAGGAATGAGATGTAGACTGCAGCACATGGGTGCAGTAATCTAATCCCAAGGACTTGTTCCCTTGCCATTCCACATTAACTTCTGTGATGCCACAGGATGCGTTGAAAAGCTGTGGCCAAATATGGCCAGGGAATTTGGCCTCAGTGATGCTGAAGGAAGAGGACCCTGGTGCTGTAGACTGGACCCTGGATAGGAGACCTCTGTGTCCTGGTCCCTTTCTGGTTGAGATGACTTTCACAGGGGCTTCAGGCAAGTTCTTCATGGAGTTACTTGGCACTTGGATAAAGATCGTAGAATTTTCTGTGAAACAATAATGGTGAACAAACAGTTTGCATTTTTTTTGGGAAAAGGGCTGCTTATTTCTATAGGCCATGGCAAAATACAGATTTTTTTTTTCTGTTTACATAGTATTTTCATGCTTATATTAATCACAGCCATTATAAAGCATTCATGGAGTTTATCCTAGGAAGTGAGAGCAGGTTTTTATAATATTCCTCACTTATATACAGGAAATACTCAAAATCACATCTCTGGAATAATTTTTTTATAGTAAAATGATCTTTTTACTGAATCTTTTTTATTCACCCTATAGGATTATTTCAGTCTAAAAAAAGCCTCATTTTCTGCTACAGTAGTCAAACTGCAGTCATATTTTGGATTTTCCCATAGAATATCTTCTCATGTAGGAACAGAACTAAACTGATCAATGCTTTCTGAAATGGTGAGAACCTCAGCCGAGCTTACAGGTGAAGGACCATTCCCACAGGCTGGCATGAACAGACTTTGCCTGTTGGCTCTAGGATTGCAGAAGAAACCCTCAGATGTGCTGAAGAATGCACATGGAGTGAAGTTGTCTGATTTTGGGGTAGCTGATGACAAATGAGTATCTTCATCTCTGCAGACATTTTCAAGCCTGGCTGTGGGGCTAGCAGGGAAGCAAGGAACCTGAACAATCATCTCACAACAGCCTCACCAGAAGTAAAGACTGCTGATAGTCCATCTTTTTGCCAAAAAGAAAAGAATAATACACTTATGTCGGAAATAGTCTGAGTCAATATGCTTCAGCTCAGTATCCCTGAGACAAAATTTTCTGAAGATATGTGCTTGTTTTGCTATTGTGCATTACTCCATCAGAGAAAAAACTATTTCAGAAAAGAACAATTATTTCCTGTCTATCCCTCCCTACACAAAACTGTTATTTTATTTTGTTCTCTAAGTTTAAAGAGGTCTACAAGAGTTAATTACAAATATCTTGAAGTACATATATTGTCATTTGAAAATGCAATCTTTTTTTGGCACTCATTCCACTCACTATCAAGGTATAAAATATTAACAGTATGAGCAGTTTCCAATTGCTTTCTTGGCTTTAAGAACATGTTTTTAATTTCTGAGTAAGGGGAAGAAAACAAGTGCAAGGGAAGTTGAAGGTTTTTTTCCTAAAATAAAAAGAAAAAAAAAAGGTCAAGTAAGCCATAGGAGTATCCTAATATGATTATTCTGACATTTTCTGACTCATAGTCTACTGGGTGTTCATTCACCTCTTGCTACTTGAAAGTGTCCTTGAGATCTGTAACTTCATCTACATGCCAGTCTGCCAATTCTATGCTCTTTAAAGTGGAATTTTCATTTATGCCAAGAGCTGAGCTGCATGGGGAGTAAAAGTCAGGAAATATCAGAACTTTAAAGGATATGAAAGAACAGAATTGTCTTTGATTTGACACTAAAAATTAGGACTTGAGCTCTGTATGATCTAGCATCCGTGGTGGGGGTTTGGGCCATGGGGTTCAGGCCAGAAAAATAAAAGTTAAGCTTTTTATTCCTGAGAAAATTATGTAATAGAAAAGGAAAGTACTTGTTGGGATTGCTTTCAGCTTTCTGAAGAGTTCCAATCTGATTGAGCAGCAGTGGGAACTAAAAGGTTTAGAGTAGAGAGAGTCACAAACCAGCAAGAAGTATGGCTGTGGGTTCCTGCTGACCTGTAGCCTGAGTGTGAGGGATGGGGGGGTGTCTACAAAACTGAAAAAAGATGATGAAGGTTTTATTTGTTCTCATCCACTCCCCTGTCAGTTTGCCTTTTGAAACAGCTGCTTTCCTCACGTAGCCTGACTTAGTTGAAAAATTGGATGGCCCCACATAAAGCTCTGATTGCTTACAGGCAAATTATAAACTTATCAACCCAAACACAGCCTGATTAATAAAATTATATTACTGCTACAGATCCTGTTTCCAGAACCTGAGCTGCATTAAAATTCAGAGGACATGACTTGGGATTGCTATCAATGGAATAAACTGCAATACTTCTATGGAGGCTGTCTGCAGCCCAAAATTTACAATGTTGTTCCATTTTTCTAATCTTCAGAATGAATCCCAAGTCATTGATTACACACTGAAATTCAACTTACGACCCTCCCCTATTAAAAGCTTATCTTAGTCTTTACAAGGGTGTTTTTAAGTTGCTTTCATTCTCACAGGCTTGCTGCAAAAGCCTGCTTATTGTCACTGACATATATAGAAAGGTCAGTGGATGTTTGCAATGAAGATGTGCATTTATCAAAGTAGATTATTTGCACCTCGTTTGCAGTAGGAAGGTAAACACAGGTTTCAGAAGTACAAGCATCACCACCCCCAACCCCCCCATCACCAAACCATCAAAAGTCTAGATCGTAAAATATTTCTCTCTTCTGCAGTTGTCATCTACCGGTTATAAGGAAAATTGACATGGGCCTCCACTTCCATGGAAGCAGTGTCTGGAACAGAAGGCAACTTTCTTGAACATTACTGATCTTCAAGGAGCCTTGCACAGAGGTAAATAAATAAAACGCTTCAAATATTTTTGTATGCTATGTTTTGTTTCAATAACCTTCTAAAACGGCTGTCTGCCATGTCTAAACTGCTAACCACTTTTCTATTCAGCAGTGATAAATGAAATGTGTAATGTAAATTTTAACACATTCTGCGTGCACACAGTGACCGAGTGTCTGAGAAATCTTTTGTTCCTACCACTTAGTACAGAGGAGTATTTAGTTAAAACACAGCGTTGCTTTGCACAAATAAGTGGAAGAATCAATTACAAGTATCAGTAAGGACAATTTTAAAATAGCCTGTATTGAGGGGTGGGTTATGTACATATCCATAGTGATATTTAAAAGATAAGTGGATGTGATACTTAGGGTCATGGTTTAGTGGTGGATTTGGCAGTGTTAGGTTAATGGTTGGACTTGATGATCTTAGAGATCTTTTCCAACTCAAACATTTTAAAATATTTTATATACCTGATCATGTGAAAATATATTACAAAGCACTGTCTTGCACATGATATGCAATGTTAACATTTTATGAAGCTCTGTCCGAACATGTTACTGCCTGTTCTCACTCAGGTTTGGCCTCCTTCCTTTTGCTGTACCCTCTGATCCATCACTGCTTTACTTCTAACATTACACTGCTCAAATGAGCCTCACAAACACATGCTTGAAGAAAGTACACAAATACATAGAAAACCTGAGAGGTTTTCTTTGTTCATTTTCTAAATGCAGTTTTTTCACATCTGGTGTATGTGGAAAGAAATATATGGTGTGTAACCTCAGTGCCTAGAAAGATAAGAAAAAATAGAGTTTGGTTTTAGATCGGGGCATAATCTTTCTCTTGCCTTCTGTTGGGAAAAATGCCATGAAATCATTTAGAAGATTCAGGTTCACTGGAACATTTCACCATTTACAATATATAGCTGAACTACTGTGATGAAACCAAACAACATCTAGCAGGCTCAAAATGTATGGTTCATTTCCTTAATTCGAGAATTTTCTTCATTTAAACTTTACTTCAGGTCTAAAAATTTAACAGATGAAAACAAAGCTCATAACTGGTATGAAACATTTGATTTTGGATTGCTTGAAACTGCATAGACTTGTTTCTACTTTTCTCTCTGTGGTCTTTGTCAGATTTTTTTACCTTAGTTTGTTTAACTTCTAATTACATAGATGATAAAAACCATTCCCCTGAGAAAAATGCCTGAGTTGAATGAGCATGCTATTATCTATGAAAATCTGCAGACTGTAAATGACGGGGGACAAAAGGAGACAGAATAAATGTAACTTTTTGTTGTGCTGTGTCAGATGAACACTACCAAATCAGCATTCTAGAGAAGAAAAGCAGAGGAGACATCAGTGCTACAATGCCTATCAACTGAAGGAAGAGACTAAAGTGAATTCTTTTGTCATGTTCACACGGAAATGCTGAAAGAGAGAGCTGGCTTGTACACCTGGGCCAGTGCATTGCACATACACAAGTTACAAGGTGTGAGGGTGGCCAGACTCCTTATTCCTCTTTTTCTGCATACGACAAAGTTTTTTGAAATCAGGGAACATGCAAATAACCTTGACTGGTGCTGTCACACCTCAGTGACTTAGATCTTTTCTCTTGTCTTTGATGCTTGCACCCTGCTGAGTTGTTTTACCCTTCCAGATCTTCACTAGCTGCAAATTGATATGACAGTCCTGTCTTGATCTGGACGGAGCTTCATCATTTACATCAACTGAGGATCTGATAGCTTCAAGTTGGACAGTGTCCTACTTCTCCTGTAAGTGCTGTTAAGACAAGAGGACTATTAACATAAAGGATGCAGGATATGCATCTCCTATTACAAATTCCAGGGTAGGTGTAACCTCTATGGTTTTGTTGAAATTATTTTGTCTTAAAAGTATTATATATTTGTTGCTGAGGCAGTTTTTTAAGGTATGTCAGACTACAGTATAAATATTTAAATATTGGTACAACCTCAGTCTCTTATCTCCAATGAGAGTTTTCAAAGGTCACTCTTAAAACTTGATGAACAGGAGACTCATACACTCACTACAGAGAGGTTAATCTCTACTCCTTGAGGTCTGACTGCTAAAGAAGCACAGTCAGTGTTGTAGCTCCACCACCAAAGCAGCCAGGCAGAGAAGAAGGTCCATACTGGTCCATCTTGGTGAGGGCCATTTGAGATTCTAAGGCCAGGGAAATAGAAGATAAAGGCCAGAGAGGGTGCTGGTTTAAGGAGGCAAACATCACAGAGATCTCAGAGAATGCCATCTCACTTGCTTTATCCGTCACTTTGCTAAGACAAATGATGTTGAGAGAAACAGAGTAGAAAAGCAGATTAATCATGAGCACTTATTAGTAACCTTAACCTTGTCCTTACTCACATATTATTCCTTTGATAATATTTTTAATTTCATTCCTTTTCTTGAATTAGTTTTATTCTTTTTTTAAAATCTTTGTATCAGTGATGTGCCAAAGGCTGACTTCGGTGCAAAAAAGGAGTGAATATTCACAGAACAGTAGAGTAGACATGTCAAGAGCCAGTATAACAAAAATTTGAACAATGCCATAAGGTGCTTTCTTAAAAAGAACATCCATGTGTAAAAGGATAGGCTGGAAACACCTCTGATATTTGGTGACGTTATAAGCAGGAGGCAGAGGTGTGAGCACTTTCTCAGTGGGAGTGACAAGATGCTTCAAATTTCTATTACTTGTCTAGATGATTGTCCATTGACACAGCCTTACTTTTATTTCTTAGATAATCTCTAAAATCAAGTCTCTCAGAAACATAAATGTTGTATGGCAATGTAGCATGATTAATAATGAATGCCAGTTATTGTGGATATTTTGTTATTTAGTTTGAAAGAGAAAAAATGATCATTCAATCTGAATCACAATTTGAGATGGGCTGGAAAATCACATCTATTAACAGCAGCCAACCTATGGTTGTCAGGAGCAATTATTGTTGGCTTGTTTTCTCTCTTTTCTGTTGTCTTTGACTTTCTTACCAGTTCTGTCCTCTAAATGCTATGAAACAAAAGGTGTAATTTTCTTGGAACTCCACATCACCCTTCAGTTCAAAATCTAACATAAAATCTTAACTTTCGAAGCCCAATTTTAAGCAATTCCACCACCATAATTAGTGTACTTGTGGAGAAGTTAGGCAAAGCTGATGAAAACAAGACAAAAAAAAAGTAGCATTTCCAAGAGAGTGGGCTGGTATTGATTTGTTTGTGCTACGTATTTAGGTTCGGTGTGGTCTTGTTTCTCTGTTCATTTTTCTTCCCTGTTCAAAAGTTTTGCCTCTATGGTAAAACTAGTACATTTGGAGCATAATGAGAGACAAAGTGAGAACTGAGTAAGAAGAAAGAGGTCTGCAAAAGGCCCTGATTTAGCACATTCACACCCTAAGTTAAGATTTGAAAATTCACAAGAAAA
The DNA here is from genome assembly GCA_013399875.1 of Gymnorhina tibicen. Lineage (NCBI taxonomy): Eukaryota > Metazoa > Chordata > Aves > Passeriformes > Artamidae > Gymnorhina > Gymnorhina tibicen. Next base: position 905,880 of record VXAZ01001309.1, read on the forward strand.
TTATTTAGACTTCTTCCACAAATCTTTAAGAGAACTTGAAATTTTTGAATGCATATATAGTGCTTAGACTATTTTTATACGTCAAAAACAAACAAAAAAAAGGATTTAATATAGTTTGCAGGTCAACATTTGGGAAAGTAAACATTATCTTTTATGCTTCTTCATATTCATCCCATAGTTTTATCTGGGGTTTTTTTATGGTGCTAATGACTTTAATAATCTGAATTTAATATATGGGTTCAATGGACAGAATAACCACATTAGCATAATTAAAGTATGTGTATAATGTAAGATCTATAATGATTGTACAGTACCAGCCTGAGGCTAAATCTTTTTTTATTATACATGGTGTTCAAAAGACAGCACTACTTACCTCAGAGTAAGCAGTCCTTTACAGCTATTACTGCATTTCATGGATAAACTCATTGACCGTTCACAAGACCAATTTTTTTGAAAATTATTTATATGGCAGATTGAGATACTTCTACATTATTTAAATAACTAAATTTATTCAAGTGTTTCTGGAATTATAAGTTGGGTATATTTTCTTCTTTTTTAATGTGGAAATAGTTCTATAACATAGATCCCTTTCCAGTGGGATACTTATTGTTACTAGTGAAACCACCATACTGTCTTGCTTCAAGTACAGAGAACATACAATAACACACATCACGCAGGAAACAATAGTTGTCAAAATGTCAGCAGCAAAAAAATTGCTTTCCCTCAGATTATTCTAGAACCTTGTCATTTGACCTTACAGTTTCATAATCAATATTTTCTGTCCACTGTCGCTTAAAATAGAAAAGGGATGTAATGAGAACAGTGGAAAACAAGTTATAAAAATTTATGTACTGATTAATATTAATATAGTGCATAAAATCACCTAGAATTAAACAATTTCTTATGACAAAGCTGTTTTGCAGTGCATGAAAAAGGCCAAGAAGGCAACAACTAGTTGGGAAACTGACCTGTTCTGTAACACAAGAAGTAGTTGCACCAACAAATGTTGAATAGTCCTTAGTCAAATGCATAACACTCTGTTCCTATCTAATCCAACCTGTAAGATTTTCATCCACAAAACATTTATCCTACACATTGGTTATGTAGTTTCAAACAGGGCAAGAGAATTGGCCTTCCAGCCAAAGGGTTAACTCACAGAAACTTCACAAAAGCCAATCTTTAGTCTCACAAAGCTAGAGAAAATGAAGTTCACAGTGTCATAAACATCTGGATCTTTTTGGCACAAAAGACAGAGAAAAAAATTCTCAAATCTTCATTTTCAAAAATTGCATTCTGAGAAACAAGAGTGCTTGCAAAAATCTGGAAGGACACTTAAGGACTGGAAGAAGGCAGTGAGGATAAAAAATGGTATCAGCCTTGGCAGGGGCAAGGAATAGGGACTCAGAGTGCTGGTGTACAACCATCTGGATGTCTGCCAGCTCAGGTGACCAAGAAGGCCAGTGGCTACGTGGCCTGTATCAGCAATAGTGTGGCCAGCAGGACCAGGGCAGTGATTGTCCCTCTGTACTCAGCACTGGTGAGACCCTGCCTCAAATCCTGTGTCCAGTTCTGGACCCCTGACTACAGGAAAGTCATTGAGGTGCTGGGGCTTGTCCAGAGAAGGACAACAAAGGTAGTGAAGGGTCTAGAGAAACATATCCTGTGAGGAGTGACTGAGGGAACTGGGGCTGCTTAATCTGGAGAAAAGGAGGCTCAGGGGGAGCCCTGTTGCTCTCTGCAATCGCTACTTCTCTACAATCTCCATGTTGCTTCCTACCTGAAAGGAGGCCGTATTGAGATGGGGTTCAGTCTCTTCTGCCAAGTCTTGTGTGAAAGGATGAGAGGAAATGGCCTTAAGTTTCACCAGGGAAGATTCAAATTAGATATCAGGAAATTTTTTTTCATGGAAAAAGTGGTTAGGCACTGGAATAAATTGCCCAGGGACGTAGAGGAGTCACAGTCTTTGGAAGTGTTCAAGAGGCATCAGGATGTGGTACTTGGGGATGTGGTTTAGGGTTGATCATGGTGGTGCTAGGCTGAAGGCTGAATTAGGTGATCTTGAAGGTCTATTCAAACCTTTACAATTCTGTGATTTAGGCTATTCTACATCTTTGTATACTCCCTACTTCAGTGTCTGTTTCCCTGTTGAGAGAAGTGGGTATTTCAGTTATGTGTAGTATCTCTATGCCTGGACATAGTTTGTTGTCTACTAAATATATTTGGAATGAGAAACAAATATTTGGTAATAAAAAGAGAAATCATAGGAGAAAAGAAGTGCTTCTCTAGGATCTAGTAATGGATTAAAAATCTCTTTGCCATAGTTCAAGTATACTAGTCTACAGTACTTATATGTCGAAAGAGAGTTAGGTGTCAATTTTTTTGTAGATTTTTCTTATCCTATACTTTGTTTAACAGTGGATTTCAGTCTTCTATTATCTTTATTATGACAGAAAAATACTGAATCTGATAAACTTGCCTAGCAAAGTGAGTGTTAATATCTGATACCATTCAATTAAGCCCTGCAGAAAAACACTCCCTTTTAGAGACAAGTTGTTAGGCTTTTTTTATTACAGAGAAGCAAAGAAACACTGAGATTTCTTTTGGAAATTCCCCCTTGTCTAAAGAAAAGAAAATAAGCTACAGACAACTGTCTGTGGGCAGAAGTGTCTTCTAAACATCCATGAAAGTCAAGTCAAATTGGATTTGTCTGAAATGCCTATGGTAATTGTGATTAAACAGAATACTTAAAAATAGAAAGAAAATTTGATTTTTGGAAGAAAAACATTAAAAACACTGCACCAGCACTTCTATGAATGTCTTAATCCCTAGTCAGGGGTTTTTTAACTTATCTTCATTTTAGTGCTTTTTTTCCTGGCCATGACTTAGCTGCTGGGGATACTAATGGGGTGAAAAAGACTTTAGCTGGCTTTGAAAGATTCATCTGGACAAATCTTATCCTCTCCGAAATCAATTACTACATTCTCTATTGTCTGCTGAATAATACATAAGAGCCCCAAATGTAATTCCATTGATGTCTGGTGATTTCCTCATTCCTGCAAAGGAGATTTTATTTTTCACTTTAACAGCTCATGATTTATATCAGTGAATAGATTGTTTCTTAGTCCCCAAAGAGTCTTTATAAACAACTCTGGCCTCTCTGACCACACACTTCTATCCTTATCTATTGCTACAGCAGCACATTAACATGCTCCAACAATGGTTCATAGATACCAGTGTTGCAGCAGAAGTGCTTTTATGTGGTTTGGTTGAAAGCTTTTCTCTGAGGGATAATTATATTCTTAGCCATTAAGAAGAAAGAAAACGAAATTAAGTTCATTGCAGCTGTATTGAGATACAAATGAAAAAATTGGAAAGAGGGACTGTTCAACAGTAGTTTGTCTCCAATAAAATGTAAATTCTGCTTCACTAAACCCCACATTTTCCATAAATTACTGGCCTTTCCTATGTCAGAAGTAGATTCTTCAGGTTTTTCGGTTTCTGGTTAATTCATTTGGTGTCATGGGAATTTCTTAAGGATATTGAGTCTCTTTTTTAGGAAGAGATGCTCTGAATAATCACAGCCTACATACCCAACACTGAACAAAATGTTAATGCTTCGTCAGTTTTCAGACTAATCAGTAAACTGGAATCAGGTGTCACAATGTTGGTGACACGGTGTTTGAATGATGTCCCAGAAGCTTTAACAATATCCGAGTTAGACAACTCACTAACTGTGCAGTAACACCAAAGGACATCAAAATAATGCTGAAAACAACATAGCAGTCAAAGGGGTAAGCTAGCTGAAGAAATTCAGTGAAGATGTGGGAGTGGAGTGCCTTAAATCCCATCTTGCCCCAGAATTTCAGCATCTGCCTCTAGTCTGTGGGAGAGCTGTATTCACTTTCCTGCTGTGATGATTTCACAAAATAATTATTACCTGTCTTACAGGTAGTACTTGCTTAAACAGCTGAAAGAGTGGGAAGACATTCTCTGTTTCTGTATCTATTACAAACATAATTATGGCTGCAGCAAGGCCCATGGGGCTTTTCTCTCTTTGCATAATTTTTCTGTATTAAGACTTATGATACTTATCAGATATATTGAAATGATAACTATTAAGAGCTTGTTAATAGCTCACTAGAGTGATGTTCTGTAAGAATTTGGCAGAATTATTATTTATTAAAGTGATGCAAAATCCTTGATAATGCAATTTATAAAACAGTCAAATCATTGTCTTTGAATGGTGGGTGAAAAACAGTGCCAATAATTAAATGCGAAAGATGGCTATCAGAAAACTTAACAAGTTGTATAATTTGCAGCTCCTTGTTAAGTGAAACCCTTGATTAACATTTCCCAGTTAGCTGCCAAGAACATTTATAAGGTTCATTAGAAGAGGCCATTCAGAGTAAGAATACACTGACAAGCAAATTTTTTTTTTTTCAATATTTGTTTACCTCAAAAACAAATGCTAGCAACAATACAATACATTTTGGAAAAATTACAGCAGGTATGGAATAGTTCCTCCCATCAATACATATATGTGAACACACACAGAGGAGATTATCTAGGTGTCTTTGTTGCTATAAAATATGCAAGCTTCAGTAATGGTTCACTGGAAAAAGATTATACCAGTGCTGTTATGGCCCCAGCAACAAAAGAAAATAAGTAGTCTATCTTCTTGTGATTATGTTTAGGAAGCTGATGTCCAACCTGATAATGCAATTTATGTGTTATGTCCAGAATTTTTCTGTCAGTGGATACATGTGTCAATGTAACTGGTCTGGTTTTCAAATAAACATTCATAAAAAACTAAGAGGAAATGTCCATTACCTCACCTCTCCCATTACTGCTTAATGTTAATAATTTCCCCTCTAACCAGATTTGCATTGATTTCATGATGAAAACCAATATTACATCCTTCCTCTACATTTAGTTAAAAGGATACAACTTTTCTTTTCTTGTGTTCAAATTGCAGAAAGAAACTTTGAATTACTTTCCTGTAGATGAACTAAAGCACTTTTCTGAATGTCCTCTGTCAATTATACTTTGCCTCATTCACCTGTGCCAAAGATTTAATTTTAACAAAACTGTCTTCATTCATTACAATAAAAATGTTGTTTTAGTGGTTTTCTTTGAAGTAAAAGTCATAACCTTTTTGCACTGTAGGTGAATGTGCCGTCATAGAGTGAATTGCTTATATGATAAGAAAATGTTTTTAGTCTAGAGCCTGTTCAAAATGAGACACAAGAAAACAAGTTTTTATTCCAAAGGAAACCTAACGAAAAGCAACAAAGGGAAGATCTACTTTGCTGTAGTTCCTTTTTTTTTTAATGCACAGAACTAATTAATATAGAAAATATTAATAGCATAAAATATCCTTTTGAGAGCTGTTTTGTCATTCACTACTCTGCCTATTCAAGGAGCTGAACACAAACACAAGTTTGTTCACCACATTTGAGTGCTTTATCTATGGATTTTCTGAATGAGTGCAGGGGTTTTCATGAGATACCTACTGAGGCTGAGCCTAACTGATCAGAATGACACTGTTGCTGTCATGTGACAAATTTTATTTAACTGGCCCAATTGAAAGAGAGAGCTAAATAAGAAGCTTGCACATTTTTTGTGATCTGTTACAATTAAACTACATGAATCAAAAGCAAACCTCTATTTGAATTAAAACGTTAAGCAAAAATTAAGGAAGTTAATAGGTGATTGCATAATGGTAAGAGAAAATGACATTTGTCTGAAAGCATGTAACTGTTTACAGCCTACGACAACGTTTTGACACACCACATATGTGCAAGGGAAACGAGACAGATTTAGGTTGAATTTAAGCCTCGCAAAATGGCACGTGGCTGATGGGGATCAGAAATTTGTACTATGACCAGACATGTGCTTCATGTGCTCCACTAAAATGTGTGTCTGACCATGCAAAGGTTTTGATCTATTGTAGGGCCAAAATCAAACTGAATAGCTGAGCTGACTGCTGAAAGAAGTATGTCTGGCTGGCTTCAAAAGGTCTATCAGTCAGAGGTGGTTCAAGAAGCTGCTGCTCTCCCAATTACTTGTTACGAACTCTCAACTGGTTGACTAGAGTAGCTGGGATTAGCATATGCTATAGTCCAGTTGGATTCATGTCATGGAAAAAGCTGTGGGCTACAGCAAACTCTCCCCGCACCCTAGACAAGCTTTCAGGTTCTGCTAAGAAAGCCAACACAAGACAAACACTCTCCTCCCCAGTAATAACTGCTACAAAGAGGCATGGTTTTCATAACAGTTGTACACAAAAATGTCAGATGAGGTAATGGAAAAAATTCAGAGTTATAAAATCCAGATATAAAAGTCAGCATTTGAGGGCATAGGAGTGACACATCATGTCAAAAATTTGGTTTTGATAAGGACAAGAGAACTGAAGACAATATTTCCAAGGACATACTTAAGAGGTTGTGAACACGACTTAAAGTCTTGTAAAACGCAGCCAAAGATCCAATTTGTGGATAATTGTCATCTCTGTGGAGAACATATGAGGCAGCATGATTTACTTCATAACAAAGCTTTTGCAAGGGTTGTTTGGAGCAGAAACTTCTCCCAACCCTATTGGAACAAGGGAAAACCACACCTTTCTATGCTCAAAGCCGTAAAGTACCGGTAAACAGCTCTGCAATTATTTAGACAAGATTTGAATCTTGGCTGAAGAACCTGCACACCTGGGGGGAGACAAAGAAATTATTCACAGGTATGGAGCTGTAAATCTTTCACACTCCTAAAGCTGATGGTTTGTGACGAAGTCACAGTGTGACAGAGGCACTGTCTTGAAGCTGATAAAGTGCAGTGATAAAGGATTCACTTTCTATGTATCTAGGAGCTAAAGCTGAAAAATAATTATTTCACAGGCTTGAAAGTATCTGGTGTATAATACTGTCCAATGAAATATGAGGAAATTCAAAGAGTAAAAAAATTCTTTTTTCATTTCACTGTGAGGGAGGAATCACTGACATATCAAATACGACAAAATGCAATGAATACATTTTGAAACTGACTGAAATCTGGGAAGACTATTATGAGAAAACAACAAATGTGAAAGAATTCAAACAATTTATCTGGATGCTGGTAAAAAGTTGACCTGTTGACTTAGTGATTAAATACTGCTTTTGGATATTTCATTTGTGAGGCTGAAATTCCATTTTAAAGTATAGAACTAGAAACACATAAATGTATAAATAATTGTATAAAAGAACATAGGCTTCAACAATAATTTTTATCAAGGTATTATTTTATTCAGTTAATATTTGATTTTAATTTAAAACTAGATTTCAATATAAAAATAAGGAACAAGGAATAAGGAATATATAAGGAAATAAGGAATATAAGGAATTAGTATTTTATTTAAAGCAACTTCATTAAAAATGAAGATCTTCCATACAGTATGTATTATCCAGACGTAATAATTGTGCAATGTATTATGGTTAGCTAAGTATGCTGAATCATATTTTAACGTCAAATTGTCTCGAACGTATTCAGATAGTTTGATTCTACTGCTGAGATTTTATGACCTTCCTAAGTTTGGTGGGGTTTTTCTAATGTGAAAACATACAGCCAATTTCATTTAGTTTCACGGTTTTTATTCATTGGGAATTAGTTTGAAAAAATTGCTTATGGAATAATAATGTATCTTTTCCTGGGGCTTAAAAAAAATGTATCTTGGAACTAATCTGGGTTGTATTTTCTCATCTATCTCTGCATTTCCTCTCCATAGCCTTGGGGGTTTTTTAAAGCTTTCGGGAATCAACTTTGATAGACTATTGCACCTCTTACAACCTTTTGTAGTTTTTGTCAATACAGAACGAAAGATTGGAACTTGTATTAACTTACACAATTATAAAATTAGTATTTCAAAGTTAAAAACACCAAAGCAGTTGATATTATAAAATACAATCTACTTTTCCCTTTCAATTAATAGCAGCTATTTTTGAACTGTTTCATATAGCTTTCAGGGTATGGAGTATATAGATCATTCTCTCTTTATGAACTTTTATATTGAGTCAGTTTAACCTTTAGATGTGAACACGAAAATATGAATAGTGTTCAGTGAGACTACTAGCAGGATGAAGAATGGCTTAGTGCTAGTGAGGATAGCACAATTAAGCGATAGAAATGAACTGAAAATATTCATGGTCAGAACCACTTTTATTCATCAAGTAATCAAATTATGCTAGATATAAACTTGCTGACTAGTAGAAATAACTAGTAGAAACTCCTCATTAAAGAGTTGTTTATTTGCATCAGTTGTACTGAAGATGTTTTAAGGGGCTTTCTGTTATGTGAGTCAAACTTGAAACATGGCACAAAGGTACAAGGATCTATTTAAAAGACAGTCACGTATTATTTATTGTGAACTGATATTAGCTGTGAAATCAAGCTGAGTTCATATGAGCAAATTAAAATCTTTCTATTGATGCTTATTACTTTAGGAAATGAAGGTTTGATTTTCACTATGTATTAGGAGATAGCCAAAAGTACCGAGATACTATAGCAGGAGTTAACTGGAATGTTGTCTGAGTGGTGTTTGAGCTTCATTAACCCAGTGTAAAGAAGTATCTAAGTTTGAACTTCACCATCCAGAAAACAGAACTAAATGCCAGTCTTCCCCATGCTGTACGAGACCTGTAACAGATGGAGAAAAGACAGGCAGGCAGCATTCCTCTGAGGCTTCTGACTTTTGTACACAAACTAGGTACCTTGCTGCTCAGCACTTGAGACCAGTGTCTCAATATGGGAAAATCTGAAGGTGCAAAAACTGCTTTACCATGGGGAGGTTAATGCCTGAAAGTTTTGAGACTCAGTTTTGAATCTGAGTAGCCAAGATGCAGGTTAAATGGGCTTTAAAATCACTTAAGAAGACAGAAAGTGCGAAATACCCCCAAAAGGTGCAGAACTAAAGATTCTGGCAGTGCTAGTATGCATGAATAATTGTATTTGTTGTCCTTAGAGAATAATAGAATTATGCCTCTGTACAGATGCTTTATGCCTATGACTTGTATTCTTATGGTTTCAAGTAATCTTTAGATGAAGGCTCAAGCTGGAAAAAGGAAAAATAACACGTTTTCACCCAAGAGCTAACAGATTCTTGGCTCAAAATGTAGCAGATCAGATTCCACATTACAGATCATTCACATGGGATAGTTACTTTTATCACAAAATCTGTTTTTTCCTTTAAAATGTTTTATTCTGTTACCTTACGGACTATGAAAGCTTTAAGATTTACTGTGACACATCCTTCTACTTTCTTTATTCAGTTATGTAATCATTGCTTTTTGGCACTCAAGAAGAAAAGGATTTGCATTTGTTATATAATACTTGTGGTTTTGTTTTGCTAAGTGCCATAGAATAAAATCACTAATTGGTCTGAGTTTAGGAGTTCAGTAGTGATACAGCTATCAATGTAACAATGTCATAACACCACCCACGATAAACCTTCACAGTAAAGAAACCAGTGTTTCGTTGGCTTTGGTTTGGAATATTCTTGTATGTCTGCTGACAGGTTGCTGCTAGTTGAGCTTCTCAAATTTCCATCTTTCTGGCCAATTTCATTTTTGCTCCAACTCCACCATAGTGTTTGTGTTTTAAAAAAACCTGAAAAAAACCATTCTTTATTACATGTGTTTGTAATTAATCTGTTTGTCAGATTAGGCATCTTTATATGTATATCTTAGTTTTCAAGACCCTATTTTCACCTTGAATTAACTCACCTATTTAAACATCAATTCTGTATATATTTTAAATTTCAATTTCATGTGTGATGATGTTTAGTATCCAGAATACTGTCTTCTAAACGGACTGTGCACGTTGGCATACTTTGAATTACACATAGCAGGAATGCAATTTCTTAATCTTTTCTGGCAGGGATGTTCTTGCATGCTTTTTTTTTCCCACTCTAGTATACCTCTCTCTGGTCAGATGTTCTGTGGGAAGGTAGTTTTGGTTGTTAAGCCAGATGTGATGTCAGTAAATTATGAAATTGCAGCAAATTTATACATGAAGAGGAAGGACACAGTGTGTCTTCTTCCTGACAAGTTTTCTCCTGCAAAAAAGGAAGGTACATATGTAATCTTGAAGTTGTACCCAGCTGATGCAGAAAAATTTTGTGGGAAGGGAGAAAGAAATGGTTCTTTTAAACAGCAAAACCATAGCTTTTCAAACCTTTGTGCCTGAAAAAATATTTTATGACCTTGTAACATAAAAGAAATTATGCTGCACTTCAAATAAGTACACATTATTTTCTGACAGGAAAAAATAAATTAATTGTGAATTAAAAGATCCTTTAGCACAGGTACATTATAGCTTGTTTTTATCTATATCCATGTCAGCTTTTTCATCAAGAATCTCTAAATTTTGCATCTGCCCTTTCTTAATGTAAATCCTTATCTAGGGTTTATCACATTCACAGTGGTTGATATTTTACAAAGGCATCCCCTGAAGTTAAACACATCTCTGAAAATCATGAAACCTTTACCAGCTTTTTTCCCAGCCATTTCTGAAGGAAAAAAACCCACAAAATAAAAGCTTTCTACATAATTGAGCTGATTTTAAAATAGGAATGTGATTCTTTTCCTAAACTCACATGAACTTAAATGGCCATGTGCATTATGGATGCTGATTGTTGAATGAAAACACATGTTCCAATGTCAAACAAAGCTCCTGTAATAAGTAATATTCAGACTTCCTGAAATTCAATTACGTTTTCATTTGATTTTAATTGTAACCATTTTTTACTGTCTCTTCATATATACAGTTTTTATTTTTGTTCAAACAACTTTCCATTATGTTCACTTCTACTCTTATTGCTATGCTTATGAAGTGATTGTAATTTTAATCAACTGTAATTTTAATAACTAAAAGATTGTGGATTAATTTCCCTGTCTTATGCAGTAAAATAGAAAGCTTAGCTTGAATCACATAAACTCTGACTTTAACTAACTTAGGGCATCACCACTGTCCCACTGTGACCCCTGTCCTCTTGCTGGGTGCTTCTTGGGTCATCAGTGTATGAGAAAGAGAGAGAGAGACAGGCAGTGCTACTGAACCCAGAAACACTATTCCTGATGCATCCCAGAACATTTACTCCAAACGAGCTGTGAAAACAGGCTGAACGCCACAGGCAGTGGTCCTCTGCACGGAATTTGCAACATTGAGCTTTTCTGACTGTACAACCACATCACTGATTACGCCAGAGCAGGCCAAAGAATAAAAGCTTATTAGGGTGAGCGTACCTTTATATTTTCAGGAGGGATACGGTCATTTGAATCTCAGCATTAACAAAATTGTACGTGACTGCAAGATTATACTAAAGAGAGTCAATATTATTTCTAGTTAAAGAAAGGCACAGTGATGGCCACTAAATCATGCTGTTGTGTCTGGGCTTTATACAAAATACGTTTTCTGTGTTGGAAAGCTTGTACTTCATTAACATGTAGGGTAATAACTTTACAAAGCCAGCCAGTTGAATGAATATCAAAGAAAACGCGTGTATGTGTTTAAGGGCTTATGTCTGTATGTTCTGTCTCCATACTCGTGTGTGTGGCTCGATGGTGCCTTCTGCCAGGCAGGACTGGGAATCACCGGCTGCCACAATGGCTCACTGCAACTGCAGAACAGAACAAAGTGACTTTCTGCCCTGCTTGACACGAGCACAAATATTCTTGCAAAATTGCTAAAAGGACAGCCACCTGTATTTATGGCCCACCCCAATGACCGTCCATTCATGGATTTTTAAGCTGGTGGGCAGCCAATCTCCATCCTTCTTATTTCTGGACTGGAAGCCTATCTAAATCAGCTAGCTGTGAATCAAATCTCTGATCTTAACCTCTAAATGTACTTGTCTTACCAGAACAGATCCAGCTGCTGATTCTTTTTCTGTACAAATCCAGTCTGTTGTATAAATGCCTTTAAAGATGCAAGACTTTTAGTATGGAAGGCACAACGGTTTCATTTCTTAAAGTGTGATTGAAATATCAAAAGGCACAAAGCCTCAGGAAAAAGCTTTAACAGCTGGATGGATATCAGGGAGGGCATCTGTGAAAAGATGTAAAACTTGTAATATTTGCTTGCAATGTGAACTGGTGATAGGACTCTTTCAAGAAAAGAAGTGACATTATCTGTCTTCATACTCAGCATCTTGGGGTTTTTCAAATCTGCACCACTTAGAGAAAACCTGAACTGAAATGAAAGTGCTCTTTGCAGACAGATTTTGGAGGATAGTTTGTCATATGCTGATTTGCAAGATATACTAAATATTTCAAGAAGATCATTCCTAAAATTAAGTAACACCATTCTCATGAAAGAAATATTCATCTTTTATATTCCTTTTGTTGTCTTTTTTTTCCCTTTAAATACCTGGGAGTATGTTCATGGAAATGGAGGGTAGTTGTAATGACCATGTGAGATTCTTAAATAGTTCAGCTGCATGCTAACATCTAATGAGCAACAGAAGCCATTTATTGTTCCTCACAGTTTTGTGATAAAGCCTTAAAGATTACTGTTAACTATTAGATATATAAGATTCATATACTAACATTGATTGTTCTCTTGCTATTCATACAAATCAGAGTTAAATAGTGAAAAAGTCTGTGTCCAGTGAAAGCCCAAGAGGTTATTTTATGGGGTGGGGTTTTTTTCCCATTTATGTTATACCTCTCATCTCTGTGGTTTCAAGATTGTAATTAGATGTTATCTGAGCAGGCTGGCCTTGTATTGAAAGTCTGATAAATATTCTCATTTAGGAAATCCAACATTAATGAAGTTAGTATTTTGCTATTGCTTTTAAGAAAGACAGGAACCTATGAAAATTACTAGTAGTAGCTGCTATTGCTGTCTGCTTTCCATGCTTCTGCAACTCACCTGCTATTAGAGGCAGATTATTTTATATTTTCTACATACAACTATAATGAAATTACTAATAATTTAGGCCTTTTAGTAATAATATTCTGTCTTAACACAGTACTAGCTTTTTCATAAATAAATTAAGCTTTCTTCTCTACAAAGTTACCTACAGTTTTAGTCTGGAGTCTGCATGTGAGAAAGAAGAGTTACTCCTGGTACCTCCACTCTCCCCAGTATGATATTTGAATAGATGGAGGCCTTTAGGATTTCCTTTCTCTATCAGAGGTTTTATCTGTTTTCTGTTAGCTTTAATTTTAACTCTATGGTCTTACGGCTATTCCTCAGTAAAACTCCAGTCCTTTTATCCTTCTATTTTATTGGCAAGCACATTCCCTTATCTTTCTCTTTGTCAGCCCAGCTCCCTGCATCTTCTCCATTGTGCTCTCCCATGAGATTCAGCTAAATCCCTTTGATGACACCAAGCACTTTTTCCTTTGCCATTGTATTTCTTCCTTGCATGTCTGTTGATGACATTGATTATTTCTCTATCTGACACCTTTGGAAAGCTGTAATCACACACTCTGAGAAATGTTTTGTGATGGCTATGGTGCAGCTGCTTCTTTTTCCTTTAGTTGTCCCCAAAATCCTGAGAGGACTTTGCCCTCAGAACACATTTGTTATTTTGTGCATTTTCCCTGGAGAAAGTAACCTCAACTCAGTGCACCTGAGGCAGCAAGCTTACAAAGCACTCTGTCACTCCACGTGAAAATGTAGAACCATGAGGGATGGTACAGCTGTGTTTGTATGGGCTAACAGGACTGCCTTGGGAAAGCACCTTAGGAACTCTTTCTGGCATAAGATAAGGCATAAATGGCACTGAATAATGTCATATAAAATTTTTAGTACAATAGATGTTCAGATTTGTGACCACTTTTCTACCTGACCAAAGGGACAAGATTTTTCCCTCCAGTATAATCCTGTTTCTGCTGAAATTAATAAAACTCATGGAGTTTAATGAGGAAACAATTCATGCTTTTTTTCCCCCTTTTTTTCTTTTTTTCCCCCCAATCATCATTGCTTTTCATACAGTATTGTTTATTAGTTCAGCTGAATTCAAAGACTAGGGGCCACATAAGTTCTTCTGAACAATATTAGTTTTAACAGACTGCACTTGACTGGAGGTTTGTAGACCAAATAATGGCTTGTGTAACAGTATGTTAAGAGCAATAAAAGCACTGCCTTCATTTTGCTTCTTCTGCATTTTCAATAAAGCTTGTAATGGCATGTGCTATCAAGAAAGATGCATATTAAAATTTTAGGAAGTAGATTTTTGCCTTTATAGATATAGAGCTAAATATAGGTAGATAGAAAGATAAATAACAGTTGAAAGTTTAATCTTATAGTTTGAAAGATGTAGTTTTTGTGATTTCATTTTGTTTCTGTTCTGTTCAAAGAGATACAAAAGAATTCCAGTCACAGAGCATTTAGTCCCTGGACTTTGAGACTGAAAACTGTCACATGCACTGACAAGCATTCAATTTATAAACACTGGAAATAAAAGAATCAGCTACACCTTCAGCCCAAGTTGATGTCTCAAGTGGCCAGCTAGCTTGCTAGTGAGTGGACCATCCTGCAGTGGATACAGCATCATCTGGAGCACCTTTACAGATTGAAGTCACCCAAGGTGAGCTGCAGGTGAGGTGTGTCCCCCAGTTGTACCCACAAACAACATGCATGCTGAAATCAAAGGTGAAGCAGTCTAATGGTAACAGTGGGCTGGTTTATACAACTCAGTCAGAGCCTTGTATGGTTTTTTTATTGCTGTTGTTCCCTAGTGCTATGCTAGATTTTTCTGTTTGCAGTGTGTAATACTTCCCACTGCAGAGCCTGTCAGATTTTGACAAAGTCTCTGTCAAGCACAGTGTAGTTCATGTGGCAGTAAACAGAATTCCTAGCTTTGATCATAGACTTAGTGGGATATGATAGTCAACAGCTTAACTAAAGGGAAAATCCTGCCTTGAGGGGAAAAACCCCAACACCTCACTTTAAAAAAAAATAGCATGTTTGAATCTTCTCCTGGATGTGGATGGGGCTTCATTTTTTTCCAAAGTGAATAAAGTGACAGTCTCTGTGATGGCAGAGCTTGGTTGGGCTTTGTGGAGTCTGCGTTTTGTGACAGGACAGTGAACATATTGCTGAGGGAAATCTCTGCTCACAGGTGATGGACAGTTAATGTTCCTTTTGCTGACCAAAACTGAGAGTTTCAGCCGTGGCATCCAGCCCAAGGAGCTTGTTTATAAAGGGGGTTTTCATGAATTTTTTTGGAGAGGGGCTAGGTATAAAAAATGAAAGACAGTGGCTAGTACTGAGGCATCAACAGAAATGAAAGGGCACAGGAAGGTCATAAGATGCTGGCATGTACAACATGCTGAAAGTGTGCTATCCTTAAACTAGATGATCTTTTAGGTCCTGTCCAACCCAAACCATCCAATGATTCTCTGAAAAAGTCTGCTAGTGAGAAATAGAGTGGGAAAATAACTTTACCATACTGAAGGATGTGGAAAGTACAGAAAGAGAATATAGACTCATAAGGAAGGAGAGAAGGGCAGGTGATCTCATGGGGTAGAACAGATGCAAAAAAGGAAAAATCTGGAGAAAAATAAAGCTGATAAATGCAGAGAAAAAATGTGGTTATTCTTTCAGTCCATCTGGCCTTAGACTGGTTGATGTTGTTTGTAGTACCTTTCTGAAGCCATCTTCTTGAATGGTAGCAGCTGTTAACAGGGCTTGAATATAATTTCTCCCATTTTCTCAACTTTTCCTTTAGAGAAGTCTAGACTTCATTAGCAATCATAAGAAAGAAGAGTATTAGAGGTGCCCAGGAACGCCATCTAGATTTAGGGTTATGAAACAGGCAGGTGTTAAGCAGAAATGATTGACAGTAAATCAGATGTAGGAAATTAATTGCCGGGAACAGATAAAAATGGGGAACTGGGGACTGAAAATTGTATCGATGTGATATGGAAACATATTTGTGTGATATTTCAGGTGCTGTGAGAATAGACAGCAAAATCAGGCTAAGGAAAATCTTAATAACAACATTGTTCAAACATATTTTTTAAAATAACAGGAGAAATTAAAATGTGTAAGACAAGTCAAGGTGCTTTGTGGAGTGTTGGGATAAACACATGAAATATGAGATTTGGACTGCATGTGGATGGTGAGTTCAGTTATGGAAATACCTCTCCTGACTAAAGATAAGCACAAATTGTGTGAAAAATTAAGAAATGAGAGGAAAATGTCAGGAAAAATATCAGGAAAAGTAATAATATCCATAAATAGTATAATGAATTTTAATAAAATTAATTAATCCTTTCCTCATGTGGGGAAAAACAAGTGATGAGATAGAATTTTACTGAATCAATTTTTTTCTTAATATATGGTTATACTAATTTTATAATATACTAATATACTAATTAATATTAGTAATATACTAATAGACTAATTTTATAGAATTATAAATAAAATAAATTAATGTGCATGTATTGCAGTGGAAAAAGAAGACTGAATATTTAAAGCTGTCTTCTCATAATTTGCTTAAAATTATGTTCAAATAAAACATCCTTTATAATTGCATAGCTTATCACTGAAAATGTTCATCATTCCAACAAAGCTCAGGACTTAGAGCAGATTCTAAGAGGGACGTTATCACACGCAGGTGTTGGAACAGAAAGTGATTCATTATGAAACCCTGTTGTCAATGTCACTCAGTGCACTGGGGCTTTAGACTGACTGAGGGGCTACCTAAAATTAGCAAAATTTAGCTCTATTAGAGCACTTCAGCTTGTCAATAACAACTGCTAATGACAGTCTGACTTTAAATTGCTGCTTTCTAGTGTGGAGGCATGATTTCAAGACTGCAGTGAGGTTTTCCTAAAACCCTGCTGATTTAGGGAGGCGAGAGTAACCTTTCCTGTAGAAACTGAAATGGAAGAGAAATAGGCAAACTCCCTTGGCTCCACAGTGAAGTATTTACTGCTGTGAGTTGACTTATCAATTCCTCTTTTATAAAAATTTTAACCACATTTCTTTTTTCCACAGAGTTTTACTGTTTATTCTTAAGCTGGTCCTGAGAGAGGAATTATTAGTGTCCCTATTCCTCTTTTAAAGTCGTGTCATCGCAAAGAAATAAATGGTGAGATTTACTAGGGCAGAAATTGAGTAACAATCAACATAGCCAAGCAGCTAAAGGTGGGAATCATATTCCAATCTAATTCCACTTTTGCAGCTTTTCCAATGAGTCTTGCTTACACCTGTATTTACGTTTCCCACGCTGAAAAAAATAATTTTAGTGTGTCTCTATCAAAGGAAGTTGCAATTTTAAACCAGTGAAAATTACTGTAATTCTGTGTTTCTTCACAGTTGTAGCCTATGGTGTAAATCTGTGCTACAAACTTGGCCAATCTGTTGCAGATATGACAGATGGACTTTGCTGGCTCTGGACTCAACCCTGGCTCTGCCCCAAGCAAGGAACTGCTGCTTTGCTCACCCACACAAAGGCTGCATCACGAAAGGTTAAGAACTCACAACCTGTGTTCTTTGCTGTGCTCCGCTACAAAGTACGTGCTCATCACCAGACCAATATCTTTCTGCCTATTTTCACCCCTGACACACGGGCCACAGTTAAGGACTCTCCTGTCACTCTGCTTTTCTTATTGTGCTGCATGTTTGGTAGTTTGGCAGAGGACAGAAAAGATGGGTGAGAGTATTGTCACTTTCCATATAGTCTGACATCTCCTGGCTAGGTGAAACTACATTTTAACCAATTTCTTGATGTTTGAATAATTCAGTATGAAGTGCATTTCATTAACTGTAAATAAAATACTAACATTTTTAAGGTTTCAGAAGATTTCAGTTTGTCAGTTCTTAAAGAATACTTCAGTCACATTGAATAAGACGTAGAGGACTGTCTTCTAATAAATCCAGAAACTTGACATAAAATCTTGACTACTTTTCAGACGTTGTCACAGATTTCTTATTTGTCCTTGGGCAAGCTATTGTTCTTGTTGCCTAGGAAGAATATTAGTGGAAATTTTCCTCTCTAAAACACAATGCCATCTTTTTCTGGTGTTAAACACCCGATCAAATGATCGAGCTTCACTGATACATCCTGGAGGTCTTTGGCTTTATGCTCCTGTATTTCAGTGAGAAAATTCTCTCCTCCCAACAGCCCCAGGCCATATCCCCCAACTTGCCTCCAAAGATTTCCACAGAGATAGGAATTTCAGAATTTCTCTTTAAATCAAACAGAAAAGTGCATCTTGGCATTTTACAGCCAAGCCACGGTCACTGTTCACAGTCCAAGACATCAGGGAGTCATGCAAATGCAGATATTTTGGCATTGATCCTGTGCCAATGTGCCCTCCTTCCCAGTAGGCTTTTGGTCTTCTCTTGGTGTACCAAAAAAACCTTACATCTGTTCAGATCACGGATAGATCAAGTTCCTGTCTACCAGCAAAATACTATTATATCAGTACAAAATATCCCAGAACCTTGGTGGACTAAAAGTAGAAGGAAGCATCTTTTTTACCAAAGGAAGAAATGCCACCTCTCCAAGAACAGCAGTAGGTTTATACCTTGGATTCTAATCTACAGAGTAGATTTATCTTTAGCGTACTCCTCAGCACAGTTCACCAGACATAGTCAGGGCACCTGGCAAGTGTCATAGGGAAGATTCATGAATGCTTGCAGTTTCTTACCCTGGTGCTTTTGAACATCTGTTATGACCACTGCTGAAAACAGCATTTTTCATTAGACAGACCTTTGCTCTGACCTAGCATGTCATCTATGTCACAGTTGTAAGTAATTTAGACAATTCATTTACCTCTTGGTATACTTTTTAATCCCCAGGTTCCTTGCTGATGCTGTTTTTGTCTACTTGAATGAATTTACATGAAGAAGACATACATTTCTTCAGAAACATCTTTAGTCTTGAGTAGTTTTCAGAATCTTTAAGAAAGGACCTTCAAAGCTTAGGGCTTATAATTTTGAAATACCACAGTTAAAAGCCAATGCTCTTTTCTGTTATTTCTTTCTTGACATGGTAAATTAACTCAGGAAGTCTGGGGAGTGAGAAGAAAACAGAGAAATTTTACAGTCAATAGAAGATGGAGCATGGCTAGATTTACACTTCCGATTGTGAGGGAAATCCATGTAATATAGAATTTATCTTTTCAATTCAGTAAATAACTTTGGCCCCTAGAATACCAGAGTGACTGTAAGATGTCCCTAGCTGAAAGGCAACATTGGATTCCACAGTAAAAAACATAATTAATTAAAACTGGCTATATAACTGTACAATCCTTTCAACTCTAGACGCATTACTACACCCAAAAACCACTCAGCATAATGTTATACCTACATGTGAAGTATTAATCACTTAAGAAAGACAAACTTCACACTTGTCAGTATTGTTTCTCTCTCTATTTTTAACCCAAAACAAAACACGGCTAATTAGTTTATACCAAAAGCAAGTTTTTTATACCTGAGAACAGGTATAACATACCTGTTGCCTGAAAAAAGAAATAGGGCTATTACTCCAAAGAAGAGACAAGCTTTAAAATGTATTTGAAGTTACAAATGGCACACTCATGAATCAATGCTTTGCTTTATTAAATGGTTAGTTTCTGAAATTCTACAGCTCTTCAAGTGTTTCTCTGTAATTTTGTATTTCTCCTTGATACCATTTCAGAAGGTAATTAAATACATCTTTAATCAGGCAAGCTATGTAAACCCATGCTTGACATAAGGAGACGTGCTTTGCAATAGAAGATTGAGACTGAGTGAAATCTTCCTGTACATTATACCTGGCAGCTGCATTTCAGTGTTTGAATTTTCAGGCATAGGCTCTTAATTTAGCAATCCCTGGGTTGTTGGCCCTTGTGGGTATGTCTCTGTTCACAACTGGTGACTTATTTTCTTAGTGTGATACCCTGCGTATCTTACAGCCCTTTTTAAGACTGTCATACCCCATTGGCAAGTGTATGTAGCTCTAGGACGTAGATTGCCACAACTCATGCAATATCACATTCACTGGCAAGCTCTCCTAATCACTAGTTGAAAAAGGAGCTTATTTCTTCATTGGGTTTATTATGATAATCTCAAATATAAAGATGGGGGAAAAAAATGAGTGCCAAGTTAATATATTTTGCCTCAGACTTGTTTATTTAAACTGAATTGCATAAAACTGCTCGGTGTGAAATTATTTTTCTTTCCTTGTTTCCAGCAGCAGTTTTTGCCTTTCCTATATGAATGCAGTAAGGCAATCCTGAAATGTATGTGTATATCTAAACAGGCACCTGCTAGCACATAGTTGGAAATACGGTGTGAGGAGGCCTTTCTTTCTTTCAACTTCTGTTCTTATTTTTTTCTTTTGAAAACTCCTTGATAATTCTAATGTGCATGGTACATTGCAGAAAAATCAATTTTCTTCTGCTTCCTGAACTGTTACATTTATGTAAATAATAGCTCCATTCTCTGTCAAAGGATCAAAGGTTTCAGTTGTATCAGGAACTGTTTTTTGTATATCCATTGGAAGTAGTGACATATACCAGCTCTTATGCTAACAGAAGTAGCTAAGTAAATAATACGTTTCTTTTTTACTTCAACTCTAGTTCAATTTAAAATACTGAAGAATATATTAGAAACTAGAATCAGAATATACTAGAAACAATCTGCACAACTGAAAGATGGAAAATGTTTTTTAGGACTTCTTAAAACTGACTTATTTCCATCTATTTTCAAATTCCAATGTCATAAACTTAAAAATTAAAGGAAATTTCAAAACAGTAAGTTCCTTAATAATAATTCACCTAGCAACATCACCTCAGTCTCTGATATCACATTTGTTCATTCCTTATGGGGCCTGGGTCTATTTTCTCTAACACTACTGGTCAAAGCAAAACTAGTTATTGCATGTAATAGTTTCTTACAGTATCTGCTCCTGGTGAAACTGTTCCTGATGACCTCAGAGAGTCAGCCACTCCCAGGTTTCCAGGGACTTCAATAGATCACGATGCTGAAGATACTGCTGGGTTGGCCTGTCATTAAGGAGCACAAAACACTATCCTGTAGCCAGCACGGCAATAAATTCTGTCCTTGGAGTAAGTTCATGCTCTGACTGAAGTGACCCAGCAGCTGTCCTCACAACATCGCAAAGAACCTGCAACAGGTCTGAGCCTCAATGTGAGAGAAAAAACCATTCCTGCATACAGCCAAGGACCCATATGACAGACACTGGATAGATGCAAGGATCTGACACCTGAATATGTGTGGGATTGGGAATACCTGCCTGAGGCCTTCAGTTACAGCAGGCAGGATGATTGATGGCTTTATACATCTACCTCCTGCCTCGTACTTCAATGCTCATGCTTCAAAGGATGGATGGAGCACATGAATACTGGAACAGATTGAAGGATGTCACTATCTGTACAGGCAAAATAATGCCTGTCTCATAGCACCAATGAGTGGCTTTCTTACCCTGAAGGGTTTTGTCAGGAAACACAGCAGGCTGCTCTATTAGGGAGTGCAAGCCAGGAGCCAATGGTGACAGCCAGGCTAGAAAGGCAGTGCCCTCACCCTCAGGCTGCAGTCTCAGTCTCACAGTACCCCCAAAAAAGAGGAAAGAAAGGGTTCAATTACCAGATTTGGTGAACGGACCAATGATGAAGAGGCAAGTCTGTAGTGAAGAGACATGCCTGAGGTCAGGCCAGAATGACAAGTCAGGAAGGCAAGGAAAAATGCAATGCCGGGCACAGCACACCTCCATCATAGCTCAGGCTAGAGCAAGAGGCTGAGTGCAGCTGTAGCTCATGAATTAATGCTTCATGGGTTGGGGTCCCAGCTAAGACTTCCCACAGCTTCACTCTTTTTACGGCACTGAGATCTAAACATCCACAGTTGTGCTGTATCACACATGAACACGGGCAGCTAGACACCCAGGAGAGGAGAGGTTAAAGGGGAGGGTCACAGACAAAGATGGTGATTAACTGGTATAGGACACCTATGCCATTGACAGGACTATAGCTTACTTGACTCCTTGTCTCTTGATTGTAGGTAGTGGCACTTCTCTTACCTTGCCAGACTCAACAGGCAATGCATCTGTCAGCAGTGTTGGAGTTGTCACCACAGGACTGCAGTAAAAACCTTTAAATGAGGTGTACAAGGTAAGTCACGAGGGAAGGTTCATGGGGTAGGAACTTTAGGAACTTATGTACCAAGTAAAAGGGCTTCTTATGTACCAAGAATTTACAATACCTAGGGCAAGAGTACCTGTTCATGTGAGCTAAGGATGCAGTTTGTGAACTCCCAGTGGATCTGGAGGTTTCTCCAATTTGGTCACAAGCACGTGTACTGGATGGCTTTTGGCCTCAAGGGTGTGCCCAAGGGCAACACAAACATTGCCTTTCATTAGATACTGCATCTTGGATCCTGCCTGTTTGTGTGGAGTTGTCCTGTTCACTGAACTAAGCATCCCAGTGGAAGTGTATCACTTGCCCCTTTGCCAGGAGCATAAAGTTCATCATTCCCACATGACGACATTCTTGCTTCAAGGAGAAACAAGAAGCCCTTTGGGGAAAATCCATAGATTTCAGCTCAGGAGTCTGTTTTGGGATAATGCAGCACTGAACTGGTGTAAGTAGAGACGCGCCTCAGGGTTTTATTGTCTTAGCATTAAATCACAGAGGTGGATGCACAAAACTGGTCCCAAAGAGGATGACAGGTTAGCTGTGGAGGGCAGAGCTTTTGGAGGAGATTGTGTCTTTGATGCTCCTTTTTTGCTATGGGGAGAGAGAGTTGCTATTTTCTGGGCTCTGGAGAAAGATTGGGATGGTGTACGGGGAGGAGTTTAGAAGTGAATAATGTGCATAGTCATTGCCACATTCAAAAGCAGCTACAACAGGGATGTTATGAAAGAAAGAATGTAAGTAAAGAAAACACTGAGTGGGAAAAGGACCAGATAAAAATAGTGAATAACAGGAAACCTGAGAGAGGATTGAAAGACATAAAGATGAAAATTGTCTGAGAGAACATAAAGATAAGCAAAGATACAAGAAGATAAACTGAAATTTAAAGGCATTAAAGGGCTGCCTTTTCACTCAGCATTTAAAAGGTTTTTTGACTTAATTAATGGTGAAATTATTTGCCGCAGAGGGAGCTATCTAGGGGAATATGGTTGGTAGAACATTTACTAGTGTTTACCATTTTGTATGACAGCCATATGAGTTCTTTCATAATTGATTAATTGAATTACTGTTCACTTTAGTGGCACAGTAGCTTCTGAAATCAGGAGCAATGCCTAGTCCTGACCTGACATGTTGACACAGTTAACATTTTGGAAAATGTTATTAAAGACTGATTGAAATGCTCTCTGAGTAGATAATATGAAGATATCATAGAAGGTCATATCTTTTAATACCTTCAATGTTTTTCAATACCTTTCCAAAAGTACATATTAAAAGATTGGTGTGCCTCTCCCTATCTGAAATTTTAAACTCACATATTTTGCTGCAGACTTAACTGTCAAATTTTTAATTGGTCTGAAGGAATACTATTTTTTAACCAATAAAATGAACTGAGGAAAGCTCAATTTTTGGCACTGGACCTCTCCAGTTTGTCAGTGGAAAATGATTCATAGTGAAGTATTACATTAGATATTAAAACTATGAATCAAAAGAGCTATCTAATTTGGAGACCTATGACCAATTCTTTAAAACAATCATGTATATAATTTTGTGTATGCAAATAAACCAGTGGACTGGTCCATTGGTAGTATTAGGCATGTGCATATGTCTTTGCAGATTTTGGATCTTAATTAATTCCCAGTTTTCATCTTTCAATTTAAGCTTGTTGTCTAGTCAACATAGGTTCTGACAGCCCTAAACTGCTATAATCTGTTTTCATTTATTCAACAAACATCTGGAGCATTTTCAGAAAAATTTTACAAACCTCTTTCTTGAGATTTTGTACTTCAATGTACATAATTGATGTTTTGACACAAAAAAATAAGAAAACGTGATGTTTCTCATATCTTCCATTTTAAAAACTCCACAAAATAAGATCTATGTAATAATTTGCAAATGTTGTGTTTCAGTCCTTCAAATGATTTATGCTTATGTTGATCTCACACCTGTGAGTATTTGTATGTGTACAGAATCAAGGTCATTGGTAGGAATTGAAAACTATTTGCAACAGACTCTACTGCCTATGTAGCTCTCACCACAAAGCAACTTCACATTGTATGACCTTTTGCACAATGCCAGTACTGAAAAAGTTGTTTACTTTGTTTTGAAGGCTAAAATGGTGTAGAAGTTTTCCAAATACTTTGTTGACTGACAAGGAAAAATAATATTCTGTAATCTAGGTAGAGTTGCCTGCATCAGGCTTGCAATTATTTAATGTGTGTTTATTTATAAAACATGACCAAACAAATAAAAACCAAACAAAACCACAACCAAACAAAAAACACAGCAAAGACCAGTTAAATGCTTGGGTGAGATATAATAAACATTTTAAGCAGTGTTCCAGAATATCCTTTCCAATAAACTGATAACTGCTGCTCACCATATATGACACCATTGAATTAGGACTCTAGATGCTTAAAATAGCATTTTTAAACTCTCAGGTGAATCAGAAACATGATTTTGCAACTACAGTGTGAAACTCCCAATTTTTTTCATACATGAAATTATTCTTTTGCCCACTAAAACAGCACGGTCACCTGGGCCAAAAACAAATATGAGTTTTAGGTTGTTTTCAAAATTAAGACGTAGTCACATGTTGCTGGATAGATAATTTTACACCTTTTCATTTAAGTAAGCTGGATAGCCAAAGTCTTTTTAGCCCATTTATGAGTTAAGCAGGAGCAGATACACTGAAGCAATTAATTTTGACGACAAACCTTCAGCTTTTTATCTCAGTACTCTGTAATGAGTTCCAAGTTCTAAACAACTCAAATACAAAAATGTCAAGTAGTGAGTCTAGTTTGAAATACAAATATGAAGTCTGACTTGCCTTAAGCAGTTCAGATAACAAGATGTGCTGTTCCTCAGTAAGAGATGCATTTGAATGTGGTTTTTCATCATGCACACAATGCACTGCCACAGCAGTAAATTTTGAAGGTATGCTCTGATTTTGCATGCTGGGTGACTGACACGTGGGCATCTTTTTCCTGTTCTTTGGTTGAATATTTGTAGATCTTGAACCTTTTCTCCAACAGTGTCAGATGTCTTTACAGACATTCTTAAAGAAAAAGTAGTTCAGTTTTATGGCTGAAATGGGTTTTGCTTTCCTGCCCATTCCTTAACAACATTTTAAGCAGGGACTGAATTAACTTTGAATTTCTGTCTGCAGCTCTCTAGTTCCACTTCCAAATGAAGAACTTTTGGGGGTTTTTCATTGTTTATAAATCTTTTCACATTTCTCCTTTGTTGACAACGACAGGTTGTTTTTATAGTCCTGATTTTTGTACATTCAAAGCTTTTACATTGGCATTTTTTCCTTTGTGAAGTCTGTAAACTTCCTTGCCAAATACCTTCTCTTGAACTTTGTGCAATCTTTAGAGCATAGCTGTGGATCATCAGGGTGAACATCGACTTGAAAATACTCCATGATGTAGATTCAAACTTAAATGGAGAAATCTGCAGCATATTATTTTTTAATGCACTGGATCTTAGCAGGCACCAAGCTTCTTTGAAGAGATGGTACCCTCATACATAAGAAAGTAACATGTTAAAGCAGCAGAGATCCATGACAAAGGATAATTAGACACAATTATTGAGCTCACTTGAAACTCTAATCAGTTCTCTGTTTATTTTTTTTGCCTGTAATTGACACAAGAATCACATAATATTATTATAAATGGATTTGCGCATCTCTTGGCCTTTCACAGCTTTTAAATGAAAAAGATACCTTTATTTTAATCAGGTTTCTTCCTTTGAAACCTTGACACTAGTGTAACTTTTTTTCTTCACTCATAAAATCATTCATGCCTTGTGGGATGAAGAATGTGTTTTCACAAGTTTCCCAAAACAGAGTGAAAGAAAACTTCTCTGGATAAAGAAAAGGTACCAAAGATGTCCTAATTCAGCCTCACGTTGTCTCCCATAATTGTTCAGGAGTTTTCTCAGTCCTTAAATTTTTTTTATGTAGCTGCACAGATGCAGAAATTACAAAATCTTCATCTGGGGAAAAAGAAAGCACATTTTCTTCCTAAATTTTGATGTCGCAGAAGAATCCCCAAGCTGCCACGTCTCCCCAGAGATCTTCAAAGTTGCCTGGATGTTGCATGTTCAGGAACACCTAAACTTTGCTAGTCTTATCTACCAAATGTGTAAAATGTCCATATCCACAAGGAGTATTCCAGTCTCCAACAGAAATCACTGCCAGGTAAAAAAATATATTTTCAGCATGAAAAGTGTGATATGCATCTGTAGGAATAGTTCAGCAGTGAAGGTACTGAAGTCTTTAGATCTATTCAACAGCCAACCAAGTTTACATCTTCATACAGGCTGTTTGCCTTCTTAATTGTCATATTTCTTAATTGCTTCATATTGAAAATGAGTCATGACCTTGCTATCATTTACATCCTTGGTATTTTCTCATGATTTACTGACTTCAAATTGGAGCTGAAAGTTTTCAATGTACATGACAAAGCTGTTGCCTTCAGCAAAATGTTTCAGCTATGAATTTGTCAAGTAAGAGAAAACAATTTTGACACATTTAGACCCCTTGACCTTTTATGGATGAAAACAAACAAAACTCTCAACAGTCTGATGGAAAAGACTACAGAGAGGAACACTTGGTAGGTCTCAGTTGTCAGTTTACCCAATACATCTCCTTAAGTGAAGAAGGGGAATGACAAAACCATTTGTGGACATCTGCAATTCCAGTTTCCAATTAAAGGACATATATCAATTCTACAGATCATCTTCTGGTCGTGGAAGGAAACAAGAATTCATGCTGGAACCTACTAAACAGGAATAAAACAAACAGCCTGGCCAGGCATGTAGGGTTGTAACAATCCATTCAGGATCATGTTTACTCTCAATAAATTAAAAATTATTTATGCACATAAATTAAATAAATACTTACATGTACCTGATTGATACCAAAAAGTAGTTTTCACAGTTTTCTTATAATTAAGACAAAAAGTGTAGATTCCCAAAATTGTAATGGATATTTGTTGGGTTTTTTTGGGTGTGGGTTTTTTAGGTTGTTTTTTTGTTTTGGTTTGGTTTTGGGTTTTGGTTTTTGGGGTGTTTTTTTGGTGCAAACATGGTAGTCATATTTATAGACTTAAATTTGCTACACGGCAAAACAAATATGAAATTTGTGGCAGAATTTGCATCTGCCACAGGTGAATTTTTAAGAAGACCCCAACTCAGAAAGCCTCTAGTCCTGCAAATGGAGATTGATAAGCATTTTACTCTCAGGCCCCAAGTCAAGGAATCAATAACCTGGGATATGCTCTGGCATATATTCACCTCAGTTCAGATGTATTTAAACCACAGCAAATAAAGACATAATAACATCTGACTTTGCTAACTTAGCTCATTTAAAAATACCTTAATTAATAGAGCTGGAGAAAATGTTTACCATGGTTACCATGTTCAAATTGGGAACACTATGCAAAATGGTCACTACTTTTGACAGTGGTTTCACAGCGGAGAGAGATATTAGTGCTTACAACAAAGCTGCCTTGCAGGCAAAGGCCAGGGCATTAGGACTCAATAAAGAAAAACAAAAAGGTGCTGGTGGATTCATTTAGGCAGAGAGTAAGAGGTAGAGATGGGCATAGTTCAAAAGAGAGAAGCGGTACAGGTGTGTGCTATGCTGAAAGTGAGTTCTTACTGCACATTTGCAATCTTGTGCCAAGTGCTTGTATTACTGATATGGAATATAGTGTGATGTAAATGTGTTTAGAATTTTGGCTCCTAAAAGGAAAGTCTCAGAGAGTCTCAGAGACCTCCCAGGGTATTTGGGCCACACAAAGCTGATGTTTCATATTTACATCACAGGCTGTTATGCCCTGAGAGCTTTCTGTGTTGTTTTTAATGAAGAGAACAGACAAAGGCAGCACTGTAAGTCATATTCCCCTAAAGACAATGTAACTAGGCCAGCTGACACACTGAGGCCTTGCTGAATAGAGACAAGTGCTGCTCATCCCCCCTGCACACTAAAAGCTGTGTCAAATACCTAAAAGCTTCGTAATGCCCTTGCAATCTTAATATAGCTCATGCCTGTGCATGCCCTGTGTACTTGTGTTTAATGAGATGGACACTTCAGAAGTTCCAGGTGCTGGAAGATGATATCTACTTTATTTGCAAACTGTGGTTATTTTTCCCCAAAAGGTCAAACCTTCATGAAATTTGGTGTACTTTCAAAGAAATATCTAGAACCACTTTCTCATAGAAACTTGTCCTGATCCTGCCTGCAAAATATCTAGTGCATGATCCCGACCCTGAAGCTGCTAGTCCCCTTCTAAGGGATTTGGGAGAAAACCGAAAGAAGTGTTTGAGAACTTGAACAGGAGACAGTCTGCTAGAGCTCTCCTGTGTGTGCGTCCATGTGTTGTGTGCATATGTGCATTTCTGTTTCAGCTGTTCTGAACTGATTAATGAGTTTTCTCAGCTACCAGACAGAACTACTGCTCCACGACTAAAGGCGCTGGTTCAGATCTGTAGGGAACTAAACGTGTTGCTGAGACTTACCAGAGTAAATGCAGCAGAGTGCAGCAAAGTCTGGCCTGTGCCACACCTTGGCATCATAAGTTCCTAGCTGACCCTAGCTCTAAATGTAGAACTTCTGCTGATAGATGCAAATCTGGTGTAGCATATGATTGGACCAAAGACAGAGGGTAGATTGAAGATAGATAGAGGGTAAATTTAGATTAGATGTTAGGACAAACTTCCAACCCAAACCATTTTATGATTCTATAAATGCCCTGGTTAGAACATAAGCAATGAAAGACAGTGAGTATAGCCAATGCAACTGAAAAAACTGATTTGGTTCTGTGGCAGTGACCTAACAGAGTGTTACAGAAATGAATCAATACTACAATCCTATCTGTTTATGTATGTACTATTGCATAGAGGATATACTTTACTAACATTTTTGGAGCAATGAGCAAGGGATTTAAATTGCAAAAGGGAACTATATATTCAAAATAGATATAAAAAGAAATGGGAAAGTTTCTTTTAAAGACCTTTGGACAGAGCTGTAAATATGAAGAACATCAGCAGGTTAGATGCATTTTAGAACCCAGATTATTGCTGGGCTATGCCTTAAACAAGCAACTTTAAACAATGGGATTTAGAATCATAGAGTTGTTTGAGTTGGAAGGGACGGGAGTTAGA
Source organism: Gymnorhina tibicen (assembly GCA_013399875.1). Lineage (NCBI taxonomy): Eukaryota > Metazoa > Chordata > Aves > Passeriformes > Artamidae > Gymnorhina > Gymnorhina tibicen. Next base: position 935,174 of record VXAZ01001309.1, read on the forward strand.
AAAGTCTGGAGTTGTTGTAATTAGAAATTGCTTTTTAAAATTTTTTTTTTAAGTTGTATGTAAGTGATCTATCAAGTTTACTGGGTTTCACAACATACCCTAAAACTCCACTTTTTAATGCAAGTTACTGGTTATTTCCTCTTCATGAAGGTCTATTTTACAATCTTTGCTAATAGTCTTACAATTTCCTTCACTACCAAACTCTGATATCACAGGACTTGTGTTCAAGTAAAGCAATTTAGCAGAGAAAAACAGCATTATTAACCTCTGACCAATGTATAACATTACAGTAACAAAGATATTTGTAGTTGTATTAGTCTAATTTATTTCTACAGTAATGGAACTCTTAAATTTTCTCACTGACAGAGGGTAAGACCTATGCCAACATTTAGTCTGAGATTTTCAGAAAAATGGAGGATAAATTTAGGCTTTGATGTATGTTATGACATTCCAATTCATACCCAATATTCATAGCAGTCAAAAATAGCTCCCTAGGAGTATGACAGGACAAGCTCCATAGCAGCTGTCAATATTGCATAGCCTAAATGGGCTTGGACAAGGTGACTGTTCATCACCTCCAGCTCTGCACATATTAAGGCTCCTGCCAGTGAAATACACTCAATTTCACTAGGTGACAGCACACCTCTGGTATGTCAGCAGAAAAACATGAGTATTATGTAGAGACTTTTCTCAGACTGGCGTGGATTATATTTTGCATTAATAGGTAGCTATTATTTTTAAAGAGATAAATTGCTGGAAATTAGTCTTAGCAAAATAACTCAGAGCATAAAAAATTTAGAAAGGACAATAATTTGATCAGAAAAAAGCGAATTACTGAAATTGGACATTTCCCTTTGGCAGAACAATCTCTGGGGATATGGGATTAGAATAATGAGGTACAGCAGTGTGAACTATCCTGTCTTCCAACAATGCTGTGATACTTCCCCCCATGACAGTAGAAGAGCACAAGCATAAAATCACTACACTGTACTTATCAAGAGCACCCTGACAAAACTGTGTGATACCTCAAGGGCAAAGCTCCAGGGGTACATGGAGGCCCAGATTCTATTCAGAATACTGATAAGCAGCACTGCTTAAATTAGAGTCTACAAATATTTTAGCAACCAGGAATTTTGTTGTGAAAACCTTGGCCTGCACCGTGGAACAAAAAGAAATTCAGGACAATTTGTCAAATTAAATGCTTAGATTAGGTAACTCACCCTCAGAAAAACAAGCCACTGAGGCAGTAGTACCACAGGAGAAAATTATGGTGACATTTGCAGACAAATAATTACCATCATTCAATAACATAATATTATTGCACAGAAAGAAGACAATATTCTAAGATGTGCTAACAGAGCTGCCATATGAAATATATGTCTGAAAATTTCAGAGACTGGGAAAAAAACCCCCACTTTTCTATAACAACTCTGGCTTTGTTCAGTATTGCAATTGAAGAAGAGAGTCAGTCTTCTGTCCAGTGAAAACGTGTTCTCCTGTTGTACAAGTGAACAAACACCAAACTGTATACTGAAAAGTTATGGAAAAATTTACAGTAAACCTAATCTGAAGATTTCCGAATGGGGAAATTCCTACTTTTCAGGATATAACCACGGGAGGTCCACTTATTTGCAAGGACTGGATGATATTTTTTTATTCAAACAACAGCATTATATTCATGGGAGAAACCACTCTGTGTAATAAGGACTGAACTATAGTTCACAACAGTCACTTTCCCAGAGGGGTACAGAGTAGCAATGTTTTTAATACCATATAGATCATCATCACAATGCATTAAATAGCTAGTGACAGACTGTTTTGTCAGTAGAGAGACTGTTTGTAAATAGGACAGCTGGAAGCTGACTGTCACTGAGTCAGGAGTCACAGAAAACTTCATAGTGAAAGACAGAATTAGAATCTTTGGCTCTTAATTTAGCCCTTATTCATGAATCACATCCTAAATTGCCTTAAAAATGGAATTTAAAAATCAAATGTGGCTGCTAATTGGTATCTCGTTTCAAGCTGCTATTAACCTACATGAGTTTAAAACAACAAGGTTGTAGTTTAGGTGCAGTGTGAAAAATAGGCCGTGATAGAGAAAGCCTGAAGTTATCTGTAAATACTTTCAGATGACACAGATTGTAAACTGAATGAGTGTTTTGCTGCACATGATTGACAGGGCTTTTTCAGAATAATAAAAATAAAGCATTGGAGAGCTCCATTGAATGACCCCCTCTGGAGAACTGACCCAGCTTTTAAGAAATCTCTTTGGGGGTTCTTGATAATCAGTGGAAATGGGACTTTAGGGAGTAAGTTCTCTCCTTTTAGCTACTGACAGTGTAAATGTCATGCATGCTTCAGTGACATGTACAGAGACTTATGCTAGCATCTACCACTCTTTCCTCATAGGAGCTAAGCACCTGGATGAGGATTGTTTTCTTTTTCAGTCCCAGGGAGAGTAATTATTGCTCACTTTCTGGTCAAACTACAATCTTAAATCCTACCTCCTGAATGTAATGACAACATAACCTTTATAGCTAGCATCTCCATAAATGACATTCAGACAAGGCTTCTTTTGAATCAGGTCAGTTTTCCTTCAATAGACAGGCCAGCCCTCACAGGATGTCTCACATGTCACTCTGTACACAATTGTGTCTGAGCATTATTCAGTACCAGATAAACAAGATACTAGCTAAAGTAAGGGGCAGTGATAAATGAATTGAGCCTGAGGGCCAGCTCCCCTCACCAGCTGTACTACAAGCAATGAAATCCAAAAAATTCTTCCTATTATTCATCAGGAGTAGGGGACAGTGTTTTCATTTTTCTGCTCGTTGTTGGAAAGGAGCGTGTTGGAAAGGACAAGGTCACTTCCTACACAAGAGATTAGATGGAGATGCAGTTTAAGATATGAAGGTTCCTTCTGCATTTTACAGGATTAGGAAGCCCAGAGTCTCAGTGAATCTGCTCCATTTTGTGTGCGGCTGCAGTAAATGATGAAATGAGAAAAGACTCAAGAATCTTTGTGGGACTTAATGTATGTATCAAAACCGTTTAGGACTCCTGTCTGATATTCTCATAGGTATGTCCACAAAACACAGGTATAATTTAGATGTTGTGCTTATTTCCTATACCCAATATAATTCTGCTACTCCTGTAGTGTAGGTACTGTGCCTTATATAAAAGGATGGCTCACAAATTTTAAGGGCATTAGTCCCTTAGAAGTATAAACTCCATAATATCTACAGAGGTTGTGCCAGAGCTGTGTGTATTTCTTTTATTAAGTTAATGGTTTCTGTAGTGATTGTAAGCACCTAGTACAGCTGGAACAAGTACCTAATTGAAAATACACTTCCTGATTAGAGATTCTCATTAGTACACAGGAATCTCAAGTGTAGTGTGTGCTGAAGCCAAGCAAGGTAATTGTGGGTTTCTTTTAAAAAAATAACAGTATTTTAAATAGCTCAGCTGTCATAGGGTCTAGTTTCTCTACGGTTTATGAACTGCATTTCTACAGCTCATTTTCACAACACTACCCATGCTCATGCCAAATAGATCCTAAGTAATTGTGCTGTATGTAACAGGCTGCACAGCTGAGGCCATTCCCACAGCAGTAGTCAGCCTACTGCATACAGGTATCACAAATTATTTTGCACCTTCTTCACATTCAGAATGCTGTGTTCCACAGTACTGGATATTCTTTTTAAAGCTCTACTTCATTAAGTGGTTAATAATCTTGCAAGAACAAAACTGCTATCTCCACAGCTGTAAGGACTGCAAACGCAGTGCTTCTCAGGAACTGCTGTAGGAACTAGGAGAAAGTACCCAAAACCAAAATGCAGTATATTTATTTTTCAGTTTCATGATTTTTGAAAGAAGTGTACTGATGACACCTTTAAATAGAGCACTCACACTCTCTAAGACCAAGTACACTATGTGCATATATCACTAATTCCCAGCAGATGTCTGCAAGTTTGATGGAATGAAAGAATTAAGTCTATATTTAGTTTGGAAGAAATATAAAATGCTCGTACATGCAGTGATAACTCAAAGAGAATGGTGAGGCTCTTCTGCCATTCAAAAACAACCAGTTATCAATGTTTGCAGATTTTCCAATGCCTTATTCAGTTGTCTCACTAAAGAGGCCATCTGCTTTCACAAATGATATTTAACTCTGTGCCTGAACGTGTGGAAAGAAGTGTGATAGAGGGGAGGGACAGGAAAGTCTCTTTATTTTCCTCACTCTTCCTTCCTTTCTCTCTCTCTCCCCTTTGTACTGCTTCCCAGCACATCAGGATTAGCAATGGTCTGATGGCAGTTCATACAGGTTACCAAAGGGAGAGGAACAGAAAGGAGCACAGGGCTATAAAACTATGTCTACAATACACCAATAACTCAAAAAAAGTGCTGAAATTATGATTGGAGAAGGCAGCAGCATTTAAATGGCATGTCTTGTCAACAACTCGACCATCAACTACCAGTTGGTATGGCCCACCTAATAAGATGCTTATTATACACTGTCTTCCTCACAAATTTATATTAAACATATACAATTAGTTGTTTAAAATGTATACTTTTTCCTTAGTAAAAGGCATTGTATGGCTCTACTGCTCAAGAAAAGTACCTGGGAACCTGCTTTCGTTCCTCTAAATCTTCACTGTTACAACCTTTAAAAATGTGTCGTGGGGAAATAGGCTGCTTTCTCCTCATTAGGTCTGCCTGCAGGGCTGGATGTTTTGTCAAGCTTCTGCCCATCCCTTTCCCTAGGCAAGCTGTGGCTCTGTTCAGCCTTGCAACGTTTATATGTGCTGAGAACATCAAGCCCGTGGCATAGTATAAAGGATCTATGTCTTCTAGGAGAAATTAGACTTGACTGAACATCTAAGACTGATGGATAGTATGTTGTTCCATTGATACCTAACTTTGTTGTTGACTGTCTAACTGTCTGCATTTTATTTCTAAAGTAAATCGGCCAGCTTTACCTTCCTTGTGTTTTATCCCTTTATACTATCTGTGTATAATTTTATACTGTTTAAGTACATTAAACTTCTATTGGCTATCTTCCCTTGTATGCACTGGTTCACTGTTACCAAGTTATCACCTAAATGTTTTATGGTAAATTAAATGAATGAAACTTGATTAGTATTTATGGGGCATATCACTCAGCAGACCTCGGCTGACTCTTCTGAATCATGTTAAATTTACCAATGTGCTTTTGAAATTGAAGACCTCAGAACCAGATGGACTAATTCTTCCAATGGTTTCTGAAACCTTCCCAAAGTGTAATGTCAGGGCTTCCTGATTAGGCATCTAATGATCAAGATTGAACCCATAACTTGTATGCATGTAGTTTCTTAGTTTATAGTCTAAGTACTGCTAGTTTAGAGAAACAGACAGCTCTAAAATTTGATGGGACAATGTACACATGGCACTGGCAGGGATAACTGAGCCAGTCTTAGTCTAGGCTGGGTAACAGTGAAACTGTAAAGAGAGTTGGTCTGCCTAACTTTATTTGTCTTTTGAAACCTTGATATGGCAATTTCACAGCTTTTGCTAGCTGAGCTGGATAGATTACATTTGGCTCTTCCAATCTGACTGGATTTTGAAATTTTACTGTTAGAAATAATACTGCCACCACCTAGTCCTTATGCACAACCAGTGAGGCACAGAAATCACTGCAACTCTGTAATTTAGGGGTAGACAGCTGAAGGATTGTAGAGATGTTTTACCTACACCTTAAAATGAGGCCAAAATGTCCATAAAACCTTAACGCTACCTGTAAAAAATACGATTTCTCAATCACAAAGTTTTAGTATGCATAAAGGAGCTCCCTGGAAAGAACTGATTCTTTCACGAAAGACTTGACAAAGATAGTCACTAAAATCAATCAAATAACTCAATCACCATGTGAATGGTATGATTACAATAGAGAGATGTCATAGGAACTTGAGAAACTACAAATAAAGCCTTTCAGTGCTTGCCTTTCTTTTTCATAAGTTCATTCCTTTTTACCTTGTCTTCAATGGTTTCTTTGTTTTAGTATCTCTTTGCAATGCACAGTCCTTTTGTGTTCAGTGTGAGAGATTCACAGCTGCTATATATAAGAAAGCAAAACTAAAGCTGCACAATAAAGTGCATTGTTAGAAGAAATTTGGATTCGTATTTCAAAACTAAATCATCGGTGTAGGTGTAGGCATTAAGATCAATTATCTGATTCTGTGTTGATTTTTTCATTAAATATTCAGCTCTGGCCAAATTCCCTCTTGGACTCCTTCATCACAAATTCTAATTAGCGAGAAATTTAATGGCCTAATGAGAAAGAGAATAACATTTGATGATAGAGCTATTGAGGGACTTATGCAATACTTACCTGTCTAACACGATTCATGATTTCCATCTTGAAATTCTCTCTCCTCCCTGCAGATCTTCATCTTGGAAAGCTGAGGAAGGTCTCCATTCTTGACTGAGCTGCCTAACTTAATAACGATTTCCTGACTAAATCATCGCAGGGTATGCAAAATTTTGTTTGTGTTTGTATTGCCATTTACAGTAAATCTTTTGCATTAAAACACCAAAACCAGACCTTTGAGTTGATGTGTGGGGACACATCTGTGAGAAAGGAACTTAAGCTGGAGCAAGAATTCTGTACAAGTTTCATACATCTCAATGAAATTTACATCCCAGGCTCAGCTGTTAATGTGATGAAATGTCCTTGCTGTTTTGAAAGGAAGAACTGAAAGTGCTTTAGGCTGCTTTTTGGTTTTTTAAAATAACTTAGGTCTCCAGCTTTCAGATATGGGATGTTAGATATGAGGAGAAATGCCTCCCTCACATCCTTGCATAAGGCTTTAGGGTAAACCACTATGCCTCTAATTTCATAATTGCATATATCCCACTATAAATCCCTTCCTCAGGGACCTAATTTCAAGGCATATAGGAATCTAGGGGAATGTGATTTGGTTTGAGAAACTGGACTGTGACTGACAAGCACCTAAAAAGTCTAAGATGGTAGTAATGTGAAATTTGAGCAGTGAGTACTGAGCACCTTGCTTGACTCCAGGATTGATTTGTACTTGTTTTAATGACTATGTAATTATTGATGTACTGCTCAGCAGAGTACTATAGGATACCTTTTGTCCTTCATGGACCCACAGAAATTAAGTCTTTTTCTGTTCTATAAAATACTGGTTTGTGGAGCAGTAGAATCTTTTCCTGTAACTCCAGTAATTCTTCTTGTAAACTTACAGATGATTCTGAAATGTAGTTACTGAAAATATTCTATTCATTTTTACTGCATAATATACTGCATTCAAAGTTGAAAAAAAAAGAAAATGAAATTAAAATCTGTCCTTACTGCTGTGAAAAAGGTAGATATACAACATGTTATTAATTTTATAGCAATAAATACATACAGTTTTCTTTTTTAAAAGGTAATTATTTTCTTGGATACATAATTTTATCAATTTTTCAAGTTTTCTCTCTCATTTCTTTGTTTCCAAAAAGAAGTTGAAACTTTAATTTGACAAATGTAACAACATTTCTTAAAATATTCCCCTTTTCTAATACAAGTGACCATCAAAGACTTCATGAATGTGATATCACTAAACGTAGTAATGCTGCTAAGTATGTTTTTAATGTTATACTTCAGGAGTGAAACTGCATAAGACAGTATTATGCCACATACTTCAGCTGACATAATTTCAAATTATACTGACATTTAATTAACTTTAAGTTATTCTTAGAATATGAAATACTTAAAGTTCAAAATACCTTATATAGTATTTGAACAAAACTCCTCCCCTGTACTGTTCACATGAAGATGCTGAAAATAACAAAAATCTGCAAGAAAGAGTCAGATATTAAAAAATGCTGTAATATGAGATCAAATGTTTAAAAAAATATTGAAAGGAATTAGTTTGTTATCAGGTAACTGTAGAGCACTTCATACATTTCTCTTACTCTACATATTGACAGGAATAAATAAAAATTTCAGTGCTACGCATCAGGAAATGTTAATGTGTCAGTCCTTAGAGATGAGAGTCCATCTAACTGACTGGGAAGTTTTGGAATTTAATGACCAAAAGTTGGGATTTTTTAGAAAGGAAAACTTTCATCTCATGTAAATAAATATCAGCAAATAAAGGTATTTATTTCTGATCTTCTAATTTCCCCCATTTTTGGCACACCGTACTATCCAAGATGAAAAGAGTTGGCAAGACCATCATTTGTTGAGGGATCGCAGCAGACAGGTAAGATCAAAGATTAAACAATTTTGTCAGCAGCACTGTCCATAATTTACCAAGTCACCAAAGGACAGTCAGAAACTATGTTTAGGCAGTACTGTGTTCAGAAGATAATGGAGTAGGGATTTTTAAAACGTACCTTAGGGCCAAAGTATTAACTCTGTGCATCAAATGGTGAATCAGGTGCACATTTGACCCAGTCTTTCCCATGCTTTGTAAGGAAGATAGGTAACACTTGTAACCCTATGCTCAGAAGTTGTGTATAATTTTCTTCAGATTTATGGCAACTGGTAGCCGTTTGTTAGATATTCCAGCAAAATCTTTTCTTCCCTATTTTTTTTTCTGTAGGAAAAAAGGCATTTTGGAAAAATTCAATTTTTACTTTTGAAAATTATGATGAGCCATTTTGCAAGTATAGAGTAATATAAAACTACATTTCACATAAGTAATTTTTATGTCTCTTTTCATTTTTTGTAGTGAAAGCCTACTTAAGTTAGTTCGGACTTGTTCCTTCTCTTATGGCAATGGGTCTTAATTGAATTTACATTTGTTTGGTTTGTCTCAGTTTTCTAACACACAAGGGCCTTTGCTATCGTGTTGAGCAATCCACCAAAAGCCGTGGTACAGCTGTTCCAAAGTGCTGCAGAACCTTTCTTCTGCAGCCAAATGAAGGGGTCATCTTGGCTGTGGCCAATATCATGTTTGGCTGCTTGCTTGGCCCCTGGCTGAGGCATACATTTTCCATTAAATTCCACTGATGGAAGAGGAGGCATAAAACACTCTTTTTCCCTCCATCCACTGCAAACTAGCTGAGGGCATAACTCTGCTCACTCAGCCATGTATACTCCAGCCTAGCATGGAATTTTCTCGGCTTGATGCCGTTACTTTGTACGGGTTAATAAAATGTCGTATTGAGTCTGTAGCTTGAAAAGCACGGTTGCATATCTAGAAATAATTTTAAATCCAATTTAAACTATGCATTTTATTAAAACAGGCTTGTACAAAATTCTATAACTGAGAGAAGAGATAATCAGTACAGGCAAAATACTGCATACTTGCCTAAATAAAATTTTAATGGTTTTCAGCAGTATATTTACAGTGCCACAAAGTAAAACCTGGAGTTAAAAGTAGGAGTGGCTTGGTCTAAAACCAGCTCCTGAATAATGGACTGCAAAAACCATGAGCCATTATATTATGCTTCATGTAACCATAAGGAAACAGGGAGAAAAAATTAGAGAAGGAAAGGAGAATCTGGAAGAAAATTATTTCACCTTGGACTGGAGTAAAAGAGCCCTTTGCAAAGCAACTACTGTTGCTGTTGAGGTAACAGGAACACTTGCATTCACTATTTATATTTAATCAAGTTCCTTGAGATAGGTATCCTAAGAGGTATAGAAATACACAAAAAGTGAATAAAAAGAACATGTCTTCTTTATATCATGAGTGTATAATATTAAGGACATTGGATTAAATTGGAATAAAGGACTTTGGAGTAAGTTTATTTAGCAAAAAGGAAAGCAAGTGAACGTGAAAAAAAGTTGTGGTGTAAGGTTTTGTTACCCTTAAAAATAACTTTAACATATACATACATGAGCATGAGAAAGAAGATTATAAGGAGGATTTCAAAGGGAACTTAAAAGTGAACTGCAGTGGGTGTAAGCAAACACAACTACAATGAAAATTTCTTTGGAGATTTCAAAGATTAGTATTAGAAAATCATGCATCTTGTTTACTATGTACTGAAACACTTTGCCATGTAACAAATATGATGGACATCTGGTGTGACAAAGTGTTTGACAGCAGCTGAAAACCACCTGACACTTGAACTGAAGGGCAAAATAATCACCTTATCTTGCTGCTTGAGCTTGTACAAGCTTTTTATTATGTTATGGACTGAAAATTCTTGTTTGCTTACTTGTTTGTTTTCTCAGTGAGAAATAGAGTGTGAAAAAATAGGTTAGAAGCAATGCCAAGTGCACAGGCTGTTCAGTCCTCGCAGTCACATCTCATGTGGCTTTCAGGATTAGCTCTGCTTGCAGTGTATGAAAGACTAAGTGCCGCTACACCACAGCACAACCCAGGCTGCCAGCCACCATAACACTATACAATGAAGCAGTACTATTTACTTGTCACACCATTTTTGGAACAATTTCTTTGGAATCAGTAGAAAAACAGTGCCTTTAATGGGACCAATATCAAATCTTGCTGCAGTAGTTTTCACGGCTAGCCCTGTGCATTTCATATTTGAGGAGATGGGTGACATTGTGAAATGCTGAGGAGGTTTGGGTAGACAAGTATCATGTCTGAGCCCTGTCTAGTAAGTCATTTCCAGGAAGCTCTCCCCGCCTTGAAATTCTCTAAGAATAAAATTCAAATAACCATTTTAGCACAATTTTCTGCTTAACTTCATGACAGAGCAAGTATCATGAAGGCAGAGGATAAACTAAGTACTACCACATCTGACTACAGAGAAAAATAAGGTCTGATTTCCCTTTTTACATGAAAGTAAATAGAAAAATTACACAGAAATAAAAGGAATCATGGAAATGAAAAGTTGTGTAAGGTAGAGGAGAATTAAAGCATTTAATTTTGATAGGGCACAGTTGTTTTGTTATCGACCCAGTGTTCAAATTGAATGCAATGGCTGTATAACCAGTTAAATAAAATGACACACTCTGCTCTCGATTTTTTTGCTAGATGCCTCCTGGATATTTGTCTTCCTGAAGTTTTGCCATGCCACCTGTTACCTGAATGTTCAAGTGCATTATGTTTTTCATCCATGACAGTAGCTTGCAATCTGCTAAGAAGGAGTAAGCAGTCTAAATTTTCAAGATGGTACAAGTACTTCACTTGGTTCAGTTTCTAGAAAAGGTAGGACAAGTATATCTTTTTGCCTCTCTTCTTTCTCCATTCAAGAAAAGGGAATAATCGAACTGTTGGGAATTTTCTCTGTGTTTTGTAAATATTCCAAATGTTTTCTTGTAGTTCATATTGTTATCTAATAGAAATAAACCTGTTTTATAAATAATATAGATACATATTCTGGATACACTTTTTCATGGGTCTAGAAAAACTTTCATTTATTTATTCTTCACTGCTATTTTAATGTCAAGAAAATTATTTAATCACCTAATTACATAATATATTTTCATTTTCTAAATACCATGCAAATGATCTATTGCAGTCTTCATTGCCTGTCACCTTTAGTAACACATCAGCTCAAAATCAAAAAAGCTCAGACAGTGCCTCAGTTGCATTCTCTAAACTGATGCCAGCCGTCTTCAATGTGTTTTCTTTCCCAAGGGAAAATGCCCAGTCCAGATGTCCTGGTTTTTTGTGGGGTGAGGGTAGTGGTTGCCTGCCTTTGTCTGAATGTGCCTAAGCCTCCCAGGGGCAGTGTCTGAGGGAATGTCTGTGCAGTGGTACATCAAGCTGTGTTGCAACCATTCACAGTGGAAAAGCATATTTGCTGGATGCATTCTTCTTGGTCATTTAGCAGCAATGGACTTAACTGTGCTGCCATTTAAACTGGGAATCATCAAATGTACCTCAACTTTAATAAGGGAAAAAAAAAAAAGCATTTTTTAGCCAGCACTTTGCAATTCAGTTCCAAACTACAAGTGGACACTGCTCCCATTTCAGTCACATAATTTCTCTCTATCACGAGTTCATAGCGTTCATTCAAAATGCTTGCCCTGTCTTGTACCTTGAAAAAGAAAAAAATCGATGATTGATCTGATTAAATAACAGCACGAATAGAGGGATGATCATACAGTTTAAGCAGCCAGATAGATATTTACAATCTATGATTGTCAAAGATACCACAAACTGATAAACACTGCCCTGGATTACTGTAATTAATTTGCAATGTGATTTGCAATATTCTGTGATTGTCCTTTGCTAATGCATTTGAGAGAGAATGGTAATCCTTGGGCCAGCTGGCCTGTGCTCACGCTTGTCAGTGACAGCAGCCTGGAGCCAGCTAGGTCTCATAATTCTTGGTCTAGGACTTCCGCAGGACCTTTCTAGATCTTGGACACTGTGCTTTCTCTGAGCTGAGGGAGTGGGTTTCCTAAGGTCAGAGCTCACCAGATGATGATAAGGCAGTGTCACAGCCCTAACCATGGGCTTCTGTAGCCTGAGTGTGCAAGTAGGTGCTTCACTTTTGCATGTGAGCCTGTAGTAGTAGGCTGTGAGGAAGTGATAATATTGAACTTATTGCTGGGAGGGTATCTCAGACAGAAGGAGCCTGAACAGTTTGCACTGTGCTTATCTGCACTGTTTCTCTCCAGCAGAACCTAGTGAGAAATAATGGAAAAGGCAGAAGGAAGCCATTCACATAGTAAGGGTGAACAGAAGGCTGAGGTACCTGTTACAAAGCAGAAAGGAAACTAAACTGTCACGATAAATGCATAAGGGTAGGTAATAAAATAACAGATGTTTTGCTCAGTTTCTGCTGCATAAAAATCTGTTATACATTTTTTTCTGTACAATTGTCTATAAACTAAAAAGACATTATATTTTACTTAAAATGAGATGGAATAGGGTTCTTGGGAGTACATCTCAATCTGTAAGGTGACCCAGAATATATGCATCATCATTTCACTGACTCTTACTTCTGCAGGAGAGCTATCATTTCTGAAATGTCTTTATGCATGCTTCTAAAACCTAAACTTCATAGCCTTTTAGGGGAGTGACACAGCAATTCTTTAAGAAAAAATAAAATTAAAATTAACCAAATGTAGAGAATTTTGATAACACTTGAGGTGAAATCCTTCTCAGTCTCACTCTGTCATCATTCACTGGGATTTTCACCACCTTTCACAGAAATAACCAACCACCAAAAAATAGTTACAGAAAGAATAATTACCAAAAAAAATCGTAGAATGTTGTATGATATTGTCCCATGGAGATGAGAAAGGGATTTTTCAGAGATGTGCTGGACGCCTAAATAATAACTAAGAACAGAAAACCTCACTTGTTTAAGTTAAACTGAAACAAAAATGATGAGGAATTACTGCAGTCCTGTTTCCTTTAACAATTAACTGAGTAGAATCATAGAATCTTCCTAAGATTGCCTTTAAAAATCTACAAATAGGAAAATTAAAAGTTAGGGCACAAACTTACTATTTTTATCTTACTTCAGTTGCTTTACCCATTTCTGACATGATTTTTTAATGAAATTTCGAAGAGGCTGTTAAATGGTAGCTTCAGGGACATGAATAAATAGAAAGAGCTGAAGAACCAGAAATCATTAATAAATAACTGGAATTATAAGAAACAGCATTGTCCTGAGCAAAACATGATTCCTTGTAATAAAATAGAATTTATTTAAATTACAACATTGCTAGTTGATACCAGCAGTGAAAAACACGACAGAACATTGTTAATAACTATGCTTTGTTTCTCTTTATCAAAGATGCTAAAACACATTAGCAGCACTATTTCCATGGTTCAGATACAAAATGTTATGGAATTTATGGGGCAGAAAATTATGCAGTAGAATGTTAGAACTGTTGTTTTCTGCCTCCTGTGCTCAAATCTGCTGCCAAGTTTTAGCTTTTAGTAATCAATTAGGCTTGAAAAGGCATTATTCGTATTTCTCTGATTGCCATGTAGCTGATTTCTACAAGTTCATTTTCAAATAAACACTGTTGTTCTTGCATCTATTCTGTTTAATGTTTTTATTGTGCTGTATTTTTATGGTTCCATCTTGATCATACTCATAGGCTTTCTTCTAAGTTTGTGAGGGATTTTTTCTTTCAAAAAGTTCCAAACTGTAAGCCCAAAGTGACCTCCTCTAGCAGCAAAAATAATTTTTACTCTCATTCACTTCAACTTGCCAGAAACACAATTTCTAGCAATTATTTTCCTTCCAGTGTTTCCATTTTGTTTTGGCTTCTTTTCTGCTATTGATTTTGAGAAAGAGGAGGAAATATCTCAGAAATTTCTTTAATTCTATAAGCGTGCCCTTCTCACCAGCAGGAAAATTTTGGCTCAGATGGAGAAATATGTTTTGTGAATAGTTAGTGAAAGAGTATTTGCTTCATAGTGTCTTTAAGCAGAAGCAGAACTGTACCAAATAAATCTACAAATACCTGTAGACCCAACCCTTTTTCATGTCTATACTGGAAAGCACCTGTTTTTGAGAGCCAACAACACAATAGGAGAAAATGGTAATATCAGAAAAATGTTTATACTTCTTTGCTAGGGCTTTGGTTAAAGATTGTCTTTATAGTTTACAAAAATAGCTCCTCATTGAATTGATACAGTTCTAAATAAAAGTTGATCTGACTTCCTTATGGTCTGTTTTTGCTGTTCACAAAGACCTGGTGTCCCTAGGAAGTGGGTTAGTCGGCAGAGCAGAAGAGCTAGAAGCACCACAACATTACCATTATATTACACCATATTTACATTACACCATAAAAAGATCTGCCACCTATGGGACTCGCCAGTTGCTGGTGTTGTCATGAAACGTACTTGGGAAAAGGCTGTAATTCAATGATGTTGTAATTCCAGACAATATGGCAAGGAGACCTCCCACCTCCTAAGAACTGCTATGATGACCACCATAAAAATGGCAGGAAGAGTTGCAGTGTTGTTTTGTGGGGAAAGAATAGCAATTCTGTGTGGAAGTTGAATCTTTGGCTTTCAAGGCCATAAGTAATGCCATGCAGCTGAGGAAACAACTGCAGCACCCAACAATGCAGAAACAGAAATTTTTGTTTTGGTCTATTCCCAGATGCCCAGGGGTACCAGAAGGTTTTTGTACATTTAAAGCTACTTAGTCTGCAACTTCATTATGGTTCAAATCAGACAGAGCTGTAATTGTGGCAATGTCATATCAGAGATGTCATATTGGCTGCCCATGAATGCAAGAATCCAATCTTCCCATTGCAGATTGCATTCCCCACTTATTGCAAGTAAATAATTTCTTCCTCTTCTGCACTGTGATTCTCTAGGGTCTGCTGGGACTCAGCCCTTTCTTGTAATTCTTCATTTCCCTCACTAAATGATTTTCAAATGTAGTGCAGTACAGCATGCAAATACATGGAAAAAGTTGTTGTCAAATGACTATATTCACCAGGGGAAAAAGTCCACCATAAAATTGCTCTGCAGGTTACTTTATTTTTAATATTTCTCCCTGTAAATACAGTGCCTCAAGACACTGAGACTGCTGGAAGTAATGAAATGTATTTTTCATACTCTCACTTTTCATTTCAATATATCAAGCAGCTCTTTAAACTGCTATTTTAAACTATTATGTCTTATTTTAGAAAGCCTTTATAATAATGGTGAATAATTAGAACCCAAAGTACTTGCTATTTGTAAATGAAAATAAATGCTTAGCCCTTCTTGGAGAAGCCATTTAAAGCATTCTTTTTAAAAAGTCATCAATTTTGGTTTGTACTACTGGTTTCTTTTATTTTGCTCGAAGTATATTCCCATAATTCAAAATGATGAATTATTGAATGTGCTACTGTAGGAGAAGTGGTGTTATGCAAAGTGTATGTATGTATGAAAGAACAGGAATATAATTTTTCATCTCTATTTTATTCTTTCTTGCTAATGGATGAGCAGAGAAATGAAGGGCTTGATAGAATCATTCTATTCCACCTTTACTCCCTCCCTACTATCCATGTACTTCTGGGCATTTGTAATATCTTGGAGTGTGAGAAGTGCCAAAGCTCATAGCCAAAAGTAAAAAAAAAAAACCAGAAAAAAAAAAAAGAAAAAAGAGAGACAATAAAATGATGAAGTGAAAATAGTCTTCAGAAGAAAGGTCACCAGAAGACAAATTATCCATCAGTAATTGAATAAATGCATGGAGATATTAAAGAACAGGTTTAAACGTGCCGTAGGCATAGCTCGCCAAATAAGCACAGATCCCATCAGATTTTGTGGAAGGAGGCTGGACTCTGATCTGCCGCACTGAGGAATAAGCCAGCAGGAACATATAAACCTTTCAGCAATGTCTGCTGGACACTGCTGAAATCCTAGGACAAGTTCCTTGCCCTTGGCCTCAGTGCTGTTAGTTCAGGCTTTCCCACACACACAGCCTGGAGGCCTGTTTTAAGTCCCCATTTCTTAGAAGACAGTCAAGCAACTGATATCATTACCAAATCCATTGCTTTTATGAAGTAAACTTTTGAATATTTACTTCTTTCTGCGCTTGTACTAGGACAGCACTAACAATTCAGAGCTTGTAGAAGAAATCTGTGCATATCCAGGTATCAACATAGTCCTCAAAGCTGTATGGGAAGTAAACTAAATCATAAGTTATTACTTAACTTAAATTAAGGGAAGCCCCCCATAATAGACTAAAATAACAAGGCATTTAACTAAGTATAGACCAACAAAAAATAGAGTGATAATCAGAGATAGCTAGCTATGTAATGTTTAGACAAATGCAGAAAATTTAACTTTTTTAACCTAAGAATAGTAAATGTTCTGAAATCTAGACTAAAAACCATGTGAAAGCCAAAAATCTGCATTTGACCTTGCTCACATATTCCTCTTTTACAGAATTGGTATCTTGGTGCCATGCAAAAAGTTATAAAGATTCTGAAAATAAAAATAAGGTTTGGGTTTACAACGAATGTTAAGATATCCAGTGAAAAACCATAGTGTGGAATAACAGCATACACGATTTATATGATATCTGTAAGGAAAATGTAATGATATAGTTTTGCATTTTCCATGTCTCTTTTCTTTAAGAAGTTTGTAGTTAACATATGATCGGATCATTGCTGAAGCAGAAATTTCTTCCAAGAACCAGTGTAAGAAACGTTATGCTACAGGAGAGTTATGAAGTAGTGTAGAAACGGTGCAGTGGTAGAAATAAAGTTGTCACTGTAAGATTTATGGTTCTAATTTAGGAGAAGTTAAGGCTCGTAAAAGCCAAATTAAAATAAGCACCTATGTCCAGTGCAGCATTAGACATCTAAGTTCTCCAAGCATAGAGATGCAGTGCAGATTCCCCGTTCAGCAGCTGTTCCTTCAGAGTATCTTTCCCCTCAGCACACTGGCTTCTGTAAATCCGTTCAGTTTTTCACTTTTCTGCATTATAGGAGGTCAAATGCCAAAAAATGGTTTGTGAATTGCTTGTGAGCATTTCTGTGCCCACGCTTTCACGTGGCAGTGGCCAGTATTACCATGCCTAAATTCAGCTGGTGACTAACACCTGCTTCTCGCCTTTGTTGCTTTGTTTGTTTGTTCACACAGCTGCACAAAAATAATCCTAGAGAAAAGATATGAGCATACATATATATTATTTGGTCTTCAAGAAATGGCTGTGTAGATATGTTATCTCAGCTATACTATTTTTTGTCTTAAAAGGAATTCACTAGGTAGGTAGACAGGTTTCAAAGCAGGAAAAAAGAAACCTAAAAAACATGGTAATTTGTAGCTCAATTCTGTTCTCTTAGGATGACAGTCTTTTCCTAACGCACAACAAGAATGGGATTTTTTTTCTCCAGATGTACCTTACTGAGTAGAGCTCTGAGATAATGAGATTTACTTTTATAGGGTGTCAAAGACACATTCTAGCTTCACTAATGGTCCCACAGTACTTTAGCAAGACATTAAAAGCACAGTTGTAGTTAGAAACTGCTTTGCATTTTATCATCCTAGTTATTGTATTTTTAAGGTACACAATAGTTTAGCTCTGCTAGTCTCCTTAAAGGCAAGGCAAGAATATAAAAAATAATAATATAAAAACACAACTTCATGAAAATACACAACAAAGGCAAAAATCAGAAATGCTAGAAATGAAAGTACATTTAGAGTCACTACCAGCAGTCAGTCCTGCACAAAAATAGAGTGTACAGTCATTTCTCAGAAAACTATTTTGAAATCATGTTTCATTAATGGACATTTTAAAGGATTTGCAAGTTGTTAAAGATCATGGGTAATAATCACAGTTGGAATTACTTGTGCATTTGGAAGTAATTTGTCTATGTCTTAAAACAGTCTCAATTCTCCCTAAGAACTACTTTTTTATTTAACCAATTTTACACATTCATAGTAAGATGTGTGATGTAAAAGTTTAAAAAAAACTGAATACCTCAATCCCCCCACCTAAAAAATTTTTGCCTTCTATATTTTCTATTAATTAAATTTATTATATGAAAAACATTGGGTAATATTAAGCTTAACAATTCTAATCTTGAAAGTTAGAAGAAAATGTAGATTTACAAGAGTGAGTACTATATAAATTGCATATAAATTTGGGTTCTGGGATTGAAATGATATAATTTTAATATTTTAGTATTGATTTAGATAAGTTGATTTGAAACCCTTTGTACACATACTTAAATGTATTTAAATATGATTTACACTTATTTAACATTCTGGTATTTATTTTTACAAATTTTAAGAAACATTTAGAAATCTCTTTTTTTTTTTTATTAAACCAATGCAAGATTATCACAATGAGAATGCTGAACTGAAATAAGTAGGATAAAAAGAGTAATTTCTTGCTTTTGCCTCTACTATTACTTTTCTGTGGGCAGTTTTCTATAAAGTGGCAAACTCAAGGTAACTTGGTAATGAATGTAGGCATGTACATAAAAAGCAAGACAAAAATATCCCATGACTGCTTTAAAACTTTAGAGTGGTAAGGTTTTTTTTTCAAAGTGGAAAACACTTTAAAAGTCTAAAATTAATTCTTTCTATATTTTCCTTAAACTTCGAGAAATTTCAACCCTTCTTATGAAATGATATTTTTTTGCGTTCTTTGTGTAAGCGTTAATTAGGCACTTATTCACAGTTTATTGTTAAGGGGGAAGGACAACTAAGCATTTTCACTGCTTCAGAAACTTTCAGTCGGGGACAGTATTACACATAAAAACTCTACAGAGAGAACATACTTATGTGTTATACAACTGGCATTAATAGGACTGGTACCACTAGCAGCATCCAGTTTAATTCCCAAGATAGATCACATTACCATTTATTCCTCCATCCCAGATACATAGGCTAAGCCTAAGACTGACAAATCAAATAGTCTGTAATTTAATAAGGACTTCCGGACCCAAACCCATTAAGATTGTTAAAAATGGAAATGTCTCACAACCTTGCTGTGACATTGTAATGACTGAAGCAGCTACACATCACTGTAATCAAATGTTTTAGGTGCCTTTTTCTTCTGTTATTGAATTTCCAACTATCTAATTTCAGTGGATGGGACCTGCTGTAGCTATGTCAAGAGATTTTGAATAATGTCCAAATGGTATAATTTAAATGTCAAGAAGTAGGATATTCACAACTAATGCTACTATTCCCCCAGACTTTTGTCAGCAAATGTCTTATGATAAATACATGACATTCTTCAAAAATCATTGAGGTAAAGAATAGGATCATCTGGTTTCCAAGTTTCTGAGATTTGGGTATATATGGTAGGTAGGAAACTTCATTCTTCTGAAAACTTTCTCAAAGCAGGTGAAAAAGTGCATTAATGCTTTTCCTTTTTAATTTAAGATAAATTCTGTTTAATCTGTGGGTCTGGAGAGCAGATTATTGGCTCAGAGAATAAAATGGTACTTTAAAAAGAAAATAAACTAATGTAAAATAATATCAATAAGAAATATAGGAAGAGTGAGTGACCACCTGCTTCATCTCTGCAAGAAAAAAGACTTTCTACTTCTGACAGGCTCTCCAATTATGCAAGTGTATTATTTTTATGAAAGACATTGCTTTTTGAAAGGTGCCAGCCGTGGCAGGATAATCACCTTAACAACATTCCATTTTAAGATTGGGAGTACACAAGAAAATCTAATCTTCATTTTTTTTACATCACTTATAACCATAGCTAGGAGATCTATTTTCAGAGAACAGGTTTGACAGCTATTTCCCTTATTTTTATCTGCAGTTTTGTGCATCCACTTTGATTTATCGTTACTAGTTATCATTTTTGGAAGAACATTGAACATCAACATATTACTGGGAACACACTGCTTTAATTTTGATTTTATCAAATGAGCTAAATAATTTGTGAGTGTTCTTTTGTGCAGAACAATAGCAAATATAAATTTCATTCATGGGAACTGAAATGAGAATGGCAGGATTTGGGTAGAGATTTAAGACAACAGAAACAACACAAGAGAATCAAGACCAGTTTCTCCAAAGCCCCCCTGTTCATTCTTCCTGATCAGGCAATAGGACATAGCGATGTAAATTCTTTATCACTGGTGACCTTTCATCATTTCCGGCAAGCAGAGGCATCAAAGAACAAGAAATATAGAAGCAGCTGAAACAGAGATAATGTGATGGAAAAATACAGGCAGAGTGTGCAGTTAAATACAAATAAATGAGGCAACTGTCTGTCTGCTGGACTGAGTAGCCAACAGGGTTATCCCACTACTGCTGTTGTACTGCAACACCTTCTTAGTCGTGCTTCTATTCTGGGTTAGCATTGAAGCTGTGCACTTACTCTATAGCCTTGGAACAACTCGAGAGAATGACCAAATCCTTAAATTCTGAAAGAGGGCCAGAATGAGACATACTTACATTCATAAGTATCCACTTACAATACTATTTTAAACAAAACTAATTGCTTATTGTGAAGTAGGACTAGGGCTAGCATGAAATGAGAGGCCAAGGACATGTATTAGTCATGTTTAAGTGTCTGACAACTGCAGGCAGGCGTTGCAGTCTTGCCAGGCAACAACTTTGAGGGCTCTCAGGAACTTTTGTGAAGTTAAAAGATCAGGGTTTCCCAGTGTATGGGAAAAAAAAGCATCTAAAACTTATGAGGTAGTGACAAAGAGAGAATGAAAAAGTCCTCTCTCAACACAGACTTGCCTGCCAGCTCAGAGAGGACACTGAGCATATAGGTGTGGGACACATTTTGCACAGGAAAGAGATGTCCCAAGAAATACTATCCTTTCCTTTTTTCCCATTCTCCTCATTCTCAGCCATACTCAGACCTTCACCCTCCTCCCTTTGTCATTCTCACAAAACTATACTATTTTGGGCACTGCAAAACAAAGCCCTCAGCTGATCTAAATAAATACATTTGGATTTTTTTTTAAAGCAGAGATCATTTAAATTACACTTTATATCACAATCCCTGAAAAGTTGTATTAGTACAACATACACAGCAATACAGTGAACAACAACAGTTGAGAGAAGCAATGATAGAACAGCTTGCCTAGAGAAGTGGTAGATGTTCCATCTCTGAAAACATTCCAGGTCAGGTTGGATGGAGCTTTGAACAACCCAATCTAGTTGGTGGTGTCCCTTCTCATCACAGAAGGGTTGGACTAAACAACCTTTAAAAGTCCCTTCGAACCCAAACCAATTCTGTAATTCTATGAAAAAAAGCAGAATAGGGAGGGCAGAAAATTTTAAAGCTATCTTCATTGCTGAAGGTTAAAATGCTCCATTTTTAATGCTTTCTATGCTATATGGCATCTAGCAATAAAGAAGTAATGTTTTAATAGGTTCCAGTATGGAACTTATGTAGATGACTCTCCAGTACCCATGAATACCTGAGTATCAAACCTTTGAACTAATTGACCCAAATGAACTAAACCGCAGCAGAGGAACATCAGTGCTGAAATGCATTGTTTTAATTTTTGTACCAAAAGGAGTACAGTTTGAGATTCCTTTTTCTTAATACCTGATACTGTACATGATATCACATATTTTAGAGTAGGTTTCCAAAGTTAATCTCTTTACTAGGAGAAATTATTAAGAAAAAATATGACATCCTCCCAATAATTAATTTTAATTTACCTCCAATTAGCTTTTCTCTGGAACAAATTGTCATCATCTGAAATAAACGTAGTGTGTTGGCATATAACCATGTTCAACTGTGAATTTTATAAATATAAATCCTATTATCCACTATCAAATTGGACACATTTTCTTTCCGTGAAACACAGTGTTTACATTAATCTAACAAACTGTATTTGAATAGTTTTGACTTTACAGAACTTAACTATACAATCAAGCTGAGCTTATGAAATGAAAAATATGTATTTTAAAATAGATGTCATTTCTTTAAAATAGATTGTGTCTTCATAGAGCAATTTAATAATTTTTCACCGTGATTCATGTAACCTGCCTAGGCAAATATTTTTAAAATAAAATATATATATATATATATATATATAAAATCATATTGAGAACTACAGCATGGATGAAAAATATTACAGGAGTGAATCCCTGCATTTAATGGTGATTATATGCAGGACAGTAGAACAAAGTCTGGTACAAGTAGTTACCACTAAATTTTTCCTGTCAAAATCCTGGGCTGTCTAGCACTAGTGCTTTAATAATTTCTGCTATGCAAGCATGAGCAATAAAAGTGTGTATGAGCAATTCAGTGGGTGTTGACAATTAATACCATGGACACCAGTCTGTCCACAACTTCCCTCTACTGCTTACATACAGAAAGTAAATGATGTGGGGGACCAAAGCTAACATCCCACTTCTAGTTACATTTCATGCTTCATGCTCAAAGGAGCCCTTTCCTATGTATGTGCATTTTGTCCAATGACAGGTGCAAAAGAAATGAAACGTCAATGTTGTATTTGCCCAGGCTTTTTGTTTCATGAATTGCTGCCTTTGAAAAAATAACACTGATAAAACCTAATGAACTTTAGGGAAAAAAAAGCATTGCTGTGGCCCAAATAGTTATGCTTTCTATTGTCACTATTACCTCCAGTAGGAAACCAGGCACTCGGATGGATTGTTCTGTAACATAATTATTTTGATTAAATATTTAAACAAAGAAGAAAATTAAAAAGGTAATGGATGGACCCAAATCTATTATTTATAAATAGTTCCTAAGTTTATAGTAATATCTAATGAAGTGATGAAATGTTCTTACTGTGAGTGGCTTGTCCTTTTTATTCTGAAATAAACCACAGTGTTTGTACTTGGGTTTTCCATATATGTATTTAAGTCTGAAATCACAGAAGGCTGTAATAGATGGGGCAGCAATCTCGTGCTTTTTGACTGATGACTTCAGTGCCCTGCAGTCTCCCTTCTTTATGATTTTTAAGTACAGGTGTTCATTCATAAGATTTTTGAGTCACTCTTCAATTCCAAAGTATACTCCCAAGGGAAATATGTGCACACTCCTCTATGAGTGAGCCTCAGTTTGAGGACTCCACATGAGACCAACAGGAAAGACTGTTAACACTAGATCTGTTCTTTGTATTTATATTATTCAGAACGGCATAGATGATTTAGCAGAACATCTGTAGTTTTACTAAAGCACAGAATTCATTTAGATAGCAAAATTTTCAGTTATTCATCACAGTCACAGTGTTGGATTCATCATGTGCACTCTGCGTCGTGTTGCAGTTTCAAACCACAAATTTATGAGAGGAATGGAACACCTCTCCTGTGAGGAACAGCTAGGAGAGTTGGAGTTGTTCAGCTTAGAGAAGAGAAGGTACCCAGGAGACCTTTTTATAGCCTTCCAGTACCTTAAAGGGACTTATAATAAAGATGGGGACAGACCTTTTAGTTATGCCTGTAGCAGTAGGACAAGGGGTATTTATTTTAAACTGAAAGAGGGTAGGTTCAGACTAAATATGAGGAAGAAATTTTTTACCATGAGGGCGGTAAACCCCTAGAACAGGATGTCAAGAGAGGCTGTAGGTGCCCCATCCCTGGGAACAACCCCTTTGGACTTTTTTTTTTAAACAAGAGTCATTTGAATGATATTTTATAGCACAATGCTCCAAACACTTGTACTAGTACAATATACACAGCAATATCAATGAACAACAGTAAAGAAACTATGGTTGCCCAGAGAGGTGGCAGATGCCCCACCCTTGGAAACATTCCAGGTCAGGTTGAACAGGGCTCTAAGCAACCTGATCTCTTTGAAGATGTCCCTGCTTATTGCAAGGGCTTGGACTAGATGACCTTTAAAGGTCACTTCCAACCCAAACTATTCCATGATTCTATGAAGTTCAGTTCAAATCAGTAGGAGATGTGGCAAGATTTTGTTTATGTCTCTCAAGCTACATGTTGTGCTGTGAACATTTTATTTAAGGAGCATTTGAGCAATTTTTTTTTTTTTTTAATTAAGGATGACACCTGGTACATACAGGAAAAAACAGGAAGAAAACTGGGAAAAACCACTTTGGAAGAAACAAGAACAGTGTGTACACTGTGTTTGGGAGAGGAAGGCAGAGAGAGAGGGAGAAGAAATACAAACTTCCAAAACCTTCCACCCATCCAAACAGCCTAATTTGTATCTCACACCCTGGCACCTTTGCTGAGTAATGCACAGTCAACCCAACCAACTCCTTCCAGGAATTAACTGAACCCACATTTTCTGCCTTTGAAGCCAGTACATTAAGTGCTATGTTAAGAGTGGAAATCTAAAAACTGGTAATTAGAATTATACTAAATGCCCATGACCTGGGTATTACCAAAAGATTAAGCTCATTTAGAGAACATGATGTCAGCTTTAGGGTCCTTGTCAGCTTTAGCTGGAAAATTATCATGGAGCTAAGGCAGCACATTGGGTCAGTCCTGGATACACTGAAAATTACAGGTGTAGGCTTCCAGGGAACCATGGAGCTGAACTAAATGCTGCCTAAGGCATGCTGGACCCTCCAGTTTTACTCTGCAACTTACTTAGGCCTTCACAAGTCTTTTTCATCTTTATATGGTTGATGTCATCTCAGCATCCTTAGGCCTCTATCACTGGGATGTGATGGCTTAAGAAAAAATGACAGCCCTGTATATATTTTTCATTAATCTCTGAATTTTTTAATCTCTGAATTACTTTAAAGATTTAGCAGAAAAGAATTGGGTAAACCACTGGCATTCTTCCCTCTTGTAAAGAAAAGGCACAAAGATTCCCTGAGATTTTTGTCATGTGTTCAGCGGAAGCTAAAGGGTATTCAAGCGTAGACTTCCTAAAGTTGGTATGACTAAGGTAGACCTACTTACCTCATGTCAGCAACAGTTCTGGGACTTGTCTAGCATTGTGCCAAGACTGTGTTTAGTCACTCTAACCCCACTCAGGACTTTTCTTTGTGAGATTAGGCAGATCTCTTAATTTCTTCTCTTTATTTCACCTCCAAGAGCTCGTATGGTATCAAATCTGGGGCAGAGACCATTATTTCTGGGCAGAGAAAAGAGAAGCGTGCAACTAGAAAAGGGCCATAAAAGCTCACTGGCTGTGAGTAAAGCATTTACTAAAGCAGTTTTCAGCAGCTATATGTACTTTATTCCTTGAGCTCATAGATAACCTAACAGTTGACTGAAAATTAATTCAAAAGGAATTTATTTAGATGATGAAGTCTCAGCGTATGTCTATAGCATTCTCAAGAGCAAAAACTAGCATCCACCGTAAAAATCACACTAATGCCCTTCTTTAAATGAAACCTTAAGACCTTTCAGCACATCATTTTCATCTCGGCTTCGAGAAAACTGGCCTTCACTGTAATCATCCTAGTGGTTTAAATTACTTTATTAATAGAGAGTTTTTACACTGATGAATGACCGTGAGTACCTATTTTCCGAGGTGTCACTGAAATATCAATGTGAATTAGGTTTTTGGAAGAATATTTCCTGAAAGTGTGTAAATATAGTGTAAAGTCTCCCAAAGTGATTCTCGTATTTTTCAAAAGTACCAGCACCTTTTTTCTCTTGTCTGTCTTTTCTACCCTCTGAGTTTGAAAGTTGTCCAAAAATGGGGCATGTTCATGCCAACTATTATATTCATGTCCTGCTTTAAGAAGTGAAATGTTGCCAGCAGTTTAAAGCAGATATCAACTCTATTGCTAAAGCAAACATTGTGACCACTGGTTACAGGCACAGTTACTGCCTTAGTGCATACACTTACGAGGGTGCTCCCATAAGGCAGTCCCAAATGCCTGACTTGAGAGCTTCACATCTCAAAAAGATGTGGCATTTGACGCACAGTCATTTCTTGAATGTGTAATATCTGGCTTATGTGTGATCATACTCATATACCCACATAGAATCTCACTCAGATATTTGTTCCTCTTCTTGTTCTACAGAGTCTGTGGATCATCCCTGTCTTGGAATCATACACGTAGCTTGTAGGTGCAAAGTGCTGGAGAATATGCATGGAATAGCTCGTATCTTGAAGGTAAAATATGGGTTTTTTTTTAAAAAGTGATCTATTTTTTAAAATTTCACACTATCAGAAATTATACCAGAGACTTTAATTTCTGTAGATGTTGTGGGCGATTGGTAAGAACACTGTTTTCTGTCTTCATATTGGGATCTTCTGAGTTAAAGAATCCTTTCTATGATTCAGTTGCATAGAGACAGAGATTTCCATCTCCAGAAACACTCTTGCTTCTCCATATTTAAACAACACATTGTAATAACCACAATTCGATGTACATGGCTGATTCAGTTCATATGGGTCTTGGTTCAGGTCTTGGTACCCTGTGATACTGTAACAACACAGGTTGCACAAACCCTTTCAAAATTGTAGGCCAGAACCTGGCACTATGGTTTAATAGGTATCTTATCTTTAGAAGCATAATAGTTACAGACAAGTAGGAACTGAGTTACAGGTGAGTAAGCCAATGAATTTATAGCTGTTTCACAGATTCTCAAGAGGTAATGATTTGTCAAACTTTCTATCTCTCACTTGAAATATTACAATTGTCTATTAGCAATGAGTGTAGTCCGGTGAGTATTTTTAAAGAAAATATTACTGTAGTTTGACTGTATTATAGATAGGGAACCTGGCTCTGCACTTGTGTGTACACTAAATTCAAATGCAATATGCTAAAACTCAAAGCAGCTTTGTGGGTATTAGAGAATGACCTAGGCAACCTGAGGATGCGTTGCCAGTTAAATAAAGACAACAATATTCCCAGACTGTGTAAACTGGAGATTCTTTCAAGTCTTCTAGCACAGAGACAGAAAAGAAATGGTCAGAGATACAATAACCCCATTTTTTTTAAATGGACATGGTCTCAGTGCAGTCAGTTTTATGTGGTCTTGTTACTTTTGAGTAATTTTCTCAGATGAAGCTCTATTTTTTTTACCACTACTCTTTAAATTCTGACTACCTCTCTCACAGCATTTGTTTCACAGCTGAGGGAGTCTGCATGATTACATACCTTCACATTTCAGGAACTATGAAACAGTTGTCATGAATCTCTACCCTGACAGTCAAAGCTTGTCCTTATGCCGAAAGAAATTATGATTTTTTTTCAAAGCATCCTTTTCAAACCGTCTTCACCAAAGTCATACAAAACATTTTTCAAAGACGTAGCAGAAAATAATACAGTCATAAAAAAACGCATGCATTCATGCTTTAAAGCAGATTCTAGATGATGACTATAATATTAACATTGAAAACATTAAGCATAGGGTTTTTATAGAAAAAACAAAGTTTGACATATGTGTTCTTTGACACATATGCAATATACCAACAAAATATAGGCAGATCTAAATTGAGATAATTTACAACAAATGCTAAACTATGTATAGATGAAGCATTATCCAGAATACCAATCCACTTGCCTAGCATATGCATACCTACATTGATTCACAGTCACACTCCAAGCATGTAGATTATTTAAGTCATAATACAATTGCATTGGCTCATTACTAGGTAGTGATTGCACTACCTCATTTATTAGTTCCGAATGCTGTGTTCAGCACTGTCAGTTCTATTTGGATCTTACCTGCAACAGAGAACCGCAATGTTGTTTTTTGAATGGACTTAGACTGAAAAAAGTCAGATTTTCTCAGATTGCCAGAATGCTTTCCTTTATGGAGTTGATTATTTGCAATGACATTTTAATGTGAACTTTTTACATCTCAAAGCCAAATAATCAATAAAGGGAAAAACCATATAGAGTATTATTGAGATGAACAGCTAAATGAACACTTCAGATTATTAAAATTGCTCTTTATAGTTTTAGATTCACATATAAATATATATTTAGATCTGACATTAGAAAACACACTCTGAGTTGAGCTAAGCTGCAGTCGTGCCATCCTGCTGTTTCCTACCTAGTCTACACACGGACTTGATGAGCAAGGACAGTTGTTAGGGTTCTCCTAGCAAGGCTGCAGCTACCCGGCTGCGATCATGTCTCCAGCTGTTGAGACACCAGCACTGAACCCAGTGCATGGTAAGTCTGTCTGTGCCCTCCAGTACCACGTAGCCATACCTGAACCAGATTTAGGGTCGTTGCCTGGGTGAGAGTAACAGTCCAGCCATGGCGACGTGAAGTTCAGGACAGCTGTGATGGCAGTGTAGTAAAGGCAGGTAAATTATCCATGCAGAGGTGTTATAACACAGCAAGATCTGTTTCTCACATTCTTAGAATGCATTTTCTAATCTTCCTACCATGATTTATATTTTCTGATATAAGTAAGGTGTAAACAGTAAAAGCATGGGAACAATGAGATTCTGTGAAAAAAAATAAATAATTAGAATGAGAAGCATCCTCTGAAAAGTAATTTGGGAGAAAGACTTGTGAGTCAGCCATTTTATACATTGAGGAAGATACATTACTAGTTTGAATGGGGTATAAGAAATTACACGTCAGTTTTGTCATGAGACTCTACTATGCCCATAAAATACAATTTTTGATGTATGAAAATGAAATCTTTACATGGTGGTGTAAAACAACTCAGACTGACAGGCTAACATAGTCCTAAGAAAGAGCCATGGCTTTCAGAAGGATGAGGGAGAGCCTTCCTATTTATGGAGCCACAACCAGCCCTGCTCCAGCTAAGTAAACGTTGAGTTTCCCATGCTGTATATTAAGCATTGTCTATGGCTCAGTTTTGACAGTACTGGTCTTCTCTACAGCACAGCATGACTTCAAATCTTTTGCTACATGGGACAACACACAGTTCAACATAATAAAAAAATATTATAGTAGAAGTTATCTCATTTTGCCTCTCCATGGTCCATCTGTCCTGCACCTGGTTGGAGTAGTCAGGAGTTGTCTTTGGCGTGAATGCCATGTGTTCTTTACTGAATTAAAAATAATTATTTCTGTAAACAAAACATAAATGCTTACATTAGAGAGATCCTTTCACTAATACAGTCTTTCATTTCCAAAATTTTACAGCCATTCTCTTTTGATTCAGCAGCCATCTTCCAACTACTAACAGGATTGATAAAACCCTTCGGAGTTGGAACAAAACCACAAATTTTTACTTTCCTTGAAAAAATCATAATCAGGCAGCATGAAAATCAAGAAGTTACTTTTCAGTGATGATTTCAAAATTTGATAAATTGAACTTCCAATGTACACTTGGAAGACCAAACTCCCGACAAAAAATGATTGGGAAATGAGATAACTATGCTTTTTCTCTAAGCATCTCAAGTATTATATATTTCATTTACTACAGAAAAGCTTAAGCATCGAGGTAGAGAAAATTCAGAAATCTGTTCTTCATCTCCTCTGATGGTGTTGTTATGCTTTTCAAGGAATAAATAGATACCAAGATTAAAAATTGCTAATTCACCTGAGAAGCTAAATCTGGATTCAAATTCCTCCTTCATACAACCATTAAATTTTACACATATTTACAATATCAGTTTGGGAACTGAAATGAGGGTTTCTAACACTCAAGTGGATTCCCTGATTAGCAGATTAAAAAGTCTGGTCCCATGAATCTTCAGTTATTCATATGTAAATAAAAGCAGTTTGGGAAATTGAGACTTTGCCCCATATCTCACCCTAATCATACTGAAGTGATGTGACTTAAGTAAACTACTGGGAAATTATGGCTACATACTTAATTCTTCAGATACGTGAGATATTTAAATACAGTATAATCTTTCCCAGGCTAGTATGGACTTTGGGGAAAAACATGTGAACAGGTAATCCTTCCTGCACTCCTCTGTGAGAAAGAAACAACCTGATGTCAACCACGTTGTCTCCTTCATAAGCTTAAAGGACATTCCTAGTATATGGGTTTTTCTAGAACTTGCTTATAGAAAAGGGGGGATGTTTTCAGAGCTTACTACTTGGCTTTAAGGTTATTAGTAATGATACCATGCTAGTGCCCAACAAAGTGGTCTCCAAGGAATAATAAAAAAAATAACAAGAGGTTAGTTTGGTAGTATCTTCATTTCTTTTTACCTCTGAAATTCCTGAGTAGTGAAATTAGAATACTAATTTTTTTTAAACTTCTAATGTTTTTATAATATTAAAAAAGATTCCATAATTTCCCCATTTTTTTATAGTGGTCGAACAGTTCAAATCATCTACCAGGATATTAATTCTACTGCAGGAAAATAGTTAGTGCATAGATTTATTTCTGGTCACTCTGGCTTTTTTTAGAGTATCTTTTCTACAGATCTTAATAGCTTATGACCAAAAATTGAATAATAAAAGCAATTTTAGGTAGGTGAGCAGATGGTAGATGGATCTTTCACAAATGTTACAGAGTCCTTAAGGAATAAAATAAATATATAAATACACATAATGTTTGATGTTATTTCCTATTGTATCAGATTTCATAGAATATTAATGATTTCTAAAGCAAATTCTAGGCGATACTATTTTTAAAGAAGTAGGGAATCATCACAAGTGCATAAAATAACAAACAATAATAATTTAATAGCTATGTGGTAACAATTTGCAAATGCTGACATATTTCATAATTGAGCAAAGGTGAAAATTCTTTTACCCCAGACCCATAAAATAGGATATATATGTAACTAAAACAGGCACAGCTCTGCCTTAAAAAAGAGATTATGAATGTTTTATAGTGGTTTTAGTCATTAATGGATTTTGTTATTTATTAAATGAGAAGTTGTTTTTATTCAAGGTAAAAAAATATTTCCCTAAAATCCATAAAAATTTAGGGGAAAGTTTCCAATATTTCCATTTAAAAATATTAACACAAAGAATGTTTAAACCCAAAGATTCAAAAGTGTAGACCAAGTCTTACATTTCAGAGAGAGGTAATTGTATGTAGTTGTTTTGATTGAAGACTTATTAAGTACTCCTATATCTGTTAGTAATGGAATCTCAAATTCACATCTATATAGATATATTTTGATTTAAGTGCTTCTTCTGTATACATACACACACAATCAAACTCCTTTTTCAATGTTTTCTCTATTAAAGCAAATGTCCTCATTTAGTTTTTTAAATTGCTTCTGGATTATGTTTAGCATATTTTAAAGGAATGCTTTCAGTTTCACATTTGCCTGAAAACTACCATGACTACTGTTCTATTTTTACTAATCAGTTAGTTTAATACATCATTAAATGATTGCAGAAACAGTATTTGTTCTGTTGGTTCATAAATTTTTTTGAACATGACCTTTGCTTAGTGATTTTGTTAAACTATCCAAAAATGTACTCTACATAGTGCATACTCTATTGCCTTCTGGATACTTTGCTAGCATTAATGTCCCATTGCCCTAAAGTATTGCCTTCCCTATCATGTAGGATGGTTTTGAGAAATTCAGGTTTGTAAAAGCATTTAACACAATTATTCCTGGGAGTTCCACTTCTGAACCATGTTAACATTGTGTGAAATCTCAGCTCAAGGAAGATGGGTAGGTTTGAGTGTGTGGTTCTTGTTGTTATTCACATTCCCAAGAAAGAAAGGCAAAATCAAGGCAAAAGTAAAATATAGCAAACCCCCTTAACCAACCTAAAATTTAATTTCAAAGGGATTAAAAAAATAGGACATGCTATTTAAAACATATTCTTCAATAAGCTGATAAAAAGTCCAGACCTCTTTGGAGTTAAGTACTTTAAAAGACCCCCGAAAACTAAGTGTATATTAATTTAGTTTATTAATTTTAATTTATTAAATATTGTGAATAAGCTGAGTCTACACTAGGATGTATTTGGTTCCCCTCTCTATCTAATTTTTAATTTACCACAAGTCTTTTGGCACCCTTATGATACCACAGGTGTGAATTGACATGACCCAGTAATTATTTCAGGGTTATTTTACTGTACCCAAATGACAGTGCAGTGCCACAGACTGTTGCAATGGTGCTACTGATGGAGGGGCTTGTGTAGGGATGGTGGTGGGATTAAAGGAGGGAGAAGAAAGTGCAAGAACTTCTAAAGGTAATATCCCTGCTAAATTCCCATTGTGGACATCAGAGTTTTGGAAGAATGAGCTGTTGGGTCCACCCAATTAAAAAAAAAAGGTGGGGGGTAGAGGGGCAGGTTCAACAATTCAGTAAACTGATACCTCTTAGAACGTCACAGGTTCAGGGGTCTGTATCCCAGAAAGTCTTGCTGGTGCTCCATTATGGGAGTCAGGGGAGATGGGCAGAAGATGCTGGGCCTCCAGGTGTCACAGACACTGTGATTGGACAGCATCCTCTTTGGAAATTTTCAAAGCTGTAAGAAGAGGAGCCCTGAAGCACCCAGATGTGATTTCAAAATTATCTCTGCTTGGAGAGGCAGACCAAACTAACTTTTTAATGCTGCTGAAACCTCTGGCTCCCTCTATGTAGGCGGTAAATCATCTCCATAACCGTAACTATTTCTGCCCCTGGGAAAAACTCAGCTTCATGCTTCAGGTGGACTGGGGCTAAGTTTTTGAATACTTCTGTTTCTAAAAAAGTTCAGAAAAAAATGGCAATTGCCAACTTTTCCTTTGCCCTACACAATCCCTGCTAATGCTTACATGGGTCAATTTGCAGAAAAGGCACACTACAAAGCTGTTTGGTCCTTTCTTGGTTATTTGAGTGTTTAAATAACAGGAAATGGCAGTGCCCAGGCACCACAGGACCTTTGCATTGTTCTTTTATAGATAGGTTCCAAGGGAAAATACTCGTCACTTCCTATTCCAAACCAGTTTTATCTTTGCAGCTACAGTACTAGGTATGTGACTATATTTTGTATCAGCTAAATCCTGCCTACCCACACAGCATGGCATTCATTTTTACTAATCTACTAAGGTACTATGATTCAGCAAGAAATGCATTTTGTGGCTAAAGTATTCAGGTTTGTGATGGTTAGCAGAGGACTTGGGTCAAAGGAATTTTCTTACTCTGTTTTTCAGAACCTATAAACTTATAAGCTTTTGTCTCAAGTACGTAGTACGTTTGTACATGCAATATGTACTACACAGTACATAGTACGTAGCATTTCTGAAAAATAGAAGCCTTTGAGACTATGTCCATCTCATTGCACATATTGCATAATACCTAAGTTTAACTTGAGTACTTTTCTCCTCACTTTTGAAAGTCCAAGCAAACATCAATGACATATTCAAACACTTTGATGAGGAAGGCCCAGGCTGCAACCTTGATTATTTAAGTCATTTAGCTAATTATGGTCATATATGAGCTGTTCTGGAATACATCCTTAAATTCCCAACCCTCAGAATAAACCAAATAGCTGACTTCTAACAGCAGCTGTCTCTTGTTTCACTTCAAAGTAACAAGTAATTCAGACGGTGAGGAAAAGGCCAAAATTTATTCTTTTCAGTATAAAACTCCCATTTCTATCAGTATAAAAGAACAAGTTAATGAAATGCCACCTTGTTACATATTCTGTCTGCTACCAATATTTTGGTAAAATGCCCATAAATCTGTTTGTAGTGCATTCTGCTATCAACCGCAAGTAAATGTCCTGTGAGCCACTGAAGTAATTTAGGAAATATCCTGAATTACAAGTTTACAAAGCACATAGAACATAGCTATCAGACTGTAACAAAAAAAAAAAAGAAACTGTTTTGAATCTTTACCATCGAGAAGTCAGTTGACTCTGTTTTATGGGAGGAAATAGGAGCTTTCTCAATATTCTTCTTACCCAGAGTCTCACATATATGTGATACATTGGGTGGCATTCCTGTTATGAAACTCTCAGACAAGCTATATTGCAGCAGTAAATTCTAGATCTACTCCACAACGCTGGAAAACATTCTTGAACAGATGGTTTCATTCAATAAAACATCAAAGTACCATAGTAAATAATATTGTGGAATTTTTTTGCCAGTCATTTTGCAGTGCCACATTAAACATTTCCAGAGGCAGCTGAAAGTGAAAGGGACGGAAACATTTGGCAGTGAACAGAGTGCCATAGGGCTGTTTGACTGGTGATGCTGAGACCAGGAAATCAAATGAGTATCTGAGTGGCACTTCTTGGGATGGTTTTTGACTTGTAAAGAGCAGAGTGCAGGGCAGTTAGAGGTCATCTGCTCTTTCCCTGCCTCTTCCCCACTGCAAAGAACTTTGGTGTCTCACGCTTGATTCCCTTGTTGACTTCTTTCTCTCTGAGTTTGGGGAAGAGAAACTTTATGAGATGTTTGCTCACCTTACTTGAGTGTCTCCTCTTTTTTGAGTCAGCATGTTCTACTGGCTGCAGGCACTAGCAGAACAAAGTTTCCTCCAAAATCAGTCAAATTCATGCAGATCTGAATCAAATCTCACCAAAGTGGAGAGCGATTGTGGAATTAGGTGGCCTTGCCCATATGTCTTAGGCTTCATATACTAAAAGTAGACTAGCTATCAGTACTTTGAGAATAGACTGTATCTAAGCACAAAGGCAGCAAATAAAACAGAATTATCTAGCCAGTCAGGCAAGCAATCCACAGGCTTCAGTGTCCTGCCAATAAAGTCAAAGGGCATGAAGCAATACACTGCAGTAAACCTCAGAATAAGAAAATAAAATCAGTGCTTGGTTTGTAGTATCCTGCTATTGAAAGGAAAGAATGGGTTTTTTTTACCTCTGAAAGTGCATTTTAGGAAGGACCACAGTTTTCAGATCATTCTGTGAATTAAAGATTAGGATGTAAGTCTACAAGAGAATCTCTCTTTCTCTTCATATTCTTGTAATGGGCATAGTACTGCATGGATTAAATATGCAAGCAATTTAGCAATTGTAGGACTTCAAGCATAAAACCAAAATCAGCTAATGCAAAACATAGTAGCACTGCCTTGGAATTTTCTGAAGAAGATTTGAAATGTAAAGCACCTTCCCATGAATATACAAGTTGAGGGCAGTTTTCTTTTCTTCCCTCTCTTCTTTGTCTCAAGGAACAGAAAAAAAATTTATTTAGTTGCCAACACAAACTAGACTTGCTACGGCAGCAGTCATAGCTCTATCTTCTGTTGTAGCCATCATAATTTTTTTCACTGTCATCTCCAAAAAGTATAATTCAGCTGCAGCCAGAGCTACAGCAGTCCCAACTCTACCTGGTTGCCAGTAGTTCCTGCCCTGGGTGTGAATTCTCATTACATAACACAGTAAAGCATGGGCCAAACTGCTTTTTACAGAACAGCCTGTGTGT
This sequence comes from Gymnorhina tibicen, assembly GCA_013399875.1. NCBI lineage: Eukaryota > Metazoa > Chordata > Aves > Passeriformes > Artamidae > Gymnorhina > Gymnorhina tibicen. Next base: position 970,627 of record VXAZ01001309.1, read on the forward strand.
GAGTCAACGAGAAAGGCAAACCCAGGTCAAACGCAGAGACAGCGCCTGTCACTCTGCTACACGTCCAGATCCCTAAGGATCTGGACACTGAGAGGCCTGGAAGCTGTAGCTTCTTTCCCTCTCATCAGAATTCCAATGGGCTAAAGATACAGAACTGTGATAAGAAGAGAGCAGGCAAATGAAAGAGAAGCATAAAAAGATGCAAACAATTTTTTAAGCATTATGGCTGAATCTCTGCAGGAAAAAAAAAGAACAGAGAGAATTAGGTATAAACAGGACTTTTTTCTTCTTTATTCATGACACATTTTAATGAGATTTGAAATGAGCACAGGAAGACAGAGCAAGATAACAAGGTTATCTTCAACTCTGAATCTTCACACTATTTATGATGCTAAATTTGCAGGCTATGCTGCTCACTTACATTTCCATAAAGTAGCATAATAAAAGAAAAAGAACAACTAGATGGTAGCAATTTTTCTTCTGAACTGTCCTTTCTGAAAAAATATATACAGTCCTCTGGGTTCTGCTATTCCTTTTACCTCTGCAGAATAATGTCCCTTTTGTATTTTATCCCTTCTTTGTGCAAAGATAAAGAGAATGTATGTACATTCAGCCTGCTACTCCCCTAAGTGATATGACTCATTCACACAAGCATCTGTAGCCCTTAAGGAACTGTCAGTGCCTTTTCCTCTTAACTCATTAATTTTACTTTTCTGTTATACTGAAGAACTGCTAATAAAGTAACTTTTCTCAATTGATATTCAATCTCATCTGTGCCCCTGCAGGCACTTCTTCCTCTTCAGGACTAAAAGTACAATGGGTTGAACTCTCCCCACAGATGCCATGATGGAGGCATATATCTTCTAACATTCCCTCCATCTTCTTGAAATACCATCTGTTTTGCAGATTGTAAATTGGGGCTACTGGCAGGCAGCAGTGTCTGCAACAGTAAGAAGTTTTACGTGCTTCCTACTACCATCCAGCTTACACCTGTGTCTGCTGTAGTACAGCTACAAACTGGCTAACGCAGTTTTTCCTTAAAGCTCTCAGCTGTAGTTACTACATAAAATCTCACGGCTTCATTTGAATTTAGATACCTTTCCTCTGTGTTCCCAATTTAAGTTTAGGAGCAGCCTTTAAGCCATGGCAAACTAGAAAAATATATTTCCCCAGTTCCATGATAGCATGAATATATTTTAAAAAAATAAATGAAGGCATACAAAGGAGAGCATGCCGTTTTTAATGACATTTGTTCCTCTGGCACTCTCACAAAGTTGTTAACAATTAAGTTTCCTGGGCTTTTAATGTGGGGTTGAATAAGTTAACAGCAGAAGAGTATGGAGTCCATCATGTTTGACCCAGTTTACACTGGTATGAGTTGATATCCCCAAGTCTTTCCCACGTTTATCAAAAATGTCAGCATTTTTACAGGTGAGGAACAAGACAGCTAACACAAATATTAGTTGATGTAACAGTAAATGGAGCTTGCAATCAGAATGGGTGACATATGTATTCCAGAAGCTCCCTTAGCCCTTTCAGAAGAGGTGTAAAGGTAGATAATATTATATTACTCAAAACATGACACAGGTAATTGTAAGATTAATTGGAAACTTGAGTTCTCTCATCTCTGCTGAAAGGAAAACATCCCATTTGCCTTACCAGTCTTTGATCAGTATGTCTATCTTCACAGAGACTAATAAGACAACATAAAAGCAAGTAAAAGTTCATATTTTAAGTAGTTTCTTTAGTGTTTCTGACACTTGTGAAACAAAGGGAGTACTAAAATAGTGATAATCATGTCTTTTCAAAGAGAAATAGCCATTTTTTTCTCATGTGTTACCTCAATCTGGAGACTAGTGCAGTGTACAGTGATTCTTTTCTATGGAAAGTCATTTAAAGGTTTAAATAACTGAAGGTTCAGAAACTACACATATAGTAGTATGAATCATCATAGCACCACTTTAAAATACCACTTTCTTTGAAATCACTGCTTTTATTAAAAATAAGGCTATAAGCTACTTACTGAATATAATGGTTTTTAAAATTATGTAAACTGTGCTGATGGGATGTATCTGATTAATGAAAACTAGGTGAATGGGAAGTTTTGAGGCTGTTAAGTGGCTGTACATGTCAGTGCAATATAAGGTCTGACACCCTCAAGAGGTAAAAAAGAGCAAGGATTAGGAAGATTTATACAACACAGTAGGAGCACATTCTGGTGAACTCATATGGAATCATTTTTCTTCCACTGTGTAGAAAATGTGCAAAGAAATATTCCAAGCATCCTACATGTCTGGTCAACATGGACCAAGAAAAAGACCCAATATGTTCTGAATGTCCGTAGCAGTGTTCCTTCTAGGCCTCTACATGTAATACTGCCCCAAAAGGACATCCCAGGTGGAGCCTCTAAGACCGAAGTGAAATGCCAGTTCTGTTAGCAAAGAAAAAAGAAAAAAATCTAAAAAAAGAGTGTACCAGCCTAGTCCACATTTTGAGGTCTATGCTTCTCTTAAGTGGCCTTACTGAGAACATATTTGTTAAGTTGTCATATGGTCAGACTGAGGGTCTGCAGATGAGTTGTCAAGAGCAAATGCTTTGATCCAGCTATTTGCATCTTCTTTCAAGGAACATATACTATTCCCACTTTCATACCATCAAAAATAAAATGACTGTTTGTTTTTGTCCACAAGGTAGGACAAAATGAAGCCCACTATCCTGAAATGTCCATGTCCATCCAAGACATATTTGGTATATTTTTCTCTGCTTAAGTAGTAAGGCCAGCCAGGGCTGCATCACTGTGCAGGTAACTCAGTGGCCAGTGTTTATTGTTTGTGGTCAATTCAGAGGAGAAAAAGAACTTCTCCAACATTAGATACACTCAGTAATTATTCTAAGATATATATAAAGAAGAGCACATACACAGAATATCAAGTTAGTGATAGTCTTTCAAGGTAAGAAGTATTGGATGTGTTACCTTCTGGTCTCTTATTACTCCATGACCTTATCAACAAGCACTTGGATATCATCTAATAGGTAGTTCAGATGGTGAATGAGGGATATTTGTGTGGATATTGCAATGACTGGCAATTCGTTATTAGTACCCAGAGGAAACAGACATGATGAAGAGAGTAGCAGGATCCCTAGAAGAAAACACAAATGTTATTTCTCAAGTGAAGCTATATGAAAGCAGGGCAGCTTGTAACAACAAAACAATGACAAATATAAGTAAAAAACAAAATTCAAAAAATGTATCTGGCACAAAGTAATTTAGTCCCAGATATTCTTTCACTTTGGAACTCAAGGATAGAAAAGATCACTTAAATTTGTGATCAAAAATCATCAGCTATCACACACTGAAACTCATGCTAAGAAACTAGACAAGGGGCTAAAATCCAGGGTTTAGGTTTTTATTTTGCTATCCAGGCTCAAATGATCAGCAATTACTGCACATTAATATGCAAAGAGCTGTTAGAAGGGCAGTACAAACAAATCATCTGACAGTTTGTTGCCTCATTCCCTCTCACATTTTTTTAATCATCTCTATAAAGAATGCTGGAAAACACTGTTCATTAGCTTGTATTGTCTTATATGTCAAAAAGATTTAGATTATTTTATTCTGCTTATAATCATTTGGCTTCCCCCAAATTTCTTTAACAGTGTTACTTTAGGAATTAATTTAGTTTAGTGTTTTTTTCTAACTATGACCAATCAATAACACTTCACTTAACACATTATGTGAGCACTGCATTTTGGTACCCCTCTGTTTACAATACAGCTTCAACTATTTGCCTGTCATTATTAATACAGCAAAGTCTAGTAGCTTATATGCTACTTATAAACTTATGCTTCTTATAAACTGTGTTTGGAAAGAAAACATTAGTTAAGAAGATATTTCCATCCCTTATAGAAATAAATATCCTTTGGTGTCTTGAGCCATACTCAGTTATGTTAGATATTTATTGCCTCTGTTGTTGTGGCAGAACCCTGGTGAAGAATGACCAGGGTAAGTGTCAGTAGCATTTGAGGCATGGTAGTGCATACATGCTCCGTCCCATATTAGAGCTCCATTCTGTTAGGGGCTGTAGAAAACACCTGTGGTAATAACTCTCTCATGAAGGGTTTTCAGACTGCCAGCTGAGAAAAAAGGGATGTATTACTACACTTTTGGGAAAAAGAAGCATTGGAAGATGAAGGCTAAAATTCATAATTGGCCTCAGATCATATTTTGCCTGAGGAAAGAATCGGGCAGAGATCCTTCCCTTATCACTGACTGAGGTAGCTCCCAGCTGTAAGTGTAAGGGTCAGGTGAGGTGAAGTACATCACCATTCATTGATGTGGCTCTTTTGCTTTTGGCATCTCAGCAGGGGACACTCACCCCACTTTTTCTGAGCCTAGAGCTGGGTGATTTGGGCTGGCCAAGATCTCAGGCTCTCAGGTATTTGTGGAGGCTGAGAAGCATGGGTGGGTTCAACAGACAGACAAGTCAGGGAGCCAAATATTGGCTTACACAGATTACTGGTTGATGTAAAGATACTTTAGTGGGCTCTTCATTGAGGCACAACATACATTTCCCAGAAAGATATTAACTGGTAAATTTTATTTCCACTTCTAACCTTTACAAAGATATGCATCTTTTCTATATGAAGTCCTTATGCTCTATACCTCAGACCCAGAAGTCTTAACAAAACCACAGTCATATAGCTCACAAGAAAGAGAAGGTAAGCTGACTTGACAGACACAACCTATTGAACCTTCAATTTTGTAAATGTAGACCAGAAATTATATCAGCCCAGATATGCTGGAGCCACTAATGCAAGCTAAAGTTACAGCCACTTTTTCCTTTCTTCTACCAGGAAGAATGACCAGTTTTGAACAAAAACATAGGAGGAAAGGAAAAGGAAGAGTGTGTGTGCATGTGCGTGTGAGAAACAGACTTGCAAACTCTCAAGCTCTCTAGTGCCTTTATAGAGCACTACAGCTATCAGCAATTTACCCTTGGAAAAGAAGCTGTCAAGTAAATGCCTTCCTATTCACATCATGTGGTACGTAAAATGCTAAGATGATCCGTGCCTCATGATTGAGCAGACAGGTCTCTTCTCTGCAATCAGTGTTGATGAAAAACTGATTTTTGTGGTACTGACAATCTGATGGTACGAAAATAAAATGTCCTAGACTCACCGGTAATGAAAAATTATCTACGTGAAAGGAAGAAAGAGTACAAAAAGGATTCCAGACTTCTATTTACCTTTAAAACTGTAGAAACATTTTTTCCCAGTAAGTAAATAGTCCTTCTTTTTTATTTTTGCTTCATTAAGCATAGTTTGAAGGACTACAGTGTGCTTTACCACAGCAGACCAGATTGCATCAGTTGCTTCTGAAGAAGATAAAAAGCCTTGTCAATGGAGAGTGGAATAGAAGACAGTCAAAGTGAAATCAGGTTAAAGTGTCATTCACCTTACTGAATCAAATGTTAACAAAATATTGACATATTCTATAACGTCTGACTTTTTTAGATTTTCATTTTGGGAGAGAACTGGAGATGTCCATGGCTGCTGGGTGGCAAATATTCAGTTATATGTATGCTACTAAGTGGTGGTATCTGTACAGAAATGTAAGAGATATTTCTTCTATCTTGCTTGCTTTGGCCAGAACACAGATGTTGAGATTTATGATGTTGCATTGTCCTTGGCCTAGTGGAGATATGGTTCAAGCCTGGCTAGTAAAATTTATAGAGTGGGATAGTTCCTTTATGTGGCAGTTTCTCAATAACTTCACTGCATCAACCTGTAAGCAAAACATCAGCCGGTTCCTTATAATTATCACCTCCCTTATATTTGTAACTCTCTGCTCTAGTTTTCCAGTTCCATATTAAAACATGGAATAAATCTTTTATTCTGAGGTCCATTTCAGTGTGGAAGGGTTAACTGAATTTACATCCCATCTCATCACATTTAAATTTCTAATGAATGATAATTAGTGAGTAAAAGAGGTAGACGTTCTCCTAAAAAAATTAAAGAACCACGAGTCCTGAAAAGCATCATGAATGTCACAGGAGAAAAAACCCCAATGATAATGAAGAACTCCATCTACTTCTAATCCTTGAGTTTTTTAAAGATGAAGTCAATACATTTTCCCTCCTACCTAGACTATCAGTGCTGGAGGAGATGGAAATAAGTGTCCTGCTTTCACTTACCAGAGACTGGTACTCAAAGATAGCTCATTTGATATCATTATATATTGAAAATGTGGAAGCAAGCTGCTTGCAATCTGTCGAGAAACAAAACTGGGGGCAAATTTTTAAGAACATGGAGGTTTTTTCACCTTATGTGAAGATCAGGCAGATCCTGTGTGCTCTCTGACAGAGGCAGAGGAGGCTGAAATCGCATTGTCCGCCCGTGGGCAGCACACTTCAGGGTTACAAAAATGTTGGAATTTTAGCAAGCATTTCAGCTTGAGAGCCTAAGAGTGGATAGTGGAAATCACAATCAATTTGTTTGTCAGGAAATAGCCAGTCTGATTCATGGGATGAAGCCACCAGCAGACCGCGCATGAATTCAAGCAGGAATTCATAAAGATGCTGAGAACCTGTGAAACAAGGAAGTTTTAGCAATTGTGGGGAAATTTCTCTGGAGCTAAAGAAGCCTTACAAATTTGTTACAGAAAAAAGTAAATTGCTGAGAGATACATTGAATAAGAATTTAAATTTATTGAACAAAGTCACCAGGAGGCACCTATCTGGAAACATCTGGTCCAATTCTGGTGGAAGGGAAGGCCCCTTGGCTCAGATGGCTATGCTGTTTCACTTTGTATTAAATGCAGCTGACATAAGGCAAGGTGAATTGTGATTCAGAATAAGAGCCTTTAGTTCTAGAATAAGGATTCTGACCACTGAAGAAATCATTTAAATCCATAATCTCATTGTTTTCACAAACTTGATCCCTTTGAAGCTTGAAAAATCTTTGTCCTTGTAGGTTAAAAATACAGATGACAAACAGAAATCTCATGGAACTAATACGGTCAATACAATAAATAAATTTTTTGAAGCAAAGAAATATATCCAGGTGGTATAAAACCCACAGACAAACACAATTAAATTGTCAAAACTGAGGAAATAAAGTACCTTTGACTACCTCTGTAATTCTAAGATGCCTTATCACCTTTCATTTTATTATAAAAATAACACATAATACACAAAGATCTTTTTCTTCATTGGTGTAAGTCACTGTTATACTGCTTATATATTATTTTCTCTAGAAGGCAGGAAATATTAGCTCATCTCAGAAGTTATTCCACATTAAATCCCACAATGAGTTATTCCAAATTTGAAGCCTGCATTACTTTAAAGAGTCTTTTGTACATTCCTCACTAAGGAAAAATGTGTATATTTATCACTTCAGAATAAAAGTCTTTGAGGTATATATCACTAGAATTAGAATCATATATAAAATTTGAAATGCTGGAAGCTTGCTGCAGATGTTGCAGCACTGCTGCTCGATTGCAGTGCTGGCACCGCATGGGCTGCAGCCTGGCCGAGCTGCACCACAAAAAGCAACCATTTCTTTTCAGATGTTTAGTAGCCAGGCTCTTTTTCAAGCTCCTCTTCCTTTCTGAACATCAATTCACCGCCTTGTTTCTAAACAGGCATCCACCAGCTTACACATTCAGACACACAGTCACAGATGGTTCAGAGACCAATCCGCAATTTACCATAAGAAAGTTGAGCTGATTTAATAATGAGCACGATGAAATGTAAGTACAATCCACACTGAGTGGATTAAGGAATGGCCAACTGACAGCCCTCAAAAGCATCTGTCTGTGAGGAAACCATCATGGAACAAAGATTTTTTTCTCGTAGCAATACGCAGGCTCTTCAATGCAACTCTTACCAAAAAAATGCACTCCTTGTACTTTTTGTGAATATTTCAAAACTGAAATCTGCACCTAAAGAAGGTCTAAGGCATAATTTAAATAAGAAACCTAAATTATGATACAAACCCCTAGGCTTAAAGAAAATCTCACCCTAGAGCTTTCCAAGCCAAATTTTAACTTCAAAGTTTCCAAGATATGAAAGATCTACCCTTTTTCAAAATGGACCCCTTCTAACTACTCTGATACCTATTTTTCACTTCAGCTGCTCAAGATCTAGAAGTCCGTACTGCTAAGACACATCACAGCAGCTACAAAAGGACACTCACAAAATGTAGCTGCTGCCACCCACCTATGCAAAACTGATTAAAAGTTGTTTAATGCTCATGCTACAGTTGCTCAACATCACACTTAAAAGAAAAATTTGAACTTTAATGATTTGGTATAATAATTACCTCAGAGATTTTTCTGACATGAGCCTATCTCAATGATTATTCGTAGCTTGACTATTTTAGAGGTTTGCTTTAAGTAAGGTGACATGTTAGCCGTAGATAATAGGTTTTATTTTTGATATCTCTGCAGTTCTGTTTCACTTGCTGTCCTAACTGGAATTGAGCAAATATGACTTCTCATGCCATTTGGGGTTTTTTTTGGTTTGGTTTTGGTTTGTTTTTTTTTAACTTTCAAAAGCCTCTCACACCTACATTTGTAAAAGGTTGCAAAGTAACACTCCCTAATTCCATGGTAGCAAAGTCTCAGATATATCTAATTTGTTTTCGGAGAAAGTTTGCTCTACTCTTCCTCATAAAGGACAAATGGCATCACACACAAACTAACTCTGGGCATTTTTTGCTGTTTATTATACCCATGACTTTCAGATGTGGATGTTTGATTTCTATAATTAATATAATTACTAAATAGGGGGGTTTTTTTCATATGATTACACTGATATTTTATCTGAAGTATCTGAATGTAAGCCATTGCCAGAATACATTCTTCATAATGGTATATTCTTTTTCAATAAACCTGTATCCATATCTTGCCATTTTTTATTTTTGTGTCGGTTATCTCCCTTAAATAAGGAAAGGCTAACCAGTTACTGATATGTTTTTTGTGTGTTTCATAGGAAAGAACAGATGTAGAATATGTAACTTTTATTTTTATCACTTAAACTGTAGGTTCTTCATCCAGGGTGCAATAGGGACTTCCAAAGTATGATTTACTGCCTGTCATTAATCTAAGGATCATAGGCACTTGTGATTTTCCTCAGATATTCTGAAACTGCAGTTAATAAATATTTTAAGTACAGTTTTGTCATGATGAATAAAATTTAATAAAGCTATCCCAAATAAGGCTTAGAAGCAGAAACTAAGGCAGTATTATTACTTACACCATCCAAGAAGGGAAAAAAATCCTAAACATACAGTGAAGAAATCAGAGAAAAAGAGTTCATGAGTTCATAGAATCAAAGAATGGTCAGGGCTGGAAGGGACTTTCAAGACCATCTAGTTCCAACCCCCCTGCCATGGGCAGGGACACCTTTCACTAGGTCAGGTTTCTCAGGGCCTCATCTAATGTGGCCTTGAACACTTCAAGGCATTGGGCATCCACAACTCCCAGGGCAACCTGTTCCAGTGCCTCACAACACTCTGAGTAAAGAATTTCTTGCTAACGTGTAATCGAATCTAAACCTGCCCTCTTTCAGTTTAAAACTATTGCCTCTTCTGCTGTCATTATCTGCTGGTATAAAAACTCCCTCTCCTCTTTTTTTATAAACCCCCCTCAGGTACTGGAAGGTTGCAGTGAGGTGTCCTTGGAGCCTTCTATTCTCCAAGTTGATTAACCCCAACCCTCTGTTGTGGGAGAGAGTGGGAGCTTCAGACAAAATTTATTAGAGAAGCCCTCCCATTGAATCATGAGGTGCAGAAAGGACCCCCTTGTAAACTTCTCAGAATGGAGCCTAGGGGCAAATGAAACCAATCTTAGCCTCAGACTGACAATGGTTTAAGTCTAAGAAATTATAGAAGTTTGATTGAACTTTTGCGCAACTTTGTCTTGCAGAGTTGATGATAGTAAACCAGATATATTTATATAAAAATGAATTATTTATTATGATAAATGACTAGACAAAAATATCTTAATCAGAATTATTTACCAAACTTTATAAAACCTAAAAATACTAGTATAGTATAGTATAGTGTAGTATAGTATAGTATAGTATAGTATAGTATAGTATAGTATAGTATAAGATACTGCACTATATCAAAGCAATTATATTAAAGCAATGATACTAAAGCTAGTAAAAATGAACTATTATTAAAGTAGAGATTGATGTAACTCACCCATACCAAGGACCAGGGCCAAAATCTCTTTCATTCAGCCTGTCTTCATAGGAGAGATACTCCCACCTCTTATCACCTTCTTAGCCCTCCTCTGAACCTCTTTTACAGATCGATGTCTTTCTTGTGTTGAGGACCCCAAATCTGGATGCGATGCTCCAGGTGGGGGTCTCAGGAGGGCAGAGCAGAGGAAAGAATCACCTCCCTCAACCTGCTGGTCACCCCTCTTTTGATGCAGCCCAGGATGCAGTTGGCCTTCTGGGCTGTGAGTGCACACTGTTGGCTCATGTCCAGCTTTTCATCCAGGAGAACCCCAAGTCCTTCTCTGCAGGGCTGTTCTTGATGACTTCTATTCCAGTCACGTCTCATGATTGCCTCAGCCCAGGTGCAGCCCGTTGCACTTGGACTTACTGAACATCACGAGTGTCTCGTGGGCCCACTTTTCAAATTTGTCCAGGTCCCCCTGGATGGCATCCCATCCTTCTGTTGTGCCAACTGCACCACTCAGTTTCATGTCATCTGCAAACTTGTTGAGGGTGCACTCTATCCCACTGTCTGTGTCATTGACAGAGATGTTGTAGAGCACTGGTCCAAAGACACATCCTTGAGGGACACTTCTCATCACCGGCCTCTGCCTGGACACAGAGCCACTGACCACAACACTCAGGCTGCTGTCAGCAGAAAGGCTGCATCCATCCAGCCAATCCACTGAATATTGCATCCATCAAATTAATGTCCCTCCAAGATGGAGATAAGGATGCCATGTGGTACCTTATCAAAAGCTTTAAAAATCTAGATTGCCTGTCTTCCCTTGTTGACCACTGCCATCACCCCATCACAGAACATCACAAGGTTGGTCAGGCACAAGTTGTCCTTAGTAAAGCTGTGCTGGCTGCCTTGGATCACCTCCTTGTCTTTCATGTGCTTTAGCATTGCTACTAGGAAGATCTGCTCTTCCCAGACACAGAGGTGAGGCTCACTGGTCTTCCTGTCTCCCCTTTTTAAAAATGGGAGAGATTTTTCCCTGAAAAACATGATGTTTATTGAGCATTTCATAAATGTTTCCCTTATAGCTGTTCCACTCCTCCAAGGACTACCTATATATCCTATATAGGTATGGTACCTATATATATCCTATATAGGATCCTATGTCAAAACAGCTGCATGCACTTTATATTTTATGTATGTTAAGCTTTTACTGAATGGGTTAATGATTGCAATGTCTGTCTTCAGATTCTATATAACTATAGAACAAAAATAACAGTACAAAGTCTATAAAAAAGGCAAGCAAGAAATATTTCGTAATTCACTGTATTAAAAGCAGCACAGACAACAATACTTTGAGCAAGTTCTTACTGTGTCCAGGATCTTGCAAGTAGGTCACATTTTGATACAACGAAAGTAATCTCTGTTCTGTGCCTGAGGCTGGACTCTGGTTGTTGATTTAATGTCTCATTCAAACTTGATGCTTACTATTTGGGAACTGGAAGCATAAGAAGGGACCAGAGATGAAAGACTTTCAGCATCTTCTACTAGTTTCTTCAGAATTCAGTGAAGAAATCTACTTTCTGATAAGATTGCTAATAATTTGAAATGGCAGTTTGTAATTTATTGCCAGGAATAACATTGATTAGTTTCAGAAGTTTTGACAGATATTTTTCAAGATTTCTTAACTTGTAGTAAAATGAAGAGGAGACAAGGAGAGAGAGAAAACAGGTGCTTATTTTGCACCTGGTTCAATATGTGGTGAGATTGTTTCATAGTTCCCCTACACTTATGAGCAGTTAGTGTTTAGTTTTGGTGATTGATCAGTGGTATTTATGCAAAACAGCTCTACTACATGTGATGTTGCCATTCTTGCTGGCAAAATGTAGAAAGCAGTCTAATCCTGTAAATCACATTTATCATTTATAGTGGTACGATTATTCTGACCATACGTCTTCTGACCATATGTATTCTGACCAGACTTGCAATTTTTGTCCAAATTCCAGTTCTCTTTTGGCCCTATTTTTGGGAACAGGATGTCTCTAGCCTCTACCAATAGTGAACTACAAATGACTCTATAGCTATTTCTAACTCACAAGTATTCCAGTGATGCATTTGGAAACATGGTATCTCAGCTTCTATGACAGCCAGGGTAAGCATAGCGATGAGAGGCTCTCAGCTTCAGAGCAGGGAGTCACAAAGCTCTGAAATATTGTCTGCAACACTGTCAATATCAAGGCCTGCCCTTTAATCACATAAACTGTGAATATGGCTCTCCAAGCTCTACTTCAGGGAAGTACAGCCAAGTCCCAGTCTAGGAATGGTGCATATTCATCAGACTGAAATATTTCTGCAAAGCATTTTTGTTTGCTTGCTTCACAACAGCATCTAAGAAGAAGTGGTTAGGGTTCATTTCACAGAGGATGATGAATAAACACAGATGACCATGTGTGCAATGTCTAAACTCCAGTTACAATAAAGACCTGCTCAGCACATCACTAGTGAATAACCCCCCCAGTATTTACTTCAGGGTGAACTGAGCTGTTCTCTTGGCTGTCTTGCCTACGTCTCCATCTCACACCAAGGGAGGGTTGACACTTGGAGGCAGACACAGGAGCTAAACTCAGATGTTTTAATCCTCCCCCTCCCAGTGTAACCTCATGAAGCAGAGGGAAACAGCTATAAAGAAACATCCATGGTACAAAAACTACCACCAGCTAGTTTGACGTGTATGAAACAAGCTGTGTCAAGAGCAATAAAACTGCAGCCCCCATTGCTTCCCAGTCAGCAGGCCTCATCCACAGCCCTAACCTCAAAGGACCGACTCTGAGGAAGCAGTTTCGTTTTCCTTCCTCTATTCTGTTGAGACTCCCAAACCCAGTCCAGCTGTGAGGATGCCTTTATGACTCAGACGATTTTCATCAAAAAGGACCCAGATTTATTATGCTCATTTGGTTACTGCTATCATAAAAAACTGAAGAAACAATGAATCACATCCAGCCCTGGCATAAGTACAGACTGCCCCAAAATAACCACTTGGCTTCCCTCTGCAATTCAGTATGCATCCATTCATCAGCAGGCTTTGTCTGGTAGCCAGTTTGGGGCTCATGGGCTACGTGTTACAGGCCAAACCAATTTTGATTATTTGTTGTCCTTTCAAGTCAGTTGCTGTGAGACAATACGAAGTAATTTACTAAAGCCACAGTGTTCTACAAATACTCCGGATATACCCCAGTCACTCCTATAACCTTAGTAAAAATCAAAATAGAAAAGAAAAACAAACAAAATCAGATTGCCTAGAAAGCTGCTTTTAAAAACCAAACACTACTGATAACTCAGTGGTCAGGTTTTATCTTTAATAGTTTTCCATTTTTTGGAACTGAAAAGAATGAAGACCTATAAAATATGATATCCAGGAGCATTCTTTCTTGTCTGTATAGGGAGAAATAACTTCCTTGCTTTCGTGTGTGTGTGCATGAATTTACAGTGTTCTGTGAATTTCCAAAAGGAAGCTCCATTAGATCAGTAATATCTCTCCTCTTTCTATAAAACCTGGATATAAATATTCTCTGGCAACGTTAGATGAATTAGAATTAGATAAAAATAATGCTAAAAAAGGAAAAGAAGAAAAGGTTTATTCTCTGACAGTGTTATTACAAATCTATCCTTTTTATTTTTCAGAAAGTACAGCTTTTTAGCCAATCTGTCCTTTCTGCTTGAAACTAAAATTATTGCTGCTTCTTACCCAAAAACATTTGACAGTAACCACTGTTGCCAGTCTTGGTGTCCTTGATTTCCCTAAGACCTAGCACCCTTAGATGTGTCTAAATATATATATGTTTGGTCAGATATATTGCTGTTTTAAGTTCCAAACAAGACTAGAATTTTATTGTGTTTCCCTTCATTATTGAATTCTCTCCTTTCTGGTTTGCCTTTTTCTATATTTACAAAGCTTTAATGTATACATTGCTCTGGCTCTCTAAAACACACGAGTTCATTGTTGGTGTAAGCATGTATTCCCTTGCAATTTCACACAGTAGGTTGACGTAAACACTCTACCTTGGAGACCAGCAAAATCACCACAGATCTAGGCCTTGATCCTCCTTAGTAATACATTAAAATTCTCCACAAGCACAGTCAATTCTGAAGTTAGTCAAATACTAAGCTTTTCCTCATTATAATGCCATTAAGGATGGAAGTGTCCCTTGATGTGATTAATTTAGCAATGAAATCAGAGTTTCAATAAAGTTATAACGGTCTGTGTGCTGAACCTCACCTTCCTTTGCCTTCAAGCAGAACCCATAGAGGTATCTGATAGATCCAGATTCAGAGAGTGGATTGAAAGCAATGATCTGGAGTTGGCTAGTAGCAAACTCTGAGGGTAGGGGGGCACACAAAAACTCCTGTCCTTTTTTTTTTTTTCAGTAGCTACATGGCTAAGGATCCATTATCTCTGCCTAGAAGCAATTTTTCAAGTGTCTGGAGGGAAATACACTTAATTTCACGTATCTAGTTTGATCATATGAATTTCATGCCCTGTACATATACTTGGATAGCAGTATGGTACCATTTACTGCACATATATCAATGCATAAATACAAAAACCACAGCTATATGTTAAATACTAGTTCTTAAATAGAGATGATGTCTCCTGGAAAATAATAAAATAATTAGCACAGTGCACCATAATACTAATCCTGGCAATGACTGGGCTTTCAACCATGTCTTTCCTTCAAGATTATATGCGGAAGAATTATGATATTTCTATTTATCTTTTTTTAAAAAATATTTCTGAAAATGTAAGCTGGAAAAATCAGGTTTTTAACATTGTGGAAGCCCAGAGTTGCATACAGCAGCCATGAACAGTGCACTTTCTTGTTGCCACAGATCTCAATCACCCCTTTGTGGAACATGGATTGGGTCCCAGTAGCTTATTTATTCCACACATATAACTACCACTCCAAGGATCAATGTATTTCATGACTCAGTAATGATTAAATGCAGTCCCCGAAAGCTGAAGATTAAAAATGCACATTTCATTAATTTTTTAATAAGTTGATATTTTGGTAATGGTTGTACTACAAAGCATTGCAGACATACCGGACGAATGTCAAATATTCGATGATATAAAAAGAATCTATGTAATTTAAACTCTATTGATAACTGAGTTACGTTAAGAACAAATCCATGCACAATAATCATCTTGCATTCATCTATTAGTCTGTCCATGGATCTGCGTGGCACTCAGACTGCCTTTGATTTTGCTGCACAGAACATTTTTCATTCATGAAGTAGTACAATCTTATTAAAAATTAATTTAGAAGCATGGTTAAATATTAAACATATTTATGAATTACGGCTGCAAAGATACAGATCTTAGAGAATAAGTTTTGCTAAGTTGGAAAAAACAGTTGAATGTGAAGATCTCTGCTTCTACTTGTTCAACTGTAAATATTTCTGGTGACACTATCAGCAGACTAGCAGATCTCTTGAACTGAACAAATTAATTCTTTGCTCTTGTTCCTGCTGTGTTTGTCACAAACCACCTATTTGGTAAAAGTAAAAAAATTACTTTTTGCCACTTTATCCTCAAGACTTTGGGATTGGCTGGTATTCTAAAAGTTATTTCTTTGGTAGTAGCAAAAATAGATGAGTTAAAAATAAAAACAAATCAAAAAGCCCCAACCCTTGTTTCCTCTCCTACTGGGCTCTTAGCTTTTCCCCAGCAGAAACCAGAAGGCTGAACAGAAGCCAGAGCAATGTCAAATTAACCTGAGAAATTTCCAGTTCTGTCATCCTGCGAACAGATGATTTTCAAGTTTAGTTTGATTTGGTAAGAATGGCCCACAACAACAGAGGGGGTTGCTTGTGCCAAGTTATTTCATTTACAATTAGCTTGAAATGAGCTGCCTAGATAAAACCAGGTTTTGTTTTTGAATTTGTATTACCTGACATGTAGAACTTTACATAAGGTGACTTGCACAGTGTACCAAGGAGAATAAAAAAGATACAGATTTTTACTAGCTGCAACCAATGCCAAAATTTTAAATTACAACTGAGATATATAAATTTAACTGAGATGTATATATAACATGATAACTTCAGGAATATGGGTCATAAGGGAATTTTAGGATTGCTTACACCAGCAGCATAACACAGAGGAGTGAGGAGCAAACCCTCATATCCTCATGATGATCATAAAAATTAAATGGTTCCTTGTAAGGAAAGAACATCAAGGCCTTTCCAAACTGGAGATTTGGGGCTGGATCTGGTCATTCTGTGTATATTAAGAATTACAATAACTTTATATTATATTTATACTTTACATTACATTACATTAATTATGTTAACTCACAAGATTACTTCTGTGGGTCTACATGTTCTTTACAATACATGTTCAAAAGCACTCAAGCAAAATTATGATATGAAATATGCATGATAATCATGTAAATGCAGATATGTGAGATTTTTGTTGCTTTCTGTGTCAGGGTAGAATACAGGAAGAATGATCTCATGGGGGATTTTTTTAAGTAATTCTGATTCCAATCCCTTCCAAAAGCTGTGAGGTTAAAGATGATTTGGGAAGGGTGGGAAAATGAGAACAAAACCATCATAACAGTCTTATACTGGAATACTCAATTTAGAACTATCTAGAAGAACAAATAATGTATCATGAGATACAAGAATAAAATTCCAATTTTAATTCCTTACAAGAATGTTGAGAAAGAGACACATGGTGTCTTCCGTCTGGGCAAAATATTCTAGTGATTAGAACAAAATCTTTTCTGGTTTAATCAAGCTTTTTTCCCTAAAAAGTATAACAGTTCTTAATGAACGGTGGACCTTACACAACTGTGGCACATACTGGCCTAATTTAACCATAATGTGTTTTGAAATGCTCTTGTTTCCAAATGAGAAATACCAAAACCTGAGGTTTTTCTCCCCAATGTCTTCCTACAACTGTCTTTCTTTTTTTCCCTAAGCTAGAGGAAGTCCTGACCCTAATGATCTCAGGTGACACCACGCCAAATCCTTTCCCAGTGTATCTGAAGTGACATGACAGTACATTACACAGTGAAGTAGAAGTTACCACCATTGTGACCTGATGAAACCTAAAAAGAATGCTTTAGCTTTTATATTATAGATTATTCTGACTTTTAGCTAGATAAAAGTAGAGTATTTTGATCCAGCAATTTCATTTGCTGTTATCCAGAGAATAATAAGATGACAAAATTACTCCCTAGAATTTTTGCATAACCCCAACAGACAAAGATATAAAAATATATTCTGTGGGGATTTTGATATACAAGACATCTATAACAGGATTCAAATGCATTGTAAAGTAGCAGCATTTATATTTCAATTTTTGCATAAATTGATTGTACCTAGGAAAAAAAGCAACTTTGTTTTAAATCGAAAAACTATAACTGTATTTTAATTTAATGTGGACCTTTTTCAAAACCAACTCATGCTAGTTGAAGGCTGAGCCCTTCAGGCATTCTCCACCTCAGTGAACCTCACAGGCTTTAACGGGATCATTTGAATATGATGACTGTTTCAAGGTGAACAGGGGTTAAAGGAACAGGTCTCAGAAATGTGCAATAAAGAGGACACAAACAGAAGACATACTGTAGAATAATTTTTTCTTCCTAATATAAAGCCTTTTTACCTAAAAATTTTGATTTTGTTTATCAATACAGTTGAACCAGGAAATATATTTAGAACCCTCTATTTCTGACCTCATCCACACTGATTTCACACCAACGTCATTTCATATACTTTAATTGTATTATTTTTGTTTTTCCTCATTGCAGACAGCCAGACCTAAACCCTTATTATCCCCCTACAAATAAATTGCTCATTATTTTAACAGCTTCCTGCAGTCAGAGCTTCTCAGCATGTATCACATTCCTATTTCTTAAGATAGAAATGTAAAGCAGCTGGGGGTCTGCCTGATTTAACGTCCAGATTTGCTTAGAGGAAGCAAAGATGATTTTATGTTTCTCTGTTCACTGATGATATGTGGTCTTTTAGCTTCTTCAACTATATTTAGAAGGACTTATCAGGCAGCATTACTGAAAAAAGAAACACAAACTAAGGCCAAGTCTCAGTCAAGGTCATCAAAGTTACTCATGTCCTGCTGGGGAACTTCAACCACCCTGACATCTGCTGCAGAAGTAGCAGAGTGAGCTGTAGGCAATTCAGGACACTCCTGGAATGCAGGGAGGATAACTTCTTGAGCCAGCCAATAGACAGCTCCCCCAGAGGGAATTCAGTACTGGATCTGACCAACATAAGACAGGTAATCAGGGACATCAAGACTGGAGGCAGCTGGGCTGCTGGTGATCATGAATTGGTGGAGTTTGCAGTCCTGAGGGATATGGCTCGGATAAGGTGTGAAGTTAGGCCCCTGTACTTCAGGAAAGCAAACTTCCAGCTCTTCAAGGATATAGTCAATAGGATCCACTGGGAGACTTCCCTCAGGGACATGGGAGTGGAAATAGCAGATCTTTAAGGAGGTCTTCCACAGAGTGCAGGAACTGGCAATTCACAGGAGCAAAAAATCAGGCGAGAAACCAGCATGGCTGGGTACGGAACTGCTGGTTAAACTAAAGAGAAAGAAGCAAATGCACAGGCAGTGGATGCAAGGAAAGGTACCCTGGAAGAGTATAGAGGTGAAGTTTGGTTGTATAGGGGTGAGGAAGACCAAGAAGAAGCTGGAACTGAACCTGGCAAGGGATTCAAAGAATAACAAGGGCTTATATAGGTATGTTACCCAGAAAAGGAAGGTGAAAGAAGGTGCAACTCCCTGAAAAACAGCAGCAGGAGACTGGTAACAGTGGATTAGGAGAATGCTGAGGTAATCAACAACTTCTTTGCCTCAGTCTTCAATGGCAACCTCTCTTCCCACACCTCTTGAGAGGATGAACAGCAAGATGGAGACTAGGGGAGCAAAGTGCTTCCCACTGTAAGTAAAGATCAGGTTCATGACAGCCTGAGGAACCTGAATGTACATAAATCTATGTACATAGAGCTATGAGACCTAGCACAGAATCCTGGGGGAAATGGCTGATGTTGTTGCCAAGCCACTCTCCATGACATTTGAGAAGTCATGGCAGTCAGGTGAAGTCCCAGGCGACTGGAAAAAGGGAAACATTGCACCCATCTTTAAAAAGGCTTGGATTTTAAAGGTATGAGTGGTCAATCTAATCCCTGCAAATAGCTATGTGCATACTTAATTTCAGCACAAGTAATCCTGCTGAATTAATTAGTGTTTGGAAAGATGATGAAATATTTTCACGTCTTAGAAGGTTGAAGGCTGGATGATGAACCACTCAAAACTTTAGTATTTCATCCCCGATTTACAAGATTGTAGCAGTATCTCATTTCAAGTATGAAAACTGAATTATAAATTAAAAAACTACAGATGAAAAGGCAGGCCAGGACATTTGGGGAAAGATGCAAAAATTGAAAATCTCTGTTCCTAACCACTTTACTTGGAAAACTAAAAATAAAAAGCAAATACAGATCTATATCACTTGAAAACATAAATTAAACTTTTGCATATTTCTGCCATAACATAGCAATTTAACTCATCAAATATGGCACTTGACTTACAGCAAAATCCTGAGAAAGACAAGGCTACATTTTTTGACCTGTAAATTGCCTACTTCCTAATGCTACAGACTGTCTAGAAAAAAAGGAATTATTTTGAATGTCTTAATAAGTTTCCGTGTGAATAATTTGTCTACACCTTCACCTAAGCCAAATAATTTCTGGATTAACTGAAAGTGAAACACATCCTTTCTGCAATTAGTATAGGACCTTCTCTTTTTTGTTCCATATGCAGAATCTCTACTAGAAGAATCAGTACACACTATGGAACAGAATCTAATAAGTCCAACAAAGAAACAAGATTATTATGTCTTAACTGGTTTAAAGGGATTTTAAGTGCTCCTGCTGAACACTTAATACTTTGGACTTAGTCTCCTACTGAGGTACTTTTGTCAGCCAAAGATAGAATGGGAAATGCATCAATGTTTAATTCTATTTTGGCCTCCTTGTTCCATCTCAGAGCAGGTTACGTGCAGCATTTCTTGTACAGGATACTTTGGTAATACCGTGTATTGATACACTGATGCTATAGTGGATATGGCTGAATGTGTCTGTGAGAGATACACGCATACCAAAGGAAGACCAGGGAATGATCTTGCCCTCAAGAACCAAAATCTACCCTCTTGCCCAACTGTTGGTTTGCTTTATGGCTTCTGCTTGGACTCTGCACCTGGCTCTCTCTGGATCAGTTCATTTAAAGACACCTTGCAAAAAGGGCATAGGAAGGTCACAGCACGACTTTTAGATCCCTCTGTAGTGCACAACAATTATCACAGTTTCTACCTCATAGAGCAGAACATCTTAGAGTCTAAAAACCACCTTCACAAAACACCACGGGCAAAGGTTTGATTCAAAGGTACTTGAATCAGTGTAAAATCTTTAGATTCCAATAAGCTTTGAAAACAGAAGCCAATCTTGTGTCATATCTAAGCCTTCTCTAGTTTCTGAAACGGATCTGTGTGAGTGGTACACGCTAAAGGATAAATCATACACTTGTGCAGACTAGGGGAAGGTGCCATAATAAAGTGGGAAGCTTGTGGCTTTCCCAGAAGACTTGTCTATCTGCTCCAATACCAATTCAGTGCAAAGTACATGATCCCAGCACTGAGTAGAAAGCCATTCTGAAGACAAAATGAACCAGGCAGATAGTCCCAGAGGCATGATTTTAAACAAAGATAGGTTTTGCCAGCCAAACCAAGTGAAGCAAACAAATGAACTCAAACTGACAACCCTCATGACAGTAACTTCTAAGTTTTGAGAGTTAATCATGCTGCATTTTGACAGATCACTGATGAAATCTCTCAGATTTGCCTTGTCAGTCATTTATTAGCAGACATCTAATGAATAGCATATAAAGTAGGCTTGTTAAGTATAGTGCCTGCTGACAGTTCAATTTAAAAGTGAAGGGTATAGAAAATTCACTCCAGAGCAATTGTCAGTTTTTCCACAGGAAAAGCCTACTTTGTGTTAACAGTCTGTACAGGTCTGGTAGGAATGTTCTCCATCTGTGTGACCCTGGCTGCCACAGGGAAACCACAACATTTAGCAAAGAAATGGTCAAGCACCCACGCAAATATTACTGGAATTATGACATTACCATATTAATTTCCTTGCTTAGGAAAGATAATTAAAAGATACACCCTGAGGTGCATCAGTTATGTTTGAAACGGATTTTTTATTTTACTTTATTTAATGCCAATTAAAATATTGGCAATATTTTATTTTTGCCAATTTTTTATTTTACCTTATTTAAAATATGATTTATGAGAGGAATTATTATTCTCATTAATTTAAGCTATCTCTTTTGCCAACATAATACAGCACATAAATAACATCTAGCATCAAATTTACAACATAAAATGCATTTTTATGAGATGCTTCCTACTGACTTTGGAAACAAAGTATAACAAAACCAAAAAATCCTTGCTGAATGTTCAAACATTTAAGGACAGAGATTAAAGCAGATTCAAAGAAGACTCCATTGATATTTTTTGTATTGAAATATTTATCTTCTCACATACAAATACATAGGCCCATAAAAACCAGCATTGCTAAAAAGCACAGTAAGACAAAATGACTGAAATGCAAATAGAAAAGCTTATTATGAGAAACGGACAAAACACCAATTTTTTTTTTTAAATATATATTCTGAAGGACTACAGTTTTTGTGAAGGAACCTTACAGGTTTTCATTTGCAGTCTTCCAAGTTTTGGACTTATATTGGTTTAAAAAATTGAAACTCAACTAGTTTTACAATTATGTCTCTCAAACAGGATATCACACTCAGGGACAAGTGAGGCAAGAGCAGATCAAACATTTGCTGATGGGCAGGCCAGGCTAAAACTAAAGAACTTTTACCTCTCTTCACAAGGTGTTTTTCAATCCTTTTTGTTGTTTACCTGTTATTTGATAACCTTGTTATGGTTATGAACTCAGATGAATTGCTGTCCTTCATCATGACCTACGGACATGGCATGGGACCAGATAGAAGACTGGAAGTAGAGTAAAGGCACATAGACCAAAGGGGGCAAATGAAAAATACAAAAGGCATTTCAGCACGGCTTAAACTAGGCAGAACTACAACAGACCATAAGGAGATGCTCAGGAAGAGAAGCAGTCATTGTAAAAGCACAGTGATGGCCCTTCCATGTTGTGTTTTTTCAATAATCAGCTAAATTAAAATATTCTACAGTGGCTTCCTAAGAGGAAGAGCTGCATGGTTTTCAGACAGTGATAGGAAGATGTGAAGAATACTAATTTCCTACAAAGCATGAATCTTCAAAAGGTATCTCTTTCGTATAAGAAAGGAACAAAAAAGGGAGAAACTTTTAAAAGCCTATGTGGATTTGAAACTACTGTTTCTAATGACACGTTGAAAGGTTCAACACATGCAAAGAGTCCTTAATTCTAACAGTGATTCTAGTGGTGTTCAGAGATTGATTAAAAGATTTTAATCATGTTAATGTTAATCATGATTAGTAAAATAAAAATATACAATAGGTATAAGAGGTTTCATAGGCTGATGCTGTATATATAGATGTACTCAGGAAACTCTAAATCCAAGATTAAAAGAGAATATCTGGCCTAAGATGGGGAAAAAGTGTATATTTGGCAGTAAATTATTAACACCATTACTTAGAAACAGAGGAAAACAGCTATACATATAATTCAGTCTATTCAATTACTATTTTTTTGAGCAGTTCTGCCTGATGTCTGAAAATTATTAGCAGTTTCTTATCCATTTTCATACTGCAAATGAAACCCCGAGGTGACTCATGAGTCTGCAGGCCTTCCTAGTGGTCTAGGATTCCTTTCTGAAGCTCAGAAACCTTACTAATAGTAGTTACACCCTATTACATGTAATATTTTCAATATGGCTAAAATTTATGTATTTAATAAGTGTTTGAAGTAAGAATGGGGAAGGATATTTTATGTAACTTTAGCCAGAAAGTTGTATCTGAAGTTTTAATATAGATTTCTCCCTGCAAACACAGGGATATGTTGTATGAAAAACAGATGCTGAACAATAAGGCAATAAATACTGCCATGTAGAGAATCCAAATAAGTTTTAGCTGCTTCAATGCCCACAGCAGACTAAAAAGTGGTCCCCTGAAAAATTATAGATATGAATACTCCATGGCTTTGCAACCTCTACAATCAACAGCAGCGTGTACACTGCTGCCAAATTACACTTCCATGTTTAAATAAAGAGCGGCATTTTATATTCATTGGGAAGGATATGACTGAAACGTGGCAATTCAACATCATGGAGGCTACAATGTCTTTAGATCTAAGTATCTCTCATATCTCAAGCAGAATAAAACCCTGTGAGAAGTGAGATTGCAGCTATTTATTTGTAAAGGACTTAGTATGCTTCTGAGAACTAGCATCTAGTAACTCAGATCCTGAAGCTAATCTTCCTTCCCCCACGCAATCTTTACTCATACAGAGAGAAAAACAGTCCTTCTTCATACCTCTACAAGAACTAAATATGGATGAAGTCATAGCTGTGTCAAGACTTCAGTATGTGCTCCAATGAAATATGAATTACTTTTAAGAGGTCCCTTAGCACAGAAGCTCCTCAATTTGATAAAGAAATATTACAAAAAGTCCTCCTTCAAAAGGAAGGAAGATGTTGGCTCTGACTCTACCTTCAATTCAAAGGAATCCATCAATACATCCAGCTGCTCCACCAAGAGTCCATGAATGCTTGCCAGAGCAAGGCTTCCTGTGAAAAAGTCAAAAGACTGTTCAGGGACATCTGAATGAATCTGTTGTTTTCTGCAGGACTACCACCTTTGCCTACTGTAAAAAAGGAAACAGGTAAAGCCCTGTAACAATCAGTTACTTCCATAGAGTTAGAGCTGCTTGTGAAAAATATTGCTCTGTAATCTAAGAAAAGTAAAGTAAATTCTCCAGCATTTCAAACAGCAGCATCTGTATCTGTCTGCTATACATATTAGAAGTTCATAGAGGTAATTGCCTGTATCATTTGCAAACCTATAAGCTGAAAACAACGAGTTAAGAGAGATGTGTACCCAAGGGGGAAAAAAAGCCCTTTTAAAATGTTGTTTTAAAAAGAATACACATTTTAAAATAAAGAAGGAGTCATACAAACTTAATTGTATATAGAACTATTTGAAACACTTTGGAAGTTTCAATAAGCATTCACTGATTTCAAACAGAAAGACAGTCATCTGCAGAGTTGCTGATCTAGGAGAGGACCAGAAAAGTGACTGTCTAAATTCCTCAAAAAATTTAAAACCACCCAGTAAAAATTCCTGTGCTCACAGAAATATAAAAAGCAAACTGAATGGACATCAGCAGCCAACCTCGTAAGTATCCAAACAGTAATTTAAAAATCTATGAACTTCACTGCCTGAGGAGACTGCCAAAGTACAAATTCATTTGTTAAAACAAATACTTTAGACAGTTTGATAGCCAGATCTGTGACAGCTGTGACAGTCTGATAACTTAAAAAAAAGGGAACAAGAGAGAAATGGCACTTAATCAAACTTACAAAGAGTAAAACACATTTCCCTGCTTTGCTACTTTAAAAGGACTACAGAGGCCCCAAGTTTTTTACAGCAAATATATATTTCATCCTGAATGTTGGCATTCTGAGGGACAGACTTTCAGTGAAGTCTTTCCTTCTACAAATACTTGTTGCACCAAAAAGATGAGACTAAAATTATTGACTGTTGATGCATTTCAGAAAATCAAATAAACTGATGCAGCTGGGGTGGGGTGGCTGTATCCCATCCCTTCTGAATCAACAGCAGGTCTGAAAAGTCTCAACAGCCCAGACTGGTGGGACAGTTAAACTCTTCTCTTCCTTGAGAGACTTGCATGTTTTTAGACACGTGGCTACTATGACTTGATCACAAAATTGGGTATCAAAATAAATGACAGATTTGGGATCAGGGAGTTTATTTTGGTTTTGACCCACTTCAGACAGGTAGGAACCATGGGACTCACATAAGGATGAAAGAGATCTCCCTCCTCACCTGTCTTTCCAGGGCTCTGGCACTGAGAGCACTGAAGTCTTCTGCGCTGAGCCTGCAGCACCCCACAGCTCAGTCTTCTGCAGATTGAAATGGTTTAGATCAGCTTAACATCTTCAGTTCTGTACAGGGGTGCAAGGCATGTCACACAGGTGGTGACTGAAAAGTGTGACACATATGAACATGGTCTGGGCTGCCTACAACCCTCATCTTTGGGATACCTTGCAATCCTGGCATTGCCAGTGTAGGCCAGTAAAGAAAAGGAGCATGGGACACACACATACAAGCTACTACAAACTTAAGAAATATTACTCAAAACACTTAAATTATTACTCCTGGCTCTTTTGTGCACATTTCAATTTCCAGTTATTAATGGCAAATAATTACTGACACTTATGAGAAATTTGTGCAGAGAAAAACTCTTGAAAAATACTCATTCAGGTCCTTAGGTTCATTGTGGAAGATTTTAATTATTGCTATCACCACCGAGTGGGCTATAAACTGTAAATCCAGTTAACAGGAGCATAGAAAATGTCAGAACACTGAAAAACTGTTTTTCTTTCATGCTTACCTCCAAACTCAGACCTAGCAGTAATTTCAGGTTCATCACCTTATGATGGCTACCATAAAATAAGCCCCATCATACTTCAAACCATTCAAATGCATATCAAAATACAGATGTAGTGGAATAGCAGAGTAAATTGGTTTTTGTTACTCAGTCTGTGATGCCCTAGTTGGCAATAATGATAGTTATGGGATATTTTTCAAGACTTTGTCCCAAGAGTCTAAAATATGTATGGCACTAAAAACACCACTTCCCTTTCAGCCTTCATACTCTGCAAATCTTCTTCTGTACATCTCCATTCTAGTGTGTATCTAGTCACATTATGGTCACAACAGCTCTGCCAGATAGCTCAATTATTTAAGGAAAGCCATGCCAGTGTGTCTGCTTTTGCTCATATTTGTAATCCAGACTTATTTATTTTTTTTAGATAAAATATACAAGCACCAAATATCCCATTCAGCAGCTTCAGTCATTTGCAGACAACTGATTTACTTGTGGATTATACCAAACTACTCAGGGAAACAGTGCTTCATAGTTTAAATGACTTCACGTGGATATTGCCAAGTGGATAAACACGACATATTGTTTGTTTCTGGTTTTAGACCTGTTCCTGTCACCTTTCTGGTTTCTATGTTTTCCTTTCAACAATGAAGTTCAGCTACTTTCACCATGTTGGCTGTTACTCATATTTGGTTACCCGCAATGACAAATACCGCTCAACTATGCCTCCGTAAAGCTGTCCATGTAGGTTTTGTAACAAAAGCAAAAAAAAGTTCAGAGATAAATGATTTAGTCTCTATGGCTCTTGGAAGTTGGTCAGCCTTTGACTGCTGAAAGATTAAAGGAAATGCATCTTGCTCTGAGTAATGAGTGAGGAGGGAAGAATCTATTTCTTAAAAGTAAAATGTTACCTAAACTATGGATCAGCTCGAGGGGTTTCAAGATGCAGCTTTGAAGGAATTTGATAGATTTCACCTCATTGGCTGACCAATTTATTTTCTGCCAATGTTTGTAAACTGTACTGCCTGGTGACTGATGATGCCAAGGGCAAACAATGAACAGAGAATAAGAGAAGAGATGAAAAGAAGCTCTGCTGGCATAATGAGAAGAAATGGTCCTTCATCATCCTATCAGGCCTATGGCTCTGCAAGTTATAAATCACTGTCCTCTGCCTCACAGCCTGGGATAAGCACAGCAAAATAAATTCATTAAAACAAAGCATTCCGAGTGCTGCATGTATTTTGATGTGGTAACAGGTTTGTTTTCCTGACAGCTTTACAGAAATGCCTCTTTTGTTGGACTTATTCCATGCAGAAATAAACTGCATGGAGTTCATGATATACATTAATATCTATGCAACAAGAAATGTGAAACACACTTTATTTGATAGTGTAAATCAGTTTCAATACCAGTTTGAACTAAACAGTGCTTTTTCATTGCCTCTATGCCAGACTCAGAAGATAGGAGCATTCTACTGGGTCTCATTTCCTTTTGAATAATTCAAACCAAATGAAGATTGGTTTATGATTTGCTGCAGTTTGAGTCCCTCAAAGTAAGTTTAATAAGAGAGTTACTGACTTCACTTGTCTGTTTTGCAATCAGGATATTATTAAAATGAACTGTAAAGAGGGCTCTGGACCTTTAACTTTTACTATTAGGGAAGAATTGCTCTTTGATGTGATTCATATAACACTGTTATTTATACATACCTATATATATTTATTTATTTACACGTACTAATTAAAGAGATTCTTTAATTACTGGTGATAATGATCAGCTCTTCATTGAATGGTGTATATCAAACCATTTATCCCTCCCCATGAACAGACCCTTTTTTGTATCATTTCTCATGGTTCCCTTGCATTCAGAATTGCAGTCTGTAAGTGAAAAGCAGTTTCAAGGCAAATTGTCTTGACATTAGCTCTTGTTTATATTGCAATATGATTTGTGCATATATCCATCAAGTAAACCTAAAATTAACTGCTTCGGCAAAATTTCTCAGGAAACCACCCTCATCATGGTAAAATGTATCTATCATACTTATGATTTCTCATTTCGTATGTCAGGAAAGAATTAAACACTGCTGTAAGGACATTTAGTTTTCTTGTGAAATAGCTATCCTGTGTGTATTTGATTTAATCTGAAGCAAAAGACAAAAGAAACTCAATGTGTGTGCTCATAAATCATTAACACTGACTAGCAAAACTCCTCTGTCATTAAGCACCCATAATAATATTTAAATTCAAATAAAAATGTTTGACAATTCAGTTAGATTTTTCATAAGAAAATACATAACTAAATTGCTTATAATATAGGAATTGAGAGAAAGTTGAGAATAGGTTGTAAAAAGTCTACTAAAACCACAAAGCAATTGGTAAACACATTCTTACATGTTGGTTTGGAATATACTGTAATAATATTAACATTTTATACTATGGGTATCCCTATAAAATCCAAAAAATCTCTGCTGACCCACACTGAAACTTGTAGTAATGCAGGCTTCAGAAGCACACATAAAAAATACTAATCTTTCAGACAAACTGTGCCAAATCACCCAAAGTTTTAGGAGGATTAGATGGAAAATATTCAATCTCTCATAAGCAATCAATTTTTTACTGCATGACTGTCCTTTGGGTAGCTACTTCTTCATTTAGTTACTTCCATTTTATTTTGCTCTAATTGTTTTAATTGAAATGGAAATAACATTGCTAATAAACTACTAGCTCTGGGCTTCAGATTACCTGTGTTCCCAGAGGACTTTTGAAGTTCAAATATGGGTACTTGTTCTAAAAATATCTAAATATGGTGCACCAGGGGTCACAAGGTCTGAAGCAGAGCTGTCTACACAAAGACTACATTACATTATATGATGCAAGTGCCTGAGTTAAATGTTATTTCTGAAGGGAGGGTGTGAGCCCAAAATGTACTTACCTACTAAACACTTCTCCCCACTCCAGTGGGCTCTCCTCTGAATAACCAGGAGCGACAAATAGAAAACTTAGTCCATAAGTGCAATTAGGTCATAACTGACTGAAATCATAATGCCTGTAGCAGACGTTTGTTGGACACAGAGCATAGAAGTGTGCACAACACTAGCACAACAGAGAAGCATTAACTCAACCCCTTTCAAAGAATGAAGTAATTTCAGAAAGCAAGCTGGTTACACAACTTTGTGATGAGTCACTACCTTGAGCAGCACTAAAAATTCCCCTTGCTACAATGATGCCCCATAAAGTCCAAAAGCCTAGTAGTGCGATGGCTAAAATCACTGGATGGAGAGTGGGCAAAAGAGGTGGACAGCTACGTGGTGCAAGTGAAAGGGAGGAGAGAGAAGGACAGAAGTTATCTGCAGGTTCTAAGAAATCTAAAATGCTTAATCGCAGTCTCTAACGTACAAGATCAGCGTGCTAACCAGCAACCCGCAGGAGGAAACCTGGCATGGCTGTGTCTCTCTGAATTAACAGATTCACTCTGGAGAGAAACACTTAACTCAGAGGCACACAAAACCTGTGGAAAGCTTCAAATGTGGGGAGACTTATGAGATGTTAGTGGGCATCTCACAGAAGCAAAAGTAAAACATTGTTAGAGCTCCTATGAGAGATAGATAATGTCCAACAGCATGGGTTATTTCTATATCACTCCCCTTCTAATCCGAGGGTAAATGTTTGCCAGGATACCAGCAATCTCGAGTTGATTGTAATCCAGAGAAACAGAACAGAAACACTTTCATACAGTTATGTAAAAACAGTTGCTTCCTCAAGACTAGGAAAGGCTGGGAGAAAAATCAGTGGGAAAATGTAAATAGAAAAATGTGTGTGAATCTCAACACAAGCTACTTACTTTGGGATATTTGGAGGCCTGATCTCATCAATCATAGTTCCCCCACCACAAAGGGATAAGTGTAGTCCAAGCTGTTCTGGTTCAGTACAAAGTAATGAACAGCTGTTAGAAGTACAATAAGAATTCATCATGAATTGAAAAGAAGAAAAAGATTAAAATTAAGAGAAATTAAATATTCTAAAGCAAATTGAGAAGGGTGGGAAAAAAAGAATGAAAGGAAGCCTTATGAAAGCGCAGAGAACCAAAGAAACATCCCCAGTGACTTAGGATCTTTAGCAGGTGGCAGCAAGATGCTAATAAAGACAGAGTGCATGATAAATAGCACCAAATGTTTAAAGTTCAAGTATGATAGCTGAAAACCATATCAAATTTCCCAAACATACAAGTCTTGTACTGCAAAATAATCACCCATGCCCCCAGAGCCAGGAGTGCTGCACCTCCTCACTCTTCCCTGCAGCATAGGAGGTGCAATCTGGTGTCCAGGCAGAGGGCTCCCATCATCACACAAAATCAGTAGGGCATGGATGGGTTGTGAACACAGTTAGCTGTGGTTTTCTCCCTCCATGATCCTCTTTCCATGACTGGGAACTAAGGAAGTAGTTGTGTGATGGATAGGGAGTGAGGGGTTGCTCTGTGGTAAATCATTTTGAGGTTTTTGTTATGTTTCTGGTGTAATTTTAAAGCAGGGGAAGAACCTTAGGAACTATTCTCATTTTATTAGGATGTTTGCATAAATACTGAAATATCTCACTAAAAACAATGGGTCTGTATAAGAGTATTACTGCTGTGAGCAGAAAATCATATTAATGGCATGGAGGCATCTGCTTATAGAGGTGGCACTAGAAAATTATATATTCGTATAACAAATACATGAGACTAGAGAGCATAGTTTAAATACTTTCAAATTAGATAGACTGTTTTCTGCCTACGTGAGTGGAATCTAAACTACTGAACAATCTAGTTGGCCTTTAAGTTATTGTACCAATCAAGACAGAGCAATTTTCCTGCTCTTCAGTAAAAAATAATAGCCTGGCAGGCTAGGACTCCATCACCCCTCCTGGGCTGATTAAGAACTTACCTCTGTATGGTATTGTTACTCTTCTCAGCTGGAAAAAATGCAAAGGGAATAAAATATGATATCTCATTTTTCTGCCAGGTTTGATACTCCAGATCATCCAAGTGTGTTTTCATAAAGGATTATCCACATACTTCTTTATTTTATGAACAAAAATCTGTACGAAGAAAGCTGTTTTCTTATTCTTCTCACCATGGATGAGTTCATCCAGAAAAATTATATGTAATTTCCTGTCTAATAGATTGCTTCCCAATTATATTTCTGACCCTTCACAGAAAAGGATTTTCATTTTTCCAGAGGAAGGAAGGAAGGAGGGAAGGAGGGAAGGAGGGAAGGAGGGAAGGAAGGAAGGAAGGAAGGAAGGAAGGAAGACAGATGACTTGGAACTGAGGTGACCTCCTTACCATACAGGGGACACAGAATTACTGTAATGTAAATAACTTTGTGCCATCCACACATCAGACACCTCTCCCCACACTTTTAGCTATTCCAGACCTAGATTCCACCTACTTACATGCTTTATGTCTATTCAATGATCCACATCTCTCATTTCATTATGAAATCAGAGAGAAAAAAATGAAAATTATGGTCCTAGTAAGAATCAGAAAGAACACCTTCATGAGTGCAAGGAATGCTCATTTAACACATTTGGAAGAAGTACTTCAAGAAATCTGGCTTTAGAGGACCCACAGCACATTCTTTCCTACATTTTATTCCAACTTCCAGCATCTTTTCAATGAATTTTATGAAAATTTCTAACCTCACAAGGAGGGTAATCATCAAATAACACCATAAAACATTTTCACTAGCTTTCCTCAAGTAACAAAAGAAATACTAAAACAACAGAAATGTGTTTTTCCCCAGTGCTTTACTTATTTAAAAGTATTTCTTGTTCCGTGTAAAAAGTGATATAAAAGTAGTATTTGGAGGATGGGTTTCTAATTCCATCAGACAGAAAACACCAAGGCTCACATCAAAATCTGGTATTTTCAGGTTTTTCTCATAATTTATGTATGTTTAGATATACGACTGAAGTTAATGGCACAGCGTTATGAATCAATATTAACTAAAGTGAAAATTAAACAATTAACATTAGGCCAATAGTATGATACAAATTGGAAGGTAAGTTTTTATGCAACAGGAAAAGAAAGAAAATTACTTTTTAAAAGGACTTCAAATACGTTTTTGAAATAAATTAATACAATTTTAAATCCCATCAAACTGTAGGGATTATTTTAAATTAATCTTTTAAAATCCACTTTTAAAAATCCTTCTAGATGTAATCTATGGTTGAGATAAAAACCCAATTTCATTTTATTTTTTTCAGTTGTTTATTTTCCTGGCAAAACAGACTATTCTATTTTAGATCACATGAGCTGCTATTAGAGTCAATGAATAATGATATTTCTTATGCAGCAGGGGTTTAGTCAGTCCGCATCATCTGTGGTTTATCCAAGGGGATTAACCATTTATAATCAAATCCAAGTGGATTAATCATGCCCTGGATAGGCAGACTCAGAGCTGGCTCTGTGCAGAGCCAGTCCAGGTCGTCTGGGCTTCTTAGGGTAGGTGTGGTGCAACAAAGGTACTGCTCTGTTTCCAGACCACATCATGTACAGGAAAAGGTTCATCTCTTCTGCATTGCGCAGAACTTATCAAGCCACACTCAAAGGCCCCAGCTAGTCATATTCACTGCAAATTAGTTATCTTGAGCCCATGAAAGTACTGAAAAATATAATGCAGGGACATGGGTGGGAGCATGAGATCAGCTTGGCTGCTGCAGGTTTCACCAGTCCTCCTTCAGATGCTTCTGCAGCTCAGAGCAGCTGTGCATAAAGGACAGAGACAAACCTTGGTTGCTGACTAACGAAATACTGGCTACATTTGTCGTGGAACTCATAACATAACTTAGAAATTCAGTGTTTGTTTTGGTACTGTCCTCTCTCATTAAGTGACATAGTCAAATTCATGAAGTATTACACTCAGGTATAACCTCGATGCTACGGGAGCAGAGCACTGGGGGCTTTACAGGCTGGGTGCCTCTGAGACAGCTCTGCATTACGGCTGTAAACAGAGCAAGCCTGAGCTCCATGTCCTGAAGTGAAAGACAGAAGTCTTCCTGAGCTTTATTCCTTTCCTCATAGCTGTAAAAAGGGCTACCTACAAAATCTGTCACGATCTTTAGCTCTGCTCTCATTTTCTGCACTGGCCTTCGTATGATGATTTCGAAGGGAAGAAAAAAAGCGAAAAACCAGGTAAGAAATAAGAGTTAAGAGGAAAAGCTCATTTATGTAGTTGTTTCATGTAGAACAAGGCAATTTTCTTGTTGGCTTACAGCAAATATTTTTTCATCACTTTCCTTATGTGCAAAACATCCCTTTTGGCTACAAAATCTAGGTAACAGCTGAAGGTGAAGCATGAGTTCAAAGACTAACAGGAATATAAAGCCATTTGAATTCCACACAACAAAAACACGCAGTTTGCTAACAAATCACAGATCACAGACACAGGAAATACTTTTGTTTAGCTTAACAAAAGCCAGTCAACTACACGGTTGCATGGGTATGAAAATAAAAGCCTACATCACTTTACATATGAAAGACAAAGAAAATTTGGCTTTTTCATTGCTTCACAGAAATTATTAATTATTTTTAAAAGCCTAAAAAGGAAACAAAATCCTTACCTGTATTGTCCAGGTCTTCGTAATAAGCAAACTTTTATAGAATGTACTTAAAAGCATTCTTGATTATGAAAAAAACAAACACATAAATGCAGATTTTGGAAACCAAGTGACTCCCTTACAAAGTTTCACCAACAAGCCTGAAATCATTTACGGGTTCAGACATAAAAGGGATCTTAGTAGCTGTAATTGCATATTTTACAACAGTCTAACTAAAGCCCACATCTATTATATATACTGTGTTTTTTACAGTGAATGGACATAAATCAACCTAGGGAAAAGCAGGCAGTCCATTTCCTCTCTCTACCTGCTGACTCTACAGCCAACAGCTTGAGGAGAAGGCAGTTTCACAAGACAGAAGAATGATAGATTATCTGAATTTCTATTTCTGCACCTTTGCACTAGACTGACTTTTCTCACACATGCTTGTAGCTCTCCCAGTAATACCAGTGCCTGTACTAATAAGGGTGGCATTGATACAATGATACAATGCATGGTTTGATGTTCCTGATCACTGTGACCACCTAGACTGTGCCCAGCATATTCTATTGGTAGTGAACGATTTACTTCTCCAGGAAAGATCAACTCTTGGCTACTGAGACCTTCACCTCTCTCAGCTCTGGGAAGATAGACACCCTACCTGGGGAGAGCAGTCTCCTGCCTGTGCTTTGGCACTCCACATACCTGCCCTGCTGGGGGACAGTGATGCTGTGGCTGCTCACAGACAGACAGACAGACAGCTGTGCTGTGCACACTGGTGGACATGGGTAGCTGCAAGTTAGCTCTGGCCCTGAAACTGAGAGAGAATTCGGGTGACCTGTGGTTGTGTTAATGAGACCTGACAAAACATGGGGTATTTGAAGTGGGGCACTTACTTCCAGAGCAGAGCAGGGCTGGCTCCAGACATCCAGGAGTCCAGGCAAAGACAGTTATTCTGCCTCTTTACACCATCTGGAAAGATGCATTCACCTCTACCTACTTTGCAACCAATTACTTCAGAATGAAAGTAAATGCAGTACTCCTGCGTATTAACAAAAAGCAACCTGGAATTTCACCTCTGATTCTTCAAGCAACCTCAATGCCAGAAAATAAAAAGCATGATGCTGCCCTAAATATTACAGCCAGGTACATCACACAGAATGAAATAATTTTTTCTAATGGTACAAATGCACACCGGTTCTCATTATTCCCAAGTAATGATGGAACAAACTCACCAGGATCAGATGGAAAATTAATAGTGTGTCTCAGGTTTTTTTTATATATTCCCTGACACAGAGCTGAAAGTGAAAACAAACAGATAAAATGAGAGAATTTCTGAGAAATGAGAAACTGGTGTACCAAACATGGACTACTAGATGCTCCCAAGGAGTTTCATGGGGCTACCAGTTGCCAACAGGGGGTTGGACTCAAGGTAGCGTTTCTTGCATCATGTTTCTTGCATCTGACTTGATAGATAGTGAAACTAAATGAAGTATCTCAAGATACTGCAGAAACAACTGACTGAAAAGGAATTAAGTGCAGAAAGGACCTAATTAAGAGATGTTCCCAACAAAATTTCTGCTCCAGTTACTCAACTAATAATAACTTCGGTAATGTAGGGTCAAGAAACGAAGACATTGTCTTTAAGCACAATGTGGACTCAGCATTCAACGGGATATGGGATATCTCCTTTAACTTGGAAAGAACATTAATTTGAATTTAGATTTCTCATAGTCTGTTTATGGGAATGTTAGTACAAGATCCATATAATAGTTTAGGCTGGTGGGGACCCCTTAAGGTCATCTAGTCCAAGCCTCTGCTTAGTAGAACTAACTTCAAAGGTTGTTCAGGACTTGAGGCAGAGAAGTTTTGAAAACCTGTAGTGTGCAGATTCTGCAGCCTCTCTGAGTAAGTTATCCCAGCTTTTAACCACTCTCATTGTGAAGTATTTTTTCTTACCTCTAATCTCAATTTTCTTTGTTAAAACATGTCAAAATTGTAACTAGTGCATCTTTCTTCTTTCACTGTTCACGTCCAAGTTAAAACCCTCATCCTTTCTATTCAGGTAACCCTGAATTTGGGCTCCTCGCATTCATGATCAGCCTAACCATTAAACTAAAGCCAATCTCAAAATGTTTATTCATTGCTAATTTTTTTTGTAATTTCCATTTAGTTGGCAAGTTATTAACTTCACTACAAATTAACTACTGCATCTGGATGATGGACTTTGCTATTTTTGTACTACATTGCTTGTAATATTGTATGATTGGAAGATTTAGATGCCAGGTCAGTGTCAGATCATTCCCCTATTCATCAGAAATTGTGCTTGTTACTGAATGAAAAACAAGCCTAGGAAATTAAAGTTTTCCTGCTTCTGTACCTTCATCCTGATACAGCATAACTGTCATTGTATATGGAAAAAAGAAAATAAAACAAATGCCATACACCTCTGCTGAAAGCAAGTCAAGGGCAAGAAACCTTAGTGGTGATTTCAGACTCTAAGTGCTCATATGAATATTATGCCAACACTTCTTATAAAAAGTAGAAGTAAAGAAGCTAATTTTTAAGTTATGGACAATGAAATGTCATTCTCTTTTCTTCCATTTAAAAGCAAGATTATTCTTGACCTTTGGAGAAACTCAAAGTTCATTGTAAAGGAAAACTTAGTAGCTGCAGCTTGCACAAAGCTAAACAAGAACAAAGCCATTCTAGTACAATAAGTCCAATTTAATATATGTTCCTCAAGGACTTTTGGTGTCACTTGCCACATATTTATAGGTGTCTTACATTAAAAAATTTATAAACAAGATATTTTCTTAATTTAAAAAAAGTTCTTTTACAGTGCAAGGAAAAAAGTAAGTTATCTCATTGCAATTCAAATTCAGAATTCAAGAATAAGTTTAAAAAAACTGCCTTTGTCTCCTTGAAAAATTATAAGACCAGGTTCTTATACAGAAAATTCAAATGATGGTGGTGTTTTTCAGTGGTGACTGAGAAGTAATTAAGTAAGATAAACAAAGTTGAGCATTATACAGTAAATTTTTCAAAGCATATTTTTACTTAACTGAATAAATGAGAAATTGGCTTATACCCCTATTTGCCCTTGGTTCTATCTACATGAATTTTGAAAGGTGAATTTCCACAAAAGAGCTCTGCAGCCACTAACATTCACTGATAAAATGATCAGCAAATCTGCAGACAGAAAATAACTTCCTATACTCAGACAGAGGAACGTTTTTGGAGTAACAAACGGTATTTTTGGAGAGTTTTGTGGGAAGCATTTCTGGTATTTTGTTTTCTTTTTGTAGTTGAGGTATGGACCAGCACCCCAAAAGCCCTGTGATGCTTATGTAGCAATGGCTACTTTTGAAGGGCTTCTGGAAAAGAANACCACTTTTTTGTGAACAAACCCCCCCCCCCCAAAAAAAAAAAAAAAAAAAAGCATAGAATTTCACAGAATAGCTGAAGAAATCAGAAATGCATCCCTGGTCCATAATGCAAGACTGAAAGAAAAATAAGATGTGTTTAAATTGATTGATAATGGCAAGATAGAAAATGAGATGAAGACAACAAAAGAGGTGTTAAATAAGTTAAAAAATAGAAAACAAAGTAGAAATATATGAAAGCAAATGAAGAATGGAAGAGTGAATTAAATTATCAGAGCAGGAAAAATCATGAAATGCAGAGTAAAAAGATAAAAATTAAACAGCATAAAGACTATGAAGCAGTAATAGGAAGAGATGTAATGGAATCTGCTGTATAGAGTAATAAAAAAGCAGAAGGAGGATATAATTTGGAAACAGATCAAGTGTTTAACTTTGTAAATATTACTTGTTTACAAGGAAAATGGTAATTTACACCTCATATTAAGAGAAGATTTGACTATACCTTCAGTTACAGTATAATGCTAGAATCTTCATTTTTCATGTAAAAGATTCTGTAAACTAAAAACATAATAAATAAATAAATAAATAAATAAATAAATAAACCTCCCAACAAATCAAAACAGATGATGGTGCTCTGAGTTGCTCCAAAAATATTACCTGTGCTCTTGTGGTATTTGGTGAGTACACGCACAGGAGTGCATGGAGATATATTTATTTGGCTTTTAAAAATCAGTTTATATTAATTCATTCAGCTATATGTAATCTAATCCTGAGGTTTAACCTTGAAGCTACTCACTGTCCTCAGACAAAAAAAATAAACTATTGCTACTTGTGTTGTGCAAGGAGAAGGAAGTCAGGCTGCTGCTGTATGCCTTCTAACACAGAGCACAGACTAGAGGGCAGAAGACCTAAATCTGCTGCAGTGAAATGGAAATGTCTTGGAAAGAGGTGAAAAACTGTCAGGGACAAAGAAACCTGGAGAGGAAAGGGAACTCAATGAACTGGCTAATTCAGTGTCCTTACAATCATCCCGAGGTCTGACCTTTACGACCATTGCATCTTAAAGAATTCTTTGGAGCACTTGTCTGGCCCCATTTATTATCATTATTGTATGTTCTGTAACAGCAGCAAACATGAATCAAGTGTATTTAGTAGGATATGCTGCATAAATGAGGAGAAGAAAGTTTCTTCTGTTGTGAAATAAGAGTCACAGTAATCCTTGCAGAGAGAAGCAAACGCATGGCCTGAAAGTAACCAACCTGAAGTCATTACAGATTAGCTTTAAGAGTTTTTAATGCAATAAACATTATGCGATTGTTATTGACTCACCCATTTCATTTTTTAATTCCTTCTGTTAAAATGGTTTCTAAAGTCTAAATAGAAACAGTAGCTCTTTTCATAGCACCTGTGTAATCAGTGTCTTAGGTACCAGGGTAGCTGGCAAGCTAGGAAGGAAAGAACAGGAAAGCAAGGAGAAGTAAAGGTAATAGGAAATGTCTTTTGTGAACAAAAACCTGAAATACCACTGCAGCCACTACAGGGATATTGACCTTTGAAATAAAGAAACTGCAGGATAATTTTCCTTTTGTATCCCACCCCATCTATGGCAATATGAATGTCTACATTTATGGACACAAATCTTCTCACTGTATATTAATCTCTTTTTACCACAATTTCCTGTAACATCTGCCTATTTGTCCTTAGATTCTGAATGTCTTCTATCAGTCCTGATATTTTATTGAATTTTTGGCAGGTGTCTAGGACATCATAGATAATGACAGAGGTTGTAACTGCTTATCCAGTTAGTGGGTTGCTTAAATACTGGAGTGTGTAAAACAGCAGTATTATGCTGGTTCAGAACAGTTGGCATTTAAGAGACATGATCTTCTAGTATTGTAAGACCCTTGTAAAGCTCAGGTGAAAATATGTTCAGTGGATATGATCTAGATCTATAAGCCTGAGCAGCAAGTGCAATATCTAGCACATGAAAATATCCTTAAAAGATGAGGAAAACAGGCTAGTGTGTATTACATAAGACCAGTGTAACTTCCATCTATAGTTTCATGACATCTACTGATGCAGTGTCAGAGACTAAACTGTGAAAGAAGGAAAGAGTACTCCGAATAATGAAATGCTGTTTATAAGCGTGGTCTCATTTTGTAAGGAAGACATGTGGAAAAGACAAATAGTTTAACTATGACTCATAGTCAAAGAGATCATGACTGGAATTACAGGTAATTATAATTTCTGAGAAGTTCACCCCTGAGTTCGGACAAAGTGTCAAGGACTCTTGATTAGCAATCTGCCACCTTTATAATGTTGTAGAAGGCACAGGAAGCAAAGAGGGCAGTCAAATCAACCTTCATTAAGCTGGTATGCTTAAGCTTACAGCTCTTGTATAAATAGAAAATTAGGATAAATTACCAAGAGCCAGTGTTCTGCCAGAAAAAAAAACCAGTCTCAACCACTTTTGCTGGCATAAAACTTCAACAGTGTTTTAATCCATATTAACTGTCTGTGCTATATTGTAAGTTTATGTCCCTCAAGCAGATGGCACTCCAATTACTCATAGTTGTAATAGACTTCAGAGAAAACTAACGTGAGCTAAGTTTTAAGCAACAAAGCAAATTTTTAAAATTGCCTTCAGTTGGTGAGCTAACTCTGGAGGACTTCTTAATCCTTCTACCTGTATTCTTGTGGAAACTCTTTAGGTCTCTTTTTATGGCATATTGTTTCCTCATTACATTGTCAGATATGTTTTCATTAAGCTTGAGACAGAAACATCGAGCTGCACAAATCACAGTCTGTCTCAGATACAGATAGGTTTAGAACAAAAAAAGAAGGAAGATATTGTAACTCAAAATGTCTTTCTTAACTAGGATATGTGTCTTAGAAAATATCTAGTCATCAGACTAGAAAGCTGTTTTAAACTTTTTTCCTTTGCATCCTAAATACTTACAGGTCTTAAGGACCAGTAGCAGGAAATATTTTTGGTCCAGGAGCACTGAATTAAAATCTGAATTTGAACCTGCAAAACTTAAGGGAAGCGATATTCACTTCTGATGGCAATGTTTAGTACATCCTGTTAATACTCTATGTGTTGGTTTCTTATGGACACCAAAACCCAAGTTTTGAGAACTCTCATGGTTATATTTTTGCATTGCAAAATTAGTTTCCGAAATGTGATATGTGTAAATCTCTCACTGATAAAGTAATAAGACAGAAATCTGAAATGCACAATTCGGGTTGAAACAGGTCAACTGAACCAAAACAAAGAAGATCTGGTTCCAGTGACATTTTCTGTTAGAGCTTAGAAGTGATGGTGAGTAAAGAAATATTAAAACTCTATGGTTTTCACTGATGAACGTTGCTATAAGATATAAAGAACCGAGCAGTCTGTGCCATACTGGAACAACATTTAGGTACAGGTCATTCTCATGTGGAATCTCCTTTTTCTAAGTGGAGCTGATTTACGAAGGGCAGGAGACTCCTTAAGGACAGGAAGCATTATTTAAAAAGCGTTCTTTTGGAATTTTTAAATCAATGGATTAAAGATGAAAGCTAAAAAATGCATTTGAAAATGTCTGTGACTGAGAAGAAAATTTTCTCACCTAATGCATCAGCTTGTGCAAGTTCATCACAGAGACAGCCTACAGGGGTAAGGAGATATTTCAGTTGGTCTGAACCACTGTGATAACCTGTTCACAGAGCAAAACTGTGACAATACAAACAAGTTTCTCAGTTTGTAAGTCTTGGTAAAAAATCCATGAAGCTGATTATGTACAGCTTAGCGTTAGCCCACAGCTACTGATCATAGTAAATGTCATTAACTCACATCCTCTAATAACAGAACGGAAGGATGTGTATGCCACACTGATCTTCCCTGTGTTAAACCACAAAGAAGTTCCATAACCTTTTCTGATTTATGACATAGAAAGCTCTAATTCAGACTTATTCACCAGAAAATGGGCTAATTACCTTCCTTGTAGCCTTGAAGCATAGAGCTATTTTTTTAGCAAAAAAATGCATACTTCTGCATTTAAAATTGTGTGACCATCTACATGATGTCACACTCTCCTATCAGACCACTGAAGTGTCTAAAATTAATAATCTAGTTTCAAATAAGTCTGAATTGCTTTGCAAAAGTAGCTAATACCAAATTTAATAGGTATTTGATCAAATTTGAAATCAAAGCATTAAATTTAAATGCCAGATTCTCAGCAAGCATAAATGAAGGCATGAAAACTTATATAAGATGACTACTAGGCTTTTATTCTTATTCTTAAGCACTGGTACCTGACACTAAAAATGCTTTGTACTTTTTTCCCCTTTACCACACTGCAATTGTTTTAAGCAGGGTTAACTTATCAATGAAGCTATTGCTGCAGTATTATCCTGATTAAAAAAACCAAGAACAATCACTCATCTTTTTAATCTCCTTTCTTGGTAACATAATAAGTAGCTATAGTACAATATTTTTAAGCAGAGAAAAAAGTAATTTAATCATCTCTGTGAATTTTATTCACTGAATGGTAGTGGATCTGCCAGTCTTATCATGTGTGTTTTCAATTGTCCTTTCCCTGTTTTTTTTTAATGTACGTGTTCTTTTAGTCTGTGTACTAGAGAGACACCAAGTTTACCTGGTACTCTTAACACCAGTAGTCGTGCCATGTGCCATCTAGAAGGTCATTTTTTCCCTGAGTCTTGCAGAAATATCCAGAGTTTTTTTTCTGTGGTGTGACCAAATTCTGAAGGTCAACATTATAGCAAGTATAAACACTGTGCAATAACTGGGAATTCTTGCATGCTGCTTTTCCACTAAGTCATTTACAGGACTTTACAGTCTTACATACTCCCAGCAGGTTAACATTTTACCTTTCTTTTATTTTGAAGGCCACTTCAAGGAAGTTTGCCATTTCCTTTCAAATTCACTTTGGTTAATCAAACATACCCTGGGAAAGACAGAATAAAAAAAAATATTGCTTTTTTTTACTGTCCTGTCAAAGTTTATATTTTTGAGATTTCAAACACTGTGAAATGATCACTCCGGATAGACATTCTGAACATTGTTAAAAGTAGGGTCAGTTTGTTTTCTTCAGTTGGGTAGATTTTTCTAAGCAGCAGGCATGTTCTGTTGTTTCAGATACAAAGTCTGTTCTCTTCTGCTACTCACACGAAGAAAATTACAGTTCTTTATTCCTATATGAATCCAGAAGGTTCAAATTCACTATATCTTCAGAAGTGCTTCTCATTTTTTTGCCATTAAAATCTTCAAAATATAATTTTCCAGCTTGACAGATAGGTTTTCATTGCACTTGGAGGTTTTGGGGTTTCTTTAGAAACTATGTACACACATGACAGTCAGATTTATCTCAGCTGCAGAGATTCAAAATCAAAACATTTTGAAAGCATTTTCTCCAACCAGGGCATAGTACAGAATATCATTAAAATAAGTTATGGAACTATGTAATGGTGCATTTTGTCTAATGGTAGAGAATAATTAAGCTATAAATACATGTTTAGATTATATTAAGTGGCATATTTTCCAGTTGATGCACAGGAAATTAGCCTTAAAAGTCCTATTAGTGTTAAGTGGAAGCTTTATTACCAAGTCTGTTTGCATCACTTTAAAGGTTTATCACTTATGTTAGAAGTAGTCATGAAATTCAGTGAGAGGGAAATTGTACTTTTCTCACCATATAGATGTCAGAGTTGAAAAAAAATCATTATCTGACAATATTCATCACGTTAAAGCATAATTTGTAACTTCTGCTACAATAATTCATATGTATTAATTTGTCAGGTGCAACATAACTCATCCTATTGATTTGAGACAGAGGGTAGATTGAAGCAACATACTATCAACCACGTAACAAAATACTAGAGCCAGCAGCTTCAGGATCCAAATCTGCTTCTTATTTCCATTTCTTTTGTTAGATGTATGCAATCAGAATGGATGGATACCAGGGTGGATATGTCACTTTCTGTTTGCCTGTTGGCCTGTCAGAAATTATCACAATTTTTGCAAAAATAGCACCTGTGTAGACGAGAGATTGTCTGCCCAGAGCAGAGCCAAAATCACAAGTCTCTGCCAGGGAGCTTGCACAAGTCTGAGAGAGCAATTGCCCCTTTTGTTTAAACCATAGTAAGAATCTTCATAGAGAATAATCTCAGGTCATCCACTTATATGGAGTTTTTGTATGTACAGCCATGAGATGCAAGTATGAGATTTCAAAATCAAAATTAATGGAAAATGGGAAAAGAAATAAATATATATTATACTAAAGCAGGTAAAAATGAAGCAAGAAAATGCACATATTTTATTATTCATGCCCTGAATAGTTCCTTTATCTTGAAGAGGGACATCAAGAGATACAGGTTCCAAATATGACAAGCCAAATGTAATTATATGTTTCTTACCATAACAGTCATGCAAATGAAGCACCTATGCCTATGGAGAAAAAAATAAAAAGTCTAGCTTTAAAATCTACCTTTTACAAAGTAATATTTAAAATGCATAAATCAAAAACTTAATATATACAACACTGATACCATGAATAAACAGCCACAACCCCCATTATTTATTGGAAAACAAATAAAACCACATAAACCCAAAAACAAATAAAATATATGTAGCAGTGTGTTCAAAGTTCAGATTTTTCTTTTTAAAACAGCTGTACAGGCAGGTCTATAATAAATTCCTAGTGCATAAGCCTGCTTTTAGATCACATTGGGGCTCTCAGTTGTCAGGATGAAAGTCAACAGAAACACAAGTTTTTATAATTATTGTCTTTAAAGAATATTGTTTTAAGAAAACAAGTCATAAATAAGAAAAAGTCATAAATAAATTAATTCAAGAACTTTTTACATTTCTTTTTGGTCGTTAGAGTTTCTAGCTAGAAAAATGCAACTTGAAGTTGTTAGCACTTCACAATTCTATGGAGTCTGCACAAGTCATTAGTCTGAATGTCCCCTTGCTAACTTCCTGTTGTGCTGAGGAATAATGATATAGGGCTTCCTATCACT
Organism: Gymnorhina tibicen; assembly: GCA_013399875.1. NCBI lineage: Eukaryota > Metazoa > Chordata > Aves > Passeriformes > Artamidae > Gymnorhina > Gymnorhina tibicen. The sequence continues at coordinate 1,014,488 of VXAZ01001309.1, forward strand.
ACAACCTTTGCTATTCGAATACCTTGATATATTTTTCTGCAACCTAGAAACTGCAGTAATGAAAAAAAACCCTAGAACTGACTCCCATTCACTGGCAACACAGTCCAAAAAAAAAAAAAAGGAAAGAAAATAAAATCTTAATGCCCTGAAAGACAGCTAGGGCAGATTTCATATTCTTTGTCCCTGGATGTATCCATTCAGCTCTAAAGGCAACCTCAAACATCTCCCATGCCTCCCATGACACAGCTACCACAGCTACTGCAAGCTTCATACCAAAACCATAACCAAAGCCTTTCTGATATATATTGTTAGTGCTGCTTGTCAGCACCTTTGATGGATATACCCTTGGAGAGAAAAGCAAACATATGGCAAAAGCAGAGACAGAGACAGGAATCATCTGCAGCTCAGCACAGCACTGCTTGGTTACAAACTGCTGCACCAGACCACGAAAAACCTACCCTGACACACAGACTCAGAACACTGCACCCAGGGATGGCACTCTGCATTCCCTTCAAAATAAAAAATCCTCATGTATATTAAAGTATCAATTAAAAGATGCACCAAAGAATTTTATTACATATTGCGGATTATCTTCCAGGAAAACAGGCAGTGCTAATTTTAGCCCTATATAGTTACGAATATATTTTATTGCACATAAATACAGTAGACTTAAACCAGCTGATGAATATTGATATTCAGTTATGAAAATTCATAGCTTACACGGTGTGTAGATAAAATAGGCACACACTTCTCCGCTTGTTATCTCTCCATAAAATTCATCCTTTCCAAGCTGTGCAACACAGGGGAATTTCAAGCTCCAGGACCTCATACATGTACCTCATAGATATTCCATCCTCTGAAACATCTCCTTCTGGAAAAGTATGTCCTGAGATAAACTGCGCACAGTAAGATTTCCCATTTCTTAGGATAGCCTCTATAAATGTAGATAGAGTTTGTCTCCCCTTCAAGTAGAATGTTAGCACATGAAAAAGTATTTTGCCATTTCCATTGTAACATTCCCTGGATTTTCTACAACCCAAGCTTTTAAAAGGAAGATTTAGTTCCATGTTTCCATTAAAAAGTTGCTTAAGGGACTCAAAAAAATACTTATTCTTGAATAAATGTTCTATTTACAAACTTGCTATACTTTCTTCTTTGTGAAGAATTATTCAGACAAGCCAGGTATACAAACTGCCAGAATAAAATACCATGTATTTCTTTTAAAAACAAGTGGAACAGTAAACACACTTCCTTCTTTTTAAAGCTAGGGGGAAGCTTACATTTAACGAGTAAATATGAAGCTTATGAAACTTTAGATTTGGAAAACTGATGGAGGAGATATGTTTCTGGACCCTACTCTGGGATTTTAAAATGATGTACATTATCAAAAATGATGCTGCATACACTAATATGAATATTTTTCTTTCCATAGCACACATAGTATGTGACCAATCCCATAAATAAAGCCACATTGCTGGTGATTCCTCATTCAAGAAAGCCTGCCCCGTGTGAGATTTACTGAGAAAGATAGACTTTAAAATTGATGGCGTGCTGTGAAAATGTTAAGTGTGTATGTCATACATAGTGCTATGCCAGTTGTGAATTTTGATTTTTTGTGTGATTTTGGCAGTTGAGAAATGTTCTGGCTCAGCAACACTAAAGACACAAAAGCCTACATTTATCTACATCATGGGGGAGGCAGAGCACAAATCTTTGCATTCTGCTCTGCTTCATGTATGCTTCATCCACCTTCAGTGAAATGGGTCTCAGCTGTTGGAGAACAACCCTCTGTGATGCAGCAGAAGATGACCTCATCTCCAGGATCTAATGCTAAAAGCGACAGAAAAGGTAAGCACAATATTTTTATGTTGAAAGCAACCACTCACAAAGGTTTGTGGATTGAAGGAAATCTTTCCTCTCACAGCAAAGGACCATTCTGCTGGAGGAGATACAAGAATTCTGGTGGAAGGAACTTTGTTACATGAGCAATAGTGCACTCAGTTTGAAGGATTTAAGCATTCAGATTTTCAGAAACTTTGAAACATCTGCTATTTTTGACTACTCAATATGTTTTAAAACCTCCACTCACTTTAGAAAATTGGTTTCAGAATTGCTTCCAGCAAAAGAAAATTTAAAAAGCATAATAATCTTTCAAGCAAACTATATTTGTTTAAGCAAGTTCAATATAAATAAATGTTTTCTCACTCAAGAAACTAACACTTTAAACTTGTATCTATTTTGCCTTTAATGAAGGTTTACATCTGACACTTCCTCTGTGAGTTTGTTGGGATCTAGGACAGCACCATTTTCATACGACTCTCACCCTTCTCATTTTCTGAACAGCCTATATCCAAGTTCTTTTAAATTTAATTTGGATTAAGTTTCTCTGTTTGCGTGCTCTCAAAATATTCCAAAAAGTTCTTTATTCTATATATATTAACTTCATGCCAATTTAAGAGAGGAGCATAGAAAACTATCCTGCCTGTGATCTCATTTCCATGTCCACTGTGCATATCCCAGCTGTTTCTACATTTAATATTAGAGTGAGAATTAGCCATACAACCTGCCTCCCTACATACTTCTTCCATGATGAAACAGTCCCGCCATGTATCCCTGAAGAAAGATATGATGTCTTCAAAACAGTGCTTCATATCCAGGATTCCTATTTAGGTAAGCTGTGGCAAGGAACAGAACATCAAAATACAAGCTAACTGAGGGGACTCCTTAATTCAGTCCTCTCTTGTCATAGGCAACTTTATTATGTAGTCTTGCCATAATAGTTTCCTCTTAATTCTAAATGTTATAGAATAATACAGTATCTAAATACATGCCTGTAAATGCCTTGCTGTTGGTGAACTGTGGGCAGTCAAATACAAAAAAAAAACCCCAACAGCAAAACAACAAATACAGGAAGACATTTGGTTTGTTAATGAGGTATAACATACTTATTTCTTAGACTAGAAATACTTTAAGGTTCATTAGAATGTTCTGATATTATTTGAGAATTACAATTTCAGTGGTTTCTCACACTGAGCAATTTTGTAAAATACTTGTAAGATAACTAGGATCATAGAAATACTGCAAGTATAAGTGTAATAGATATTTAATTAGGGGCATAAACCATAATGCATTGGGAAGCACTCATTAATTAGATACTTTGAGTCAAAAGGAGGTTTAAAAAAGAGGTTTAAGCAGCTTCATTTACAAGATGTCACCTTTGACATGTGTTGGCTAACTTGTTTTTCCATGTCAAGAAGGTTGTATTTAAGAAAAAGATAACTATCAAACCTTTGGTTCTTTGATCTCTATCACATTATTGTGCTGCTTACCAAAACAAAACAAAAATTAAAACCCCATCACCTGAAATGTGGTGACTAAGAAGCTTTCTTTAATGCAGTTACGGATGTTTTTACTAAAGTGCAATGACATTCTCTGACAGAGAAAGAGATACAGCTTCACTTGTACATGGACTTCCCATAGTACTGTCCATAGTGTATTCAGCACTAGGTCTTTGCCAATGACTAATTCTTGACAGAAAAGTTAAATAGTAAAAACCAAACCAAGCTATTTTCTGGATTATCTAACCAATTTATTTTCCAGAATATTCAGCTGAGCTCACTTTTAATTGAAAACACGCAGGTATTTTAACCAGCTTTATAAATGAAAAGGAAGCATCAAAACTTTTTCTGACTTCCTCTTTTTCCTCATTTTTCACACCTTCAGTAATGAGAGACTATTTAAGCTGATACCAAAGACATATTAATTCAGAGCAGCAGTTCAAAACCACATCAATACCGTGGCCAGGGTGTAGGTCTGTGATTGCCAAGTTATGACTCACAGGCAGTACCTTGCCCACCAGATCCTCTCAGGTTGCTCATTTCTCCCACTTTCCACAACTATGTAATCTCATAGGCTGACTGGAAAAGCAACACGTGATGTTGCTTGCAGCACCCAATTAGAGTGGAAAAACTGGAGGTCACTGTTTGAAGCATGAGATTTCATTCAAGTTACTGAAGCAGCAAAACCCAGATGATATTAATTCAGTATTTTTTCATCACCCAGTAAATCTTGCAGCAGCAAATTAAGGGCTGTTAGTTAAATATTTGTTTTAATGTGTCTTGGAGAACATATTGAAGTTCTGGCTTTGTTACTATTGCAGTTAAAATTTTTTTGCTACCAAAAATAGAAACCAAATAATCAAATCTCAGTTGGTTTCCGGTACATGTCTATTTCCAGCAATTTGTATTGCATTAGAAATACATTAAAATTCTCCACAAGCACAATCAATTCTGAAGTTAGTTAAATACTAAGCTTTTCCTCATTATAATGCCATTAAGGATGGAAGTGTCCCTTGATGTGATTAATGGACTCATGCAGAAATTTGTGCTAAGCACTAGTCCATTGCTGGTACTTCCTTTTTTGTTGGCATTTACCTTGTATCTTTCTGGGATCTTTTCCTAAACAGTCAGGATACCTTCACCTGGCTCCAGTAACTTGTAACCTCTGCAGCTCGGAGAACTGGGTACTCAACTGCCTGGCACTTTGTTGAAAGTTTTTAAATATTATTAAGCAAAGTTATCCTACCAATACCAAAGGACTGCAAATCTACTGACTTCTGTGGTGCCTGTGGGAGGAAACTGTTCAATTAGGGGGAAGAAAGTATTTCTTTACCTTGACTGACTGAGATCAAAGTGACTGTGCTGCTGCCATAACCTAGGCAATGGCCATGGTGAGGTACCTCAAACAGCTCTACACTGAAGGTCATAGTAACACTGCTTCTCTTTTGATACTCTACTTTTATTTTAAAGCACCTCTGCATTGCTTCTTTCATCATTATGCAGTGGGTCTTCTGTGTTGATTTTTAGCTTGCCATTATTTCAAGACTGACTTTTGTAGAGTTTCTTTTGTTGTGGTTACTATTTTCTTCTCACTCTCAAGAGGTCTGTTATGGCAGGAAAATAGACTCCAAAATGTGCATTTCCCATTGACAGCAAGGTACAAGTGGGGTTTCCAAAAATACTTCTCTGGTGAGGTCTCACTGGCTCTAGTAGGAGCAGGACTGACACTTCGCCCTTTGGAAGATTCTGCATCATTGCGACTGCCATGGCAAACGTGACCCCTTACTGTCACAACAACAGGGATATGTCTGCAATGTTTGGAATTCCACCGAGCCTACGGGTGCTGAAAGGGGCCACCAGCAGAAGCAATCCTCTAATTACCAACACACCCTTTCTTCAGCCAGCAGAGTTTATGCACTCACAGCCTGATGCCTCCCACTCAGATGCAGCTGCTTTCATTTCTTTTTGCTTATGCTTGTGAAGAATTCTGAGTGTTTAAATTTTTAGCAGGATTTTGAAATGGATTTGTGAAAGGAAGAGCAAAGAAAGTATTGTGGCAATGTACTTACAAGTAAATACTCACATGCTGGTTCTGGTTTTCAGGAAGGGTTTTCTTTTGTCACTGTGCTGAAGATCCATAACTGATTCTCATTCTTCTTCAAAGCAGCCTTAAAAGTTTCTCAGTATTAGCGTTAAGAAATGCTCAATATCCGTTAGAAAAGCTAAGAGATGAACGATAACAATGGTAATCATAGCAGTTTAATCAATACTGATGTTATTAGTATTTTGCCTCTTTGTCAAACCAGCAAAAAAAAGGGAAATAATACAGAGTGTAGGAGTATTTTTTCTTCAGTTTGTGGTATATAAAGCTTGCTGAAATGTGGCCTCATTTTAGAAGGCACACCTGACATTTCCTAAAGGCAAAATTAAATGGGTCAGAGAAAATTCATCTTGAAACATGTTGATGCCATGAGGATTTAAAATTATTACTAAAGTGTGTGTCCGATCTATGACGAGAACAAGAACATGGAATTTGGTCATTTTGGCAATATTCAGGGCATCCACTTGTCAGGCTACTGCCTGAACATCAAAGGAACAGAAAATCTGAAAATAACAAACCTTTCATCTTTTCCCTCACGTACCTCAGTGGCTTTCTTCCCTCTTACACTCCAGGAAATCAAGTTTTGGAAACTGCTGGTTTTCCTGTCTCGAGTACATTTCAGGCACAGTTTTATTGTGCAATCCCCTCTAAGATCTCTTATAATACTGTGCGATCACCCAAGTTTTTTGTTACAGCTTTGAATTTGCCAAGATGGTGGTTTTCTAAGAAGAAAGAAAAAAAACCCTTCTATTGAATGATTATTTAAGACAAGGTGAATTTTTTCCCAGTTTTTCAAAGTTACTTTTTCTTTTAAACCATTCTGAAAATTATTCTTCAAAAACCTTTCACATGCCTTCCCTCTGAAGTGTCATGCTTACTGTGGTGTGTAGTTCAGGAGCTGTACAGCTCCAAGCCTCTCCTGGACTGGGTATACAGGCCAATAGTGAAGAAAATGTCACCTATGCTGGCACTTGAAAAGTGTTCAAAGAAAATCTTTACTCAATTGACTGGTAAGAAAAGCTCACGTTTAACAGCTTGAATCATTCAGTAAGTAAATGTTTGAATGAAGATTAATGAATCTATATAGAGTTGAAACAATAAGTGCAAATGTTAGCACTTTGCTTCATTTCTAATTACACTGAGAGTTTAATAGAACTACACAAAGTCTCAAATTAATTTCTTTTCAGAATTAATGTTTAAAGCGTTCTCTGTTTTCCCCCTTAGCCAAGGAATGGTACACAGTGAGAAGCAAGCCCAGGCTGGCACCGTGCCCTGCCTGAGACTGATCACAGATACCTGGCTCTCAGTCCTAGCCTTTCCAAGTGCCAGAGGGCAGTCCAGCCCAAGGGACCACATCTGCCTGTGGTTTGGACCACACAGTGAAAGGAATCCCATTGCTCAAGCTGGGTTTTCACAAAACCCAAAACAGCCAAAGGAAACCTACTTGAATCCCTGACATAAAGTAAATAGTGAGTTCTTCACATCTTCCTCTCTTCCTGCTCTCCTCCTTAGAACAAGCAGGATGGACAATACTATCAGATAGTGCATGATCACTGCTGCTCCAGTGGCATTTCCTTGAGCAGGAAAAAGGATGTGTACCCACATTCAGAAATCTTAACTTTCGGAAAGGAACGATTTTCATATTGAGCTCCTCACCGGTCAGCTACCACAATGGAACCTGAAAAAGAGGAAGGGAGGAAGCCCCACTGCTTCCTATTGACCACTGAGAGGGAAAAAGAGAATAAGTGATGGAAAGGTGAGGGCAACTACAGAAAGTGGGTCGAGATTTTGTTAAGTAACCAAGCATAGGATTACAGCTTTAATTACAGGATTAAAGTTGATTTTCCATCCTATCCTCCAAGCAAAGAGAAAGCCCTAAACATATGGAATACTTCAGACTGAAGGAACTTGTCTATCCACTGATTAGTACCTGTAGCACTCATACCAGCAACACCGGTAGCATTGGTACCAATAATACCAGTAATTTTGTCCTTTGACATAGTGAGAAATCTTCAGACACATGGCTTGTACACATGTTGTGCTCAATCAAAAGCCTGCTGGAGCCCCTTCAAGTGGAGAATCCCTTGCTTCAGTATAGCTGAGTGCAATAAACTATGAAAACTTCCCCTCTATCATTAAAAGTGTGCTTTAGGAAACACTGAAGAGTTTTCTGAATCTGCATTCTTTTGGATTATCTGGTTGACTTGGTAAAAAAATCCTTTGAGGAAAAATAAATTAGAGCTTTTATTTCCCATTTCAAGCTGTGCTTGGATTTGCCATTCATTTTGCTTTCAAATATTTGAATAAAAATATTTCTTCATCTCCTTTTGTTTTCTTTTTTCTTTTTTTTTACATACTAAGCATTTAATTATTTTTTTGCATTTTTTTAAATGCAAACTGATAAACAGACCTGAATTTTGTATCTGTCAGTCAGCTCTTAGTGCTACCACTTAGAAAGAACAGTGTGTCTCAGAAGAAAAGCTGAGGATCAAAATATTTTTATTAATTATTTAAAAAATTAGTTCAGAGAACTTATTTGTGACTAAGCATATTATAAACAAAGAGGCTGTGATCATACACAGTGGAATATATTATCATTCTGAAAAGAAATTTCTTGATGTTTCCCTGCTTATATTATGATTGGTGAAAGTTTATCTCTGCTTTCTAATAATGAAGTCCTGTCATGAGGCAATCTCTTCCTCATGGAGCAGAGGAAATAAAAGGTAAGTAAAAGTAAAAAATCTAGTAATAAAACAGGAAAAAGCAGCTTCTATTAATACTTTTATGCATAAAGTTGTTAGTGGGTTTTGTAGCTACAATAATGGGACTGAGAAAAAGATCAGCAAATTAATTTTAATGAATGAGAATTAACCTCAATGCATTCACAAAAATAAGAGATTGGTTGCTTTCCTGCATCACCTATAGTATCTCTGAGTTAAAGCACATTTCATGCAGAAATCTAGTTCAGGGCCAGAGGAAAGAAACACAGTATGGGCTTGTCACAACATCTAGAGAAAAGCAAGGAGAACAGAGAAACAGAGGTAATTACCAGTGTCATAGGTATTAAGCATTATTACTAGTAGGGAGAAAGTTTGAGGCTATCAGCTTTTAATTGGCTCGATCCTAAATTCACTGAAGTCAGTGAAAATCCAGCTATTTCAGTGGGATTTGGAGTAGTTTCCAATATCTTACAACAAAGATGTCAAAACAATTATTTCTTCATTCCTCCTAGTAAGAGTTTTCCGAATAACCTTTAGTGGCAGTTAGTGCTTCTTAAGTTTCAGAGTTATTACTTAGGAAACAAATACTTGCTGAATGTACCGCCTCAGAACGTGGTCACTGAATATATAACAAGAACAGAAGGATTTGTAAAACAACCAAGAAGGCATCAAGGACACTTTTCTGTTCTAATTACTAAAAGTATTGTGGCTGTAATACTTATAATGAATTATATTTATAAAATGCGTGCCAGGATGCATTATTTTAAAAGGCATTCTACACAAGAATATCACTAGAGATAACCACAATTTTTTTATCGCTATTAAATCCTTGCTCATGAAAAAAGACCTTTTTATTATACGCTGTGTGCAGGTATTGCACAGAGAAGCTGTAAAGAGAGGTAGCAAGCGCCTTTCTAGCCTCCCAACAATCTCCACATTTCAAAGTATTTGTATCTGAGCATCAGTTCTCCTTTGAGAGAGATTTTCTCCATCACTGTTCTGAAGGCATGTGTTACTTAAATGTTGCAAAAGGGAAACATATGGAGAAGCGAGATGAGGAAGTACTTAGAAAAGCCTCTGTAGTAAAATAGAGAAAATAAGAGCACAGTCTTAGCAGTAGCACTGTTCTTGTTTTCATGAGGTATTTGTTCAAATACATATATGCACGTATTATTTCATGGAGTCTCTACCATCTGTCATTTTGCACATGTAAAATCATGCTCACTTCCTGAAAAAACAGTTGCATATAAATCTGCTTCTGTGAGGAAAAAAACCCCACACCAGTATTGGTTTCAAAATAATAACATCTGACTGGAGAAAGGTGAATCCTCAATAATAAACGAAGCCATTTAATTTTTTGGAGCACCTCAAAGCACTGTCCCAAATTGAAGGTCTTCTTGCTACTACTTGCTGATTTTTGTCCTTAGAATAAAAGGAATCTTTTGCCCTCCACCAGCTACAACCTTCTTTTAAATATCTCCTCTGAGCAATCACGTTTTCCTGACATTTATTTGTGAAGCTCTTTATTGTGCAAGAGAAAGCACAGAAACTTGAGTGGAGGCCAATGTCATTTCAGCTGATGAATCTGTTATTTCAGAGCTCTGGAGCACCCACATGGTGACAAAGCCATGCTGCAGAGAATAATTTAAAACTGAAACATTTTCACATACAAAAATGAATGAGGACTGCACCTGAAACCTAATAAATAAGCGTAATAGTTATACTATAAAATATAATGTCCTTGGGCTGGACTGCCCTGTGGCAGAAGTATAAATATTTAAAGGCATAGAAGTGCTCTGGACGTAAAGCAGAGATAAAGAATGTGTACAGATACACATGATGACATGTCTGGCATAAAATCTAACTAAATGTAACTTTTCTTATATAGATTCATCTTTTCTTATATCTGTTGAGACACTCAAAGGAAAGCTTGAAGAGAAGTTGTGAATGGAACACCTATATAGTTCATGGGAAGCAAGAAAAAGGATGGTCCAAACAACATGACATTTTATAGACTGCTTCCAAAGAATACCTACGGTAATTCTTACCTCTTAAATCAGAAGGGCAAAAAACTTTTCCCTAACTTTTACAAGAAGACACTCACTGATGTGAAATCTTCATTTTTACATTTATATATGATTCAGTGGAAATTTTTGCGTTATCCCTTGGTTATGCCTCTGGTTCAGGCAATAGCTCACTCTCTCACATTATATCAATTAAAGATTTAATTTCGTAAGCTTGTTCTTTCTCTCTTCTCTGTCATATATATGTGTAAGGATTAATAACAAGGGCACCATCAATTGCTGTGCCATGCTCCAAGCACGGGAGAAACAGGCTGGGGGTGATGCTGTGTTTTCTGACCTGAGAACATTATCTTACTCAACAGGTGGATAGCTAGTGAATGTTATGGGATTAATTGAATCCCAGGAATTGTGTATATATGTATGCATATATAAATACACACACACATATATATATATATATATATAGCCTGTATATGTCTAAGACAAGCCTTCTACTGTAAGACGGGAAGCTCCGTAGCACCTCAACAGGAGAGGGGAGCAAATGCAGAGAGGCTGCCTCCTTGCTTTGTCAAGTTGGAAAGGCAAGAGATGAAAGGCAGAGTAAACGAGTCTTGACAGAGCTAGGAGCAAGAGAGACATATATAAACGAATAGCTACACAGAAGTGTATGTCAGTGCCCAACTGCAGACATACAGATTTAGAAATTATTTAATTCAGTTGTCTGGCAAGCAGTTACTGTGCAGAGAAAAAAAAATGTTCAGAGTATGGACAGAGAAGAGATAATTCTGGCAATGTCTTGTACAAGGAAAGGATATGTTCGAGGCCTCATTTTTCTGGTTGTCTAAACTAGTAACTACTTTTCCTACATAAGAAAACCCTTCTTTTAGGAAATTGATAAGGAATTATGTAACATTTTGGAAGGAACATGATATTATTCTTTACTGTCACTGACTTGTGACTATTTGGCCAGATCAACGAATGCTCTACCTACTGTTAATGGAGATCTTTGATTTCCTTCAAAAATACCTGAAATGGGTATTAGCCTGCTGAGAGCCCTAGAACAGCTCTACAGAAAAGTAATTTTTCTTCAATAAAGACACATGTTATCCAGCATCAGTCACATCAACAGGTGTATTAGATGCTGTCATTCAGTATGTCAGTATGTTCAGCTCCTGAAATTTGAACCTTCTTGATCTGCTGGCTTGGCAGTGCTGGGGCAGAAAATAGCTTCCTTTGAGAAAGATTTTATTTTGCTACCTGCAACAGCCTGAAAAACTTTTAACTCAGCAAACATTCCTGGGGGCAGGACCAATAAATTTTTTTTGGTGTTTTGAACCCTGTATGTGATACTTAAATGTATCAAGTAAGATGTTGTCCCAAAAGCATTTATGTTGGCTTTGTCACACTGAGTAATCAGGTCTTGTTGATTTTTGGAAGCTGTCTGTTGTCTCAGGAAACAAATCCGCAGGTTTATCTTACAGTGACAGATGGTTTGGTTAATAAATGTGGCAACAACTCCAGTGGTGTCATAGTCCTGGCAGCTGGTACTCCAGGGCACACTACGCAGCCGTGCTGACTGAGTCGATGCACTGTTATACATCCCTGTATCTCTAATCACCTCTTCTTCTTTCTTTCTGGGCTGGTAAGGGAACAACTTGCCACAGACCATTTCAAACGTCCATGGTTTGTGAAGACTCCTTTGTCAGAGGAAAGTTTCCTCCTCTTCAGTGACACAGAAGGAGCAGTGACTTACTGAAAAGGCTTCTTTTAAAAACTTGGAGGAGGAACAGAAGGCACAAGCACCTAGCTCTTTCCCTCTCAACCCTAGTACAATTATAATAAGACTCTTCAGGGTATCTCTGCCCACTCCTTGCAAATGCCTTTGTCAGTCTCAATGCCATGTCATTTCCTCAGATACACAGCTTCCTCCTTGGACATGTCCACACAATTAAGAAAGCACAGGAAGTAGATAAAGAGAAGAAAATGGCAAAAAGTGATTCCAAAGAAGCCTAGGTTTAGTGGAAAATGTTATGGTAAAAGGCTAAAGAAGACTGAATGTGTCAAAAGATGAGTTTAGGGATAAATAGATGGGTAATTACAATGAATCAATTACCAAACATGGAGTTTGAAGACACCACATAACAGATTACAGTTGTCCTTAATAATTTTCAAAAGGTTCCTTTTAAACAGACTTTTCTTAACAGAAAGGAAAAGGTATCTGCAATGAAGAAAAAAAAGCCTTCTAGTCTAGTTTCTTAAAAGTCAAAATTGAAAGCATTTTTTTTAGAAAAGCTTTGTTTCTTCTTCTGTCTTTTTAAAGTAGTAATAAAGTGCTCTGTATCTTGAGTGCAGTATTTAGCAGATATTTCACCTTTTGAGACTCACGAGTATATAACCTTGTATTTTCTACATATAAAAATGGGACACACGGTGCATGCAGTTAGGTAGCATGAACCAGTTTCCAGGAGACCGCATCCATGAACAATGTAGGCAATAATTCTAAAGGGAGCCTTATAAATACTTTTTCAAATATTCTAGGGACACGGTCTCTGTTCCTGTCATGTTGAAAGAAGAGAAGGTGAGCAAAAAGGAATTTTGTAGAATAGGAGCGGAGCTGTGTAGCAGTAAAGTACCAGAGACTAGCAGGCTTTAAATATTTAAATAGTAGTCTCTCTAAACCAACAGACCAGCTTTAAAATTGAATGGTAACATCCTCCTTTTCCCTTCCCCTTCTTCCTTCCCTTATTTTTTTTTAATGCCATCTCTAATTTTTCTTTTTAAGCCACAACCTCAGTGACCAATAGGCAAAAAGGCTGCAAAAGCCCTTTTAAGAATACAAACTTAGTCACCACTGCATTTTTGATCAGCTTTCCAAAGACTGCCCCATGAGTCTGGATCCCTCACTTGATAAGACGGAACAAGATAAGAAGACACTTGGATAATGCAAAAAACACCCCAACCCAAATAACACTGTCTAAAAGCAGATGTTTGTCTTTTACCCACTACCACCTGCAACCTTCAATTCCATTTTGTAATCTTTTGCACTGATAAAGTGATTGAGGCAAGGGATTTTTATTCCCTTACCTTTGCTTATGAAATATGAATAAAACTACTCTGAGCAACATAGTATGTTTCTCCAGGAGTCTTCTGCCTCCATTTCTAATGACAGCTTTCTGCAAAGTGCCCCCTTTGAGGACATGGACTGGATTATTTAAGAAGTGTTTTCTATCACTTCTAAACCAGGTTTTTCACTACATCTAGAAAAAATGGCCTGCTTTATGTAATGACACATTTCTTAGGTCTTGGACAAACTTCAGCTAAGTTACCTATCAGCACTAATGAAGCAATGAAAAGAATAATTGCCCTCATTAACATTTCAGGTTCTTTTTATATTCATCAACTCCATATGGAGAAACTATTGCCATGGAGGATAAAAAGATAATCACATACGAAACAGGCTGCTCTTTTATGAGCAGTTGCTGTCCTCACCCTGTGTGTCTGAAGGAGAAATGGTTACCCAATAACCGCTCCTGCAGTTGAAAGAGGCCAAAGTTCAAAATTTGCATATTGTATCACTACAAGGAGAATGAGTTATGTCTGTTTAATGCCTTTCATCTTCCCACCAAAATGTAAAAATTTACAAATTGTATAAAGAAAAGTTTGATACACTAAGATTCACTTGGACCATTTGCTAAGGTGGTTTTGGCATCCAAATGTACCATTTTTTGTGGGAAAACACAGTGAAATAGCTCAGAAACTGAGTCCATACTTCAGATATTCAAGTGATTTACCATTTCTTACCTTTTTTTTTTCAACAATCTACATTAGAACAGGTTTGTCTCATTTTGGCCAAGAAGAGATCAGCCTCTAAGTGCACTCTAACTCAATGCTACATCTAATTAAATGCCCAACACTTCATATTTCTCTAGCAAATTCATAGGGACTAAACACGTAACACATAGGTGCCTGGTCCACCTCAAACACATGCTTTCACCTCCATTTTCCTTTTCCAAGACCTGCTGCAAGGTCATCTGCTTTCTTTCCCCCCTGCAAACAAGTTCGTCTTCTCCTTTGCTCTTCAGGATACATAAATCTCTGAGCTGAAACCTGAAATACCATTTTAAATTACAGGAAAGCATTTACAACAGATGAAATGGAGAGAGATAAGAGTTCTATCTGAAATGAGATATTGGTTAACCTCATTTATTGCTCACCTCACAGACACTGCATATCTTGGTTAGAGAAATGCCAGTAATGCTGCAATCACTTTCATACAAGAAACAGGAAATATCTTAACATATTTACAACTCATTTCTTCATGTAGGAGATCACAAGGTAAAATACGCAGGGAGATGGCCTTTATTACTTGTTGGTAAACTGCAACTCAAAAGGTATTTGCTAGTTTCATTCCTAAAGCTAGCTGGCCAAACATTAAATGCCTGATGGGATGCTGATTGTCATCTTTGTTTACAATTGTTAAATGACATCATAGAATCATAGAATGGCCTGGCTTGGAAGGGACCTTAAAGATCATCTGGTTCCAACCCCCACTCTGTGGGCAGGGACACCTTCCACCAGACCAGGCTGCAGTCCCAACACAGTCTTGGCAACTTCCAGGGACTGCTAACCTGTGTCAGTGCCTCACCACTCTCACAGTAAAGCATTTCTTCCTAATATTTCCTAATTTCTTCCCAATCTAAACCTACTGCCTTTCAGTTTGAAGCCATTGCCCCTTGGCCTGTCACTACATGCTCTTGTATATAAAAATATGCTAAATGATGCTTTGAAGGCTTTCATAATATTTTACTTCCAATTACTGCCACTGCTGTAGGAATTCACTTAGTGGGGAACAACAGAGGGGCTGACATAGCCTTTGTAGTCTGTCTGGATGAAAAGGTCTGTTGTTCCTCACCCCTCCCACTCTCCACAGCACTGAGTTGTAAGCACTGAGTTGAAGCATGGACTTGTTAATCCTGAATTTACAATGACACCTTCCAAAGCATTCAGATTATAATTCTTGGAGGGAATTCTTAAAAAATGACGATAAATACCCCTACCCCAGGTTCTTTAAATGTTATTATTTAATCTAGGAATATTTCCCCCTCCCAAAGAATGGCTAGCTTTAATAAAGAATTCATGTTGGAGAGGTTGTCATTTTGCTGTCTTAAAAACAAAATAAATAAGGAATAGATTTCTGCCATTTATACGTCATTTCATGAACTAAGGGTCACCAAGGGGCTCTGAAATTCTGGACCGTTTCTTTCCTCAAAAATAAGTGTTTCATCCTCACAGTCTCATGGTTAATTTTTTTTTCACTCAGAAAAGTGAGGAAAATTCTGCTTCAGAGAAAAGCTACAGTTTAAATGCAAGCACTGGCAGGTGAAATGTGTGGGCTTTTACTTTCCTGTTTGTTAGTCTTGGCAAAGAAATGAAATTACTATCTGAGAAGGATCACAGCAGTGTATTGCACCTTTCACACTCAGCAGAGCCATGAACATGGTGAGAGAGCTGCTTTTTTCTTCATAAAACATCTGACTTACTCTGACAAAGATCATGACAGATTAGTGGCTGGAACGAGACTGAAAAAAAACAACTGCTATACATGTTATTTTTTTGTTTTGTAACATTCAACTCTAAATAATGCTTTCCTTTTGTTGTGTACAGGTGACAAAGAGCTGACTTGATAGTCAACTCTAGATTTAGTCAGACTAAATATCTGAAATAAATAAGTAAATAATGTCATACCATTATGCAAAGTCATGCAAGGCAACAACATTACATTTTAAAAACCTCTTAGAGGGTTCACTTTCCTCTATACTACATGAAAACAAAATCAATTCTCCTTAAAAATAACGTAAGTGATCTAGTAATTGAAGCAATCTTTTCAATACAGCTTGTGCAGTGACAGGAGAAAATGCAAAATATTTTTTATTCTCTAGAAAATGACTCAAAGGCAAAGTGAGCATAGCCCTTTGAGACCTGCAATAACCTACAATGAGGGCAATAGCCATCAAACAGAAAATATAACAGATGACAGCATGGTTGCTTTACTCTCAGATACAGGTTACTGAACAGATGCCTTTAGGGCTCAATATTAGATATTTTTTTCCCTTTCTTCTAGACCATGGCATAGCTTTGTGCACATGCCATTTATAAAACAAATGCAAAACACCATAGGGAAATGAATAAAGTTTCAAATGGCAAAATGTCAGCAGAAATACAAATTTACAGAGGATAATGCGATTATCAATGTTGCCGGTATACACTGAAAGATAACCTTACCCTTTACAGTACGCTATATCTATCACACAATATTTTGAGCTATCTTACACAGTTCAAAAGTACACACATAAAATCTGTTATAAACCCTCCATTTCTTTGCCAGAAAGGCCAACCACCCAATAGGCTAAAAGTCAACACTCTCGCTTACCAGGTTTAAACACTCATAACCAGCAAGGCTAGAATAGAGAATTGTCATACACAGTGAGCAGGGAGATTTCTACAAATATCTGAACAGATAAAGCATACAGAGATATAGATCACACATTGGTAAAACAGACAACAGCAAGAAAGATTATTTCTAACTCCTCAGGCACTACAGAGTTCACAACTTGACCAAGTCAAACATGTATCTTCAAAATATGTTACTGTGCTTACGCAGGTCAGCCTCCTAACATGGATTCAGTCATGATAAATTGCTGTGACACATTACAGTACCCCTAAGGACATACTAGGTTTTCAGGGTCCTGAGTATTTTCTCTACGTGACAAGATAAAATACCTTTTGTCTTCAAAAAGACACGAATTTCTTCTTACAAATGCACACAAAAATACCCTTGAGTTGTGGGTTTGGTTTTGTTTTTTTTTTTTTGGTTTTCATAAAATTATTTTAGGACAAATTACTACAGTGCCAAGAAAATAAAAGAATCCTCTAGAGATTAGGCCAGTCTCTCACAATAGGATATTTCAAAAATAGAAATGGTGCATTCTTCAGGGCATTTTAGTAAATATTTCTTAGTTAGAATTGTATTTGTTTTCCTAAAACGGAATTCCTTAACCAGGGAAGAACAATGTTCAACAAATAAACTGGGCTTCCTCGTTTAAAAAAAAGGGCACATTGTTTGCAGTAAAGAAACATGGAAAGTATAGTGACAAGTGGGCATCACTGTCACTTCCACCATTTTAGGGAAGGAAAGGAAACTGTATTTTTAATAGCCTGAAGAAAAGTTGGAGGAAATACACAGGAATAGTGAAATACCTGAAAACAGATATCGTGTGACAGAGTATTTGCTATAGCTTATACTGCTTTGCCAGAAATGTGGTGTCAGAAACACCACAGGGAACCTTTCCCAAGTTTCACAGAAATTTTGACATGATATATTTTCCTAGGGAAAGTAGGATAACCTTAAGCTGAGGATGAATAGACATGGTTTGCTTTCATTTCATTATGAACTTGTTATGACCTTTTATATCCTCTTTTCTCTGCCTCAATTCTCCTTCAGCATTGAGGCTACTTCCCAACACTTTATAAAATGGTTGGACAGTGTGGCATTGAAGGTCGGTGGAAATCCAAAAGAAAGGCAAATTTCAAAGGCTACCTCAAAAGAACTTTAAGCACCCTCAGGGAAATAAAGTAATCTAGGGTTAGGGAAATTCTACAGCCCTCTTTTCAGTTTTTCATCATGCTTGAGTCACCAATACATTAGCTACTAATCAGAAAACAATTTATTTTCCCAGATGCCAGTTATGGACACATCACCGTCCTTACCATCTTATTTGAATTATTAAAACAAAATATTAAGAAAATAAATTTGGAAAGAAAAACCATCCAACCTACCCTATAGAAAGTAGCTACAGAGTATGCTTCCTTCTTCCTTTTCTCTTCCAACATCTTGAAGTATTGTCTTTCCATAGTAAGCACACTGACATTAGCAGACTGACTTGGTAATAAAAGGATTTCACGTAAAGAAAAGTCTTTTACCTGATAGATTCATTCACAAGAAAACTTATTCCACGATAGAGACATAGATACTAAATGCAAATGCTGAAAAATAACTGATAGTTGTTTTAATTTTAGTCTGAAGATGCAGAAGACCTACTCAAACTAGCCAAAAGAAACAAGGGTGCCTCAGCTCTGAGAGTAGCAGGAACACTGTGCTTCACTTCCAGGCATGTAAATACAAGACAAATACTGAGTAGGTGGAAGGGAATTGTAAGCTACGTGAACATTAAGTAAGGGTGAGAAGGACAAAACTGGAAAGAAACTGGTACCCAGGTTACCAGGTTTGCACTTGGCAATGCTCTCAAGAGTGTATACTATTATATTGTAAATATCTGAAAGGTATAAATCCCAAGGGGTTGCAGCAGACATAGTGATATGAACAAACCCTTGTAAGGGGAGTTGAATTTATCATACAGCTGGATTTACTTTGAATGAGAAAAATCCCTAACTAGATTGTTCATATTTCAGACACTGAAAGCACAGCTTTTTCTTGCCTCCTTTCCAGAACTAAATATTCCAAGAGATGTGAACCTTCCTGAGTCCCCTTTATTTTTATACCTATATTCAAAAGGTTAAAAATATGAAACTAACATAGAAAACTCCTTGATTTGACTTCCAAGCACTATCTTGCATTGAGCCAGCAATATAAATAAAATTCAGGGTCTATTCACAAACAAGAAGTTCCATGGCTGGCAATATAACCTATCACCAATTACCTGCCTCATCTAGTTGAAGAAAGGTAGGCTGACTTCGCTAGAGAAGAGAGGCAGCTGACTTCAGCCTGCAGGGACAATTGCCTCTACATTTAAAATATGATAGCAGGCATATTATGAACTGCAATGCAAATTTAAGATGTTTACAAATTATTCTTTTCCTTCTGTCCCCATCACTTCTTACTCAAAGCAGGTACTACATTGCAGATTGCAAATAATTTTAGGTGGGGGTGGGAACATCTGGGTAAAATTATTGCCCTTTTTCTGTTTATGGTTACCTTCACTCACTTGTGTGTTACCAGACTGTTTTGGTGCTCTGCTTCTAAGGAAAATAGTCTAGTTGTCTTCTAAATCCATTTCAGCTTTCCAGAGCTAACTGCCTTTCCCCCACATGCTCATTATTCTGTGCTCTGCAGGTTTTAGCTTACTTCATTTCTCTGGATTTAGGTTGTGTTGACTTAATTTCTTCACTCATATTAGCATAGAGAAGGTAACGTTGTTAGAAGTCAGCCCTTTCCATAACCAATGTATTTGGCATATTATTTTGAAAGCCATAAGGTGAATAATAAGTATTTTAGAAAAGCCAAATATTGGACAGATCTTTTAAAAAGAATAATAAACTAGGATTCTCAGCATACAAATTTTGTGTTCCTCCCTCCTTTCTTGTCTCCCCTCTTTTGTATGAACGCTTTTATACCTAAGAGCAGGTAAGCAAAGACGCCTCATTTTTCTATTTTAGATGCAGTAAAAAACGCCTACTGATATGAAACAATAATCCATACCATCAGAGCACAAACTAGAATAATTTATGCATCCAGAATTCATTTGAGACTACCTTTTTTTAGTAAATCAAATAGCAAGAGATAAAGTGTTCCCTATTGAATTGGTTTAAGTAGAAATGACAATACAATCTCCAAGAAAGCATACGAATGATTTCTACCCAAAAAAGGCATAATCCCATCATAGTCCCTCAGAGCTGTCAGGACAGAGCACCTGAACATCTCTGAGGCAGACACAAATGCATCAGACAGTTTCTGTGGTACCTGGTGTTCCCTGTATGTGATGCTGAGACGAGCACTATGCAGAGGTCACAGCACTCTGCTTATGGGGATTATCACACAGGATATTGCTTGGAGGCTTCTTCTCCTTCCTTCTTCTTCTCTTCACTCCTAATTAGGAACAAAACCAACAACAACATTCTCCAAGAAAGCCAACCCAAGAGCCACCAGTCAATCTATAACTTCAAAGGCATTAATCCTGGGATTTGTGGCTTATATTTTGTAGGAAAAACATTAAATATTATAATACATGCATGCTCATGTTTCCCAAATTTCCCAGATTATTAGTATTGTTGTTGTTATTACTACTATTATTAATATATTATCATCATAATCTAAATACACTGTTCCATCTATTTTTTTGTTTCCTTGCTTTATGTTTCCCAAGAGAAGGCAACTGTCTTATATTAAAAAAAAAACCAAAAGAGCAGAACTCAGGTTAATAGATTTTTAAGTCCCAAGGGGTCTGTATAAACCTGAAACCTGACCTGAATAAAACAGAAGTTGAAGCTTCCTTGGATTTCTGCCTTGAGTCCAAATCTAGGTGATCTGACCTGCTCAAGCAGGCATCAGCCTGTTTCGACTGCACCAGCTGTGTGGACCTGGCGGCCCATAGCAACTGTTTCAGCAGATATCTCTTCTTACTATCAACATTAAGCAAGACAGAGTTTGTCTTGCTTGAGTTTGAGGTCATCAATCCACATAGTTGTACGTAATTATTTACAGAAATTAACACTGGTGTTCCCCAGGGGCAAACTCATGAAGTGTTGTCTTTCTCAAACGCTGAGTTTCTGCAAGCACTAATGGCACATTATGGGACAGTCAAGATTCATTTATGCTACAGATCACTGTATGCTGGTGCTGACAGTACACCAAGGTCCCACAATGTCCTGAAGTTTGTGGCTAGACACTACTACACTCAGTATTGCATTGCCTACAACCTTGGTGTACCTTGTACAATCCTATTTACACCCATGTGGTGCTTGGCCAAAATGTTGCTCTGCAACTGTGATACACTAATTATCCTTCACAAGTCCTTTTCAGAAAAACTTCTGCCTAAGCCAGAAGAGCTCACACTCTGCATGACAGCCTTACTTGTTCCCCAGAGAAATGGCTGAACTTCCACCTATATAAAAATTATTTCAGAGAGTTTGGCTCTAACTAACCAGGGAACTGCGGCCTGTCTTCTTTACTATTTATGACTCTGCCAGTCTTTGTGTCATTTGCAGAATTTCAGTGCTCTTGGAAAAAACCCCAACAAATAAGAGAAAAAAACCACAACCCCTAAATAGTTGATATTGGTCCCCAGCAGCAAAGAATTAACGGAAGGTAAAATAACACACGCTCAGCAGTTTGAGTCTCTACCAAATATACTTCAATAATCCCTATCAAAAAATTTCTAATCTCATCAGAAATTACAAATGCTTTATTAAAAGGTTCATACCATTATCAATCACATGATTCCTGACATTCCCCTCCACAGAAATATTTGACTGACCTACCTATAATCCTTCTGAATTGTTGGTTCAAAACTTCTTTCTTTTAATGTTATTAGTTGTCTAAAGTTTACAAATCTATTTTCTTAAACTTCTGCAAACAAGCTATTAGTAATTTGTATAGACATTACTACAATTCTTTTTGAGCAGTGAATCTGTTTAAAATGTATACTTAGTCTCTCAGGGGTCAAGGAATACAAAATATTTAGTATCTTGTATACAAATGTCTTTCTCTGTGTCTTTGTCTGTTTCCATGTGAATATGTTACTGCTTTGGACTCTTTTTATGCCTGCTACATTATTAAAAAAAAGGGTACGATGAGAAGCTGAGTTGTCTGACGGTTAGTTCAAAAGTGTTGTGGCAACTTCAGTGAAAAAAACTATCTGCTGAATAACCTCATGGATCACTTTCACTGATTTTTCTCAAGGTGAATCCATGCTGCTGAGAGAAAAAATCCCCAACAAAACAGTAACACATTCTGTGGTTTTGTAAGCTCCATCACTGAAACACACTTCAGGGCAGCAGGTGTACTAACGTGACAGAGGAGAGTTTTGCTCATTAACTTCAGGGGTTTAAGTTAGAATAAGCTTTGACCCAAGAGCATTATCTTCTAATCTTTAGATGAAAGCAGGAAAAGCTACTTATGATATACCAGGACAGAGAAACAGATGTCAGCTGCTGACCACAAAACAAGTCTTTGATATGCCAAAAAAAGGGAGCGCTTTCCAGAAATTCCTATTAACTCTCACTTCTTTTTTTTTAAGCACATCTCTGACTTTCAAAACATCCACTTACTTGCATGAGCCCAAATATATAATAATTTTTTTTCATTCTGGGTTAAATGTAAACTCTAACCTGTTTCAGTTCAGCCTGCACACAGATAAATAATTTTCTGCAGTGAAGGATTTTTCAAACTGATCCTATTTAAGAAGTGTTATTGAACTTCAGAAGAAGAATGTATCTTCAGCATCAATAACTTCAACAAACTCTATTCTGCTGTCACAACTGTCGATTCTTTACAGCTTATGTGTTTGTGCTACCAAATATTAAAAAAAAATTACCAAAGGAAAAGCATGTTCCTTGTTCAGACACTCTCTCACATATAAGCCCTTCTTTTGTGTTTTTCCTTCAGCTGAGATCTCATTTCAGGAAGATAGATGGGGAATGAATACCACAGTCCAGCAACTATTATAAATATTTCACCTATGTTTACACAAAAAAACCCAAAAAACCTGCCTGTGCACACAGACACTTCAGAAGCTTCTTGAAGGCACTCTGTCAGACAATAGAAAAATGTAAACAGCAGATGAAGTGGATCCATGTTCAGACCTGAAGTACTGCATGAGGACATCCTGTTTGTCCTCAGTTACTGACCTGTGCCCAAAAGCAAGGACTGTTATGAGGCACACAAGCAGAATTTCTTTTTTGTGAATGCACATTAACGACATGTACTTTAATGTTAAGAAATGCCCAGCTGCCAGAGTTACCAAATTCAGAGAAACAGTCATTCAGCCCAGTATAGGTTTTATTTCTTGACTACACGCAAAACTACATGTGAAAAATCACGATGTTCTATAAATGTTCTATACTCAGTGGTCTCAAAAACCAAAAAAAAAAAAAAAAAAAGAAAGAGCCACCTGGGCTTCCATAAGAACCTGTTTCTTGAATTCCCATATAAAACCAAAAGCCTTTACCATATTAAAACACTACCAAGCTAGAAACAGCAGATAAAACTCTCTGCTGTGTACAGGCTCAGCAAAGGTACTCAGCATGGGCAGGACTGACTTCGCACAACAGTGAGAGTCACTATAATCTGATTTTGCCCTCAGTGTTGGAGAAGGAGCATGTTTGTCCCCTCCTTGATGGTGTGGCATGTTTACAAGGAGGCTCATCAAGATTGTTAAGCAAGAGCTTGTTGAGAAGAGCACCTTGTTACATACTCACCAGCCATGGATGAAGATACAGACTGGGCTTGAAGGGTTCATGCAACTTTTACGTTATGGATAGATTTTAATAATGTCTGTTTATTCTGCCTTCCTTTAGTATGTCTAGATGAGAAAATAAATAGAAAGGTAATATGATAGTGACAAAACAGACAGACACTGTCTTAATATTTTCTGTACGTAAGTCAATAAGCTGGTGAAAAAATGTTTCTAGAGGTTCTGTTTATATTATTCACCCCTCAGCTGGCATCAATGATAGGTCACAATGTTAATGGCAGCCTGGCAATTACTTTGGTGTTTCATTTCTCTGCAACACAGTTTTTGCCTCAGCAGTACAGTAACTCGTAATGGCAGAGACCACAAAATGCCAGGGTTTAGTTTGACATACCTGTGCATTCCTCCGTGCTTTCCTTTAGGCCTCCCAGGTACTACTCACTTATGCACCAGGAAAAGGTATAGCTTAAGGCAAGGCAAAGCCCTTGAGGATCAGGACCATCAATAGTAAGTGATTCTTGTAAGTAACAAATCAATGATGTAAAATATGGATTCAGGGGAAACAGCTTTTGAATAGTAGGACAGATCTCGCTTCACAAAATTCATTTTTATCCCCGTCAGCTCCATTCAGATAGATGCCATCTTTCCTGTTACTAAAGGGATCCATACGTTCTTATGACCACTAGCTCTGACAATTCTTCTGAGAACTGTTTTTCCCAGTACATCACTGTAAGTTTGCCTTTAAAATGAGTTACAAGTATCTAAGCCTGAAATACGCTAGACTGGCAGTTAAGGAAGTTCAGAGGAAGAGAAAAAGGTGCTAAGCCTGTCAGGCTGAGATAGCAGAATGTTATGAATGCAGTTACCTAGCAAATCTGTCACAGGAGGAAGTTAAGCAAAAAGCAGCACTCTTCTTGAATTCCACAGTAAATCTGAGTGTGCAGTATTTCCACCAGAAAAAAACAGTTTAGAAGCTTTTTATTGAGACCAACTGATAAACTGAGAAATTATTACATGGTAATAATGTCAAGGTCAGGTAATTATTTTGAAAAAATTTCCAGTAAAATTGTCCCTCCGTGTTTTATAAAGTTGCCAAAATAGCACAAAATTTAAAGCTGAACAGTGACTCCACTTTGAAAACCACCTAAGAAGCCAAGGATTCAGGTTCATGTAAATATTCAGTACCAAAGTTTGAGCCTGAATAACTGAACAAGAATGCATAAAACATCCCGGATTTTATGCTTCAGAGCATGTATCTGAATAAACAATCTCTTTCAGACAATACACTACATCTGACTGGAAACAGAGTAGGTTAGGCAAACCAATGATAATTTTTTATTGCAGGTTTACTACCTACTTGCCCTGGACAGGGGTAATCTTTTGCAGTAGCTGGGAGGGAACATGGCTAGGACGGGGATACCACCTCATGTCAATGCCAGGGTCAGGGAAATTGACTCTCTTCCAAGGAGAAGAGGTTCCTTCTGCTCAAGAAAACGTGGCAGGGGAAGATGTCTGGAACTGTTTATTGTCACGGGCTCTCTGGTGAACATTTTTGCACGTGAATCACTCTCTCTTTTGTACACTTTTGTTATTAATATTTTTGCTATTACTGTTTGCTTTCCTATCTCATTGCTATTTCCAGTACATTGTTCTTATCACAACCCTTTTTTTCCTCCAGTTGGAGGGGGAGAGGGTGAGCCAGGCATGTTTTTTTCAGTGGGAGTACTAAATTGGAGAATCCCATTCCTAAACCATGACACTGTTAAACATTTCATGTTAAACTAGTGTAAATAGACGATCACAGAAGTCTCAACCAATCTCTTTGCTGATGGCCTCAGTAAACCTTTCAAAATCCTCATAACTACAGAGAATACAAAATCCTTTTCCCCGATGGTGTTTTTTCCACATAAACACATTTGTACATGAGCCACATTTGGGGAAAACAAGCCTCAACAATAGATTTAATCCCTTAGTCTCTCTGGGCTTCAAACTTCATTCACTACAAAACAGTTGGAAGAAAGGCCAGTCAACCTCCTAAGGGGAAACGTCCAGCTCCCCAGCAACTGAATGACTGGTAGACGGGAAAGAAACGTGCACATTTGGGAAAGAGAGCAGTTAAGAACATTTTGCTTTCCTAATGGTTTTCATCTAGAACTAGAAGTGCACAAGTAGGAAAGCATATCTGGCTTATTACGTAACAGCAAGACGCTAGCAGTTCTTGGTGGTTAAGTTCTCATTTCACACACCCAGACTGTAAAATCCTAGGTGGTAATACATTGCTCTCCCACCTTTCTATAGAATTAAATGTGGTAAAATTGAGCATTAGACCCTTTCAAAATTTTCGTATCAAAGTGCTTTAAATGAGAGATGAATTAGACCATCTGGCTTAGGGAATTCAAATGACTTCCCACTCACATTTGGTATTTAACTATAATTACACCAATCTATCTGAAATTTTTCACTAGACAAACAAAAATGCCATTACACCCTCGTCCTGCATTTCTGTCCTTGCACATCATTATGCAGTCCTTAAAGTACAGAACTTTTGTTCCCTTGTCATCCATAGAATATTTTCACTAGCAGAAGTTGGAAATCTGGAAATAAAAATATTTTCTAAACCTGCTATTGGCTCCAAAGAGGGGTGGGATCAAACTTCCCATTCAATGCAACTTCACCACCCTGCAGCAGAGCAGCCTGGGGGATGAAAAGCCCACTGAACTGTGTTAGGTGTTGACAGCTGAGGATGACTGTCGTGCTGATCTCCAGCTGAAGGGACACACGCTGCCCATGGGCTCCAGAAGTGGCATGTGGTAACAAATGTGGATCCCACATGTTAATGTCCGTTTTTAATTTGATTTTACAGCACAGCCACCTTGTCACAGCAAGAATGAATACAAATCTGCCTGTGATATGTATTCACTGCTTCTCTGTATATATATTCTAGACACACATAGAGTCATTTGCCAGTAACTCCATTATAGGGCATTTCCAAATTAACAGAGAAAGAGTTATTTTATTTTAAGCTCTTTTTAGGCCACTTAATTTTTTTTTTTTTACAGCAATTCAGGTGTAAAAATGTGAGAATTTACTAATTATTATGTGTTTAGGGGATTAGCTAGACTTCTTTTTCTTACATTTGACAGGCAAATCAGCTTTGCGAGGCTGTGAAGTCTTCAGTGATAAAACGTTCCTCTGCATGTTGTCAATAACTTTTTTTTTTTTGACTGCAAAGTAAATGAAAGTCTCCTAGACCCATAAAGAGCTTTTTTTTTCCTTTTTCAGGAAGGTAAAAGGATTTAGAAATTTTCTTTCCTGCCAGTCCAATGTTAACGCATCAAGATACTGCGGGGGAGACTGAGGTTCAAGATTAGCATTAAAAAATATCTAAGGTGAAGGAACATGACCTTAGAGGAAACACAACCTGCATTACTTAGATTACAAGGAATTTATTAAATACATCCTACAATATTTAGACAATAAGGCAAGACAAACTTCTACTCAGGACATTTTTCTGTTCTTTCTCAGACAAAAATACTATTTACCAGACAATGAGGAATTATTTTCAAATTGTGTAAAGACTTCTGTTTTGCTTCTGAATCACAAAAATTTGTTGGAGAATACACCAAAGAAATCTGGTGTCCCATCAATCATCCTTTTCCGTGGAAATAATACAAAAAGAGTTTATTCTATCCTTAAGCTGCCACATATCACATTGTAACTACTCATTTAATCAGAGATCTCGCAGCATGCTGCCAGTCCCAGTCCCTGCTGTCACTAGCAAATGTCTTTTTTTGTCGTAAGTGTGGAGTTACTCAAATCCTCATTCTCATTATTGCTTAGCCACAATAACCTTTCTTTCCAGACAGCTAACACACAATAAATATTTAAGTTACCTAATAAAGACAGACAGCAGAAAAAAATCATTTCAAGATTTCTCTAGTGGTTTCATTTGTACTGGCTAAAAATCTGCTATTGAGAGTCCTGATGTGAAAGAAATGAGGAGAGGATTGCTCTCTCCTGTCACTGGGCTTCCTAGTGACATTTGCTTCAATATTTCTGTGTGAAATCCAAATTACTTTTGCAAGAAGTCCAATGAAACTATGGCTAACTGTTCCTGAACGGTGAAATTAAATGAGGCTTTTAATCCCAGATTTATTTTAAGGTCAGATTGGTAGTGAAAGAAATCAAGTAGCTGGAGAAAGAAACTGATTACTAGAGCCATTAGCAGACAGGATGCATAGACACAAAACATAATGACACAGAAAATTTTGCAGTAACTTTCAACAATATGGAAATGGTAAAAACCCAGAACTTTTTTTACTAAAAGAAGAAAAAGGCAGATCAACAAAAAGTATCAATGGAGTAAAAATCATGAATTAGAATAAAGTATTTTTGAACAGTAGTGATCCATGGCCTGCAGTAATCCTTGACAAGTACAACAGTTTCCTTGTATTCTCGAGTTAAAAATACTAAATGGCATGTGCTATACAGAACAGTCCTATTTTTGGGAGAGGGAAGTCTTGTGAGTGTATTCATACCAACTCCTGGCCTAGCAATTCAAACTTCTTTCTATAAATCTCTTCTTCTCCCTGTCTCCACCAAAACACCCTTCTCCCCAGAAAAGTAATAAAAAAATATTCTCTGGAATTCACCAAGAGCCAGCAGCAACTCTAATGAAATAGGAACATGTGTCTGCTTTACATATAAAACAGTTGGTTACTCTGATCTGTATCACATCAACACATGGATGGCTCAGAAGGATCTTGGCTCCATTTCAGTAAGTGGCACTTAAATAATGAGGGCCCTAAATAATGCACACTGTTTTCCAACACTCTCTAACAGGAAACAGATGAGGAAGAAGGGTTGACATGTACTAAAACCCATCTAAGATCTATGATGAAGAGTGAACAGAAAATGTTCTTCTTATTTAAATTTCACAGAATCACAGAGTGGCTGAGGTCGGAAGGGACCTCTGGACATCACCTTGCCCAGTCTTCTGTTCAAGCAGGATCATCTGGAACAGGTTGCTCAGGACCATGTCCAGGTGGCTTTTGAATGCCTCCAAGAATGGAGATTCTAACACTCCTATACATTCATTTCAGAAAAATTATATTCACCAGAAAAATTATGAAGCTGTCTTTAAAATGATGCAAAAAGAAAAATAAATTGTGTTTTGTTTTTCTTTAATTTCTAATGGAAGATTAAACCTAAAATTTTTGCCAGAAAGTTTTGTTGTGTTTGTAAATTGTTTTTAGGGTCAAGATTTCTGATGGTCAAGATTTTAACAAGATTAGTGGTCTATATGATCAGGAGAAGAACATAAATACAAATAGAACATTGATAGGTTTTCCCAAGTTATTGCACAACACACTTTTAATATTTAATATACATACACTTGTGCAGTACTTTGCACATTTTAAAAGCGAAATGGGAAATTATGTAACTAAATTTTACCAAAATCTGGAACATATGCTACATAATAAAAACTTTAATTACCACAATTATTTATTTTCATTTAATTCTTTGTTTAGAAACAAGGCCTTCCCGATTGTGCATTGCAATGGAGGATTTATGATCACTCTTTTCTAAGGAGAAGTTAGATTTTAACTTCTCTATAGCAAGTGCACGCAATATTCCGTTTGTTCTGTCATCTAGTGTTCATCCAAGAGTAGTCACTAGCACAGCTTTTCTGGAATCAACTCTTCATAGAATGAATCCCATTTTGAAGCAGTAACCATAGCAATACCCTTGTCCACTGAAAATTTTCATTAAACACTGCTTTCACAGATAGCATTAATCATAGCCCTGGTCCTAACCTTGCAATATCAATTAAAAGGAAAATATTTTAATTACATTGAAAAGTTTCAGACTTTACCCTCAAAAATGAAAATGATAAATTTTGGTGTCCCAGAGGTTGCACGTTAAAAATACCTAAATCTGCAAACTGCAGGAAGACTTTTTTTTGGAATGACACTATCTTTCTATAAATCTACGTGCCAAATCACTAAATTCTGGTGGACTATTAAGAAAGAACATATCCTAAGAACAAACTAGCATAAAACATCACCACTACCATGTGAAACATGTTTGGCCACTACTTTTCAAGCCAACAAGTAAATGCAAAAAGGAAAGACACATGATCAGGGAAAAAAAACCAAATGAAATCTGTTTAAAGGAAATTTAAAAATCATTTCATAGGCAGAGTCCTGTATCAAAGGAAAGAGCTTCCTAAAAATGTATATAAAAGAGCACACCTGAAGGCAGTACTAATCCTTCTTCTCTTCCATGAATCGACACATTTGGTCTTATAAATAATTCCCCAAAGAAAATAAGGAGCCAGAAAGGGCTGAATGAAAACAATTAACTCAGAAACTTTAGAGAAAGATCTGTCTCCTTTCCCTGCAATGTCCCTCTGGGGACATAAATGGGATTTGACCCTAGGTGAACTTGGCCTCGTCCCTAAATACATGCTGTGCACACTGAGGAAATGCACTTAATCTGAAATGGGCAAGTGCCAAATGAGAAAATTCTGAGGATTGGCTCTGAGTGAAAGAATTTTTGCAGCTGTTAAAAAATTTTAGGTCTGTAAAATGTACGAGAAGGTTTCCAGGTGAGATTTGCAATGTTTCCTAGTGTTAGCAATGTTAACAATAAATTCAAGTTAGTTACAACACCGCCAGCACAGTCACTATGGCGTTATACTACTTGCATTATGGGATTTGGCAGGTGGTGGCAAGTGCAGTTTTAAATTAAATTAAAGTAACTATGAGATACAAGTTTTGTATGTATACACTTCACCCTCTAGGAAAAAAGAAAAAAAAACGAGGGAGAAAGAAAAAAAGAAAAATCTCTTAAAACTGCCTTAGTTAAAAAGGCATGAATTACTTTTTACTCAGTAATAAAAGAATAATTAATAAATGAGTTTCAAATAATTTGAAATTAGCATTTATCCAGGATTGACATAAAAATCTAGGTTCCAAAAGGAGTGCAGTATTAAATAATTTCTCATAAAAAAATAAAATTACATTTGAATTTCTATAAAGGTCTTTTTCTTCACAATCATGTTAGAGTAAATTATCAGTGACTCCTTTATGTCAGTCAAATGCTATTAATGTCAAAAACCTTGGTGAAAGAAAACTTACTATTTTTACATCCATTTTTAAAAATACTGCTGGATGAGATCCTTAAGTAGGATAAACCAAGCAATAGGACAAGAGGCAATGGGCAGAAACTGACGCATCACAAGTTCCACCTGAACATGAGGAAGAACTTTACTGTGCAGGTGACCGTGCACTGGAACAGATTGTCCAGAGAGGCTGTGTTGTCTCCCTCACGGGAGAACCATCTGGCCACAGCCTGTGCCATGTGCTCTGCGATGACCCTGCTTGAGCAGGGAGGCTGGACCAGATGAGCACAGTGGTCCCTTCCAGCCTGACCCATTATGGGATTCTGTGTAATTCTGTTACACAGAATACCAATTCCAGCCAATAGGTCACGTAACATGTTTTTCCCTGAGGATCCAGATGTGGGTTTCCCAGGCTTATTTGACAAGTAAAGGGTAATAAGCCCCTCAGGAGCTCTTGCCTACCACTAAGTCTCCCTTTGAAGAATTTAAAATGGAAGTCAACAATGGCAAGACATACGACCTGATTATTTGGAATTTACAAAGAATTTGACAAATTTCCACTATATAACCCTCCTTTCAAGGAACACTCCAAAGAAACAAGTGTGACAGCAAAGAAAAGATAGTATAAGAGGGAAAATAATAGTGTGAACTTTTCTGAGTCAATTGCTGATTCCCAAGGAATATGAAGTATTCATGTACTACTGCTGCACAAATCATATGTGAAGAGTCTTCTGCTTAAAGAGATCTATTGAGCATATGAAATACTGAGACCAAGAGTAACTTCAGAGCCTCCTGACTGCTGTAGTAATTCCTAGAAGAGCAGAATTATTTAGTGACAGAAAGGATAAAATGAAGGTGTAGAACAGATGTAGATGCATGGAGAATTGATTTGTGCAGCAGATAGCGATTACCTGTGATGATTTTCAATAGATAATAGCTTAAGAGAGTAGAAGAACAAAGATCACACTCTTCACAATGAAAAAGAAGTCTAACCACTAAAATCACATTTAAAAATGGGAATAAGATATTGCACTTTAGCTAAGTAAGAAGATACACAATTGAAAGTCATACCTGCTCTCTTTGTAGTCAAGGGCAATTCTTCAGAGCATGTGTTGAATGCTTCATGAGCCAGCTAAAAAGATGCCACTTGAAGGCCAACTTGTAGGACAGGAGGGATGTGTTAAAAAACATTCTGGTTTGGTTCTTTTCAACAGCTTCAGTAAGGAAAGTCAGGATCTACCATATGCCTTCATAGTTTGAAAAAGGACCAGAAGTCACTTTCTGGAACAATGAATCAATAAACCTGAGCAATGCCTAGAAGCATATATACAGGAATTAATTTTCTGAACAAAAAGGTAGTCTTATAGATGTCATTAACAGCTGTTGATATTTTTGTTTACATGTATGGGTAGTCCATGTGTTGACCTTCTCAATCTATTTTAGGGAAGAAATGACAGTACCTTTGACAGTACACTTTCTACTGTCTAGAAACAGTATCTGGTCTGGTAAGATTGAGAGGGAAAGGCTCAGGTTAGACTACAAACAGACCATACCCTGAAGAACATGTTGTTGTATGGGACAAAGAAACAGTAACAATTATCATAACCACTAATCATTTACATTTGTTTCCCTCTTTATTTTTTGCCAGGTAGTGTCTGCTAGATAGCCCTGCAACATACGTTTACTAAATCACAGCTCTGTGATGGTCTTCCATGGGGTAAAGGCAAAGCTCAGTGGACATCAGTTCCTGTGGTTCAATGCATCACATCTTAGATGCTCTGGCATTCTTATACTGAGTTGATGATTATGTTTTGTGGCATGTGAAATTGGTCCTACAGAACTCAAGGGAATGGAAGAAATGATACTGCAGCATATTAACACACAAATTAAACGCTTTAAAAAAAATTGACATGTTGAGAGTTATGCATTGCAATCACTATCTTAAGCGAGAGTGACTATAATTTCTTACCATGAGAAAAATATAGCTTTGGCAATTTGCAGATGTTTGCTCCATGAGCTGGTGTAATCCCAGAAGTGTTTAAATTAAATGTTGGCTACAGATTGATGCAGACAAAGATCACAAAACTAACAGAGCCTTTAGTTAAAGTAAGGAAGAGCAAGAGCGGTGTGAGGCTTTCTTTCTCACCCTCAATATGTTGTTCTTTTCCACAATTCTGCATTGGTAGTTTACTACTTTTTACACTTCTGCCTTGTTTTTTTCTCCAGTTTACAGTAATTTTTTTTTTTTTACAAGAGCTGGACCAAGAACACGTTAGAAAAATTAGAAACAAACCTCACAAGCACAGTATTTATTTCTTTTTGAGATAGATAAAATGGTAGGGAAAAGCAGCTGGCTATTTTGAGCTGGTACAACCAGGACAAATGGAAAGTTGACACACCTGACAGAGCAAATATGTTTTGTGAAGGTGAAGTACAGAGACCAGAGAGGCCACTGTTGTGGGACTATCCAGTCTGTATAACCTCACTATGCCAAAAGAGAAAAATCTTTCCCTTTCTTCCTCCACACTTGGGCAAGCATGAGCAGCAGCACTACCACAAAGCTCTCAGGCACATGCAGTTTCCCTTCAGCAAGCACTCAGTCCGTGCACAACCAAACCCTCTGCGGCCGGGTCGCAGCGCAGCTGAGACATGAGCTGCCCAGGAGCAGGGAGGGCAGCACACAGACGAGCTGTGCCAGGCAGCAGAGGCTTCCAAAACCCTGCCCTGCTCATGACAGCACCATTCGCTCTGCTGTGTCAGAGGACACGGGGGCTGCACAGCAAGGTTCCCGTCTGCACGTAGAAAGAAAAAGACCCATCTCTGTACAGCAGCAAATAATAGGAATTTTGTGCAATTTTATTCCTGCTGTTGAAGATTATTAGACCTTTTTTTCCCCCATTGTTATGTAATGGTATTCAAGAAGCAGTGGAGTGGGAGACAATTTAAAATAAATTGACCTCTAATTAACAGTAACAGACGTTATAGATTTGAAAGGGGAAAAAAGAGAGCTTCTTTCACTCACTTTCTCATTATAATTGAAATCTAAGCGTGGCCAGGCAACAGCTAACCAGGCAGCTAGTGCTTATGGTGAAAGTCAGATCTATGAATCACAGGAGTGAATTGTAAATTAGGGGATCTACTCATTACCTCTTTGGCCTTAAGATATCCCTTGTGTCAACACTGACGTTTTTTATCTTTACAAAACTGATATAGGAAATTTACTTAGATGGCAATACTTTTTCTGCTATTATTGCTGATTCAAATGAAAGTAACTATGCAGAGAGGTAAAATAGTAACACCATTTCCACTACATGAAAATCAAGCTACCTTAACGGACAAGAGATACAACTGTCAATGGTATTATTCCACTTTTATGTCAGAATCTCAGTAAATTACCACTTATATAAACAAAACTCTGGGCTACTCCTTGTACTGAGTCAAACAAGCATTTGTAATGGATATATTAAAGTACATCTGGACAAACACCTGCTATAAAGCTACTTCTGAGGAACGACTTAATGTGTCAGGAATGTCCTCAGCTTCTGGGCTGCTTAATGGTGCAATTCCTACAGGTGCCACTGTGGGAACTGAACTCATCTCAGCACTTACTGTCTAATTTCTGATGAGAACATATGCTAGAAGGCTACATAGCCTAATACAAACATATGTGGTGAAAGTACGAGGGGAAAGAGCAACATGAGCAACGAACTTAAAATCTTCACACTTCTTTATTCAATGACAGGATCAGTCAGCTACTCAGATACACAGATGCTGTCCCAGTGCTTTCACATTATAATTTTTGTCCTGTCTTCCTTTCCTTTGAACTTGCCTTACTTTCAGCATTATGATGTTGCGTTGGTTTTTTTTTGTTTGTGTTTTTTTTTAACTAGGAGTTGTCTTTCCATGAGCAAAGATTATATACAGGTACATTTTCAAGGCATAAATTAAAACTACGATTAAGTTTTCTTTACATAATTATTAAGAGTAACCAGTCTTATCTGAATCATGCATTTTAAGATGCTGTGCCTTCAAAAGAGCCTCCTTCCTATATTCTGCCAGGATTTCTAGGGACAAATCCTACAGTTCTTAATGCTGAAGATAGTAGTCCTTGCTAAACATTTGATTTCCTTCTTTCATTAGAAACTAATCTATGTTTCCAAACACAGGGGGGAATTGAGGGAAACAAGTTCATTTGCACATGAAGAAACACAGACTGGTACCTTCATCTTGTGCTGCTGTGGTGTCATTTCACACTGTGCATACTCTGAGTTACACTAACCTATAAACTTGTGACATCCATTGGGTCACAATTAATCACAATGATGACACACCACAGAGACACTAGCTTTGCACAAATCTTCATCACACTAAGCAAATGTGAAAACTTCCCGACACAAAAGAAATACATAAACTTCCCTATAGACACAACTGTATTGGTCAGGTAGCTGTCACAGATGTCACAGCAATAAGAATTCTTCACCCAGTTTTAGCCATTTCAAACTCAATACTAAAATGTTTGACTCCTATGAACCAAGCATGGTTTTGACAGCAATTTTTTACTTTGGATTAACTGGCTTGGATTTTACTGGTGATATCTTGTTGTGATAATGAGCAACAAGAGTCCCCTGGAGACCCCAGGCAGGTGCAAAGGAGGAAACTTTATTTCCAAAAACCCGGCCTTTTTATGCCCTTAGTCAGATTACCAGTTTACACAGTTTTAAGGTACAAGAAACCCAATTCAGCCAACCACTCTACACCACAGTGTGAATACACGATGGCCACGCAGTATGTTTTTCCACCTCCATTCCAGCTGAGCCACTCTCCCACAGCCCTTTTCTACTTAGCCTAAGTAACAGGCCGGAGCCACGATTTTACAAGGCCTTCCCTTTACAAAGCCTTACTTATGGTAACAGTATCTGTTAAATTATCTCTAGGTTTAGTTTTCTTCAATAATGAATGCTTACACTAAAAAAAACAAATAAAAACTTCACCCAACAGATTTTGAGTTAAAGCATGTTTCAGCTCCTTAACACTAATGCAGCACAACAGAATTAATGTGCATTAATAAAATTTACTACAGAAGTATAAAAAACCAAACAGGTTCTTAAGAAGTTTTGCATAATGCACAAAACCAATCAAATTTGAATTACAGTGTACTTTCAAAGAACTCCATTATTTTTAAGAAATAAGGAAAAAGAATCATGGCATTATGACTGCAAAACCAGATTCTTCCATTACTACATTGCTACTGCCAGGTGTTTTTTAAAACAAGAGGAAAGCTCAGTAATCTTTGCTAGCTTTCAAACAAAATCAACATATTTTAATAACCCATACTCTCTTCTGACACCCCAGACTTGAGAAGTCTTCTTGTGGCCCTCCAGCCCCCTCAATCACACGGAAATCAATCAAAAGCACTACATTTACAGTAGAAGAGATCCAATCTCTTCTTCACAGAGACCAAAGTTCAACAGACAATCTCAGTGAAACACATCAGTATGTAAGTATGTGAGCTAAACAAACTATGAAAAAAGAAAGGAATTAGAGAGCCTTCCCAAAAATGTGTATCTGACATCAATGGCAAGACCTGTAGAGCAGACCCTCAGTGCCTTGTGCTGGGTACAGTCAGCTCTTTAGAAACTATACTTGCCTGATGAGCAGAATAATGATGAGCAGAATAAATAATGTGTATAATCTTTTTTTCTTTTCTTTTTAATTCAGCAGACGTCATGCTGAATGCTCCATGAGTTTACAAAACAGCTGTGAATGTTATGGGCAGAGAGCGTGAACAGGTGACCTCTGTCCATCTTGATTTTAACTGATAAATTTCAACCATCTTGGTAAAAATGGTTACAGGAATGAGCACCAGTTTTGTGCATATCCCTGTCTAAAGTTTTATTCAAATTTTTCTATGAAGTTGTGTGGAAAGCTGGTGAAAAGACGCAAAATGTCCTGCATTATTACTAACACTATAGAGATTCTTTTCAAAAATAAGCACACGTATTTTACTAGTAAAACTCACATTCAAGGGGACACATACTGTGCAGAAGTCTCTTTTTCACGATGTGATTCAATGAGCATCTGAAAAACAACAAAAAATTCAAGTGGAGGTGTCATCTTTTAGGCTAGGCAACTCTGTTTGCCATTCCTGCTCTGTTTCCTTAACTTCAGAGTAATTTCTACTGCTACTTAACTGGAAGAATTAACAAATTAGTGAACTGCACCCATCTTGCATCGCAAGTACAGAGACACTCTGTTAACAGAAATCCAATTGTGACAAAAGGTTTGATTCGGCATGTCCAGCACTGTATTCGCGTTTAGGAGGTGGCTGAGTTTTTTTAAAACTTTATGTTTTAATTACTCACCCACTGGTACCTGGTTAAGTCAGAGATTCTTCCAATCCACCGTATTCTTCACGTTAATACCAATCTCTCTTCACACAGAAACTTGCTCACAAACTACTTTACTGTCCACTGCACTAGCTGAAATGAAATTGTGAATGATCTGCGACCAATATATTTAAATTAGTTGAAAAAACAGTAAAAATAATTACAGTATTTCAAATAAATTTGTACTGCCACGTCTTTATTTAAATCCAGTTTTCAAAAGCTTTTAGTAATTAGCAATATATTCACTGTTCTCACAAAGAATCTGTAAATACAAATACTTTTTACTTTCCTATGAAGCATAAAATTAATCCGCATTCTGATAAACTTTTATTATTCTACCCAGGCAGTGGTATTTTTAAATAAGAATAAAGGAAATTCAGTTCTTGTCCATGTGCACAAAACAGGCAAAAATCTTCCTTCTGTTGTTATGGTCTACCTTCCTCAGTCTTGTACAATAATCCAGTTCTCAGCTAAGCAAACTAATGACACTAATTCATTTTCTTCTAAACTAAGTATATCTGTGCCTTCACTCAAAATATTCCTTTCAAAGACTATATAATATTTTGTTGCATTGAGCTTGGTATTCCTTACTTTTCAATGAAACTGAGATTTATAATTCCACACATTCTCAGAAGAGCACAAGGATTAATCACTGTGTCTGAAAATCTCCAAATTTATATTACTGCCTTTGCAGATCTATAAATACATGTGTAGAACTGTAAAATCAAGAAAAAACAACAAATGACAGCAACACTGTAAAAATAGTCAAGGGCTCCCGACTGCTTTCTGCATGACTGTAGTCATGAGGACAGACATCTGTGCAATTTTTTGCATTTTATGGAAAGAAGGAATAAGCTTCTGAATGGTTTAGGTATATTTGTACATTTATATGATCATCCTTTGCCTTTATTTATTCTACCTGCTCCTGATTTCCCGCATTTCTTTAATGCAGGAAAGAAGTGCACA
The DNA here is from genome assembly GCA_013399875.1 of Gymnorhina tibicen. Lineage (NCBI taxonomy): Eukaryota > Metazoa > Chordata > Aves > Passeriformes > Artamidae > Gymnorhina > Gymnorhina tibicen. The sequence goes on from VXAZ01001309.1 coordinate 1,052,354, forward strand.
GTGGAGTAGTTTCCAGTTCATTTGGTACCATGAAAGGTAAGCAACACCACAGTATTAATCCATAGACAGTTACCTATCTTTTAAAAAAAGAAAGGATATTTTCAAAGGAAGACTTACACTATATCAGCCTCTTCTCTGGCTTCTCCTCCGGAATACGTAACAATTCAATTTTTTGTTGCTGCTCTTTTAGTTTTGGACCACAAAAGTTATCGAAAATTATCCAAATTCTCCATTATCACTGTTCTTTCGTGAATTCAACTATTTTGACTTACTTCTGAATTTATGCTAAGTAGCTTTACTACTCAGGGACTAAAATGCATGCATACTCCCTCCTCTTTCAGTTCACTGGGGAATTTTCAGGGAGCAAAGAATATAAACTTCTTTCATGCTCTTCTGCATGACAGTTTTCAGAAAGGTCTTCATACTGTAATCCCTTTAGACAACACACATTATGAATTCTCTTTAATTCTCCTAATATCACAAGTTTTAATGAAATTAATTTTCAGTTTGTCATCCAATGACTACTTGTCACATCAAAACAATTCCCCACGACAGTACTTACTGTATCAGCCAATAATGACAACACTTTTTCTTTAGCTTCTTTATTTAAAATCAGTTTATATATCAGTGAATTTCAGTCATAAGAAACTGTTCTCTGACAAAATCCCACTATCAGAATGGTAAACTCTTAACTATCTTTCTTTAAGAAAATAACACAACTATGCCCCACAAATTATGATAGGGCTTGAAAAAGAAGCATCTCTCTCTTTCCTTAATGAAGAAAATGTCATAAAAGTACATAACAAAGCTATAAAAAAATCAGGGAAATTACAGAAAACCAGAAGCTCCCTCTGGGTTTTGCCCTATTCCAGTATTTTTTAATGGAAATAAAACATTAATGGCTTTATTCAAATAAATACATACTTTAATAGGTAAAATTCATCTGAAACATCAATTCTTTCTGATTCTAAATTTTAGACTACATAAAAAGTCAAAATGATGGGCTATACTGGCCAAAGGTTGGTTACAAGAGTTTTTATTTCGCAAACTATACAGAAACAGTAAAAAAGAAAATGCATTATACTTTTCAATATTACATAAGATAAACATTAGATTTAGTATTTACTGTGTAGAAATTAATTCAAATAAGAAACTGATTTTCCTTGTAATTAATGACGGGAAACCAGGGATTCATTTTTAAATTATACAACCTGTAGTAATACATTATACAGGTCATGTCAATTTTATTGTGGGCAGAAAGAAACAGATAGGATATGAATGAAGATGGTGGAGTCCCAAAATCTCTACACAATTAATTAACATGCTAACATAAATACAGTGATTAAAGTAATTTTCTCTACAGTCAAATCTTAAGTGCTACTCTACACAATAAGTATAATCTAGACCACATGGTAATTACATAATAATAGGAAAAAAATTAAAATAATCCATTTTCTTCATTCCAGCAGCAGTACCTATACTGGTATTAATTTGGTAATTGGGTGAGCTTAGCTATTGCCTAACATCTTATACTGGTATGCATGCTAAAACCTCTCTAGTTCTATTTTGCAAGGCACCTTTACAATACGTTCTCTAAGTTTCTGCACTAGTAACAGAAAACAAAATGAATTAAGATAAAGAGCAAAACTATTTCCTGAAATAAGAAAATAAAAAGCATCATTATACATTTATTAAAAACTACCTTGGGGCAAGTGACAATACTCTGAAATACAGCCATGTATAAAGGTAATACAATTTTAAGCAAATCTTTTTCCCCATGTAAATATTTTACGCTAGTCTGATTAGAGAGAAATACAGAGAAACCACAAAGGGTGAAGCAATGTTTAAGTAAATAATGATAAAGCTTATACGACCTTGACATGAAACCAAAAAAAGGAAAGACAAGAAGATTTTAGAATTACAGAACTGGTGCTTGTCCATGCTACTGCTTTTGGAAAATCTTTTCAGTAATGTAGCCATTTCCTAATAAAACGTAACTACAAATGCAAATCCAAAGGAGGACTTTGCTATAGTTTTCCCTCCTGATTTTTCTCCGTACCTTTGCTTAATTAAAGGCTGGTTGAGATGCTACTTGTGCACCAATGTTTTTCTACTGCAATACATTTCTGATTCATTAAATGGACAACTGCAGGGCCTAAAACATTGATGGAACTGAAGTTACAGTATGCATTCTGAAGAGGACATGCACAGTTCCAAGTAAGGGCAAGTATCTTATCAGCAGAATTTTGAAGAGAGTGGTTGACTTTCTAGTGTGTTTTGCACATATATATATTTTCAGTAGCACATAACATTTTTTTCTTCAGGCTAGAATTCCAATGTGTTTTCTTCAGCACAACGGCATTTAAAAACTCAAAAGCACATGATATAATTATTCTTATTTAAACAAAAAAAAGTCTATGACTCCAGCTGCAATGTTTGAAATAATTATACAAAATATACATATTTGTTAGAACCCTTTTGATCTTGGAGAGAAAAGGGATTTTATGAAATATCATCTTGTGAAATTTAGAAAGGTACAACATATCCCCTTAATATCATCAAATATATCCATAATGATCATCGTCATCATCATCATCATCTCCTTCATCTTCATCATCATCTTCGATTTCATCTTCATCATTCATTATTTCATCTCCATCATCTTCATCATCTGTCCATTCATGGAAATCGCCAGAGGCAAAATCACCTGAAGTCTCTAAATCGATAGCTAAAAAGGTATGATAGTTATAGCAAAGATTCACAAGATCCACTACATATTTATAGTATATTTTACAGAATCATACAAAAGGCACACCAGAATAGTTACTTTCAGGACAACTACAGAGTGTGACATAAATATAAAATATAAATAATATGAAGAGTCTTTTGTCATAAAAAATCCACCTCAATATTGAATGAATTTCTCACTGTTAACAAAAGTAGACAAATTTTATGGATTTGCAGAACTATAATGAGTGCTAGGAACAATTGAAAAAAATTTAACTCCAACTTACAGATGACCATAAGGACTACTGATAATATACACTGACTATTGTTCACTTCTTATATATTATCTTGAACTATATCGAACTGTCCATTTATCTAGAAAGGATCCTGGATCAGATGGACAATAGGCCTGAGCTTGTACCTCAAATACTGTATTCAATTTACTCTCTGCTTCAGGCTATGTTCTTTTGTTGGAGAAGAAGTGAAAAGGAGTCATAAATGACTTTTTTTTTAAAAAAAAAAGAGGAAAAGTACTTTTTTTTCATCTTTTATATCTGGGACATCAAATAAAGGTGACATGGGAATTCTTGGAAGAAGCTGCACAGTGCTGTAGGGAAGGGAAAAATAAGGGAAGATTTAGTGTGCTAAAAACTTTTGGCAATTCCCTCAAATATAAACTGAAAAAAATGTCAAATTGAATTCACTAGCATGCTGATTACCCAAAGGAATTTCATGAAACATTCTGGGACTTAACTAATGCTGCTCTAGAAAATTAATTTTTCCTGGGTTTATATACACCATGCCAAGCACATATAAGGAGTCTATTAATAGTTGACACGGTGACAGGCGTTCCAAAAAATAATGAAGCAGTAACAATATAATAATTTGTTATTTTTTGTATCAAAATCCATGTAGTTGTGTCCCACATTTCCAACTGAAGAAATTTAACCTGGCTGGCAATCAAAGGGATTAACACCTCTAAACCAAACACCACAAAAGGTTCTTAACTTACCACATTCCGCTGCGCCGTTTGTTCTGGATCCTGATACCTCATTGCCGTATCTGTCAACGCACCAGCACTGCCCCAGGCTTCCATGGCACTGACTTGGCTTGTAATACCCATCCTCATCACAGAAGGGGATGTACTGCCCTGCAAAATAGATGTATATATATATCTGTATATGTTGAGTAAGTATATTAAAATCCATGTCTTGGCCAATGTCACAATTATAGCAGAACGCAACTACCTTTTGCTGTTTCATCATTCCAGACTGCTCTGGTAGTACTAAATTCAGTTGACCCAAAGTGACTGAGTATATCAAATGTGGGACAGAAAATAACACCTATCAGGCTTGGACTGATTTCAAGAAATAAAGTGAGCAATCTTCCTTTAAATTTTTTCTTGATCCTGTGATACATATTTTTTACTCCCTGGAATATCTCAGTCCAGATTTCCACTGTATTCTGGTGAAAAGGCTCAAATGTAGGACCCACTCCTGAATGGGAAGTTCTATCATCCGTGGAGTACAAACAAGTCTGAACAGTAAGGGCCAGACTTCCTGACTAACAAACTATTTGCTACACAGAGTTATTTTTGTTTAATATGTATTTTACAAACCACTTATTTACATACTAGTATTTAATTATTCCACCACAGGAGACAAATGCAACATAACACACCACAAAAAACTGTAAAAAATTAATATTAAATTTGCATTTATACATACAATGGGGGCTTATTTTGTGAGGCAGCGACTTGCCTACAGCTGAATAATCCAGTTTATCACTTGAGCCAAATGGAGATCACAATGAACAACATATTCGTATGAAAGCAATTGAAGTGTATTGTTCTTGTTAGAAACCATCCTTATGAGAAGTACAGTTTTGATTGCTTTGGGCCAAGCCTTTTATTGCAGCTTTTACATAGTGGCTAGTGGTAAATGAAGACTTTACACTTCAGAAATATTGATGCAGTATAAACTGATTCACAACAAAGATTTCAATTACTTACAGAATATTACAGTGAAAGGATCAGCAGAGATACCACTTTAGGAGTACCTTATGCTGTCCCCTCTGTAACTGTAAAAATGTACCTTCTATCAGGGTAATAAAATAGATGTAAGAGCTTTTGGTAGGTAAGGTAATAAAACTAAGTTTAAGAGTTTTCAAAAATTTCATAAATTTTGTTGCTGAGATTTACTGTGGTCTATCTTCATTGGATTAATATTGATTTTGTGTTGCCGTTTAACTAGGATTATTTATGTAAGTAATAAAACCTTCAAAAGAATGATCTATGGCTCACCTAGGAGCTTCTTTCCTCCTTGCTGCTTCTGAATGTTGCTGAGCTCTGTCTGGCAAGGTGGGTCTAAAATGACATAAAAATGTTTTACGGGTTACATAGTATCTGGGACAGAAAGCACATGACTATGTTTTCACAGTTTGCTATGTTGTAAGGTCACTCTAACTACTGATCTTATGAAACGCACGCATCCAAAATAAAAGAATTACCATACCTTGCTACAGCTTCAGAATTATGAACCTGCGCACCACCACAGATTTGTGCAGAACGCCACTCCCAGTTAACTCATCTCCAAGTGAGCATCTAGTCACTAGCCTGGAGGATCGAGGAATGCTAGACCAAAATAGTAACTCTATCACACCCTACTTTACTGGTCTATAAAAATCAGAGTGCAGCTGTGAAGTTTGCCTCATGTGTTGGTTAAAAACAGGATGGCTCTTTTCATTTCTTCTCTTCTGTCCTTTTTAGAAGTCATGTTCAAATTTTGTATTTCACATACTATCCTAAGAAAATAAGACCTTTTCCTTCACTGAAATCTGCAAGATTGTGATTCTCTGGCAACAATTTAATACTGGATCCCATGATGGCTCTAAGAAGCAGAATATGTATTAAAATTCAGTCTTCCGTTCTTCAGTTACAGCTTATTCTAGCTCTGAATAATTTAATTTTCTACTGTCCATAAAAGAAAGTTGAAGTCTGCCCCATGAATAGGAAGAAAGTAAGATGTGAATGTGTTTACACCACAGTTGAGTAAGTGAAAGAATCAAAGACAGCAAAGCACTAAATAATCTCTGAACACTGGCACTGAGCACCACATTAGACCATTAGCATCAGGGCATTTCTCATTCTGAACCAGCAATAGAATTACTGAGTTTACTCACAGGTGTCTTTAGCTTGCACCATTCCCAGACAAAATCTTCCATTCCATGAGTATTAAATGCATCTTCCATTTTAGCAAACTTTGATAATTTATAATACATCTTTGCCATGTGCTTAACTCAAGGATCCCTTTTTTCCATGCAAATAGGAAAAGGTGTTCTGAGCTGGTTTAAAAATGAGTAAGACTGGCCTAGCCCATTGATGCAGAACACACATAAGACCAGAACCCAGTCACTGTGCAGGGCACCATGGTGACAAATGCCTACATGAAGTGGGGATCAAAAATACACTTCTGGTGAACACATAGCCTCTTGGCTGGCACAGCCTAGTTATTCCAACAGACCTTTGGTATTATCTAAGAGAGTAAAAAAAAAAAACCCTTACTGACAGCAGGCTGTTCATTTCTTTTGGTTTTACATTTTAAATAACATTTACATATCCAATACATTTAAAGCTTATAAATGTTTACAGAGGCCTCAACTCTGGTGGGCCAGGCTTTTCACACTAAATCTATAATGATTCTTTTTAAAGTGAAGGCCTTAAGAGTAGGGTCCACTTTCAAAACACTGTCAACAGGAGTCTTAATGCTAGAATTTTTCAGTTGTCTTTCCAGACAATCAACCAATTTTCTCTGTGTGCTCTTGAAAAATCACTGAGATTTGACATCATTGGGTGGGTATTGAGTTTTCAGAATTCAATCTTTAAGTATTTGCTGAGGCTACATGAAGTTTTACTTTTTTTGTTGTAAGAAGTACTTTGATGATGATCATGCTCACTATTTCATTACTATTTCATTCAGTTTTACAACTAAGGTTTCTACCTTTCCCAATATTTGAAGGTTTAAACTCTTGATGCTATAACATTCTGAGAATCGATTATTTCTTAAACTAAAGGTATCTTCTACTACCCTTAATCTAATAAATGACAGTCATTTATCATACAAATATTACAGGTTATAAGGATCTAGGATTGGGGTGGATTTGGCAGGGTTAGGTTAATGGTTGGGTTATGTTACAAAACCTTTCCTACCTATCCTATCCTATTCCATTCCATTCCATTCTATCCTATCCTCCAAAAGAGAAGGGAAATACGCCGATGGAGAAGAACTAGTCAAATAAGAAGAAATACATGTATTTTTTTCTATGAAAAATAATCCTAAATTAGAAACAGAGATCTGCACACATGAGCACTAACATGTGGAAATGTAAAAATTATGGATGATGGCAAAAGAAAAAAAAATATTCGTTTACAGCTATAAATCTTTGGTGGCTTAATTACAAAAAGGAATACCGCTAACCAAGAGGTAACAAGGCAACATGAGAAAGTTACTTACCCAAACCACTCTTCTTCTCAGAAGTTAGGTCTTCAAGATTCACACTTAAGCTTTGCTTCTCAGGATAAAAGCAGCAAAAACTCTTAACAATACTAAATCACTCTGGTGCTTAAAACTGTCAAAGAGAATGGCAGGCTACAAGTTCAACCAATTCCTTTTGGCTCACAGCACATTCTCTTTCCTCTCTCCCCAAATCATTATGCCTCCCTCTTTATTTGCCGGTTAGTTCCTAAGTTTGAAAAGCTTTTTTTTAGATTTCCGAAATTATTTCAATTAAAAAAGCAGTCACTGGACAACTTGTGGCAGTCTTGAGCCAAGGAGAAAAAAAATCCATTACAAAAATCAGTGTGGTAGCTTCTTTTGAAATAGCAATGAATCTGACATCAGTCATACACCACGTAACACCAGCCATTCACAGTTCGTCAGTGCTCAAAGTACTGGTGCACACCAGAGGACCCAATGCTATTAACACTGGCCCTTGAGACATCAATATCCAGTCATGTCAAGAACTGCTTCAAGGCTAGCACAATTAAGCTCTGATTTACCAAAATGACACATTAACAGATCAGCTGGAGCAAATCTGGTAGGTTTGACAAAGAATGTCTATGGTTTTTAACAGATAGGTCTCAAGGAGCTGTTACCCACACAGTGAGCCTCCAACTTTCAGAGATTCTCCTCATTATTCAGACACAAAACAGTGATTTTCCACCTATCAAGTAGATAATATTTGGCAGAGCCTCTAGTTTCTGGAATAGGGTCCACTGCAGATTAGGCTGTGACATTGTGATGTCTTGCCTGTGCTTGGGGTTAAGCATAGTAATTGTTGGACATCCAAGGTTTGTACTTCAGGGATCTGAAGCACCAATACTACATCTCAAGAAGTCCTCCAGAGGATCTCATTTATGATCATCATTTATCTTGATAAAGGCATGTTACTGCTTCCTTTATAACCATCTATACATACATTTGAAGTCCTTGTAATCTTAAGACTGGCAAATACAAATCATGATAATTATCATTCTTCTGTAAGAGGGACTGTTTTTAAAGTAAGGAAGATGTCTTCCAGGCAGGACAGACAGAAGAGCCTGTAAGAAAACGTATCTAGAGAAGTGCTGGACTAACAGATCCATGCAGAGGCCTGCAGTAAAGAAATACTTTGCTGCTAAGCATTAATATATTCCCAGCAAAATTGGCTACTCTCCTACTCTGACTCAGTGATGCAACAAAACAAGGTTGCAGTAATGAATTACTGGTAGAAAAAAAATTCAATAAAAAAAGGCCAACATTGCACAGGCCTCAGCATTTGGGTAAACACTAAAGTGTTGAGTTAGTATTAAACAACTAAGAAAGTAAGTTCTGAAGATGGGCACTGAAACTCTTGTGTGGGTTGTTGAAACTAGAGGGCCATAGTGACCAAAGTGTACACAAAGACTTGCAAAGAGCACTGGCACAGTGCAGAAGTATTGCAGAAATGCATTTTAATGCCTTGGATATACCTCAGAAACACTAAACTACATTTAAAGCAGAGTAAGGGCAAGAAAAAATGCAGTAAGAATCACTGGACTGTACCTAAGTTTTTAAGCATTAGTCAAGGCGGAACAACTACTATAGAAAGATCATCTTCTCCACAAGAAAGATCTGACTTCAGGATTCATAAGAAGTTGCTTATATTGACTAGAAGTTGTTAGCAATGTGCAGTAATAGGTCTAGTGTAGCGTAACGCGCCATGACGGATCTCAAGCAGAAAGAAAGAACGAAGAAGAGTTTCAAGTACTTGTCTGATCCTGACAGTTTTGCATGGTAAAACTATGATCAAAAACCATGAGGGCTTCTTAGATAATGACTCAAGCAAATACCATGTACTTTCAAAAAGCACAATGAAATTGCTGTCCCAGTATGATACATATGGTTGACTGAATTTTGCATTCCCTTTTGAACATTGTTAATCAACAACAGTACTGTAAAACCACTGATCTGCCCAGAAAGCACTACTAAGCTCAATGAATAGAGAGAACTTCTCTACATGGCTTGAAGCATTCTCTTAATATCAACTTATTTTAAAAAACATCGAAAGAAGCTGCTGAATTTCTCAGCTTTTCCATCTCTTTGCTATTAATAGCAAAGGCTTAGTTAAAGAGCTTATTTAGATCATTCCATCAAGTAAAACATAACCAAACATGAACATATTCTAAGGTTCAGCATAACAATGCAAATCACAAACAGAGAATTCAATGGGTTATTAATGCACAAGGGAGTTAGGGAGTTAGACAGTTGTGCAAGAGTTAATAGTAAGACATGAAAAAGAAGACTATAAGGTTCTTTTTTCACCTTCCACCAAAAGCCAGAGAAAATACAGATCTTGATGACAGTGTTATTTTGGAAGGATGAAGTGCATGTTTTATGCGCAAGGGTTGCAGAAACATGAGATTTAACTTCATATACAATGCTTAGGAGACGTCATTTTTACTATATACTGAAACACACTGTGGTATCAAAGACTATCTAATCTGTTTGAAACCAGCACCTTATCGCAACACTGTTATGTTAATTATCAAGACAGTGAGGAAATCGGTAAAAAAGGGAAGAAAAGCTTGATAATGTTGGGTTCTGCAATGTGAAGAATCAGTGTCACTGAAAGATGGATCTGTTGGGGTACCATCAATAAAATTCTTTAGTGTTTAGATCAGTCTTTACAACACCATCCTCAGGTTCTAGCAGGACACCGAGAAAATATTTTACATAAAATGTGTTATAGGTAAGAAAATGCAAAACTACTTGAAATTGATCTGTGGAAGTGTTTTCTTAATGCCCTGGTTATGCTGTTATGTTCTTTAAGAGCTACATTACTTCTGGTATGGGTTGTTTTTAATTTGCTAGTTTTGTTAGCAGTACGTACGTGCTTATAAAATATAAAGCAAAATGTATTGTTTTACTATAAAACAAGGTATTTTGAAAGTTTAAATGTTAACTTTTTAAAGAGAAAGTTGCCAAAGAAAAATATACTATTTAGTATTTATCTACAGGAGTACAGCTTTATTTTTATTTAGATTTACAACTGGCAGATGTGGCATGATAAAAACCTTTATTTCCATAGAAATCAGAATGAAACCATAAATGTTGAATGCTAATGGGAATTTATCATGAGAGTTTTAAGGCTACAAGTGAGATTTAAAAACTGATACTAAAATTATCAAAAAGGCTGAATTAATTTTGGAAACTTTCCATCAAATCGGTTTTATCTCCTCTACTGGCAGTAGAAATTTGAACCCTGGTTACTGTTTATCCTTTAGAAAAACTCTCTCATGTTAGTAAGAAAAATGCAGGGTTATTCTGCCCAATTTCAGACAATATTTAATGAGTGAATTTCTTGATACATTACAACTAGCTTGATTCTATAATTTACGTGATGTGTCACCTATGTCTAAAATTGTTATATATTCTTCAGGAAAATAATGCTTATAGGTTGTGTTTGTCTGACCAAAATCACATCAGAACATTAACAAGACAGTCAACTAGGCAATAAAAACCAACTGGTTTTAGGTCTAAATGACTAGAAATAACTTTATCCATAATGTTCATTCAGCTATTTTATTAGGCTCATTGAATATGAAGATACCCTACATTAGCAATAAAAAGTTTATTTTATAATGTAGGCAAAGTAGACGGGGAAAGAAATAATTTAAGTAATTTCGTATGTTATTTTAATCTCTTTCCTCTACATACGTACTAAATGTCAGTATGAGGAACAATATAGCTGTAAAAGCATTAGTGGCAGTGTTGCACTTAGAATCTTTGAATTTCTAGCAAGCCTTTCCATTTAGCTTGGGTTGTTTGGCCTTTTTTGTTTGTTTGGGATTTTTTTACTTCATTTCAGGTATTCACCACAGGTCACAAACCTTAACACAAATTCATTGCACAGCATTTAAGAGCTTGCAGTTCACTGTAGTTTTCTCAATATGTTAAAAACAGATAAAGCCCAACAAAAAGGTCAGTCACATACATATGCAGGTTGTTCTCATCTTTTACCTTGCTGTCTTTGGAAGCAGTAGCACCACTCATTGTTAGATATCAAACTGTCTTTGTATGTGTCACAAGAATTGAAGAACGCCCTGGTGCACGGCTCGTTCTTGTCAAGGTAAATGCTTCCGAGTTCTGACTGGTCCAACAACAGGTCATAGTTCGTATCGAGCCTATTAAACATCCAGCCCAGGGAGTCTTTGCAAATTGGCAAAATGCTGGTGTCAAATCCTAAAAGGCAAAACAAAAATAATAAAAATTATATAGGAGGAAAGCTAGAGCAGCTGCTGATCCCAGCCACCACAAAAGAATGCTGCATCATGGAAAAAGCTCTGGTGGTACATCGATACCATAAATAAACAGTGTATGCTATTGAAACAGACATAGAAATTATACGTCAGATTCACTTTAAAAGTCGCTAAATTAACCTGCTAAAAAAATTAACCCTACCATCAGTCTCTAAGCATTTAGAAATACGAGTTTTTGTGTCAAATGTTATACCTATAGCACACACATTATGTACAGTAATAAATTATATACAGTGATTTCCTGGAAAATAATACTGATGAGGAATTCAAGTGATATTATACATCAAGAATGAAACTTAGGTGGTTTGCAAACTTTACAGAACTAGGAAGAGAATAAACTCCAGGTAACCTGTTGGAGTCTGTGGTTGAGGTTTTTTTGTTCTGATAACATATATTCAAATCTGTGAAAAAGGAACATGATGGTCAGCCTCAGCAACAGCTTGAAAATTTTATCTTTACATGGTGTACTTTTTATGTTGGAGGAGGCCACAGAAAAGATGACTGCTAAGAGCAGCCGGCTGCCAGTACTGTACTTACCCATACAGCGTGCATCTTCCTAAATCACTGCTTGAAAAAAAGGGCCAAATGGAACAGGCTGAGTTAATGATTCCTGTAGCCAGGCCTCACACCTCCTATTTGTATCTCCTGCATGAATTTTAAAGTACATGCAGACTTGCCTATGGACATGAAAGGGAAATGCAGAAACCACCAGGCCTCTTCCCTCTGTCAAAGGTGTGAGCTGCAGATGACACACACAAACACTTTTTCTGGTTCACGTGCTGTGGGTCGTGCCACAGGCCGATGTGGCCAGACAGTTGAGCACATACCCTAATACAGAATGAGATTTAGTGCTACTAAATACCATCCTTCTCAAAACTTTTAAGTTAAAACTGAGCACTGGAAAAATGAGATTGGTAGATATGGCTATAGAAAAGTTGACATGAGAGCACACAGAAATTCCCAATTTCTACTGCTGTTGAAAATCAAGCCTGCCTGCCTCTGCTGTTGTTCGGACAACAATAAAGAAATCTGAAAAGTGCTTCTATACTGCTAAACAGGTTTAATCCAGTAACTGTATTTAGAAATCATTAGATGTCCTTCTAGATATATATCTTCACATGGAAATGCTTATGCTGTGGTAGAATGACCATTTCAGAAAGGAAAAGAAAGCTGATAGCATCAAAACTCCCTGTGGAAGTCAGACCAACATATAAACTCCCTTTCACCAGAAATTCTAAATTAACTATGACTTTTCATTGGGGTGATGTCACTTTTTCTAGTTTCCTGATGACCTGTTACATTAATTATTATTTTTCTTTGATAGAAAGAAGAGGGAAAAAACCAAAATATATAAACCGAGCCATTTGATATTTAGAAGTTTTGATGTGTTTAACACAATTTTAAACCATAGCCAACCATTCAGCCAAAGCTCTCTCTTCCTTCCTCTTCAGCCCCTGATAAAATATCAAGACAAAACTTATTTTCTGTGGATTACGAAGAGCAGTGAGATACAGGACCCAACTGAATGAATAAGGATATACAGTAAATGTGTTATTCAACTTTATCTGTAAAAGGTATCAGAATTATTCAACAGGTGTTTCTGATTAGAAAAAATCTGGAAGGCTCCTCCATCTTGAAATATTTTGTCTAAGGATTAATGTTCAGTATAACATTATTTACCTGTAAGGCTCTGTTCCTGAAGGCCTCTTAACACTTTCTCTCCTAGTTCTGCTTTGAGCTAGAGAGCCTCCTCATGACCTTGGACCGAAAGAGGTCAACATGAAACATACTGTTACCTATCCCGCTTTTTGTGTACCTGCGTGACTGGAGAAATTATTCTGGTACTCACAATTTTTTTCTGAATTTAGCACCCTGGCCAGCTCACCAAACTCTAACAGAAGGGGCAGAAATAGAGCAACTATGATTTTAATTAATAAGATGCCAACTAGAAGGGAATACAAGATAAAAGCCACTTTAAAGTTGTATTCAAGGATAGACATTGTGGGCCAAAGTAAGTAATTGGAGATAATACCTCTGCATGTGGAAATTTCAGCTTCAGTTTATTGAAAGAGGCACCACTTTCAAGCTTGGGACAAAGTATTTTTAAATTAGCATTTGTGGTTCATGTTGGCAAAGCTCATATCATAAAGTATTTGTATTTGAGGATACTCTAAGACAGTTTTACATTTTTAATAAACTATACTAAGGAAAAGCAGAAAGCCACCAAACATCTGCTTATTTTACAGAATCACTGAATAAGCTGAGTTGGAAGGGACCCACAAGGATCATTGAGTCCAACTGCTCAGTCAGTTTCAAATTCTATCTAAAAAGAAATAAATTTATCTGAAGAATAGTGAAAGACAACTGAACATTTCAAAGGTGTATGCACCACTAAATTAAGATTGGAACAATATTACACAACTGCGTAAGATTTTATCCCTAGTTTCTTCTTGATTTCCTTAACTAGCATTAGCCTGTGACTGGAGTTCAGCCTCTGTTCCCATTCCTCAATTTTTTTCTCACTTCTTTCTATATAGCTCTTAGATTTTTTAAAAAGTGATGTCCCACCAGCATCTTCTCTATTACATTTGTCATAATTAAGGACAAAGCTTGAAATTGAAAAATTTGCGTTGGAGTCACAAATATAATTAAAAGGCAGATCACTTTATTATAGATCACTGATATCAACAGGCTAGCACCAGAAAAATGTTATTATGTTCTAATATTTTCAATAAATCCTGTCAAAGTTCAACATAACCATAGCTGAAGAGTTAAATACAAAGTCTGAAATCTGATATTCATGACATACTCTTCCTAGTAGATAGGAATATATTATTCTGGTATATTAGAAGTAATAAACCTACTTCAAGCAGTCACATTTTATATAAGAAAAGCTTACATTTATTAAAACTGTCATAACCTATCTGTTAAATAGCATCAGATGCTGGAGGAAAAAGCACTGCAGATCATGAGGTCTAACTTTCTACTAAATAACTGTTTGATCTAATAATTTCTAAAACTGATCATGCTTTACCTTGAGAGTAATTTATGTTTCTTTTTACAGAACTCAGTTTTGAAGTAGTTTGTATTTTCACTTACAGCCCAGGTATATTTGCTGTTGTTTTTACTAGTTATTTGTTCTTCCTCTTCTTTAGTATATACATTCTTAGTGTTTTAAATAGAGAAAAATCACATTTCTTCCTAGTTTTCATTTGCCTTGTTTCATCAGGCCAAACTCTTTCACAACCATCAGTCACTGTAGCATAGAAATGTCTGAAATGTAGGTCAAATATTAATTTTGCTCAAATAAATAAAAATGGCTCCAGTATTTCAGAGGTAAATCAGACAGGTGTTAACAGAGATAGAAGCAGCTTTGTTTGATATAAAATGGAACAGTCCACCTCTTCCAGAACTGCTACACCATGAAAAGATCATCACTTCAGGTCTACGTGCACATTATCAACTCTTTTAGAGATTACTGTGGTAAAACTCTTGGGTCAATTGAAAAGAACCTTTACTGAACTGTACAAACTTAAAATTATCAGAAATACTTCCTCTCAACAATTACTTTCTTCCTCTATTACAATATTGATAAAATAATACATCTTAAAGGTGATATACTAGAGAAAAAGAGTCCGGAAAGCCCTGAAGTACATATCTAGAGTTTAACATCTGCTAACATGGTTTGACACATCAAGGGGTCAGGTGATACAGATCAAAGAATCAAAAATCACCAGGTGACCTAGACCTAGGAAATTATTGCCCAAATCACACACTACGTATATTATCACTTTGAACACCAACTAGAATTCAGACATTTTTCACAGTTGTAACACAAAGCAATAAGCAGAAACTAAGGGGGAATAATTAGTATAATTAAATGATAGTAACTTATTCTTGATGATTAAGTACCAGGACATTATGCTGAGGAGAGGAAAAACTGCTGCTCGGATGAGTAAATTATGAACCATTTTCTCTTTCATTTTAACCCCTTACTTAAAATCTATTTCCATATACCATAATGAAGTGAACTTTTATGCAGCTATTTCTGAACACTGTCTAAAACATGCAAAGTACCAGCTTATGCTCTTTTCCTGGTCAAAACAATCCCAAGGGAAAATTATTAAGAAATACACCCATCCTCCATAGCTTACACATTAGGCATTCAAAACATTTGCTCAAAAGGAACCAAAAGAAATGCTGTTCTTTCTGGTTATTTCTCAGGGCAGAATTTCAAGTCTTACCTGCTTTCCAAGGTAAAACTACTGTTTGGCTGCTTATTAAGCACATAAGTAATGTGTACATTGGGGAAGACAGCTTTTGAAACCATGTGGAAATCAAAACAGCATACACACACAGGGCTCACATGTTGCATTACATAGAAGTTGTTTATCTAATATGCCAAGAAGCGTACAGTTTTTTCCAATACCAGTATGCTGTCTGAAGCTGGCAAATCATGTATGTGAATAAACACACATGCATTCTTTGGCTGACATCTAGACCATGGATTTGACGTGTTCAGTGTGCAAGCTGCATAGCAAGAAGATTTTCTCTCATAACGGATTTCGGTACTATTTTGGTTAGCAGAAAACCTTCAGTGAACAGCATCTCATAGCTGAGGCCTACTGTGCACAAGCTGGGAAAATGTTTTCCTTCCTAATGCAATCAGGACAGAGTAGAGCAGGAAAGACTAAAATAAAGAGGACTAAGTAGATGTGAATGCTTTTGTGCTTGATCACAAAAGTGTTGATCTAGATGAGCCTCATCTGGCTCCACAGTGGCCCAAGAAGGAGACAGATTTAGGCATAACACTCTCTTATCCCCTCTCTGAGGATGTAACATATTCCTGCTCACTGTGATCACCCAGACACAAGCAGAGCCCAGGTGAGGGCAAGACACAGAATCACAGAATATCCCGAGTTGGAAAGTACCCAAAAGAATCATTGATGACCAATTCCTGGCCCTGGGAAACATGGCGAAGGTACCAAAGGTATTTTGATAAATGTAGGAAAACTGACTCTCATGTCACAACAAAAGGTACAAGAGAAAGAAATAAAGCACAACTGCAATGTCCCTTAAAGTTTGCATTCTGAAGTCTCTTCCATAAAGTGTTTTAAAGAATTTTATATGGAGGTGGGGGAAAAAAAAAAGCAAGATGAATCCTATTCCTAGAAGATACCACTTTCCTAATAGATTGACAGATCAGATGAAATTTGTTATTTGGGATACCAGATTTACCATTTTATTAACAGGAGTGACTGTTAGAGAAAAGTAGATAACTGAAGATAAAGAAATAAAATGAAAGAAAAAGCTATAATAAAGACCCGTATGTTTCACTGTGTATAAGGATAATTCTGTACAAAACATTGAATCAAAACCAACTTCAGTCAGCAACACTGATTTAGTTCATTTAGAAACTTAATTTTAAGCAGAGATGGATTAACTAAAATTCCTGTTCAGAATTAATTCTAGGCTGGATATGTCCTTCCAGACTCTAGCATTAAGGATGTGTTTGCATAAGCTAACCTGACACATGCAGAAATTCATTGGAAGAACCTTTTCTTTCTAGCTAACTGGAACTATGGCTCAGGTTGTCAGCTTGTTTGACTTTGCAGTACAGCTTCATGAGTCATTTTCTGAAATAATCTCAGGAATCAGACAAATTCTCAAGCCATCAGTGTTTTGAAGACATCAAAAATACTGTTTAAAACCACAACTCTTTCTAGGTCTAGGAGTAAGGAAAACCTTGTTGCTCTTACGAGTTCTGTCTGTCCCTCAGGGTTTTCAAATATGCTTCAGCAATGAAGATCAGGGAAATATAATCTATCACTGCATAATGTCAGCTAGTCTCTTCATCAATAAGGAACTTAGGATAGTCAGAATGAAATAAAAATCTTCAAGCAAAAATCTGAAGTTGTTTATTTTATTTACTTTTCTTTAAAAAATTAGCCTTTTCCTCCCATAATTTTGTACGGGGATTTTTCAATTTTAGTGTAATAGTATCTTACTATGCTAGTTCTAGACAAGCTAATTATAAGTAATTTTCTTCCAGACTTCTGGTATTTTTATGTTATTTTCAAAATTATTAATGTATTAGTCTCCAAATAATCATATTATTTCCAAGCCTTAAGAAGATTCTCTATTACTTTTGGCCTCTGTTCTTTCATCTTCTAACAAGACAAGGTGCTCAAGCATTCTTCAAAAATAGACTGCCTGTTAGCAGAAATATCTGTGGGACTATGGTATTTTTTGTGCTTTGCACATGATGCATTAATTTTGTGTTTTATTACACAAAATTAATATAGAAATAGAATGAATATTTTAATAGACTTTAAACAGGTACATAAAATGTCACTTTAGTTTTTGACTCTGTATTTTCCGATCCACAGGGGAAAAATAATGGGGGTATTACTGTAGTATGGGGATCAAATATCCTGCTCCCCTCTGTGTCATTTATTTAGACCATAAACGGCCTGAGGAAAAGACTTAAGTGTGTATATAGCATCTATATTATTGATACTCTTAGATATACTACATTTGACCACATCTGGACCCAAAAGGGATTTTGGAAAAAAAAAACCTTTTATTTTTTTGAAATATTCTAGTCTGGATTACTAATAACATTCTGCTTTGGAAAAAGCATCAGTAAGACAAAATTACCTTACTTTTGTAAAAACACAACAATGTAGGCACCTGACATTTTTAACTTACCAGCATATTGACAGCTCTAGCAGAACACTATCAAACAGTATTGTTTGGTTTAGGTAATATTAATGATTGCATGGATCAATGTGGACTATTTAATAGGTGGAACAACTCCAAAAAGCACCAGCAAGGCACTATACACTTGCACCAAATCTGCCTTGGTCAAAAGAACTATGCTCAAGTCTTTTACCGTGTCCCAAATGCCACCAGAGAGACTGAAATATGAAAAATCATATATACAAAGAGACAACCAGAGAAGATGTCACAAATTGCTTCGTTAAATGCAGAATGGATTTTCAGTGAGGAAGGAACTTTACGATAAGAACTGAGGAAAACCTAGGGAAAAGGGTGATAAAACAGATTTTTAACTCCCCAAAGGTAACAAACAACTCCAGGGATCTGTTAGAATAATTCGGACTCTGAAAGGGGAAGTTGCATCGAGGTGGCTTTTTGATGTAGCTGTTAGTCTGCACAGGCCAAGTCTCATGTGCTAAGTGTAAAGTCATCATACGTGACAAAAAGTTCTTTGCAAGATTTATTTGTAGGTGTAGCTTTCTGCCATCTCCAAAATAGGGGCTTAACAGCCCTGGTATTCTTAGATATCAATGTGGCTGGATGCCCTGATACACTTAGATATCAGTAGGCCTGATGTCTTGGACTTCCTATCACTTTGGAAAGAAACACTGATGAATATTACTCAAGAGCTTTGCTCTTCAATATCAGTTTTAAGAATTTTTTAATGGTATTAGAAAGGACATTACCATGTTGAACAGTTATAATATTTTTTGTTCTTTGTGTGCTTACAGGGACATAGTGACATAATATATTTTTCTAAACAATGGACATATTCATTTCTCATAAGATGCAGATTTTTAAGTACAGAAATTTACATATCACAAAAAACATACAGCACTAATGAAACCAGTTTTAAAGTAATTTGTACATCCCCAAATCAACAAATGAAAAAACCTCCTTCTGAACATATATTCAATTGCTTTCTGTCTATAGATGGACTGCCTTCCTGCAGTAGCCTGTCAAATTATTACAAACATGTAAATATTGGCTATTTATAAAATCGATTAAATACTGCACAAATAGGATGTTTGATATCTAAAGCCAGTATTTTTCCAGTTAGCTATATGCAACTTGAGTAACTAACCACAGCACTGAAACATTAGCCACTGAACAGTTATTGTTCAAATGTGAAACACTGTAGGTTTTTGTTGAACACCTCTTTTTTGAAAAGAAAAAGAAGAAAATATAGGATAAACTGAATGTCTCACACGTAACCACTCTGTAAAATTTGATTTGCTTTATTTTAGTAAAAAGAAAATAAACATGCCAAAGGCTATCATCAAACTTTGATCAAATTTAGAACCAGTAATAAATTAATACTTCGTACAACATTCCAAATTCTGGTATCATGATAAAAACCTAAGTCAAACATATCTGACAGCACGATGTTGACAGGTAATTTGAAGTCAGTAATACACAGGAAACAGAATTTTCCACAGAGATTGTACTTTCTTACCTGTTGATGAGAAAGAGCCCTGCAAAGACTATTCTTAAGCCTTCCAAATCAACTCTTGATTCCATCTCTCAAAAAATGGTAGAATAGCATGCAATCCAAATTGTGCCTTAAATTTCAGACACCTCCTAAAATATGTGCAGATTCTTTACACCACTAAAGGAGAGAACTTTATGACATTGAAGGCTTCCAAAATCGATAATGTCCAAAAATCCACAAGATTCTTGCATTTTTAGCCTCACATATAAAAATCTTAGATCTTAAGTCTAAATATAGTCTTTGATTGCTACTATAAAGTAAAAGTTTGCAAGCAAACACATGACATAATAAATATGACTATATTATATCCACATGCACATCATGGTACAAATGCCTGTCTCAAGTAGAGATTGTAGGTCTTACCAAAACCACCTGTATGCTTAAGGAAAAAAGCCAAGAAACATGTCTAAGGGAAAAATCACACTCTTAAGAACTTTATGTTTGCACTACATCTCACTGTATTCAAAGTATTAATGATGAACTTTACTTTCTCGCATTACACAGAATCCAATTTCTTGAAACACTGACTTGTTATTTATGCAGGACATAATACTTAATAGCTCTACAGCTGCTTCCTTTATCATTCCCCAAATTTCAAAGTGAACATTCAGCAAGAAACAGGACCTACATGATGTTTCAGCTGACCTTCAACTGAGTAATAGAGTAACCTACATTATCTATTTCCTTTTTTTTTACTATACAATGAATTCTTACTTAAGGGCTGCAAACTTTGTATTTCTATTGTTTTCAGTACTGCATGAGAAGCAGATCACATGCCAGTTATGGGCACCAACCAGAATGTAAACTGGAAATATCTGGGTTTAAATGTGGGTTTTTTCAGTATCAATAAAAAGTGACATTACTGTATTACCATCTTACCTCAGAAACAATTTTTCTCAGTCTTAAGGAAAGTATGCCCAGATAAAACAGAACTATCTTTAATTAATTGTGTTTTACAGAATTATTCAGATTTTCTTAACATGAAAAATCACACGATGAAATGGTATTTCCAATTAAGTGAAATTAACGGATTTCTTGAAAAAAGAAAAAGTAATGCTACAAATTGAATCAAACAAAAGCTAAAAACATCTCAAATACTTAAAAAGCTAAAAATAAAATACGTAAGGTAAGAAGCTAAAAACATCTCAAATACTTAAAAAAGCTAATAACATCTCAAATACTTAAAAAGCTAAAAATAAAGTAAGTAAGGTAAGAAGCCAGTGGTGGCCAAGTTCTGTGAAACATACTCTGGAAGAATTCATAGTTTGCTCTGCATATTATCGAAAGGTAGAGTTTTATGGCTTATGAAATTCAATTTGACTCCCATCATGGTAGGACTTCACTCTTGGAACTATTAATGCATACTTCAACTGCTCTTCTAAGTAAGTCCTTTGATAATTACATTTTAAAATGTAACTACTTTCCACAACAAAAAAAAATCTATTTCAATACTTGACGGGGTTAAAAACAAATTATGCCCCCTACTGTTTCCACTTCATTAGTACTCCTGAGTCTTTTCCAATTTCAAATATAACCTTAAAAATTCCTTTTTACTTACAAGCTTCTTTTCCATCTGTTTTTTCTGTACCACTACCCACTGTGACATCAACTAGCAAAGATGGGTCACACATAATTAGTGCTCCTTTATTTTACTTCTTTTAATTTGACAGCATTCACAAATTAAAGCATTGTGAATGGCAGCTGTTCTGCTATATGATATTGAAAGTTTAAAGTGAACATCTTGTATTAGTAGTAAGCCATAAATAGGAAACCAACTATTTGAAAGAAAAGCCCAAAGTTGTAGTTTTGTACACGTCTATTTAAAGCACAAGAGAATAAGCAAGTCTTAGCAATGGAAAAATAAAAGAACAGAAAAGGATCAAAGAAAATATCAAATAAGACAAGCAGAAGTCGCTTACTGGTTCTTTCAGGCCTTTGAACAATCCTAGTCTTCTTATTCTGAATTCCACTTTCATGAAGTGCTTTAAACCAGTCTCTCAATCTGTTTGCAACTTCCCTGAATTCCAGGTCACTGCACACTGAAAAACAAAATGCAGAGCTGTTTAATGTTTTTCTCTAGGGTGCTAAATAGAACTTTTCAAATTATGCTAAAAAAAAAATCCCCCAAACTCCCACAAAAACCTAACCCCATATAATAATACAAACATATATTCTCCACAGCTTTTTTAATTAATCAAATTCAGTTGCATTTCTTAGGTATGCCTTCAAAACCCAATGAAGGTCCTCAGATATAAGTGCCTGGTGTATGAAGGCATTATAAAATTACAGATACCTAGAAACTGAAAACTTCCTTTGCAAACTACTATGAACACTTCTAGCACACGTATTTTTACATCTTACTGCAGATGAGGCTGAGACACCCATGACAGTCTTTCTCCTTTTCATTTCCATGTTCATTAAGGCAATACTAATGCAAGCCTTACCAGAACAGGTCAGAGATGTAATTTAGATAATCAGATAATCATGAACACCCAACCTGCTTTCCTATGCTCAGGCATGAAAAGAGGAAATAGGATTGACAGCAAAAGTGCTTCAACAGTGTGCTGAAAGTTTGTATCATGGAATGGAGCTTCACAAGCCAAACTCATGAGCACGTAATGGCAAACAGGCAACTGTACAGCCACTTGGTAATGGAAAGGATGCATTCTTTGACCAGAAAAAGCAAAGGCAGAAAAAGCACACCAGACCAAAGAGAGCATCTGTAGCACCAAGAGCAACAGATTAGTAGCAGACTGGCTGAAGTGTTGTGCAGTACTGGCAGTTCATACAGAAGCCAGAAACACAAGAAGATATTAGAGAGAGATGTGCAGTCAAGAGGCTTATTCATTGAGAAGACAAAGAAAGGGCATGCTTGAAGCAAGTAGATATCCCTCTCAGAACTCCATCTTCCCATGTGTTTGGGAAAAGCTAGGAGAAGACAAAAGAAATAACAGTGTCTGGGAGGTGACAAGAGCAGAAAAGACACCAGATGTATCCCTCCTAAGGTAACAAAATACCTTCCACTGCCATTCTCAATAGCTATCACTTCCAGATTGGGATCACTTTCCAGGTCTACCAGTAACTGAATAAGCTACAACCTGAAGAGCTCATATCTAAGTTGGCAGAACTTCACAGTGACACTCTTGAAAATAAATCTCCAGTTTGCTTACTCTTCCTTTATTGTGTAGCAATCCAACATATTTAGGGACACAGCCTTTAGCACTTCATTAAATTGAACAACACTGTGAAACACCTATTTGTATTTTAGGATAAGATAGAAATGTCATTATGTCAACAACTATCAATGCCTGTACAACTGCATGCATCTAAGCACTGGATTATTTATTCTTTACTGAAGTCTCTCTTGATACTTTGATTCTATCCAGAGAGACTTAAGCACAATCTATACATACATTTGTATATGTTATGGACTGGCATTTTTATACAACTTGTATTTGTGCTTCTCTCGTGTAACAGAACTAGTTATTTTCTGATAATTTGATAGGGAACTGGGGAAAAAATAATAATAAATAGGCATGTGTACTCAAAAATGTACTACAACAACCAGCTGAAAATGGTCTCCTGATCCAAGACTACATATCATAACTCAAACTTCTGGGATTTTTATGTTTGCCTCAACACCTTCCTGTGCCAACCCTCGCAATCAGCTTACAGGTCAGCACAAAGAAGCAGCTATTAACTTGGACACCCCGGTCCTCTTTATTTCCCTTTCCATTACAGCTGTATATTGGGTTTGTATGGCCAGATTTTGGTAGCAGGAGGCTACACGGGTGGCTTCTGTGAGAAGCCACCAGAAGCTTCCTCCGTGTCCAGCAGACCCAATGTCAGCTGGCTCTGGGACGGACCCACTGCTGGACAAGTCCGAGGAAGTCACAAATGAGAGTTAACTCCCCTGTGATTACATATTCAAGAAGGAAAAACAGATGTTATTGCAGCCAGAAAACCTGTGAGAGGAACAACCCTGCAGACACCAAGGTCAGTGGAGAAGGAAGGGCAGGAGGTGCTTCAGATGCCGGAGCTGAGGTTCTTCTGCAGCCTGTGGTGAAGACCATGGTGAAGCAGCTCTGCCCCTGCAACCCAAGAACAGCCACAGGAACGCAGAGATCCTCCTGCAGCCCATGGAGGAGACCCAGGCTGGAGCAGGTGGAAAGAAAACTGTGAACCCATGGGAAACCCTTGCTGGAACAGGCTCTTGGCAGGGACCTGCAGACCCTTGGAGAGAGGAGCCCACGTTTTTATAAAATCAGTTTTTATATTGTGATTACTATGACAAAAAGCCAGTATTATCCTGACAAGAAAATATCAAATATATATCAAAATATTTGAGAATATATCAAAAACCCTGTAGACTGACAAAGCAGAAAACACACACGTAGCTAAGAACTATGGGGTATCAGTAGCGACAAAGAGATTGTTAAAGTAGAACAGCTTTTTGTATGGTTTGAAATTATCATTTGAGCATCCCTGGGCAAAAACCTCATATTTCCTAAGGCACAAGGAGACTGGACTACTTAAGCCGTAACAGTGGCAGGAAAGCTGCACTCTTTTCCCCCTTGGTTTTTGGTTAATAAAACAATTTACGAAAAAATACCTACTTAGAGGATAGTCAGCAATGACTTCACTATACCCCAGTCACTAGGGACAGGGAATTTTTTGGTAATAAAGAGATATTTCTGCCCACACTGAGTATAGACTAAATGCTCAGACATTAAGTCCAACAAAAAAAGAATGTTGTGCATACAGAAGTAACGCTAAGAAAGTGCACTGATTTTTGTCACATATATCCCTGCCTGTGAACATATATGACTGTAATTTCTGGAAAACAAGAGAATTTGTCAGGTCATTCAAAAAATAAAAAATTGTGATGCTCAAATATTAGTTTCATTTATAATCAGATCTTTGAGCATTTCTATATCATATTAGTACACAGATTCCATATTACTTCTTTTTATAATAAACATAATAACAAGAACAACAGCAACTAATAATATGGAATTTTTCCTTCCTTTTTGTTTCATAATAAAGTCATACTTCTATGTGGAGGCCAAAATGACTAAAGCAACATTTGCACATTCTGAGTAAACTAAGGGCCTCAGACTAGAGAAAGAATTACATTTAAAGTTCCATATATACAATAGAAAAACTGAAATCTTACAATGTGAGTTATTAAACAGGCATAAAATAATGTCTAACATCTTCCACATCAAAGATATGACTTTGAATGTCAAATTACTTCAACTATATCAATTTTTTTCTAAAAGCACTTATCACACTTCTGATTTGTGTTCCTGTTTTGACACCTAAAAAGGAAAGAAGCAGCTAAATAGCCTTTAAAATAGAAAAATAAACAATTTCATTTTCTCTCACACAGAAACTTATCAACAAGTTTTGTTCAACTTTTCAAGAACATTCAGATGAACATGTAACAGATGTAAAAGACTAAAGTCTAAAAAGTAGCTTTCAGAAAGTCTTAAGAAGCAGAGAGCAATATCCAGACATTACCAGTTACCAATACAACTTGTTTTCCAGAGAAGCTGGGCTGCAGAACATAATTGTAATACAACACAAAAAAATGACAGATATATTTACTGATAATGTATACATTTGGCTTTGTTTCTAATCTGTATCCTGTCTCAGTACAGCACCGTACCTGCCTCAGCTCTGCACCTTAATTCACATGGATTTATGTGAACAAACTTCGTGTTCTGTAACACAGATGATCAACCTAACAATCCATTTTCACTAGAATGCTATTTGCCATTGAAACATGCTTGCTCGGGGTTATGCTGTATGATGAAAAATTATATTAATTAATGGGTTGATACATACCAGAAAATGTTTAGGGACTTTTTGTCCTGGTGATGAGCTTGTAAAAATACACGGTAGTGAAATTATTGTGCGAATTTGTCTGTACTGATTTAAAATAGGTCAAGATGAGGTAATTCAGATCTATTCAGACTATTATTTCACCTGATAGACTGGGAGATGAATCTTTAATGGCAAAAGACAGACAGTAAAGGTTGTAGAAGGTTAGACAGTAATCAAAAAATGCATATTAAATCACATGAATCCACTCAGGAACCTGCCAAGAAGTACTACTGTTTTTGTATAATGCCAGTGCAAGGCGATTCTGCTATTACAATCAATTTTAGTAGCCATTAAGAGAATTAGTACAAGGTAATACGAAGTCACTAGCTCAAAGGTTACTGGAGTCTACTGTCATTTCAAGCAATGAGACTGTCTTCTAAAACTAACAGCTATGGCTATGCAAAAAATGAAGGTATCTCCAAACTTATGGGTACTTAATCCAGATATATCTTTATGATAAATATTACTTAAATGTTAGGTGGAACCAACTGTTCAGTCTGTTTTCACGTACAGTAAATGTTATGATTTTTGTTGGCATTTGAATATATTTTAAAGACTGAAAGTAAAATATTTGAAAATCTTTTCGTGCCTTTCAACTCAAGCTAATTAATGAAGTAAAAACAGTGTTACTGAAAGCTGTAAAGACATGCAGAACGTATTTTAGCACTAGCATAATGGATTGAATTCCCTAACACATTTCAACCAGTCTTAGCTTCCTGACATAAGAGAAAGTAAGTTATTTTAACAGTGCTTACTTTTTATGTAAACACAGACACATACAAAATTATCTGTAGCTCAGTAAGTATTGAATGGACACAGACATCATGAGCACACTGAAATACTGTTATATCAAGGAGTAGCTTTTGCTAAGTGAAGGTTAAAAAAAGTGATTTAGAAAAAGAAAAGAAGGAATAAACACACCGCACACTATACAGAGGATCTTCCTCAGCACACACAATCTCATTCAATGAGGCAGAACTACACTCAAATTCATGCATACAATAAAATAACCAGGAAGTAAATATAAGGAGAGTATATAGAAAACTTGAAGAACAGGGTACACATCAACCACGTTTCAGAGTCAACTAGTAATTACTCCATGTGAGATGGGCACTGATCAGTCAGCGTGTGCTAAAGCAAAACTTCTTGCTGTTCAAACTTTTTCAACATACTGGAATCACTGCGTATGACTTACAAAAACACTGCAATTAAAAAACAATATGATATTGTTTGATTCCCAGAATCAAACAGTAATATATGTTGAAAGGGAACTCCAGAAGTAGTTCAGTCTTACTCTCTGCTAAAAGCAGGTCTAATTACGTCAGGCTGCTCAGGGCAGTGTCCAGTCATTCATGTCCTGTGACCATCATGCAATTCATGTGAAGGTTCCTCAGTGTTTGAAAGACAACCCCTCTTTGAAAGGAACTACCATCAACTATTTCGTAGCTCTGTACTGTTCTCCCTGGAAAGTACAACAGTATTTCCTCATGCTGTAACTTAGTATTGCACCCATCTGTCCAGGGTTGCTAGACACCCAGAAACCTGGTTACAGCAGCAATTCTGAATCACCTGTGAGCAGGAGTATTAGGAGCAGTCCATAGCTGATGCTCACGTAGTCCAACACCCTTTCAATGCGTTACCTACCACTCATGTACTGTCCTATGGCTGCACAGTAAATGTTGAGCATCTGTTCCAGCATGGGCATTTAAGCATTCTTCTGAAAATACAGTAACTCTAAAACTGCCTTTAGAACTCACTGCTGCCTTTAAAGACAGTATCTACTATAATCAGCTGGAACACTATAGCACACGTACCTACTCAGTGTCAGTACTCTGCAAGGCTGCCATTCTACACAGGTTTACTAATTCAGCCCTGAGGAACTGATTACTTGGCCTGAAAATTCCTGGCTCCAGAATAAGGGCTAGTACCCATGTGGCTAACTTTAAATGTCTAAGAATTGTATGCAAGTGACTTACAATTTCTGCAGTATAGAGCAGCACTTCTAGCTCTGCATCATCTGTCACAAATGGGAAGAGTAACATATGGCAAAAAGAAATGTGCTAGCAAAACCCAATAAATTTGGCAGACGGACAAAAATCCCTTCAAACCTGTAACTAAAGGATGGGACAGCCATTTCAGTCATCGTTTTACAATCCAGTATGTACAGTTAGAACTGGTTTTTATTTATTTTTAAAAAGGCTGTAAACTGAAAAAAATCATGCATGTATTTCTATTTCTATAAGCTGATATTTATCAGCCATCTGTTACCTCTTGGGCCAGTGATTTTAGGAAGATAATGCCTTGAAATTAACAAATAAAAGCATTATGATTTCCTTACTATTTAACTAAACATAATGAATTTTCTACTTTGGTTAGTCTATGTTATGAGATAATTAATACAAATGCTGCAGATACCATAACAGGGAACTGCAGCTGCTTATTCTTACAGCCCCAAATTAATGTGCCATACAGAAATTCTGCACATGATTAATGCTTCTTAAAATGCAAAATGATTTCAATTAAATTACATTTTCATAAAATAAATCTGATAATTTTTGTGTCCTCATGGTTTTTAAAGACTTCACATTTAAATATAATAATAATTTCGGAGTGCAGGAAAAATAGTAGTAACCACAACACAGAGAATTTATGTGCCAAGTTACTGTCTTCAACTTAAAATATGTGGACTTACAAACATACTGCAATTAAATAAGACAAATACTGATTCTTTAGTCTCTCAGAAGTGTCACAGACCTACTGTGGAATTTGCTAATTTATTTTCTGTAGGATAGTCAATGTATATGGCTTCCTTTGCTAACGGCTGCTAACCTTTAGTGCTGGCCATCATTTTTTATCATGCTCTGTTATTCCAAACTATTAATTCCTGAGGATGAAAATGATGTTATTAATCTGTAAATTGCATAGTTATGAACACAGATAGCAAAAGAAGATAGCAAAGAGATGTTCCACTGTAATATGCTATATTCCAAGATAATTTTCATATATTTCTGTATATTCAATTGAATATAGTATTTCATGTAATAAAAGACATGGGAATTATCAAACAGGGACAGACCAAAAATCATCTTAGTGGTGAAAGCTTTCAAGGAAACCATAACCCAAAGGTTATTTTCCAAATTCAATTTTAAGGATTCCTGAAGGCATTACATGGCTCTGAGACAAAGTCTGGACATTTTCTTCCCTTCCAAGATCATGACTGACAGAGACCTGCAAAGATTTCTTGCATTTGACATACAACCCCTTGAATCATAGTAGACAAAGGTAAAAAGATAACTGAACAATGCTCTTTATAAAGAAAACTTAAAAATATGTATATATTATTTCACCATTTCAAACTAGGTATTTTCTGAAATCAGAAATGTTCTGTGCTGATAAGAGACTTTAAAAGTGTATCACATCAGGTAACCGTGCACGGAACCTAGAAGGGACTGATGGACCTTTCTTTCTATTGTGAGGGAAAATTATTATTGTTCCTCACTATGACTATCTACTGGTTTGCACTTTTTGTCTGGCAGGGAAGGGCAGCAGAACTGAACAGTGGGCTGAACAATCACCCTCTAATAGAAATTAACTACAATCTGCTCTGCAAGTATCTGGCATAAAGGAATCTTACATCATACTGGATCCCACTGAAGTCTAATAGATCCAAGGCTGCATTGCAGCAATTTACTTTTTTCATATTTAGATTGTGACTTGATGCTTTAAACCACTTTGTATTTACTCTAACCATTTGCTTGTGTGTTCTTCTTGAACGTTGAATCACTAACACTGCTCTTAATCACATAAAATTGCTCATTAAAGAGCACAGTTGCCTGTAGACCTTTCAGTGAGGACCAAGAGGGTGGACTTACTCCAATTAAGCTAATTATTTGTATCTTCCCTAAAGTAAGGCCAACAGAGGTAGACAAGGTCTTTCTCTACTATTGAAGAAACCTATGACAGTTAATCCATTATATAGTAATGGAACAGCAGGACCCAGTTCCCCTGGCACAGGAATCACGGCCAGTGAGATGCAAACTCTACTACACTGCACCACCACCTCAGTGAAATCAGAATGCTGGTTAAGTAAATTTAATCTGCAGCTGTGTCTGCACACAAATTCACTCATCAAAAGTGTAAGGAGAATGCAGAAACTAATGTGTTTAAAAAGATATGACCAGGGCACAAATATCCAAAATGTTTACAAATGCATACATGAAATACGTTATCAAAGTGCAATTATGTTTTGCTAGTCTATGCATTCAGGACTAAATGGATTGTTCATGAATGTCTGATGTAGATCAGGGAATTTTTATGATACGTATATGAATATTCATAGAGATAGGAATTTATTTAGCCTTGGTAATTTCTAAAAATCTTGCATTACCAACAGTGATCCTCATAGGTGTTACAGAGAACCTTTAACACATGGAGTAAACTGTGTGTGACATAAATCAACATCAGATCCAAACCAAACACCACGAGGGATCAGTCTTGGTATTATGACAAGTTTCAGAAAATGCTTCTTTTCTAGCCATAGTCTTTCTGCTGGCTACCTGCATGCAGGGTGTCTGCACATCAACTTTGCAAGTACAGAAGTTTTCAAAAGGAGCTGCTTACAAGAAGACACAAATCAGCACCATGTGTATGCAGAACAGACAGATCTCTCTTAAAATCCTTATCCAGTTGAAATCAGTAGTAAAATTCTTGTTGATTTCAGTACAGCCAGAATTTCACCCTCACTTTGCTGCTGTCTAGACCAACTACTTGGTTCTTTAAAGAGGAAAGGAATGCTAACACTGATTAACACAGTGATGATTGTTCAAGCAATTCTGTTGACATTTTTCACAATGAAAAACTACATTTCATAAATTTTGCAGTCTATTAAAAGAAAAATATAACCTTTTTGTTTAAAGAAATATGACATTCTTTGAAAAAAATCTATACAAGAAAATGTGCTGCATTTCAGACAAAATCTATATAATTAGAATGTACATTATTTTTCCACATGGTGATTAAGAACCTTCCAAGGCAAAAAGAGTATGGGCAATTACAGATGCCAGGTAGTAATCTATTCAGTTATAATTTTACTTGTTAATCATAAGCCATGAAAGGCATTTGTACTAACTGGTTGTGCTGATTATCAGCACCATTGCCTGCAGCTGAAAAGAACTGCCAAATATCATCAACTGTGAGCCTCTTCACCACTGCATCTGAGACTTCCATACTATTGTCCCTAATAATGGCATCACTGTTTTGCACTGTTTACAAAATCTGTAGAAGTGCTTAAACTGTCAGTGACATCAGCATGAGTCTGAAAATAATGCATCAGTAGCTGAGACTTAGAAGTGAAAAACAAAATCAGTACTTGAATTATTTTAAGAAATATTGAAATACTTACTGATAATGGTTTTGAAGATATCCTAGTAAGAACAGTAAGAAATATTTGTAATGTGGAATTATGTCTATTTCTCACATAGATTCTTCTGTTCTCTTTCAAAAGACTTTTAACATCATTTTCTAGCTATTATTCCTTTTGTTACTGAAATTCAATTTCATGCGAGCTTCTCTTCTGCCCCTTTTGGGCTGTGCTCTTAGAAGCATTTTGCATTTCTGAAAACACATCAATAACTACAGTGAAACGCGCAGAAATACATCACAGTGATATCTGAATTTCAGTGGTCACACAGAAGCAGGCAAGTTCCTCATTTCTTCAACAGCGACCACCGTTAAGCCACACGGCACTACAGAGTCCTGCCAGACTGTTCCATCCTATCGGGCCAGCTGCAGCACTAGGCTACACGGGCAGTTTTAAAGGTGCGGGCCCTGACAGCCACACGTGAATTCAGCGTGGTCAAACCCCATGTTTTGTTACCACTGCACTGAGCTCAGAATTTTGTTCCCTTCCTGTCTGCACGGCTCATTGCCTCGCTTTCAAGATGTTGATGTTGCTCCTCAATGACTTGCAGACAACAGTAAATTCACGTTTAGCAAGGTGAAGCTGAGGCACAGCAAATGTGTGCAAGATTACTGGATTCGACAGCAGGCACCACCACCAAAAAAATTAACTTGCAGTGTAAATGGGTCCAAGTTTAAGAGTTTCTCCATGGCTCTTATTTCATTAAACAAACAGAAATCCTGGTTCTGCTTTGTGGGCGTTTTGTCACTCATTTCAGTACCAGTTTTGCATTAACGAATATGAAAAACCCTTATTGCTACTGCATAAAACCTCAAAACTTCCTCCTGTTTCCTCCCAGTTGTAATTTGAAGGCTATTGCTTGACTATCTGAACTGACTTGGCATTTTATTTAGTTGTTGCTGTCTGCATATATTAATTCATTATTAAAAGGACATCATCAACACATTTCTACTTTAAGAATGAACACTGCTATTATTTCTTAATATGCAATCAACTCTCAGAGAAAAAACACTAGTTTAGTCTCATTTTATACTGAATTCCTGCTTTAGAAACAGAAGTTTCTAAGTTTCTAGGGCTGCTTATAGATTAATAAGTTGCTAACTATGATGAAAAATAAATATAACATAATCCTGCAACACACTGTACATGGCAAAGAGTATCTTTTTTTATTACTTATAGCCACACCTGGAAGTCTAATAGGACTGGATGTACTGTGTAATTTTAAAAGGTCATGAAATGTAGAGAATAATTGTATTTTGGGGCTGATACTGTTCAACATCTTTGTTCAACATATTTGACATGAACAGTGGAATCAAGTGCACCTTTGGCAAGTTTGCTGACAACACCAGGCTGTGTGCTGCAGTCAACACGCTGGAGGGAAGGGATGGCATCCAGAGGGACTAGGACACACCTGAAAGGTGGGCCCATGCCCAGCTCATGAAGTTCAACACAGCCAAGTGCAAGGTCCTGTGTCGCAGCAACCCCAGGCATACCTACAAACTGGGTGGAGAAGTGACTGAGAGGAGGGCTGCAGAGAAGGAATTCAGAGTGGTGGTTGATGAAAAACTCAACATGAGCCATCAGTGTGCAGTCACAGCCCAGAAAGCCATGGGAATCCTGGGCTAAATCCTTTTGCATTAAAAGGAGCATGGCCAGAAAATTAAAGATTATTCTCCTGCTCTACTCTGCTCTTGTGAGATCCCACCTGTGTACTGCATCCAGCTCCGGTGTCCCCAACATGAGAAGAACATGGAGCTGTTGGAACAAGTCCAGAGGAGGGCCACGAGTTTGAAAAGAGGACTGGAGCACTCCTCCTATGAAAACACCTGAGAGAGTTGGGGCTGTTCAGCCACTGGAGAAGAGAGGGTTGTGTGGAGACCTCATAGGAACCTTCCAGTATCTCAAGAGAGGCTAGAGTGAAGCTGGAGAGGAACGCTACATCAGGAACTGTAGTGATGGGAGAAGAAGTAATGGGTACAAACTGAAAGAGGGGAAATTTAGGTTAGATACTAGCAAGAAGTTATTTTCTGTGAGGGTGATGAGGTACTGGAACAGGTTGCCCAGGGAGGCTGTGGATGCTCCAGCCCTGAAGGGTTCAAGGCTAGGTTGGATAAGGCCTTGAGCAACCTGCTCTCTTGTAGCCTCCTTTAGATACTGGAAGGCTGCTATAAGCTCTCCCCAGAGCCTTCTCTTCTCCAGGCTGAACAACTGCAGGTCTCTCAGCCCTTCTGAGCATCATTGTGGCCCTCTCCTCTGGACTCCAGCAGGTCCATGTCTGTCTTATGCTGGGGATCCCAGAGCTGATGGCCGTGACTAAATAAATTTTTGCAGGACATGATGGAGTATGGTCAGCAGTTGCCACTATGGTAATGTGGTTTAACTTTCTGTATAAAAAAGTTCAGTACAACTTTATCTAGTATTTTGAAATCAGCCAGTAACTTGAGCTGTGAAAAAATTTCTTTAAAAAAAAAATTACATTGAACCCTAATGTTGCCGAGATGATAAGGGAAGTTACAATAAGAACAGACTTCCCACCAAACCCAAAGGCATTGAATTTGCATTTTAAAATAGTATCAAAACTGTTGTTTAAGCCTCAGAACATAGAAATAAAACAAAAACTCATTAAAGCTTAAAACTTTACAAGAAACTGACTTTCTTGCACAGGCTGAGAAGAACAAAATACATAAAAAACATAGAAAAGAATTTGTTTTTATTATCTTGCAGATACTAGAAATTAAATTTGTGAAATTTGCTGTTTATGCCTCAAGGTATGTTATATTGCATTTGGGGCAAATCTATTAAACAAGCAAGTAAGTGGGCAGATTCCTAAACAGAATCATAACTTAGCCATTAAATTAAAATAAGCCTACTCACTTGGAATAGTATTTCAATAGTATTTGGAAGGGACCTACAAGAGTCCAGCTGCCTGAGCAGTTCAGGGCTGACCAGAACCCAACAAGTGTTATTAAAGGCATTGTCCAAATGCCTCTTAAACACTGACAGGATCAGGGCATCGACCACCTCCTTAGGAAGGTTGGTTGAGTGTTTGACCAGCTTCTCAGTAATAAAATGCTTCCAAATGTCCAGTCTAACCCTCCTGTGGTGCAGCTCTGAAGCATTCCCATGTGTCCTATCACCGGATACAAAGGAGACAAGCTCAGCACCTCCCTCTCCACCTCTTCAGGATGCTGTAGAGACCAGTGAAGTCACCCTTCAGCCTCCTCCTCTCCAAGCTAGACAAGCCTAAAATTCTCATCCGTTCCTCACAGTAAGTTGTTTCCATCCCTGTCACCAGCTTTGTTTCCCTCCTCTGGGTGCAACCAAGGATTTTGATGTTCTTGACATGTGGGGCCCAGAACTGCACAGAGCAGTGAGGGTGAGGCCCCCCACGGCTGAATGCAGTGGGACAGACACCTCTGTTGGGGTCTGGTCGTGCTGTGCCTGATGCACCCCAGGATGGGGTTTTGCCCTCTGGGTTCCAGGGCACACCCTGCTGACTCACACTGAGCTGCTGCCGACCAGCACCCCCAGATCCCTCTCTGCAGGGCTGCTCTCCAGCCACTCCTCTTCCAGTTTAGACTTGTGCCCAGGATTACTCAGTAATACTGTTTCTTTCAATAGGAGTCAGCATGAGGGAGCTGTGCCCAAATTATATCAATGTACAAGTCCCAGTCCATTGAACTCAAAACCACTCCCACTACCACCATGACACCGCTGTGTAAAATACCTGATGTAAACAAATAGCTGACCAAAATAAATTAAATGAATACTGAATGTCTAGTCATTTCTTAAAGCCCAAATATGTCAGAGAGTTAAGTAAGTCTCTTAGAAGAAATTAAAAAACAAGGAAACATAAACCATGACATTTTCAACACACTGACATCGATCACCTGTGAAGAAGATGTAGGCAACAGCTCCTCTGATTATTCAGTCACTCAACAGTGATGATAACTAGAAGAAACTTGTGAGGATACAGGCAGTGGTAATGGCCCACAGGGGAGCAATTCACACAAACTCTCCAAAATTTCCCTGAGAGGCAGTCAACTAGGTACATTAGGTATCTAGATTTTATTTGTTTCTTATTTACTACACACACACACAAAACAGTTCAGCTCTTCAGCAGAAGACAGGAACATACATAAATACATGGCTGAATACAGACCTTATAAAATAGTGAGTTTCTCTCCTGTCTTCTATCTAGACAAGGCAGCCGAACACCTGCCTTGTGGGCACAAAACTATGCTCCCAAGCCAAAGGTGCAATTAAAGAATCATCACCTCCTTGCTATCCACATTTTCTTTTTTACCTTTTTCGCCTTTCTAGGCAAAATGCTAGTCCCTAACATTTTGAAGTGTCAAGAGCTAATGAACCACACATTATTTATATTTTGTTGTACAACACATAATCCAGGTGTCCCATTTTAATCACTTTAGTCATGAAAAATTTCCTGTGAAATGAAGTATTGTCACTCAGCAAATATTTCTGTAATAAAACAGCTTTTATCATTATCATACTGTTACTGAGTGATTTTTTTCTGGCAAAAATAGTAGGTATTCATTTTTTGAAAAATACTACAATCTAGAATTTTTTTTCAGAAAGGTAAGATGCTGAACAGTTTAATCTAAATTAACTGATTAAGATTTATGCAATATCTACAAAGAAATGTAGATACACGTAATTTTTGAGTCCACAAATAACCCTTTTCTCTTACAGCACTGAAAGAAGCAAGGGAATTGTCTTCAGGAAAATGTCCATTTTTTTGTACGGCCTGATATTACACATATAAAGTAAATTCAAAGTTCTAAAAAATTAAATAATGAAGGCTAACACTAAGACACTGATAGCAAAAACTAAGACCTCTGTAAAGACCGCAATAGGCAGATGCATTTTGTTTTCACAGCTACTGTTTGGCTTCTGTTGCAAAAGGAATTTCTCGTCACTCAAAATAACACTAATAATTTATAATGCTTAATAAGGATTTCATATTCACTTTTGATTTATGTAACAGAATGACCTAATGTCCACATGATACACCGGAACAAACTGCTCAATCACACAGGAAAAGAGGTCCCGCATTTCAACTTTCATCTACCCAATCTCTGGAAATCAAAAGGAAATCCGGATTATAACAGAACACGAGCAGAAGCTCTGACCAGACCATTTCACGCTCAGCTCTCCCAGAAGAGTGTACCATACAAGTTTCAAGCCATTAAGCTGCAAGCCTCCAGGACGCACCAGATTCACAGCATGTGCAGTGCAGGCGATCTGCACATATGGACTGGCTGTCTGCCTAGTGCTTAACAAATGCATGCCAACACCATCAATCTCTTTGCAAATGCCTTCTTAATGGACATATGCATTTCCATTTCCATTATGGAAGTCCTTAAACAGCCACAAGGGGCATTCTTCCAGTCTGAAGACAGCTTGCTTCAAGGTAGGGCAATAGAAAAAAGGAATAGTAGATTGTGCAATTATTCAATGACCTCTGTGGTAACGTAATTCAGTACAATTTTATCTTTATTTTGTGTATAGTTAGCTTGCTTCTACATATAAATATATATATATAGCTATAAATTAAAAAATTACTTCCAAGGCTCCTTGTGTCCTTTGTCCAAATGTCAAGAATAAATCATTACCCACTAAAATGCTTATGTCAGATTGAATTGTTACATCACTGAACTGCCTGAAGCAGATGAAAAGCAAAGGCTGTTTTGCAGGTTTTATGATTTGCAAATACTTTTTATGAGTTCATGTTCTGTAAAATATATTGTTTCTAGACTACTACTACTGATCATACTTTCCAGTGTATCTTGTACATGAGCATGCTACCTCACAAAAAACCTCACTCAGTTCCACAGAACAGTTTCAATGTTCTAGGTGCTTTCTCTATATTTTGGCTAGAAAAGAAAAATATGCATTTGCACATTTCCAGAGAAGCAAGTTTAGTATTTGTTAACATACATACATGTGCTATAGTTCTCAGACCATTTTTGGAAGCTTTTTGTTTTTCACAGGTCTTCGCAGCTAACCAAATTTGTCTCACTAATTGCCACTGAAAGTGACAAAATCACTCATGAGGTTCTATTATGGTAGACAATTTTGGTTAGCTAATTATAATGTGGATCCTTTTGTTTTACATTTTGTGCATCAAAAGAATTTCATATGATGAAATGTTGAAAGCGCTTGGACCATTTTTGCTGGAGAAGAAAACAAGGGGATCTTGTAAATAAATACCTGGAGGGAGGACATAAAAACAGAACCAAGCTCTTTTCAGTGTTTCCCAGTGACAGGGCAAGAAGCAATGGGCACAAAGTGAAACAGGAGGTTTCTTTTGAACATGAGGAAACAATTGTTTGCTGTGAGAGTGACCGAGTTGTCCAGAGAGGTTGTAGAGGCTCCATCCTCAGAGAGATTCTAAAGTTGTCTGAACATGGTCTT
The DNA here is from genome assembly GCA_013399875.1 of Gymnorhina tibicen. Classification (NCBI taxonomy): domain Eukaryota; kingdom Metazoa; phylum Chordata; class Aves; order Passeriformes; family Artamidae; genus Gymnorhina; species Gymnorhina tibicen. The sequence continues at coordinate 1,089,935 of VXAZ01001309.1, forward strand.
GAGCAACCTGTTCTAGGTGGCCCTCCTTGAGCAGGGGGATGGAGCAAGAGCACCTGCAGAGGTCACTTTCAAACTCAACTATTCTGCAAGTCTGATTCTGTAATACTGGGGTGTAGCCTGGTAAAAGTTTGGTAGCAGAAGTATTTTACTGATAATTTCAAAAATCTCAACAAAAATCAATTCAAGGGATGGTATAATTTAATTCTTCATTTACTGAATCTTTTTTCGGATTATCTGGGCTAGTTGTACAGGTTATTTTGGGGAAAAAAGGATATTCCTGTCTTCTTGCTCCTTTTACACTAAGCAAAATTTTCCACCTCCACCTCCCACCCACCCCCAAGCTTATTTCTGTACTTGTTTCTGATTTTGAAAAGAGAAATAGAGCAAATCAAAAGCCTGACCCCTTGGTCACATCAAAGTCTGTCGTTACAAAACACAACTGATTTAAAATCTCTCCCAATACACCTGGAATAATTTTTAAAAAGAAAAAAGGAAAAATCTTTATGACACTATGTATCACTTATAACAAATCTTTATGCAAGAGACTGAATTAATTTCAAATAAATTAAAATAGCAAATGAAACAATTTAAGATAAACGAGTAACTTACTGCTTATCATTCACTCTAACTCTCCTACCCTAACTTACAAGGACTAATACCTTAGACTTATCACTTGCCGAGTGAAGTGTTACATGGTATGTCCAAAAATAGTACAAAGTGGCTTACAGAGAGGGAAAAAGACAAGGAAAGTAATATATAGTTCTTCAACATAAGAAAATTAGGATGTTCTCCGGAAAGGGAATACTTCAGCTAAAAAACTGAATTACTATATTTACTCTGGTACTGAGTGCTGCATTCCTGCCAACGCCAAGAACGTTTTTCAAGAAGCTACAGAAATCAGTACCCTGATATCAGTGAACTTCTAACAACCCCCCATGCTATGCAGGAAAAACATCCTGACAGACTGGCATCTTGCACGACGAGATCCATGTTGCCCACAAATGAACACTACCAGAGGTGCTGGCTGTAAAAGGTGCAGGCTGCTAATCCTTACAGTCAGTGAGAGCTCTCACTAATAATTAAATCACCATCTGGATGAACTATGGACATGGTAAATCAGTGCTTGCATTACAGAATCTACCTTTAACCCTAGGGAATGAAATTCTACAGATTCATTCTCAGATGTCGAGAAATAAACCCGTGTACACAATAGCCTTGTGAATAACTGCATTGATCTCTAGCTTTCTTCTTCTAAGCAGCAAACTGTCACAGATGCTCGTCTCTGACAACTGTCTGCATCCTTTAGCCTTGACACACTATATCCTGTTGGCTATTTTCAGCTTTGGACTTAGAAAAAATACTTTTAAGCTATCCATCAGTAGTCTTTAAAGCTGGTGGACAACTCTTCTAAATTATTCCCGTCTGTAGTAATTTTCTTTTAAATTTGCTTCCTGAATGTTAGGTATCCTGTTTTTTTCTGAAGTCTAGTTATGATCCAATGCTCAATTAAACAGTCAGAAACATCCCAACTGACTTGGATATACTTGTATAAACTCAGGTTTTTTTCTCTTTAATAGATTTAAGCAGGGTGAAACACAAAACCAGAGAAAATTACTATTTTCTTTGTTTTTCTGAGCCACAGAAGTATTTTGTTCACTTTGTGAAACTATACAGTCTTCCTGTATTCCTTTTCTGAAGCTAAACCTTTAGAAAGAAGGTAACTACATAATACCAGCGATTTAGTGGCCTCCATCTTTGACATATCTTTTAATCCTCTTAAACTGTAGATACAAAAATACTACAGAGGATGATCAACTTCGAATACTGACCTTAAAAGAAAACTATACCCAAAAAATCAGATTCCTATGAGACATAGTAAACTTTGTAATAAACTTGCTTAAAACCTTCAACCACACCTGAAACCAGGTAAGAAGACAATCCTGCTGAAGACACCAAACAGAACAAAACTGTCTTAATTATTTAGTTTCCTGGCTTTACAACTCTCTTTTTAAATGCTTCATGCTCTAGCACTGTTCTCAGGAATTTATAACAAACCTCTATGATAAAGAGGATAAACATATAGTGCAAAAAATTTTGACCAGAATTATTACTGAAGATGAATCAATCCAGAATTTCTCAAAAATGGTAAACAGAAGATTTTTTTGCTTTGTTTGTTTGGTTTTTTTTCTACAAAAATATATTACAGTACTAGTAATATCATAATATAAAGCCATTTAATTTTAGGAGGTAGTTATGTTTTAAAGGTGCCACCATGCTAATGAGCCAAAGCTTAACAATTTGACACAACTGAACAAGTGCTGATGCCTGCATGCGAGGTGGCTGTAGCACTTATCTTGCAGTATCAGCAGGAACTGTTAAAACAGATGCCACAGCTAATTTCATGGATCATGGTGCCTTCAGGAAAGAAGTTGGGTTTTTCATTTTCCATGGAGACTTTAATGCTTTATTTAGAGGATTTCTGACATGTAAAGTAATCTGCATCTGGGATATAAAATAAAGACATCAAGAAAAAATAAAATTAGTATTGTATTTTATGATGCAGATAAAAAGGAGCACAGTTGGGTAATTACTATACTTTGAGGCACATAGGATTGACCTAATAATTTTATTACTCTATGTTTTCATAATGCTGATTCATCAAGAATACAAAAAAAATTCTGTATTTACGAATAAAAAATCTGCCTTCTTGGCAGTGAAAACAGTCAAGATATGAAAATGTATCACTTGGAATAGATTTAGATCATGCTGACACTAGTACATATTCTTACCAAGACTCTGAGTAAAGCTGTAGCAACCCTACCTGAAGACTCAAAGCTAGCAGAACTATTTTGCCTGCAAAGCAAGGATGTGGGAATTTTGAAAATACATCTTTCTCTTGCTTAAAGACATTGAGAAGCGTGTAAGAATTGTCCTGGAGAGTTATTGTTAAATAACTTTTTCTAATACTTTTACATTTCTTTCTAACACTGCATCATCATTTCAAACTTTTAGGAATTATCACAGCTAGAAATGAGTCCTGTCATCATACACTGTGCCTAGGTGTCATCATACCTTCAGTGCACAGACAGACATTTTCAGAGCATCACTGAATACACACTACCATGTTAAAATGTTCAGTAGTGCTTTAAAACTTTACACCAACCAAGAGAACACTGGTTCTCAACATGAAAGAGTGTTCAAACATTTCTGCAAGAAAAGAGAAAGTGAAACAGTAAATCAATATTGTTCTTCTGTCTATATGCTCAGGAGAGGTGATAAAGATTTTTTTTAGAGAAAACTTGTACTTTTATGTGTAAGAAACGATTATATATTTATTATTGAAAAACTGTATTGTAACCAAGTAAGGATATGCCAAGTAAACTCTTTTCCTTGAGTAGTAAGTTACTGGAATATTTGCTTAAAATTAGCTCAAGTAGAAACTAGTTACCATGACAGAGGTCAGCTTCAAGGAATAAATGAGATCCAATATGTAAGTTAAGAAAAAAAAAATTGGGCCACCATATCACCAGGATATTAACTCTGTAATTAACACATTAAATTTCTGTCAATTTCAGTGTAGCAGCTGTAGAAACATCAGCAACAGTTGCCAAAGACAGGCTTTTTAATCCCTGTCTACCAACGGACTTTGATATTTTAAAGAAAATACTAAAATTCTAGCAGCTATTGGAACAGTCACTTCAGAAAAGTGATACTGCAACTATTTAACAGGGAGCCCAGATAGCACAGTTGAAGTAGGAAAGTAAATAGCATATTGAAGTACTAAAGACTCAATTAATGTTATTGAGAACTGGTTGCCAAAAGGGTATCACATGTTCTTTAAACACCACTCAGTTTACAGCCTACTTGAAGAGGACTCCATGAATCTCACTGATCCACCTTCAGAAGAGTACTGAACCATCATCAGTCCATTCCTGAGCTTCCTAAGGCTCTCAAGCAGCTTCACTGTTCAATAAACTGACATACTTACAGAAAAAATAATTCAGAATTAGGTTATGCAATTAGCACCACATGTCTTATCTTCAAAAAATAAGAAGGAGGAGCAAATTAAGTAATTTGAAGTAATCACCTGATTTACAAAAAAACCTGATTTTTCTAGAAGTTATCTCCCACTGGTGAGTAATGAATGACTTTTAAATATTACTGCATACTGATGGCATAAAAATAGTATCAGTAAAAAATATTACCATCACATCAGTAATTGAGACACAAACATAGCAGCATCCTGTTAGCTTATTTGTACATTGCATGAACAGAAAGATAATGCTGATCCAGATACTCAGCATATGATCTGCATCTCTTTGGTTATTTATTCTCAATACAACTACTGTGACACACTTCTAAAGCCTTTAATGTACCGTAAGATTGGCAAGGCCTCTTCATTTACATAATTAAGGCAATTATAGCCATTATAATCGAATGCAACACCCTTTTAATGATCTGGACTACATTTAAGCTTCCAGCTTTATAAGCCATGAAAGTTGGTTGGCAGAGAGCAAAAGAAAATAATGAATATATCCTAAAAAAGCATGCTCTCATGACTACCTAAAATAGTTTAATAGAGTTTGTTGTGCTACACAGACTAACCTTTCCAAATAATTTGTGTGTTTTGGGGACTCTAGGACTGAATTTGTTCAACAATTGTTTCAAGATCTAAGTTAAAATTATAAAACATACAATGAAAACAGCATTAATTATCTTCTTTCATCATAACTGCTTGCCTAACTCTCTTAAACTGCAGCAACACACACAAAACCACAGGCTGATACACTGTAGAAACTTTTTGCCTCTAAAGGCATATTCACCATTTGGGCTTGCCCTCCTACTAAAATTCAAGGGGAAAGGAAGTAAAGAAACCGATCAAGCTAATCAAAATTTTCATAATAAATCATTTTGAAGCAACTTCTTACAGAAAAATCTTTTCCTCTGTGAAAAGTATATGGATATTTTGTAGTAGTAAGAAAACAACTCTGAATGACTAATTACTCACCTTGTATATAATGATTCTTGACCTAAAAAGCAGCAGTATATAAATAGCCCTGAGTGTCAGAACAACCCCACAGAAATCAAGGATTACACAAAAGGCAATGCATTCTAAGCATCCACCCCTTGTGTGTAAGTTCACTCCCACATACTTACAGTGAACCAGCTAGCTCTGCTCAAGAGGAAGTTTGGGACGTTCACCCTGAATTGCTCCCTACACGCAGGATGGACAAGGAATCCCATGCTGTGCCCAGCTCCTCAAACATGCCCACCTGTTTTCTAAGCCACAACTTGCACAGAACATACATGCCCTCGATGTCCTGTGATAACAAGCACTCACACAGTGAGCAGAGATGCAACACTGACACTAATTTAGAAATCAAAACTTGTATTACACAAATACTTTTAACACAGGGCCAGATCTGCCAGTTCAACACTCTTGCTGGCAACAAAAGAAACATCAGAAGCAAATTCTCCAAGTGGAGCCCACCACAGTAGGACAGAACTGCTTCCCATGGCATTGAGACCTTAGGAATTTTCCATTTAAAAGTAAATTCATGGATGTGATGTACATACCTGGATTTGACAAAACTGTATAGATTTGAGTACCCAAAGCTTCCAAAAGCAGCCCTTAGAAGTGAAATGACTTGGAAATAAACAGGGCAAATGAAGAGTAAAGACAAGGTGGTTCTAGAGAAGATTGCTGTTGCAAAGGTGCTTGGAACTCTGAGCAAAGAGCTCTTTCCAGTGATAGGTACGTAATATTCCCATCTTCCTGTTAGTGTCATAGCTCTCGGCAATATTGACAACAAGCACTCAGGTAACTTTCTCAGTATTATACTTAATCCTGGCAACAATAAACTGTTCTTCTTCAAAGCATTCTTGAGTATGTTCTGCAGTGTTACTGCAGGGGATTATTTTTCGTAAACACAGCATATATGTTCTAGCCTTTTTTACATAAACAGTATTATTATGGAATGGACAATCTTCCCTTAATCCTTCACTTCTTCCTTGTAACAGCCAAGCTCAATTGAATTTTAATTTGTTTTGCAATTGTGACTTCATTGCAGAGAATATCAAAAATATAGATCACTGCTCAAGCACATTCTATCTTTCTTCTTGTTTTTTTTTTTTACACTATCAACTCCACTCGGATATGAATTAATAGTATTCTTTTTACTAGAATGTCTCTGCCTCATTGCTCTATCTGCATTTGCGATATCACTTCTGCACAACATGTATTTCTACCCCTTGTTCCCAAATATTCTAATCCCTGTAAGAACAGAAAGAAAAACCAAAAATCTTTTAGCCAAAAGATCATCTACCAATATATAGCCAATTCCAGTTATCCTTTTCAAACTATAAAGGTGTTTAAAACAAAGCGAATACACACTGTTCCACGCAGAACAAGTTTGAAATTATAGGAGAAATGGGCATCTGGAGCAAACCTGACAAAGCAAGTCACTTGTACAGCCTAACAACAGCTTACACAGCTGCATCTCCATTTCTCCAGTCCTTCAGACTCAGCCACAGGCCCTTCATCGCTTCCACATCACACGGACAATACCCGGCAAGTAGCCTGTAAGAGTCCTTTCCAGTCTTTCCCAGCTTCCAGAGGAGGGAAGCCCAGGTATGAGGGTGACCTCTGGCTAAACCCAGACTAGCTGGCAAGGGAACCATGGACTGTGGGCACGCAGGTCTCATTCCAAACACATTCTCTGTCATTCTCTACCACATTAGATTGCTACTAATCACACTACATTAGATTACTACTAATTATGATGGAGAAGTCTCTTTTTAGAAAGTCTTAGCATGGAGTTTGATTAATGAAAAGAAGATACTGCTGACAATTTTACTTGGCTCAGTGTCACTCGAGAAAAAAAGATCGTTTAAAAATCTAAAAGCCTCATGCAAAAAATTTATCTTCACACTGAAGACACAACCAATAAAATTAGCTCCACTGAGTTTGTTATTACACAAACACAGTAATGAATCCTAAATAAACGACTTTTACAAATACAATAACAGAGTATTTTTGTGCTAGCAAATTCCCTTCCCATCATAGACATGGAAATATTTTACAGATACAAATGAACTGTTGCAGAGATTATTAGTCTGCTACCTCAGAAATAACCTACCATTTATAAAATATCTAGTAAAACTCTAAAATCTGATAAAACAATAGTACTTCTTACTAAAGATCAAGTAAAAAATGGTCTATCATTCACCTTATATACAACAGAGAAAAAAGGAAACATTCTTAATGAATTAGGCTGACCAAATTTCAAAGGATAAAAATCTACAATGCATCCATTTTCACTTTATCTTCAAATAGCTTCAAATCACATATAATGTATACTTACAGCTTACCATTACTGTAAATGTATATAATGAATTAAAAAAGGTGAAAAACAGTATTTTAGCTCGCATGCTTGGACAAATACAGGTCAAAGATGAATAGCTTTAAGATTGGAAAGTAAAAACTATGCACTCTAGTAAAAAAAGCAATAAAAGCAAAATGAACATTTACTTCTAGTCAATACCCTCTGAAGAACTACAATGGAAATACAATAACACATTTTATTTTCGTAGCACCTTTAAAATCAAAAGGTTTCAGAAATAATAATAAAACAGTGTTCAGAAACATTAGTAGAGTAAGAAGGCTTATCTATGGATAATGTCTTTTCCTCTAAGAAGGAAACTGAGCCACAGTGTTAGAGCCTATTTACTTTTAAATCAATAGCAAGATTCACACTGATGCCAGCAGTAAAGGCAAGAGCAAAAATACTAGGCCAGATTCAATTTTTATTGTGAGCCCACGATGACATCAAGCTCAAGCAGTGTATATCAAAACAGGTAAGACAAACTCCTGGATCTGAGTGTTTCCACTGATACCACTGGATCATTATGCTCTTGTATTTCAGGCTTCATCTAAACACCATTTTGAGGAAAATCAGCAAATTTTCCAGTGAAAACTAAGCAACTAAGAAAGCATAGATATTTTCTTTTATTGTTGCATTCTACAGAACTGCAGTAGCAATAACATAAAAAATATCCTACTGAATATAAATGTATGGCTAAGAAGAACAGTAAACTAGAAGGCTGACAATTACCAAGTGTAAATTTAACTCACATATATAAAATGTTGCTACCACCTATACTCCCAGACTATCAAGACCACCTCCTTTCATTTACCGTGCATATTCCTAAGAGAAAGTTAACAACTGAGAGCAGTTTGCCCATGATGAGAACCAGCACACCTCCCTTTGTGTTTCTTTTTATAGGCTAGTCACTTTATTTTCTGTAACATGCATGACAGTGTGAAACTAAATGTTACAATTAGACCTTTCCAGAAATACTTTAAAACATAACAACATATTTGTAAATAAAGCCCAAACAGCACTATTACATACCATCAATTTTCTTTGGTGGGTTATTTTTGTGTTATTTCAAGTTCAAAAGTTAAATTTTATCCTCGACCTCACAGCATGAACCTCTTCATCTTACAGATGGGAATTTTGCTCTCTGTCTCATACAAATGGCCTCTTCTGGCTACCCTATAACTGGTCACCGATAATATCAGGCCTAATTGCCCTAGTACATGTTGGTTTGAATACAGATTCTTATTCTATTAATGTCCTGTAGTTACTTTTTCAAAAGAGAAAAAGGGAATTACAAAACACTACTATCTGTCACTGAAAGGCAAAAATACAAAGTAGAGATTAGGGAGTTAACACAAGTGTTATTTTTGGCCCTCAATCTCTTTATTTATGAAGTCTGGAAACCAGTCAGTGTTCTCTCTGAATGAAAACAACACAGAAGCTCTTTTTTGGCATCTATACCTGTACTATATGGGGAGTAGCGGAGGTCATGTATTGAAAAGATGATGCTATGCAAATTAAATGAGAGGATTTGGGAGAGTGCTGCTTGGTTGTTTGTCCCTCTATTTGTTTTTCAAGCACTGATGCACACAGAATGAAACAGTATCCACAGTGTCTTTAATCCTACTGTTATTTATCCCCATCTCTACATAGCAATTAACAATTCGGCAGTATTCAGTATGAAACAGGATGCAGCTGAGAAAGCAGTCATATTCTGTGATTAAAGTCTTTCAGACACGCTAACTGAAAATACTTTCAGCATGCAATGTTGCCTTTTCACCTCCTTCTGGCAAAAGCTTAGAGTCAGAAAGTAAGACATTTAAAAGAGCTTCCTTGTTACCTACATAGTCCTCTTCAGATGCTCAAGTAAAGAGAAGCCCTTTTTTTCTTCCATGAATATAAGCCTACCTCTCTTATTTTAGAGAAAATATCAAGTGAACTCTTAGCCCAGGATTTATTACAGATTAACTCAAAAATTATTGAGAATGAATTCTTCTATTTTAATAGCTAATAAAAATGCATATTCAGTATTTTACAGTGCTATAGCTTTTGCCATTTAAACTGCAGGACTTTCAGTTGGCCCTGGGCTTTTGGGTAGGACTGCATGTTCCAGCTGAATCTTGACTCTGTGTCAGGGCAGAAACACAGCCTTATTTCCATCATGAAGATATCCAAAGACATAATCCAGGAGGATGCTGTAGTACACATCAGCCAAATCTTTGAAATAGACCGTTTCGGAGACCAGGATCCTGGGCATGTCACAGCACTCATTTGTCACAGTGTTAGTGTAGCTTGACAGGGAAATAAAACAAAGCACTCTGTCCAAATATTTTTAGTTTTAAGAATAATTAAACTTGCCCAATGTATGTACTCTGGAGTGCAGCAAATTTGAGATAACTGACAATTAATGCTTTTCTTAGATACCTTTGAAGGTCTTTGACCTAAGAGCTGTCAGCCATACACTCATTTGCTGACGAAATTTCTGCAGAAATGCCTGTGGTCTTCATTGACCATATTCCTTCAGACTGACATACTGTGTTGGTTTGAAAACAAACCAGTGGGAGATCACAAGTCAGGATTTAAACTAATGGGAAAATAAAATTAGAAACAAATGAAATAATATAAGGAGAAGCACTGACAAAGTCAGATACAACCTAACACCCTGTTAGAGTGGTGGTAGCAGTCCAGATGAAGTAGCTCAGTTGGAGTGATGATCCTACGGAAGGTCTCCAGATGAAGGTCCAGTGGTAGCTTTGTCCGCTGGTAATTCAGTAGACAGGGCTAACTTAGGCAGTTCTGAGGGCAAGTTATATCCAGGTGGGAATGCTTGGCTCCTCCCTCCTGGGTGGAGCATCTCACAATAGGATGAGGTAAGTCCATGAGTCATGTGGGGGTTTCTTGATGGCCCATTGTCTGTTATCAGGGGTGGATCATTAGCAGGCGATAACAGCTCATGGCCCACAGCTGGTGGTAACAGAATACTTAAATACATCTATATTGTAACCTAGGACACATACACAGTGGGAATTTGTCATCTGTGCTGCCAAACATCTCATATTCAGGTGACAATAGAGAGACATACCCCAGGTATTTGGTCCAAGCAAGCACAAAACCAAACAAACCAGTCCAGAAACACTATCTATCACATATCTTGAAGGTTTTTGCATGTAATTAATATTTTATACAATTTTTTATTTACTTATTTAATCAGTAAGCCTCTATGTAACCTAAGTAACAAGCAAAGGAGACACAGAAGGAAACGCCTGCAATGATGCAGTACGTGCAGCACTCTTTAAGGCAGAGTGAATAATCTCTAGCTCAGTTTCTGAATGGAAGTGAAACACTTTTATTACAGAGACTGATGTATTCCTTCCTCCTCATCGTTCTGCAGCTTTTGAAAGATGTTAAATGCTACAGTTGATCATACAGGAGGCTGTTATCTGGGACCTCCCTTTTTATTTGCTGGAAGGTGGAATATAAAACATCTCAGCCCTCCAACCTCTACCTTCCTAAGAAATAATTACCAATCTAATATAATTAATTTTCAGTATCTTAACTAGTAATCCAAGTACAACGATAGTAAAAAAAGATATCAAAGGAAATATTAAGACTGAAAATAAGGTAAATTTCTACAGAAAAAACTGTAAGAGAAAACAAATTCTGGCTCATGACAGTGCTACCCTGACTCCTCAAGCAGTATTCAATTTAATCAGAACTGCTCTTTCTGTCAGCTAGAAAATGTAAGGTATTATACTATAAAAACACAAATACAGAAAGGCCTTATATATAACACAATAAATGACATAAAATTTTAACTTTGTTTACTTCTTTTGTCCTTTTTCCTAAGACGAATATTCCACAGACTGCCTTATTCCTTTATGTAAAAAAACCCCCATAGGTCTTGATCAATACCAATAATGAACAGTATTATTATGCATTATATTAATTATGAATTAAATACCAATTAGTTAACAGTAAAAAATTACTTTCAGCAGTCCATCTCTTTTTTTTTAATTGCAATGTCTTGAACTAAAACAATGTCATGTTCCACAAATGTATTCTAAACAATTATTTCAGAATATGAGTACACTGTTGTAATGATACATTTTACATTTTGTGAAAAATTCCAACAAGCAAGAAAATGCTTCTGGAATCATGCCAAGTTATTGCTGCGTTTGTTAGGGAATTGCAACAGTCATTAATGATATTCATTAGCATCAAAAGAAGCCCATGCACCTGAGGAAAGTATTTTGAATATATTAACTTGCAAAATAAAACATTCTGAAGCAGGGAGTTCACTTGTGACTACAGATCATTCAACTTTTTGTTTTTGCTGTTTTCCACCCAGTATTAAGATGACAAAAATCATAATTTATTTTTTTTCCAACAGGATGGTAAAATTCCCACTCAAAAGCCTTGAAATCAGTTAAGAACTTGAAAGAACTCTCCCATAATCTCATTCTTTCAATCAGATTTGAAAACTTACAGTTTTATTTTCTTGGAGGAATGTTGGCAATACACACTTATGTTACACAAATGTGACCATTTCAGTGTCTATTCACAGGTTTCAAAGGAATTCAGTACAAATCAAACATGAACCAGAAAGAAAATTAAACTAGAATAAAATTGTTGTCTGGATAAAACACAGCTGAAAAAAAAGAATAAATTAAAACTACCAAGAAGTACCAAACAACAGAAGAACATGCAAAACTAATTTTGTTAGGAGCCCCACATTTTTTTAAGGAAATAAATTGCATTAATTAAAATGAAAATCTGTTTATGAGACAAGACAGAAAACTCTTATTTCTTTCACCCCATTTCTTCCCTGTTTTAAGTCATCTAATTTTCCCCAAAGAAATTTTTCTAATATTTTAATCTCAAGTTGGCTGAAAGGAAGCATGTTTTAAATAAAGTCAAAATAGCCAACAGCTAAAAGCTTTTTAAATCACTGAAAGAAGTGATGTAGGTTGGTGAATTGTAGATTACTAAATAAATTACTAAATAATAGAGCTACAAGTAAATGTGCTATTGCAGCAGGTGAAAAAAATAGTTTAAAATGTGAACTCTAACAGGTAGCAGCTAAGTCTGTGGGTGTATGTGAATTTCAAAACTGGAACTTTTGGACCCTCAAGCATAAAGCTGCTCCTTGCTGCTGCAATTGGTATGGAATGGTATAAATTTTGATAAAACAAAAGGGCCACTTCTTGAATCTTCCATTAAATAAAGGGACGTGGAACAGAATTAACAATTATGCGGCTGATAGTGCATCGCACCTCTACACACAGCCTATTTAGATTGGGAAAACTGGGGCAGGGACTGAAAGGATGGATCCTGGAAGAAGAATAGCTTCCAGGATGGATCCTGGAAGAAGCAGCCTTTCCTGAAAGAAAACATTTAAGATCCTGGCTTCCGGAAAGATGCTGGAAGTGAGGAGAGATTCTGGAGATCAGCAAGATGCATTGAGTTGAGCACTGAGGGAGTCCCAGGGACTGTGGCCAGCTACACCTTGGTATGTCCGTGCAGCTTCAGAGCAGAAACCAACACAATTTTCTGCCTGACTTTCCCAGGTCAGCAGTAAACCCCTTCCTTGGAATGTAAGATGAGACCTACTGAAGGCAGAACTGGGTGGGAGAGAGGCAACGCAAGTTGCTAAACCAAGTTGAGTAAAAGCAGTATCTCATCAGTTCTTGAACAAATCCCAGCATCCAGATGCACTATTGGTTCCTGCTTACTCTGTTTTGTGTGTGATAGTTACAGAACAAGCTAAACTTCATTGCAAGGGATAGGTCTACCAGTTCCCTATGCATTCTAGATAGCTGAATATGAAAGCTAAGCACACTTACTACCCAAAGAAGAAGCAGAAAAAGGATCGATGTGTACTTGTTTTCTGGGCAGTTGGGAACAGATGGGGAGATGGGTGATCTGAATCGCCAAAAGGTAAAGCAGATAAGGTGCCATGTGCAGAGGTAAGTGTTAAAGGTTAACAGGACTTGTACATCCTTAAAAATGAGTGCAACATTTGCCTTTACCCCATGGAGCAGTCTCATACTTCCTTATCCCAGTGACCCTGTTGGCAAGACCACACTTTGCATCATATACATTTGTTCTTACCCATCAGACTGAGGAGCAGGACAAGCAAGGAACAGGGCTCGCTGTATCTCAGAGCAAAAGGACCATGACCACTATTTGAAAGAAAAAATGGTGCCCAGACACCGCCAAGAGGACAAAAGACTCCTCGGTTTTGTAAAAATGCGCAATGCACAGAATCCTTCCTAGTTTCTGGTGCCACATAACCACTGGGAAAAGCCTCAGAAGTGCTCAGGAAAATAAAGATCTGCAGATTCTAGCTCCATGAATTGACAGCTGTGCAAGTCGGTATGACCTGGATACCCCAAATCCTGGTACATACTTGAAAAGGAGACTGGGGAGAAAGCAGGACATGAGGCGATGGCTATAGGTTCAATGTTTCTAAACGTATCATTAAAATGAGACAGCCTTCACAAAAGCCCGGATGCCCTCACCTGCCTCATGCACTCATCACAGATATGGATTAGAAAAACTTCATAGTTCATTTCCAACTAAGAGGACCCTATGATTTCATTATGAGGTTCACATACATTTTAAGAAGAAAATCTGTTTTTCTGAATACTGGTTTAATTTTGCTTCCCAAAGGAGTATGGGGATCCACACCGAGACTATTTTGGGTAAGTTCATAGACATCGTTTCCTCTCCAGATACACCAAAAAAAAAAAACCAGTAAATTTTCAATCTGAAAAGATGAACAAATGTCCTAGATAGCCTAGGTAGGGGATGTATTTTAGGAAGCCCTTACTTAAGTTATCCCTGAAACAGGAACAGTAACCTTACTTTGCCTGCTTGGCTTAGTCAAATTTGTAAGCAACTGACATATATATGCAGCGTACAATCATGGAACCACAGAAACGTTTAGTTTGGAAAAGACCTCCAAGATCATCGAGTCCAACTTCTGCAACACTTTACGGAGCTCCATTTAAAGACAAAAATTGTATTCTTATAACTTTTGTTATAAGAACTTCTGTTGTAAGAAATGTTTTATTCTGTAACAAAAATTTCACTGAGTATACTCAGCTCACTTCCATGTTTCTCAAAATTCCTGGTTCTTGGCCTTGTAAAGAAAATGTATTAACAAATTTCAGCGTTGCAATAAAATGTAGCATTTGGAAAAGCCCTGTATTTTGCTTGCTCTGACAATCTGTCAGGACAGGATTAGTGTTAATTCCCATACCCATGAGACCTTTTCTCCGTCTCTTTTACATAACTAGGCATAAGTCATCTTGACCCCCCTGGCAACTTGAATCATCAGGAGTTCATTCTTAATTTAAAAAAATTCCAATTTTTGAAGCAAAAAAAATTGGTCTATAGATTTTTTTCAGTGTTTTAGTACAAGAGTATGAAAATAGAACATGCTTTAAAGAACACATGCAAGGACAAAGATAACTGCATCAGGTGAAACAACTTCCCACAGAGAAAATGCTAACCTTATTTTGATAAAAACTAAGGGCAATGATAGCATATTAAAAGACTAACCCTGGAGAACGGTCGGCCTACTACTCACAGAGAGATGCTTTTCACCTCATTATCTTATCTTTCACTTCATGCCCACTGCTAAGCAAATATTCCCATATCCATCCTGGAGACACAGAAATTACTGCGAGTGGATACTGCAAGCACATTCAGGTTACACTGTGTCTCTTATCAGAGACGCCACGTCAGCCACACCATGCTGGGTCTTCCAGTGCTTTCATTCCGTTCAACAACGCAAGTAGGTGACATATTCATCTATTTATTTTCAAGATACTACATGAAATTGCAAATTAATGCTTTAAAAAACATCAAGACTATCATTTTGGAGAGGGGTTACAGCACAAGGAGTATTTAATTACATATATTCAATTAATATTTAATTACACAATCAATTGTATTGCCAAAGACAAAAAAAGGGACCTAAAAAAGCATTTCAGAGCAGTTTTTTAATTCACTTGTATGCCTGCACACAGTTTAATCTTTATAGTGGTCATCTTCATTGTTAGAAGAACATTAATTTGTTTTTTAAACTAGGAAAAAAATGTAGTTTTGGCAGTAGTTACAGCTTATAATGGAAACAGTAAGACCATCCTGCCCAATAAATCTGGAATAGTGCTTCAAACTGTAATGAAATATCAACATTAATGCAGGAATGCAATATTTGCTCCTTTTACCGTTAGAAGGTTGCTACAGGAAAAAACCCAGCATCTTTAAAAACTAATTTTGCTGTATTTTCAGTGGTATTTGTGCATAAAGATTTTAGCTTACTCATCAAAAGTGTTACCATATAGAAAGAACAAAAAAATGCATCTAACAGAGATCAGTCTGAAGAAATTTAAAAAAATGCAGACCTCCAATCATGCTTTTCTTGGCAAATTCAGGTCCATGGTAGCCTAAAACCTCATGACAGCTCTCTATTCAGAAGCACCAAAGACAGTATCATGTTTTGTTTAACAACAACCTTCCATAATCACCTGGGAGCCACTGAAATACAAACATGCTTAGCCACCATTTTTTTTTTCTCCAGTTTGTTCCAGTTGCACCAATGGCTAAGAAGCAATGCAGAGCAGCTTCCTTTTCTAGCAGCCTAATCTCATGCATGGTCCAAAAGGAAGCTGATTTATTCCTATCAAGCAATTTTCAAATGAACTCACTCACATAATACAGCCTTTACTAACAGTTCTACAGCGCAACTTCTCGCTCCTGGGACCACCAACAAGGACTTCTAAGTTTCCTTCCTTTCTATCACACTTTGTTTTCTTGAATAGTCAACTGAAAACACTGAGGAGCGAGGAATTAATTTCTTCTTTGTCTCACATACACCTATAAGCATCTCAAGGAGTATTAAACAGCAAATGAAAAAAAGACCAGCAGTAACTCATACTACAAGAGGTCACTTGAAAAATACCATGGTATTTTACTATAGGTACAATTTAAAAACGCTTGGCAAAGAAACAACCTTGAACAAAACAAAGCTGGTTTTATTCAAGAATAATCAGTGTTTCTGATAACTGTAATATTCCGTGAGCAAAATCTTCCTTCCTTCTGGAAAGGAGCATTAAAGATATTACACAAATTACCGTCACTCACCTCTCCTGTCATTTCTGCCTGCATTTGTGGACTTGTCAGAAGGGCAAGGGCAACGTCCTTCACATTTCACTGAAATTTGTTTTCCTGAGACACAGGCTTGATAGTCTAATTTGCACTGTAAGGAGAGAGAATGACTATCATTAATATAAACATATTTTATAACAAAAAATTATATTTCTAAGAAATTTCAAGCAATTTTTCATTAAATGCTTAAATCTTTGCAGACACAGGTGCTAAGAAAAGTCTTCTGCTACTTTCTTAACAAAAATTAGAGTAAATAAAGGTACAAAGTTTTTGGTCCCTAACTTGGCTACAGTTTCAGACTCAATTCAAGCATGTGTGTGCTTGTGGTGTGAGGCTGACTTGAATATCCATGCTAGGTGGAAGTAGACTGCATTGGTTTCATCTGTATTCTATGAGCAAATAAAACACAGCAACAACATTCTTTATTGATAGGAAGCAAGAAATAGTCAATTTTTATAGAATTTATCACTTAGTTTCTATCCTTAAGATGACAGTATCCTGGTAAAAAGCATTAATGAATAAAATGAAAAGCTGTGCCTAATGTAATTCTGCATAGTGACTATCTTTTCTGATATCTAATCTGAAACAGATTCATTTGTGAGGTTGTCATCTGTGTACTTAAAGCTCCAATCCAGAAACCATATAAAAACTAACTATATCTGAGAAACAGAATTGTTTCAAGCATATAAAAATAATGTAGTTAAAAACCACATACAGAGAAAATAATACCATTGTAAACATTGCCATTCTTACTGAAAAGCTGAACTTTTCTTCCAATAAAACAGTTCTTTTCACAGAGATCTTTCTCTGGGATGTTTTGCCAATGTATTATCAGAAAAAACATAAAAGCAAAGGGAGGTGGAAGCATCTACAAAGAGCTTTTTCACAAAGCAAAAGAAGGAAGATTGTTATGGAGAACACTTCATCCTTGAACAAAAGATGGAAGATGTCTCATTGAATAGGTAAAGGACACAGAAGCATGAGTCAGAAAACCAGTTCAAGTAACAAATAAAAATATGAAGCATTTTCTATGCACCACAACACTTCAGAACAATCTCACCAGAATTTGTCTCTTTCATTCCCTGACTCATCTTTTGTTAGAGTACCTAACTTCACTGTAAAGGAGTTCCATTACATGATTATCAGAATTTCCAGCAAATCCTAAAGTCAAAGTTTCTCTCTCTCCTAAAAATACATAAGGCGTGGGAGCACTGTAGCTATGTAAGAACCAAGGAGCCTCCTGAAAGACTGCACTTGAGGTTTTCACTAGTATGCACATGTAAGTACTGTGAATTTACAGAACTTCATCAACTTTTCAAGCAGTCTTCTAGTCCTGTCACACTTTCATGCAGTTCTGTATCTTGCAGAACCTGAACTGCATCACTGTATCAAAATAATACATTTTTGCACCATTGCCAGTAACAAAAAGACAGAAATTAATACCTCAGGATTTTTGTATTTAAATAAAGTCATTATTGTACTTCAGTTTTGAATGTGTCACCTTTGCTAAAAAAGGCATGGTTAAAGGAAAATTACACTAAAGAACCTTTTAATTCTCCCAAAAAAAAACCCCAACAGAACTGCTCCAATTGAAAGCTATATAGCGCTAACATCTCATAAAGGACTAGAAAATGGAAGCAAAGCAAACACCTGCCTATTCTGATTTTGAAACAACTGAATACTTTTTCTATCTCAATTATCCTGCCTGTACAGAAGAGTACTTGCATTAGCTAGGATGCCCACCAGCCCTCTCTCCAGACAGTACATGACCTAATTCATCTTTTAATACTCAAAACAATATTTGGAGTTTGTGGAATGGATTATAGCTCAAAGTTAGTACTTGTTTCTGTTAAAAAGAGATATCCTTTCTTAAGATCTGAGACTTTTTCTTATTCAAACATAGTAGTATCTGAGACTTTTATTACTCAAACATAGCTATCTGCAGATAGCTGTGCTTTAGGCTTTGATTACTCCACTTGGTGAGACCACCACTTAAAATCTGACATATAAGCCCATTCCAGGTTTGTTTTACTGAGAATCAGAGTACAAAGAGTACAAAGAACAGTAATACTTTTTTTCTAATTTCTGAAGACTTCTTGAATCCTTCCTTTGAGAAATTATTTTTTACAGACTACAATGCTCCTAACTTTGATTCACTTGAAAGCTGCTGAAGAGACTAGTAAATACTTCATACGTGCTTCAGCTAACATCATGAGTTGCAAGTTTAGTCCTTTTGATTTATTTTTCTTTGAAGTTGTCTACTCAGTCCTATTTGCAAATAACACTGTCCTTTTAAATGGTAGAAAACTTTAATGCTCAACACATGGCACAGACAGAGACACATGAGATACTGAGTACAAGGTCAGCACCACACAACACTTCCAAATCAGTACTCCCTTTCACAGATATGATAAAATTTTACCCTCACTGAACTCATTTTAAGGACAAGCAGGCAGCAGAGATATATTCATTGTCTGCAGAAACAAAGCAACATCATAGTGCTTGCATAAGTTGGAAATAAATCAAGGCTATTCTGACGATTTCATACTAGCAGCTAACAACACCAGGAACAGAACTCTGGTTCAAACCTCTTGTCATCATTCCCCAAATTAACAGTGCAGTGGAATACTGTAAAGATAGTGCAATTAAATAAAGGTGGGTCAAACTTCCTTCAATGTTACTCTCAAACTGGTAGAAGAACAAGCAACATACCTGAAAAACTCCACAGAAAAAGAAATCACTGACATACAGGCTATGAGGGCACAATAAGAAATAGCGGTCAAAAAGGAGAGATAGTGTGAGGGGATTCATGCCAGGGTAGTATTCAAAGAGCTGGCTTGATGGCTTAGGTTTTAACTTTTGTATTTTTCAGATCCTGTACTGCTCAGTGTGTAACTCTGACACTTCATACGGCCTATTAGCTACTGTTCTTTCTCATGCTGGTTAGACATAACAAACCCTCTCTGGGCCTGAAGGTGTCCTCAAGGACACCTTGTTGTCCCAGGCCTCAAAATGCGTAAACTAAAGCCTCTAAATGGGGAGCAAATTTGGGGTAATTACTTCATTGCCTGAAATTGTAATTGGAGAATTAACCCTGATATGCAAATAGACCAAACTTACACAAGTGTGAAGAACCCGTGACCCAGGGTCCATCTTGGGTGGAGCCTCTTGACTGCCCAGGGCGTACCTTTGAAGGCCCTTCAAATAAATAGCCACTTTTATTCTCTTAATCTTTTCTAGCCTCTGTTTTCAGGCAGCCACTTCAAAGCATCGGGCTGATTTCATAACGAGATCTCTCTCCATGACTTTTCAACAGTCTTGGGAATCCAGAGACTCAGAAGGGCAAGCTGGCAAATGCTGACCCAGTCTCACTTCCATGCCTGGTAATATTATGGAGAAGATTATTCTGGGAGTTACAGAAAAACATATGAAGGACAATGCAATCATTGGTCACAGCCAGGATAACTTCACGAGGATGAAGTCCAACTTGACAATTTCCTTTTATGATAGTTACCCACCTAGCTGACCAAGGGAAGCCAGCTGATATAATTTTTCTGGATTTCAGTAATGCTTTCAATACTGTCTCTCACAGTGTCCTTCTGGACAAAATGCCCAGCACACAGATGGATAAACCCATCATGTGATGGGTGAGCACCTGGCTCATGGGTTGGACACAAAGTGCTACGGGGTAAATGGGGATAATACTAGGGTTACATCAGACTGGTGACCAGTTACTACTGGGGTTCCATACAGCTCCACTGTTGGGCCAGTGCTCTTCAAGGTCTTCATAAACAACCTGAATGCAGGACTCAGAACTATACAAAGTAAGTTTGCCAATGATATTCAATAGGGAGGAGCTGTTGCCTCCCTCCAAGGCAGAGAGGCCCCGCAGAGAGAGCTGGACAAATTACAGGGGTGGGAAATCACTAACTGCATGAAGTTCAACCAAGAAAAGTACCAGATTCTGCACCTAGAATGGGGCAACCCTGGATGTACACACAGACTGGGGAATGAGAGGCTGGAGAGCAGTGCCCTGGAAAGGAAACTGGGGGTCTTAGTAAATGGCAAGTTGAATTTGAGTCATTTTGCCCTGGCAGCCCGGAGGGCCAGCCATGTCCTAGGGGGCATCAGGCACAGCATCGACAGCTGCGAAAGGGAGGGACTGTCCTGCTCTGCTCTGCACTAGGGTGGCCTCACCTCGAGTCCTGTGGGCACTTTTGGGTGCCACAATATAAAGAAGATATTAATCCATTAGAGAGCCACAAAGATGGTGAAGGGCCTTGAGAGGAAGGTGTATGAGGAGTGGCTGAGGTCACTCGGTCTGTTCAGCCTGGAGGAGACTGAGGGGAGACCTCATTGCAGTCTGTAGCTTCCTCATGAGGGGAAGAGGAGGGGCAGGCACTGATCTCTTCTCTGTGGTGCCCAGTGACAGGACCCAAGGAAATGGCCTGAAGCTGTGTCAGGGCAGGTTTAGGGTGGATACTAGCGAAAAGGTTCTTCACCCAGAAGATGGTTGGGCACTGGAACAGGCTCCCCAGGGCAGTGGTCACAGCACCAGCCTGGCAGAGTTCAAGAAGTGTTTGGACAATGCTCTCAGGCACACGGTGTGACTCTTGGGGATGTCTTGTGCAGGGCCAGGAGATGGACACGAGGATTCTTGTGGGTCCCTTCCAACTCAGGTTAGTCTATGATTCTAGTGGGTTGGAAGATGAACTAAAGGATATCCTATTAGATATGGAAGAGTTTTAGAAGAAAGAAATATAATAAAAATAATAAAAGTTATAATATTAAAATACGCTAAAATATAAGGTAATTCAATACAGAAAACTGCTATGTTCTACTGTTAGGTAGACAAAATAATCAAGATATTAACAAGCTGGAGCAACTGGCTAGACATCCATTATAAAGGAATAACAGTAGTCTAGTGATCATTAAGAACAACTGAGCGATGTTTAAAAACATTATACCAGGATATATAAATGCTACTGCAACCTACAAAACATGTAAGATAATTTCATATAGCTCTGGCAGCACTGTACAGCTTGTGACAAGGTTTCAAACAAGACAGGAATTAACTGAAAAAGGAGTAAAAGGAATAATGAGAAACCTAGAAAATAGTCACCAAAAAGAGGCTGAAGGACTGGATCTTAAGAAAAGAGGATTCACATAACAGCTGTCAAATAGGCAAAAGACATCTGAAAGGTACCTGAAAAGAATACCACGATGAATGTTACAAGCAATAATTGTCTTAAATTGCTGCAGAAAAGTATCAGATTAGATACTAGGCAGACTTTTTAAGGATAGTGACATCTTAAAACAAATCGCTGGAGAAGCTTTCTGAATCTTAATAATTGTCTTTACAACCAGGCTTAGATAAATCTGTCAGGAATTACACCTATGTAGCTTATCTTGCTTTGAGAAAATGGGTGGATCAGATGGCATCAAGCGTATTCAGTTGGGAAGTACAGTACAGACCCACTCCAGGAATGAACCAGTGTCAAGAGATTATTGCTTGCATAAATCTTGTTCATTTACTCAAGAGTTTGAAAGATGTGTAATAAATGAACCCGGGAGATGGCACAAAATAAAAGAGATGTAATGCTTATACTGGTCTATTGATCCTAGATAATTTCAGCAAAATTCTGTTTGGTACTGAGTGTATTCGTGCTCTACTGAGCTCTTGAAAACCTGACATACTATTTGGGGACATGGTAAACATTTTCACATAAACTAAAATAAAAATTAGTTCAATATATAAATGCTTTGCAATGTGAAATACGAACAAAAAAAAATCCTTAAATTGGATATCCACATCTCACATATAATTTATTTGCTTTCATCTGCAGAACCATCATCTATCTGTAAAAAGACATATCACAGAGAGGGACACTGTGGGAGACAGCTGCAAATTAGTTGCTATTTGCAGACTTCTCAAAATGTACAGAGAATAAAGACATATTAAAGTAGATGAGGAATTTAGTTTAACTGTATGGCTACCATATAAAAAAAGACGTAAGAGTGTACTGACAATTATTTCCTGATTAGATAAAAGGGAGGTATGTCCATTCTGTGTTATGTGAGTGAAAAGCCCTGTGGAAGAAAGCAACAGAATTAAGATTGCATTTATAAGTCTACACAAAAAAGTAATATAAAGTCCTTGTGCAACATCGACTTTGGCATTTCCTATCATTTTATCAATTTGCTTTTTCTCAAAGTCTTAATTCTATTCCTTTTCAGGAATGCTACAACCTCAGTGCAAGATAGCATTTTTCCACAATAGTACTGTCTTGCCAGGAATATCTAGTGGCTTTTAAACAAAACTAACTCCAACTAATGAGGATACCTGTGACTTCTCTGGCAAGTAAAGAACAGAAGCTGATGAACTAGTGCCTTGAGGTACAATCTGCAGACACTCCCCTCCAATCCCTCTTTTCCATCTGTATACATCCTGTGCAGCTGGAAGCAGATCTGGTACAGCCCTACAGCACACAAGTCAGCAGAAATAAGCTGCCAGGATATTCATCTAGATGTCCAGTGAATACTGTATCCATTATGTGCTTCAAGCCCTTCACACGGGAAGACTGAAGTTTGGCCAGATACATCAACACACCCTTTCCTAAACAGAAGCATAACTTGGACAAAGTGTGACTTCAGTGTTAAGAGTCTTTTAGGTATTCTCATCTGCTGAGGTGCTGATACTTACAGAAATCTTTCTAGAACACCATCCCGTTTAATACTGAGCATTTAGTAAATTACTTTTTAGACATCCAACAAGTAATATTGATACAACTGTAAAGTGTCTCATCTTTGAAAAGTAACCATCACCTTTAACTGTATCTTATCTCAACAACCGCTCTGTAGAAGTCCCTGATGTTTGTACATTTAAAAATCAAATAGGGCATACTATCCAATTATAAGAAAAAATACACAGATGAATAATTAAATTCAGATTCCCTTGATAGTTATCAGTTCATATGCTACAAATAGAATTGCTGGGTTACTCTGGAATATCCTTTCAAGTCTACATGTTCCTACCAAAAAATGCTCCCAGTTCTTCCTTTCCTGTCTATTTTCTGGATGATCATCAATTCATGGTCAGAAGATTTCTGTATGATATGATCAACAGGATCTCTGAGTACTCTAGTACTTTATGCTAGAGTACCACAAAGATATATTTCTTCCAGTATCATTATATGTTTCACAGGTAGAAATCTTTCCCATAAAGCTCAATGTTCATGCATCAATACAGATCTGTTTTCTCTCTAGTTAGAAGCTGGCATCTCTGACAGCAGAACAGATAATCTCTGATTATTCGGCACTATGTGCTCTCAACTCATCTTCATGCTATTTTCTTATCCACATTCCCCATTTCCAAACTTTATTCCTATTCCACAAAGCTTCCATACATTCCCCAGCTCAAAATTTGCCTTTACTCTATTTGGTGCAAACTGTTATGTGAAATTATGCCCTCAGATTTCAGTCCAAGTAAAATATGTAAAGAAACTATATTTTTAAGCTCAGTTGGTGGTTCCTGTCACCAAACATAGGGGCAGGGTGGGCAGGTGAGTGTGGATCAGGTGTGTTCCAGGTCCAGCACAACACAGACCACTACCTGATGCAGAACATGGAGGAGAAGTGAAGGACTGCTTCATGCAAGGGGTCAATTCCAGGCAAATGAACCATGTGCAGTGCCATCACTTTAGGTTGGCTTAAAATGAAGGTGAAAATATGGCCAAAGTTAGTGATGTGGTAAACCTAATTTTGAAAATCTTATGTAATTTTGCATTTCTTTACAAAAAGCAGCCAAGAAGGTATAGAATTTAAAGCTAAATGCAGCTAGACATAATGCTGAGAGACCACATTTTCAACTAATTTAAGTTTTCAAATGAAAAATTAATGTGCAAATCTATCCGTGAAGCATCACCCAGATCTACAGATGCCTTTTCGTCTCATCAGTAACCTGCTAAGCATGTGTATTATTCACCTAAAAAACAGGATTTTGGATAAAAAGCTTTTCAGCAAACAAGTACTACTATTTAAAATGAAAGCAACTGTTAAATATATCAACCATAAAGACATGCAACTGGCATTTTGATCAGAGAAAAACAGGAAATGTGTCCATTGAACCAAGACCCTGAGCAAAGAAAATCTTTTGTGGCTGAAAGACAACTGATGATACATTGTTTATGAAGCTATGAATTAGAGAATGCTATTTTCATGACAAAACGAAAACCTGCATGCACAGTTTTCTTCCTATTCACTTCAATAGCTCTTGTCTGTTTTCTTCAGCACTCTGCAGTGTAATGGCATAAAATTCAAAGCTTGAAATCACTGAAATCAGGTCAACTAGATATTCAATCTTTTTCGGACACCCTAGTCACAGAAACATGCCAATAGATGCCTACTGGGATTATTTAAATTAGGCACCTACTTATCTCTGCTTTCCTACTTAGAGGCTCTTAGAGACACATGATGCTTAGGAGCTTCTGCAAATCCTTCTAAGAATTTATCTGCTTTTAAAATCAGCTGTCTGAATTTTTAGACACCTACTCAGTTTGGAAAATACATACCTCACCATGTTATCCAATACATATTGCAAACAGGCTAACTAGTATTTTATACCATCAAATAAGAACACAAAGCTTAATTAATGATAAATCCCTACTTGAAATACACTATTTCCAGTAAATAAAGAGTAATTAATAATAATGCTTTTCATATTTGTGTAAAAAATGTAATATAGTTCCTCACATCTGAATTAGTATTTCAATATTTCTTGGAGACGACAAATTCTGTAAAAAGATATTTCAAATACCGAAAAATATTAAAATTATGGTATTTTAAAAACATATTCACAAAAGGGGTAAAAATATAAAACCACGTTACTCGTGCTCTTGACTTATTCCAAAAATATAAACATTGATGCAGTCTGAAAATGTACGAAAAGCTTCTTGTAAGCATGCTTAACACACAAAGAAATTAAAGCTCCCTCTGACATATACAAGCATGTACTTAATTCATAAATTCTGGCTCTTATTCAGAGCTCTTGCCTGTATAGTCCAAACCTCAGCACTTCATCAGGCTCCCTGTTTCACACTTCTCCATCATATTTATCACACCCAAGCTAGAGATGCACAGAATGTGACTCAACGCTGTACGTATATGAGATCCTTCATGTACCCCATTGCTGGCATTCAGAATTTTGCAATTTGGAGAAAATTTATTGAGAGACAGAAAAATAAATATTGCTCAGATAAAAGTAACTTTACATTTTCAAGTAACCACTACAAATTTGAAAATTAACATTCAAAGAAAAATTTTAAAGGTGAACAAACACCTTGAAAAAACATTTCATTCTACTACACAACCATCTTAAAAATAGCTGACCATATTGGTTCAAAAATCAGCTAGTAAAGGTCTTCACTGATTTTCAACTGGCATGTAAATTTCTGAGTAATGGCAATGGTAAAATAGAAGTAATGGCAAAGCTGTAAAACCGTACAACTAGAGACAAATGGCTTCTAAAAGTGTGGAATTTTTCATTAAAACAATTTGCTTATTCCTTATTAGCATGCATTATCACTGTATTTTTAATGTGATATGACTTCCTAAGCCATGCTGGCTGATTGCACTGCTAATTAAACAAGTTCAATTTATCCAATTATATCTAAGTTGAAATATTTATAAAGTTGTATCTGAGCTAAAATAGCATCTAAAGGGCATGCTCATTAGTCTTCAATTACAGGAAAAATAATAGAAGTACTAAAAGCAACGTGCACAGACCTAGACAGTCCATAGTGGGTTACCCCATGAAAGTGTCGAAGACATTTAAACTATTCTAAAAAAGGAAAAAGAAATTCTGTATAGTTAGTTACACGTAGGGGAAACACATAGGCACTCTCAGTTTTCTTCCCAGCATATCACCTGCACAGCTCTCTGCTTTTTTGCCCACCTAAAAATGTATGCTAATATTCATTTGAACTCCAAGTGCTAGATTTAATTCATCAAACAGTCCAAAATAAAAGGCTCCATGTGCTATCAGGGACAAAAATATTCGTGAAATTCCACATTCATACTAGTTTTCACTCTGTCAGGAAAGAAACACGGTGTTGTACCAGTGGGAGTTAATATTCCAAAGCATGACTGCAAAAAGGTATTTCAAATACCAAAAAAAGTTAAAATTATGGTGTTTTAAAAACTTACTTTTAAATAGTAAGTTTTTCAGTTTTTCACTATACGACAAATCTCTTCTTGAACTTATATATCTTGTGTAGAGGCATACAGAACTGTGCCTAAATCTTTCCCCTTTGTGCTGTTAGTACTTGATTTCTAAAACATGCAAAAACTTTCCTTGCTCTGTGACAAACACATGGATTAAAACCAGGACAACACAAAGCCAAGTTTTAATACGTTATGTTTTGAATGAAGAGCAGAGTGACAAATTTTGCTACATAAGCACTTATTTTTCTCTTCCAGTATGTCTGCAGTGGCCTAAGATGTTACCTTTTTTGGCTGTTGTTGACACATTGCTATGATGCAGAGGACCTACCTCTGACACTCAGTCGTACGTTTGAATTTGTTTTCAGTGAAATATCTACACAGCAATTAGCTCACATTTATAATATTTCACTGTGAGCTTGCCAGAATTACAAATTTAAAGAAAACCCCAAAGCGTGAGACTTGGAAGATGATTCTTTAACATTAACAGACATTTTACTTCATTGGAATCTGACAAATTACTAGGACTGAAGCTTCTCTTTTTCTCCAGGCCAGCATGACTAGTTTATAGCACTATAGCACTGCTGGTCTAAATTTCTGTTATGGTGTCTGAAACCTAAATTTCACAGTATTTCAGCTTCTTTCTAAGTGCCAACGTGACCTGCATGAACACTGTGTAAGAATATATTTTTAGAAGCTAAACAGTTTTTTCTGTTTGATTACTACACTTAACTACATGTTTTAAAAATTTTAATTTGAATAATTACATTCTTTCTAGTAATTTTCACTCCATTTGCAGTTCTGTAGCTAATTGCTACAGAATGCTTTCAGTGGGCCAAGATCTGAGCCAGTTCTCATTTGCCATTTGCTTGTTTCCATCTCAGCTTTTAACCCCATTCTTATCATAGATTGTTACTATAAACTCTTAACATCTGTCACCTGGGTTGACATTGTTTCACTCCATGTCATCTTTAACTATTCTCTCTTCCTATTAAAAACATCTTTTCCATTTTTTCAGAAATAAATGCCTGAACAGTAGCCTCATAAGATCATAAAAATCCTTTAATCCCATCTATCTCTTGAATTATTACCATCCTTATCTTCTACTCCACTGAAACCACATTCTCTAATGACTTTCCACTTGGTAAATCTGAGGCAATTGTGTCTCTTGATCTCCTTCTTGCAACCAACACAACTCATCACTAACTTCTACACTATTTTCTCAAGTGCCTTAGTGTTTCAAACAACTACAAAACCTAAAAACATCATTAATTGTCTCAACACTCCAGACCCTTCTCTCTGTTGGTTTTGTTACAGAACTGGTTTCTGCTCCACAAGGCTAACGATGACAGTTCCTGTGTTCAGCTCCTATGCATTTCTGCCTGCATATAAGGTGGACACGTTTTTCCAGAAAAGAATTGCTATGGCAAAATGATTTGAATTATTTTAATTGTAATTCTGTTTACAACATTTTAAATATTATTTTAAAGAAATACTATTTTTGTATTATTTTAAAAGATTAATTTCTGATGGTTAAACCTCTCAGAGAAAGACTGTTCACGTTAAGTATGCATCTCTATCTCTAACGCAATCCAAAGTTTAAGAAATCTGAATCTTTAACTATAATCTCCACTTCACTTTCAGAAGCGTGACTTTTCTTGTTTTCCTGGCTGTCCAGCTTGACAGTTAACACACAAATTTATATTTGGAATTTTGTATCCGTATACTGCTGCTGTGACATGAGAGTTTTCAATAAACACTGATACTTCTTTCACCCACCTGTTTGTCCTATTCTTTTATTGATTTTTCCTTACAGCCTAGATGCTTTCTATTCTAGAAAAAACGTAAAACCATTAAAAAAACCACACACAGAATCACAGTATGAGTCTATGTTTGAGGGTTGGAAGGGACCTTAGAGATCATTTAGTTCAGACCCTCCTGCCATGGGTAAATAAATCTACTTTTCTCAAAGCCCCTTCCAAGCTGGCCTTGAACACTTCCAGGGATGGGGCATCCACAACCTCTCTGGGCAACCTGTGCTGGTGACTCATCACCTATATAATAAAGAATTTCTTCCTGATATATAACCTAAATCTACTCATGGTCTGTTTAAAACCGTTCTCCCTTATCTTATCACTACATGCACCTGCAGAAAGTCTCTCTCCAGCTGTCTTGTAGGTCCCCTTTCTCGGCTCCTCTATCACTTGGAAAACAAAGTTCTCATGAACACATTCCAGGAACCCCCTGGAATGCTTATGCCCTGCTGTGTTGTCCCTCCAAGAGGTATCAGGGGGCGGCTGAATTCCCCCATGAGGACCAGGGCTTGTGAAAGTGAGGCCGCTCCTATCTGTCTATAGAAGCCCTCATTCACTTGTTTTTCCCCCCACTTTAATGTCACCTGTCCCTGCCTCCCTTTAATCCTGACCCTTAAGCTGTTGGTCAGCATCTCATCCATTCCGAGGTGGACCTCCATTTTAAGGAATTACATAGATGAAGCCTTTGGAAAATATTTTCCAGTCCATAAAGCTGCATTTTCTTGTTTTTACTGAAGTATTGAAGTTTATGTATCTTTTAATGCAAATTCAACATACAATTTTATATTAAACGAACATGGTATTCTGGAAATGAAAAAGGGAATAAAATTTAATTCTTGCTAGTATAAACATCATCTTAGTCTAAGAAATACTGAATTGTTCAGAATTTCAAAATATTAAAGTTTCTGTGATGCACTTTGTTATCTAAGCTATTGTCTTTCTCTACAGCTTTAGCACCTATTTATCTTGAATGCAGTAGATAAAGAGAAGATCAGTTATGTATAATTTGATATAACTTGGAATTTTTAGTACATCAGCCTATTTGAAAATCTGGATTAAATAAAGTTAGTCACCCTTATGATATTTCTCTGCCTTTTTTTTTTTGAATACCACATCCTATCAATATAAAGGTTCCTGATAAAATTTCAGGCCTTACTGGCAAAACACATCCATGTCTGATTTTCCAGCTTCTGCCAATCTCATTTCCCTCTTTTTTTATTGTTTGCCTTTTTTAAGCATTTAAACAATAAACAACAAGTTTCTACTATTTTTGTAAAGACCCAAAGTATACTCCAGGATCAATCAAGCAAGATACTTCTTATCTTTATCACTGTCTATCGGTCTGTTTCATTCAAGAAAAGTTCGTTACAAGGTTTTTGTTGTTTGTGGGGTTTTTTAAGAGGAGAGAATGGGGCAGAAGAAGGGCTGGCCAGGGTTTGTTGGTCTCTTTTTTTTTTTTTTCCCATTTACCAACAACTTTGTTTTACTTGCCAGTACACCTCAGCCACAAGTTCACTGTAACAGTACAACCCAGATTTGGTCTGCAGAAGATTTAAAATTTTTCCACTTTGAACAGGGGGATTTTTGGCTGGGTGTTGCTTGGGCAAGAGACACAAATCTTAATTTTGAGATGCCCCTTTTGACAAAATCTACATGTATTAGAAAAACAGATCGGTGCTGGCAGAGCACCTGGAAGAAGCTGCTTCTTCCAGATGCAAAAGTAAAAGCCTGCACACTGTCAAACAACTTATTTCTGAGAGATTACATTATTTTATTACTAAAGGTGGCAGGCAATGATTTAACCTTATTATTTTTGGCTAAATTTCAACTGACAGTTAAGTCTTACAGCAGACTGCTTAGTAACAAGGCAGATAAAAATGGAAAGGCATAGTGGATTAGCCCAATTTAAGAAGTAAGACTGACATACATTGAATCAGGCTTGTGAAAAATACTTTCATTTACTATTACAAAATATCTGTTTTGTAATAGCAATTCTGTTCCTAGCAACCTCTTCTGAAGCAGAAAAGAACATTCACCAGCTCAGGCATGTGAACTGAAAGCTCACAATACACTAATTAATACATTTAAATCAATTTAACTCACATAAAATCACAATCCTTAAAATAACAATGAAGATTAAAAATGCCAATACATATTTTTTATGTTTCTTCCCAACAAGCTGTCTTACACCAAACACAGTGCTAAGAGATACAGATTATTAAGATAAAGTTTTAAAAATACCTGAAATGAATAAAGATAGAAACGATTTTAAAAAGAAAAATGTTAAATATGGGATGCCCTAAGAATAAAAATTTATTTCATATTCATGCAAAATGATAAACAAAACTTGAATAGAGTATTAAACTCAGCCCTTTATACACTGCAATTTTATCCCCGATTTGCTTTCAACCCTCCTCACAGAAAGGAATTGTAATTTGGGAGACTGAAGAAAGTATTTGAATATTAAAAAGATCTAAGTCCACATACCTGTCTATCTGTGTAGTCTGTCAAGAATTTGTGTCCTCTTATTCTGAGTACTTTTCTATACAGTTTGCATCTTAGTCTGAGAAGCTAGCTTAGACCCATTACTTTTGCAAAACATAATTTTTATTGCTGTTTATACATACGGGGTTATCATCAATAGGATGAAGCTTTCATAGGGAGGAGAAAATATATTTCATAAAAAATTCAGTATGAATATGAGGCCATCTTGAGTAAATTGTAGCTAACAATAGAACTGCCAAAACGATGCTGGAATAAAATCATGGAGCAATGGGCATAATATAAAGACTAATTTTTTTCTGTGATGCTTTTAAAATAATTTTAATTGATGTTGCTGAAGGTTAGATTTTGTTAAAGTGGGACTAGTTGCCAACCACATTCAATTTAAGACAGAAAACTTCAGCCTGTTATACCAAATACCAGAGCTGTAATCAAAATATGCAAAATCCACTCAAAAGAAAATTCATCTCCATGACCTTATTTTTTCTTACTCTTGGCCATTTTTCTGAAAAGT
Source organism: Gymnorhina tibicen (assembly GCA_013399875.1). Taxonomy (NCBI): domain Eukaryota; kingdom Metazoa; phylum Chordata; class Aves; order Passeriformes; family Artamidae; genus Gymnorhina; species Gymnorhina tibicen. Next base: position 1,121,542 of record VXAZ01001309.1, read on the forward strand.
CCAGTTACAATATAGTGCAATATGGGAGAACTGCTCCAACAGAAGCATCCAAGCCTGAGCATCACCGTCTCATCCCCAGTTATACCAGCTTCACAGCATGTGCTGCACAGCAGTGAGTTGCTTCTCTGGGTGAAAGAACGGCAGCAGCTGGGTTGCTGCCCCAAAACACCCCATCTGAGCTGTACTTCATGTCCTTTTATTTCCCTGTTAATCCCAGGGAAGATGAAGCTGCAAACAGGCTGTTTTTTTCATGAAGAATGTCAAGTATATAGGGGTACCAAAGCCTTATGCTACTCAAGCACTGCTTGAGAATTCCCAGTGCAAAAATGGATACTGCACTGTCAAGTGCCAAAGTTTAGAGAAAGGCAGAAAGTAGAAACCGACCAACTGTAGAACACACACAGTGTTATTTAAAGGCTGCTAAGTAAAAATTGTACCATCACCCTGCCAAGTAAATGGCAGGAACTCTTAATACTGAGTATCTTCTCACACAATGATTAATGTTCACTTTGATTACTCAGCATTTCAGCATGTAATATTATTGTTTCAACATTCTTGTAATGCTAGTAACAAGTATCTTACACCTTTCTTTTACACTGACTTCATGAGACTAATTGTGAGCTGAGAAAACAGTAAACCTAACCTGGACTGCAAAAATGAGCAGAAAACAAAATATCCTTACCTGGCTCTGGAAAAGCTCAAAAGCTCGATTTAGGAGATAACCTTTTTTTTCTAGCTAGTCCACCTATTATATCATCTTTTTTTGTTTGTTTGCTTTCCAAAGCAAAAGACATGTATGAAATAAATAGCTATAGGTGCATAACTTAGTCCAAGCCTTTCATGGGCTTGTCCTGAAAAGCAAGGATATACTCCCAAAACAGCACCCATCTGACAAATGTCAACTGTCTGGCTGTGTTCTACAACACTATTACTATTTAATGACTTACTTTCAGGAAACGTATTATACAGTTTTCCAGAATCATTGCTGACTGCTTTCTAAATACAAGAAAATTGCTGTATAAACTCCTACTGAAGCTTGATGACACAATGAAACAAACTTTGCCTGGAGTACAGGAACACAAATATTTGTCTTTAGTCAATTTTTAAAAACACTGCTCTTGAAGTAACCTGGCAAGGACCTCTGTTTTGATGCAAATGGTACCACAGAATATGAAATCCTCACATCATTGAAAACAAATAAAAAATAAGTATTTATAGGCTAATATAGATATTCTGTGGCAATAAATATTTTTAGAATTTTTCTTCCATAAGCTGCGATTTAAAATCTACCATTACAAGGTAGTGAGAGACAAAAGGAAAACCCTGCAAAACATCTCTGATGGTGTGCTACTTCTGCACTGTTTGCCTGCAAGGGGTGTTAAGGCTGGATAATATGTATTGCTGCACTGACTGCAGCACTGACAATGCACTGGAATGGAAGCACAGTGTGTCTGCTTAATCCACTCATTTCTCATCACTCCCTTTGAGAAGCACAGCTGCGCCTTTAACACATGAACGGATTTAAAAATATCTGCATCTCATCAACATTTATAGACTTTTATACACCTACTCCAGACCACACCATGAGAGGCCAGAAAGGTCACTTCTACCTAAAGAACTATTTAGAATACAGCCATCCTATATGGTAAAATAGGAAATAAGCAGTGAGGTCAAAGTGGGGTGATTTTTGTATTACATTAGGAAGAACATAGGGAGAGATTGTAAAGAATGAAATATACAGTATTTAAAAAATAAAAAAGATGCTCATCCAGTATTAACTTATCTACCTCACCTATTTAAATTGCAAAATTGTACAGACAACCATCTGTATTGTATCTATGTGCAGCCTGGACTTGAGACTTAAAGACTGCCTGAACCTTTACATGGCAAGGCAAAGTAAATACTAAATGACAGCATCACCTAATGTCTAGTAAGATGCCAGCACACCTCCAGCTCATAAAAAAACATAGGCAGGAGATTACAGTTAATGAAAATAAGAACACTTTTCTAATTCCTAAATTAAAGTCATAGTGTCAATGAAAGGAAGTATTTTTTAGCTATGCCAGAGAGTCCAGAATTCATTTGTAGGGCCTCAGATAACCTAGTGTAAAGCATTAGAAATTTTTTAATTGCTTTCTTTAAAGATGACGAGGATTCTAGACCAAATCCCTATAATTAAACACTCAAGTTTGTAGGAAAAACATTTTCTAATGCAAGATTTAGGATAAAAGCCTAAGAATTGTCTGAGTTTAGGAAGCACTAGTTATATCTGATGGTTTTATTTTATCAAGAATTACATATCCTTGGAGAGGACACTTGGGTGTTCAATCCAACACACAGTCCCTCCTGGAAACTAGTTCTTTTTTATAAACTTCATATGTGACTACAGATATGTCAACTTCAGATGTGATTAGTTGGTGATTACAGTAGAAAACAAACAAAAAATTCATCAAATGGAAAATCTAAAAATCTTTAGATTCTAGGAAATATCCTAAACTTATTTTGTTTAAAATGTGATATGGAATTTTTCCTTCTTAAGTAACAAACACAGAGCTTTTTCATCTCCATCAATTTAATCTATTATTATACTTCTCTTGAAGCACTGGATATTATCTACTAATGAAACAATTTGCTAGTGTAAGGACACAGTGTCAGTAAGACAGAATACAGTAGCTCCTTTCACACTACTGAATTGCATGCTGTTTCTGAGAAAAATGGGTTCATCAAGAGCCCACAATTTTTTCTTTTAGCGAGGACTCAGTTGTTAATATTGGCTGAGCATTCTTCTGCTGAAAGTTTTAAGGAAGGATGCTAAACAAATTAACTTGTTTTCAGCGTTATGAAGTCCCTCCATCTCACAATTTCACCTCTGCACTGTACTGATGAAGTCCCAGGATTTCTAGATTTCAGCAGGAACAGCACAAAATATTTCATCCAAACAAGACTGGGTAAACTGACAGTAGCATTTTAAAATTACTACTTTATCTCCAAATAAGTATGAGAGAAAAGACAGGAGGGTTAAGGACTAGAGAAGGAAGATTTGATTATGATCTTAAAACACATAATATGCTGTTGCCGGGTAAGATATGCAACAATTACTTACACTATTACATTTTTTTTCTGGGTATGTTATATCTGCGTCTAAGTGCCTGGAATTTGAAGCCCACCTTCAATGTTCAACTGGAAAATCTGACTTAACATGTCTATTCTACCCCCAACACTTTTTTGCTTCCTCAAAACCCTGCAATGGTGTCTGTCACATTGTGGAGCACTCTTACACTCTGCTGCTCCAGGTATTACTGGTTTATGCCGCTTAGGATTTGCTACCATTTTGCTTTTACATCATACAATACACTAGAACTGTTGTAGGTTGCATTCTGTAATACATATTTTAGCCAAAACAAATAAATATTAGTTTGTGTTATAGCACAATATTTTATTTTCCAAAAGCTGGAATTGACTGGAACAATGAAAGATTAATTTAGTTCTTTATTCAATTCTTACCTGAGAAGAATATGTGTGACCATCTGATCCACAAACAGGATTGGTATAAACTACTGGACACTGCTTGCAGTTTGATGAAATGGGACCACCCCTCCACTGTTTATGGCCTAAACCAGCCTCTTTCATACTGTAAGTAAACAAAAAGTATGTAATTCTGATAAGCAGTAGTAAAAATAGAACATATTCAGGGTATTTTAATGAGCCTTTACAAACAGTAAGCCATACATAATTTGAACCATAAAGTTTTCTTCTATGTAAAGAACTGCCCATGTCTTTGGTACAAACTTCTTCACCTTTGCACTTTAGTCACTGTAGTGATACAGAGAGTATCTTTCTAAGACATCTAGAAAAAGATGATTAAGATGATGCTTTGTTAACTTATTAGTGAAAGATGTTGGAATTATGTGTCACTTACTCTTTTTTTTGTTATTAAACAGTATGAATAGAACTGTTGTATCAACACAGGTATTTAATGAGGCAACCTTTAAGTTTTAGAGAACTCTATAAAAAAGACGTCTATAGAAACAGGGAGGCATCCTTCAGAGTGCTGTTTGCCCCACTTTGAACACAGCCAATCACTATTTACAATTTGCAAAATTCAGTCAACACTCAGTATAAAGTTCAAAGGGAAAACAAAAGGTAATCCACTGGAGCGCAGAATCAAGCTACACAAGCATATATGCGTATCATCATATAAACAGATATACAGAGCTAGATGGATCACTTCAACTTAGGAAAAAGCTATGCTGGGTCAGCCTAAAAGTCTAAAATAAGTTGCTGATGCTTCCTCACACTACTTTTGTAGCTTTCAGTTTGTGGCATATGGCCATCTTCAGACACACATGCTTTGCTCTGTAGCTTTGAATTAAATTCTATTCATTCATTTTCCCAATTTTTTTTTCAACTATGAAAGCATTTAGCAGCCACTGTATCCTGAAACAGCTCCTTTATGACCTAAAAATATATGAAGAATAACTTCTCACATATAAATAAAAAAATTAAACAATAATGCATGATTATTATACTGTGTTTTCTTCTTGGGATCTTAATGAGGAACCTAAAATTGATTACAGTTAGAATACAGCAATGACTTATTAGGACACACACAAATGCTCAAACTTACAAAATCTCAAATCAAATATTCTTTAATGGAGCCAAACTCTTTCCTATTGGTTCACCTACAGATAATCGAGAACTATTTTGCTAGTAATGAATCACTGTTTGAGAAGAACTTGTCTAGAGTAATAAACATGAGAAAATAAACTCCTTATCCTCTGGTTTTATAATGAGCAGAGTAAAAGGCTAAAAGCATACACCTAACAGTAAACTGGTGATGGCAAAAAACAAAAGCCCATTTCCGAGTTAAGCTAATGTTTACATGCTGTGAATAATTTTGGCTGTAAATGTGGTCTTTTAGAAGAAAGAAACAAAATCACAAGAATCATAGAAGTTTATATTCAGGTTATGCTGTGTGATGAAATTTTGAGCTGCACAGATTTTTTACAGTGTAAACAAGAACCTGAGATGCTGTACACAAACACTGTCAGTTATTACTGAGAAAGCCAGAAATATCTTCAGTTACATGTAGCATAATGAGCAATAAAATATCGATACACGAAGTTTTTATGTCGACCAGGAAGTATTAAAAAGGAAACAATTCAAACATACCAATAACAATAAATAACAATCCTTTCTGATGAGCTTAGTGAAGACTAAGTAAAAATCATTTCATTTCTATTATAGTAAAAAAAAGCTAAACTGTATCTTTGCTTATGTACAATATATAGTAATAATCAGACTATTATCATATATATTATATATATTATATTATTATATAACAAGTGCTCCTTTCACTTGACTGAGAGTTTTCCAATCATTCACATGAGTTCCAGCATCATTAGATTACATAGATGGCTGCATCTTTCTCTACTTCTTGTTACTTTTATAGCTCACAATTATCCATAAGTGCCCCAGTAGCCTGAGGCTACTGACAGGACCAGCACCTCAACTAGCAACCCGATGCAATTTCTGTTTATCAGAGAAACAGTAACTTTAAAATGCTGTACAAACCAATTGCAAAAGTTCCAGACATCAACAGAGAGAAGCTCTTTGATATTAGAAAAAAACAGAAACTGGAAGCAGAATTTGTGAGACACACAGGGGGAGCTGGTGTAGATGCCTAAAATATATCTAAGAAAAGGACTAGCGGTGCTTTAGTGTTTTAGTATATATGCACCCTTGTGCATGCCCTTGATTAAGACAAGAAAAGACAGAGAAAGAAGAAAAAACCCTCCTTTTAGATGAAGAGAAGTAAAACCACCTGAAGGGAAAAAAAATGAGGTGTCTCAGAAAGGATCGCAAGGAGGACAGATATTAGAACAAGCTCAGAACGTAGAAATTGCAGTTCTGTGATGAGTAGAGATATGAAGAAAACAGAGAGTATTTGATGCAGTCGGATAAATTACCTTCCTCAACTAACCTCTGCTTTGTTAGGCTTTTAAATCCAAACTGTCCCAGGGTACTCATTAAAGTGAAGTGTGTCGAATTTCCTCTTTTACACAGAACGCCCCTGAGAGCTTCAGTAGATCACTGTTACCAAAATTGGCTTCTATACAGCTAAAAATATTTTTGCAAAAAACAGATAGATCTTTATTTTTCCAAAATTGTAATGAAAGGTACAGTGATAAAAAAATTATTAAAAAATGATACTTTGAAGGTATCAATCCAGAGATACCTGGTCATGGATATGGTTTGTATGCATATCCCTTCAGAAGCTTTAGCACAATGATGCTGAAAGTGGACTGTATTATCAAAGCTCCTGAATAGCTAATTTTGACTGTCAGTCACTGACAGGCAAATATGAAAAGTCAATTAAAAGTATTTTTAATGCTAGTTATGGTAGATACCTGCATTTCATAAAATACCTGAATAATGCATTTTACTTACATACTCAAACATTTCCTTTCACCATTATTTAACTGCATCAGATTCATTTCTGTTGACTATTTTTTTGTGGGAGTTATGTTTTCTACAGCTAAGCAATGATCACACATGAAAACTATTTACATGGAAATAAATGAGAAACTACTGTGATGATAAAAATCATCTTGAGATATGATCATTGATGTATGTCAACAATATCCTGAAATAGGCACAAAACTTAACTATAACACATTATAGTTATAACTCTATATATTATATATTACATATATATAATATAGTTATTACATATTATAAGTTATTACTTATGTGAGCTATGCAGATAAAGCAATATATATTTACATTTTAAAATGTTAAACAAAAAAAATAGCAAACAACGCAGTTATTTAGCTTTAATAAATCACTTGTTTCTTCCTTGTATTTATTATAATTCAATATGCAAGAAAAAAACCCAGATCACTGCAACCTGCAGCTAATAAAATTTTGCAATTCTACTGAAATCACTATAAATGTTCTTGCACTTGTTAGTATGTTGTCACATTAAATATATGATGTCATGTGAAAGTCAACCTCTTCCACCGAAAATTTCCTGAAAAAGCTTTGATATCTGTGTTGTAATAAACTATTACTGAACGCAAGCTCCACTTTATCTGACACTGTTGACACCTAAAGGGTAAAATTAAATATATGGGCTTAATTTACCAGCAATGCTTCTGATTGCATTAATTTGCATACACCAAACTGTGCATGCCTGTCTAGAAACATAATTAGCCAATCTGCCCAATTACTCTAGCCTATGTACCTGTTTGCATACATAAACTTACCTTCCTGTATACACAGTGATTGTGCCTGCAAATACTTTGAGAATACTTAATGCAACCCATTTAAAATTTAGCTTCGAGCAACTCTTTGGCAACATGACTTATTTAATGATATCTATAAAACGCATGAGTGCCCAATTCAATTGAAAAATTGTATTTTATAGCTAGATTTGATAATCTTCAAACACATTTTTTCAAATACAAACTGGTAGAATAAAGTCTGAGTTACTAAAAACTCATCTTTGAAAGAACTCTTGGAACTCTTCCCTGATAAGTACATTAGCATCTTCAGGAGATTTTTAGAGTTATTTCAATTTAGAGAGTCTGCCTGATTATGTTTTGCGATGGCCTTTGCAGGGACACAATCAGGCTGTGTTAGATTAACATAATCAGAAAAACCACTTGTATCATAAAATGTAAATTGCTTTATTTAGAGTTGCCTGAATTTCCTTCTAAGTTGCCTCTTCATGTAGAAGCCTCTTGGAAGAAAACTATAGTTGTCAATATACTACTAAGATGTTTCTTTCAAATGTCAGAAACGTCCCAATTCATTATGGCCAGTCTTCTTGAGTATGTCTATATTATTATCACTTGTTTCATTACTTTCCCCTATTTCTAACAAACAGAAGAAAAATCCATCTGAAGAAACTAATAACAACAACTGAATAAAACTGAGATCAAGAAAACAAAAATTAGTAAGATTAATGTGGGAATCAAAATAAAATACATTTTAGCAACTTTAAATTAATGTTGTTGGTAAGACATTTGTATTTATTGATAATCAATCTTAGTGTTTAGCAGGTGTGAGATTACACAAATTCAGCTATTGTTTTTCCAACAACATCTGGGCCCAAGACATTAGATTAGAAAATTATGTATGATCTACTGCTTTTGTAAGGATCACTAAGCATATACATACTCAGAATGATTTCAGAATTTAGAAGACTATTTATTTCTGCGCATGTTAAAAACATGCTATTTACTCATCTGCATCAGCGAACGGCAATAAGTAGATAGCAAAAAGATATAAATTCTGACTTACTCCTTCCACCTACCTGTACTATTAAATAGCTGAGTTTACAGTTTAAGATAGTTCCTTTATTCTGTATGTCTATATATTAAACTGAAATATAAACCTTATGAACTAAAAAAGTTTTAAGTAATGCTGCCAAAATGTCCTAGAATAGTATCTGTTTTATTTAGAGTGAGTTAGCAAGTGTATTATTTTAATAAGATAAAACAATAGAGTGCACCGCAACACAGAAATCATAGGATCATAGAACGTTTTAGGTTTGAAGAGACCTTAAAGATCATTTCATTCCAATATCCCTGCCATGGGCAGGGACATCTTCCCCTAGACCAGGCCCTCCTCTGAATTCGCTCCATCCCATCCACATCCTTCTTATGTTGGAGGCCCCACAGCTGGATGCAGTGCTCCATGCGGGATGTAACAAGAATGGAGTGCAGGGGAAGAATCACCTCCTTTGACTGCTGGCCACGCTGCTTTGGATGCAGCCCAGGATACTGCTGAGGAAACTACTAAATTGTGAGGAAGAACTATCAGAAATTATGTAGTGTGGAATCATGCAATATAAGAAAGGTAAAACTGCAGACAGAACAAAGCTTGTTGAACAAGGTCAGTCAGGAGTGGAGGGGAAACAAGCCACAAGTATGAAAAGTTATAAAATCATAAAACCAAAAACAGAGACAGAAGTTTAAACAACACCGAGGATCAGTCCATTTCAATGAGCCATGGAAGTCAACACACGTTATACCTGGAACTTTCTGGCCAGCAAAGACCCACTGAGTACCTGGCAAGATGGAGATCATCTGCAACGTGGAGAGCATTGTCAATATAGTCTAACAGCAAATTAGTCCTAGCTAAATATTGTGCTCATTTGGCAATAAATATTTTATACTTTTAGGTAGCATGTATTCTGCTTACAGAGCCTTTATGCCCTGTAAAAACCGCTTGAATGAAGTGGCCCAGAGAGCAAAGATTGTAACAACAGTTTCACAAGTTAAGCGTACACTGGAAGGAAACCTTGGATGAAGCAGGTTTTACACATGGCAGAACGATCCACCCATCACTGGATGTCTAACTTGGCTCTTCAGCATAGTTATTTTGGCCTCCAGTGTACGAGTTGGAGAACAGTAAAGTTACAGAAAAAGGTCTTTCAATTATTTTGAAGCTATATGAAAATGTATCGTCATTTAAATGATAAAGATGCTTCCTTTACTAGATACTGTTTTCAAATACTAGAAGTCATACAAAATTACCATTGAATTCATAATTTTTAAGCTTATCAACTCACCTACTGTTTTCCCTAATTCAAGTTGTTAGAGGACTTCTTCCACGTCATATAAGAACTGACCTAAAATGTGACTTCGTTCCTTTCAGTGGATATACGCATTCTTAGTTTCTTACTGTCTGTTCAGTGAGTATCTCCTAACTTAACAAAGTTACTTAAGTGCTAAGTGTTACTAAAATTAAAAAAAAAAATGCTTTTTTATTTTAATCTATAAAATCTTAAATATTCCATGACATACCTCACTAATAATCAAGAGTCAAATTTTTCACAACAGAAACTGATAGTAATAAAGTTGTGAAGATTTGAATAGCTTCAGTGATTACATGGGATGCTCACAATTTTAATTCTTTCCAGAATTGAAGCCTCAAAGAATTTAGTACACATTTTAGTTGATATAGCGTATACACACTATTACAAAAGAAACTGAGATTCATACACAAACATACCTCACTTTGGTAAAGCAATTATGTATTATTTTAGGAAGATTTTTAAGAGTGCATATTAACTTATGAACTTAGACTTCACCTTTTGATAACTTGCCAAGATATGCAAATGTCTTTCATAAGTGCTTTTTATGCTAATCTAAGTGCTTGACCTTGTCATAATGCAATGTTTTAATAATTTCTTGGGGATATTACCTTTTCTCAGAACTGTTTTCATTTTATAAAGCCAAAAGAACTACTAAATACTTTTCAAACCTATAATTTTCTACTTTGCAAAGACAGAACATTATACAGATTTTGTGTGTGTACTCAGCCTTGAAGAGTTTGCGTCTTTGAATATAAATATATTCACTATGTATTAGTTCTGCTGGAAGAAGACATCAATTTGTGTTCCAAAGGAAAGTAGAGATTTTTCAACGTTTTCCAAAACAGATAACACAGAAGCAATCTTTTTTTCTTTACACTTTATTTAATAAAGCAGAAACCCTTTTCTTAAAGACAGAAAATAGTTCTCTTCAGTCAATAGAGATAATTTTCAGAACTACATATAATAATCAGAGTATTGTGTCACATCCTAAATTCTTAGTAGTTTGCTGAACAGGAATCCAAAATTCCCTAATAGTAAGCAGAGTGCAATAATTTCATTTGTTAGCATCACTTAAATGGGGTTCCCTGTGTATCAGCATGTTTAGCAGTTGCGAAACTGCAAGCTAGGGGAACAGTTTAACTTTTTAATGATTATGTATGTATTATTGAGAGAGAATTCAAAGCTACTAATTCAGAATCTGTTTTGCATAATATGATGCTTTTTGTTACCTGCATTTGATAGTCCAATTAAAGATACAGTTTTCATTAGAAAGTATCTTAACGCTTCTGATTGATAAAAAGTGAGTGAATAAAAATAACTTAAACATAAAAAATAAACTGAGATAAATGAAACAGTCAAATAACTAATAATCACTTCTACAACCCAAAGTAGACAAATAGTAACAATATTTTGACTAATATTACTATGAGGATGTTTACTCTTACAACACTCACTACTTTATGTTGAACATAATTACAGAATAATTTTCACTAGAAAATAGCTACTTTTCCTACTGGCTCAAAACACAGGGTCCCACAAAAATGTTTTTTCACCATTATAGGAATAAATTGATATTCCACTCATCAGATTCAGAACCCTGCAGAGTGATTCTCATGCAATCTATCTTTCTCATTGCCTGGCAAGTTCAAGTTTCCCCCCTGCTGCCCACGCTCCCAGCTCTTTCTTCTCTCATGCAGGATCGGTCATGGTGTCTGCTTAAAAATACAGACAGAAAAGAAGGAAGAAAAATCCATTTACAAGCATCACAGTAATCAATATCTGAAAGAAGGATTTCCACTTTCTTCCTTTAATATTATCAACATATGTCTTCTCTGTCAATAACTTAAATTTATGTTCTCTATACTCAACTCTTCAGGTAGGCTTACAGGTAGAAAATATCAGTTATTGATCAATTTCAAAAGAACACGTTTGGGTTTTTTTCTTTCTGAATAATAAGTATAGAAGGTAACCAAAAAAACATACTTTGAGCCAAAAATGAAAAACTTAAGGAGAGACGTAAGGAACTATATGTCTCTCCAGATTGTATCTAACAATTCTGAGTTCCTCATTACACCTGTGAGGAATAATAAGCCACTTTTACAAAGTATACATTCAAAATATTCATGTTCAGGGATCTGAGTATCCCTTAATTGCATAAGTTACTCAGGGTTGCTTCAGAGTCCCGTTATGGCAAAAAACCTCGCAGCCATCCATTTTAACAAGTATTCTTTGCTCTTTAGCACAGCTTTAGAGTGAGTGATACTTCCCTCCTCCACAACCCCTGGTTTAGCTTTTATTGTACAGTACTTAATTCCATTCATCAGCGTGTCCATCTGTGTGGTCGATGCTGCACCCAACCACCTACAGCTCACCTTCTTAAAACTGCCAGGTTTAATTTACTGTTCTCCCCCTCTCCAGAAGTACCACAACTTTTTCACTTAAAAAGTGGGATTTTCTACTTTAAACTGCTGTATTACAGGCACTGTGCAATATAATTCTACCCACCCTGGACATCCATTACCTTAAACAACTCTGAACTGGACTCATTCATCTAAATCAAGAATAATTCTGCTAAACAAGAAAATCACATAATAGACATAATGGACCTCTTTATCTATTATCTATCGCCTGGTGCTGAGAAGCAATACAGGGCACGAAGGACAAGGGGTGATGTCTCTACACTGAAAGAAGGTAGGTTTAGATCAGATATAGAAAGACATTCCTCACTATGAGAGTGGTGAGGCACAGGAACAGGTTGCCCAGAGAAGTTGTGGCCGCCCCATCCCTGGAGTGTTCAAGCCCAGGCTGGATGGGGCTTTGAGCAACCTGGTCTAGTGAAAGGTGTTCCCAACCATTTCAGAGGTGTTGTATTAGATGATTTTAAGGTTCCTTCCAACCCAAACTGTTCTATGAATAAGGCTTGAAATAAGCCAGCTGTCTTGATAATTCTAGTGCTAGAATTACTTGCCCTTAATTCTACAGCCAAAACAATTTCAAAAGCATAGACAATAACACGTCTGTAGTTACAGATTCTAAGGCATAGCACACACATGGACAGAAAATTGTGTTATGCAATGGTGCTCAGGATTACAGTAAAATCTCTATAGTACTTAAATTAAAACTAATGAAGTATTATCTCGAACTAGTCTTGCTGTTGTGGTTACTCTAGGTCACTTTTGACAAAGGCTGTGATGTTTTTAGATGGTGTTAATCAGGTGTTAAAATAGCAATTTCAAGCTACAAACAACACTGCTTTACAGTTCATGAGCTTTTAAGAGAATTATCTATATCTGTGAATCAGTACCTCACCAAACTCCTGTATTCTGGCAATGGTTAATAGCTATGGCATGTCTGTGAAAGAGAGAATTCCTTTAGATCATGTAGACAACTGTCAGCTTACTGTTCTGTAATCTTTCAAGTGCTCCTTAGACAGATGGAAGAGCAGCTATCAGCACCAATTTTCTCACTCCTGCAGAGGGAGAGGAAGAGGAGAAAAAAACCAAACAAAAAAGTGACAGAAAGGCTTTTCAGCTTGGTATTGTCTTTTCTGCCAGTATGATATCTTCTGAGTTTATGAATGATGTCTGATAACATCAGAAAGTGGGAAGATAGAGCTGACAAGCTTTTATCATGTAGAGGTCTGCTCAGACAAAACATATAGCAACAAGTGTATAGTAAGACGATAAATGAGCGAAAACGGGTTCTCAAACTACAAGCCACAGAGGATCATCTGCTGGAATATACTAACTTATTCTATTGATATTCTTTTATATTATAAGAACATAAAAATTTTGGTTTTTCTCCTTGCTCCCTTCCGAAGACAGGCTAAGTTTCTCAAAGGTTGTGAGTGTTTCTGCTCGAATCTCACACAGCTAGCTCAGGTCAGAGCCTGCCTAGGCAATGACACCCATGTGTGCCTCAATAAGCCCCAACCAGCAGCAGGTATCATTTCTATTACACACTCACTGTGCACCAGGTCTGTACACTGTGGTCACCCATACCGGTAAATATGCAGAAATTTACTGAACGAGTATCAAAATCTGTTTAGATAAACTTCATGGCAGAAGGCGGCAAAACTCTGATAAATATAAAAACCAGTTCAACAAAGCACTGGACCAGCTAAATGTACTAAAAGAGCAACACCTGCACAGCCCTCCACTTTGGCTGCATATAGCTTGTGTTTGCCCTTGTTCTTCAAAACTTGACCATATTTTGCAACAATACTGATGTTCCCTAAATGCTAGTTTTAATTTGTTATACTCTTTTACCTCTGATCAAATCCAAGGATCGTCAACAGTGACTCTCACTGGGGGAAAAAAAGTTCCCTTCACAATTAGGAAGTAATTTAGCTTTTTTACTATATTGCAAGTGGGGATTCTTATAGCTTGAGAACATTCTAATTTTAAATAATTTATAGTTGGTTCTACTTATTAATCTGCTTTTGTCATAGATATAGTAAACCCACAGAGATGGATACAGTTATTGCTGTACTGCAAATAAACCAAACAGTTTGAAACAAAACTTCGCTACTTTCATTGGCATCTATAAATGAAGGTATTTTTAAAGCATAAAAGATTATTTGTGCTATTGCTTGAGGCAAGAAAATCAGAGATTTAAAGTGTGAGGTTTTCTAGTCTGATAATTCACACATATAAATAGATCATTTTACAGATGAAAATTTAATACAAAACAGACATATCCATGATGAAATATGTGTGCCAGAATATCAATGAAAACCAAACTGTCAATAATACTGCCAAAAGTAGTTTTACTAGCTACTGTAATGTTATTTCACATTACTTAGCGTAGCACAACAGAAGTTCTCTTTTATTATTTATGTTGGCATTATATTTCCCTTTATATCTGCAAGAAGAAACAAACTCAACTTGATTCCATAAAATAATCTGATAGGCAAAAAACTGGAAATAACTTCTTCTGCCATTAAGAAGTCAGTAATGTTCCAATTTTAACTCCTTTTCCTTTTCTTTTCATGTTCATAAACATCAACAGTATAGGCTCTTCCTCACTTTTTCTTTCTTCCTTCCTCAAATACTCTAATGCGGGTCCCATAAAATGGTACCTACAAGAAAATACATAATCCATTCCTTTTCCATTCAAGCCATCATAAAGCATCTCTTACCGGACATGACTGCACAAACATTAAGCCATGCTGAGTGAAAACACAAAGTACTGTGATGAAGAAAAGTAATATAGAAAAATGGAGAAGAATTATTTGAAGAGACAGAAAAAGAGTAAACAAAACTACAACAAAAACACGTTATAAAAGGTAAAACAGCAATAATCTGGGTAACACAAAGGGAATTGCAGTTCAGATTTCAAGGCTCTGTTTGTACTTCGACATCTTCATTCTGCAGCACACAAAATTTGGAAAATTCTCTGAGTATTTCAAAAATTATTTCCAGCTGTTCAGAAAAAGCTGAAAAAGCAGACACCTAAGGGTTCACCTTTTCCTCTGTTTAATTACTCCTAGAGGGTCTACATTTTTGTACAACTGGGGCCCTTGCTGGTGCCTCAGCTGGACACCCCTGGTCCTCTGCACACCGTAACACAATATTGTTCCTCATTTAGCTGCCTTATTTCATCTGCAAAGTCATGACTCTGCAAACCAAAAAATTCACCGCTCAGCCTCATGGATGAACGTGTTTCCAAGTACTTTGCTTTAGAAGACCAACCGCAAATTCAGCTTTGAAGTCCCAAAATCTCAAGGCAGTAAGAGTGATAAAAATGCTCTGGTTACATGGAAGAAGGAAAAAATCTACTGAGAGATGACAAATGGGAATAGGTATTGTCTGCCCCCACTGTGGGGCACAAAAAAGCATTTCATAATTCGCTTGGGAAAGCATCTCTTTGCACAAAAGAAGGGTTTTTTTTTATTTTAAAAATCCTGAGAGCAGACAGTGCTACTTTTTCCAGTGGCATTTTTCCTTCTCTACCCCAAAATTTTGCTAAACCTTTATTTTTATTGCAGTCTTTATAGGCTCAGGCATATCTAAATAACTGTATCTTTTGGTATCTAAATTACTGTAGTAAGACAGTAAATCGTAGTATCTAATTGGACTAGTGGCCAGTATATGATCAAGTATAGAACCTCCTTGTAGACAGCAGCTAGAAAGCTGGAAAGGAACAACTAAATGAACAGCTAAAAGGAAACTTAAGAGTAAAGTGACCAGAGGCAAAACTTACAACTCTATTGCAAAGAACAGGTCTCTCACATGCCAGAAAAATCAGCTGTCTTACCTGCATGCCAGCTTAGAGGATGGCTCTAGCTCTTCACACACACATTTCTCAACCTTCCTTTAAACCACAGTGCAGACCAAGAGCTCTGTGGCAGCAGTGTCTTTCAAAATTAAACAGGTTCTTAAATTTCTTTTGGAATCTGCTGCCTCATGTGTTCTTCCCTTTCTTCATTACGAGAGTAAATTAAACTAACTGAGCAATGATTACAGAAATAAAATCCTGTCAGTCATTCTTACTAAGTTAGCTTTAAGTTAAGCGCCCATTTCCCAGTGTCTTCCTCCAGACATCTCTTCAGGTCTTTGATCATATTTTCAACAGCTTGGAAGTGTTTCTGTTTCTGGTATGTGTCATTTATTAAGGTGGTCATAGGTAACAGGGCTACTAAATAAATTGTGAGGACTCACTCAAAATTATTTCTGAACATTTACAGACTATTCTCTTTACGATTCTTTATGAATTTCCATGTTTTGTTTGCTTTTATAACTACTGCATCTGCATAAGTTTTCCAAGTTCTTCATAATGACCCTTTGTGTTTGCTTCTCAGTTGAACATATAAGCAATTACTGCTCCTATCAGAAATTAACTTGTTTTACCATTTGAAGGTCGGAGAGGTGAACTAGAGCACGACAAAAGTACTGTGGTGTAGGTAAAAAACTTCCAGCATTTGTACTTTAAAGTAAATAGTTATATGATGTCATAAAACTTTTAGATGTCAGTACACTTCTAGAATATGAAAGAAATTCAGTTTTCTAGACATCTCAAATCTGTTTAAAAAAAAAAGAAAAAGCTGAAGCTACCCTAGAAAGTGTTGGTTCTCTATGAAAGAACTGTATGGGTAGAAAGGTCAAAAAGGTCTCCAGTGTTAACTGTAATAATTAATAAGGGAACAGCAAGCCCTCTCCTACTTCCTAACATGTAAGTTTGTTTTATGATATCTAAGATCATCCAGAGGATCTTGGCTGTACCTTTGTATCTTTTAGAGACTCTAGTAGCATGCCCCAAAGATGCAAAATCAATCATTGATAACCTCAGGATATCACTTTCCTGTAGTCTCATGTTTATCACTCTACTTCCCAGCTTAAACCTCCTCTCAGACAATCTTTTCTCTTATCTGCTTCTACCTTGCACCAATGAGTTTGGGGTTGAAGACGAGATGATGTCTGGGGTTATCTTTCAAAAGAAGGCCCAACACAAAAGGCTTGGAACGTAACTTGAATTTAGGGATCAAAACTTCAAATCAGCTTTCATTAAGTATGCAAGTCTTCGTACTACAAACATTCACTGGCAATTAATGTGCAAATGGTGAAGGCAAAGGCAAGGAGAAAGCATTCTTCAAGATGTGCAAATGTTTTCAGAAACATTTAGGTGCCCAGATCTTCAGCTGCTCAAGAAATTAAGTAATCCCTAAATTACAATAATTATCTTAAATGTTGACACATATGAAACTCTCTGACAAGAAAAAGCCCACATAGGTATATTCCTCTATGAAACATCTTTCCCAGAGGCATCATTTCTAAGATTCAAAAGGCTGTATTTTACAACAGTTGTTATTTTAGACTCTGAACTAAAATAATCTACAGCTAAGGGAGAAAGAAAAATAATTAGAAAGCAGAACAGAAAAATGATGTCCACACACACAGTCATGCTTGAAAACATGAAGAATTAAGTAATTTTAAATCAGAGTGAAAAAATTCAGCATTGATGGCTAGATATCCTCCAAGGTGATAATTTTGAATGGCTTGATCCATAGGTGCTATGAACCAGTTCAGCGGTCTGTTAATCTTTCTACTCCTTTAGTCAGTGGAGAAAAATTATCCTGAACACAGGAAAGAACTGACACTTCTTTTTTCTGTGTAATTTTGTTCATTTGTTTTGAAGTGGTTTTGTTTGTTTGCTTTTTATTGCTTTATGGAACAGCCTAGGAATTGCAACTCTGTGTTTATTAGAAAAGTGTTACACTTTAAGAACTGATGCTATTGCATCTGCAACTTCAGGCAACACCCAATCTACAAAATTATGATATAACCTGAATTCTGTGCACTTTCGCAATCTTATAAAAACCCACATCTATAATAAAATGTTTATATAAATTTTACCCCCAAAGTGTACCTTCCCTTGAATGTTCAAATGTATCCTGAAGGTCTATATTTTAAAGACGTATCCCTCAAAGGAATTGAACCAGAACATGCTAGAATCACAGCTACTCTTGAGTTCAGGTTTCCTCAGGTGCAAGCTGTTCTTTTCCTCACTCAGAAGTTTTGTTTAGACAGAATTGGAGTATTTCTTTGAGATTTCTGGACACAGAATCTACAGTGCCACATAGTGTGGATAGTCTGTGCATGTACAATAAAACCAAAACAACCCTGAAACCACTGGATGACAAGTGCCCAAATTAAGGCAGTGGATCCCACAGATTTAGGAAGCTTTAAATCCAGCCCTAACTGTATTGTGATTATAAGAATTTTATTATTATTATTATTATTATTACTACTACTACTACTAATACAGAAGATGCATAGGGGTTTTAGGAAAAGTATTTGTGTGGTGTGAGCATTCCAGTATGTAGATTTTGACATAAAATGAAATTAAAAAAAAAAAAGGATACTTTTTTTTAGGCAGTAAGGATCTAATATAGAATATATAGTAGTCTGTGGAAAAGCCACACACCTAAGTAAAATATTTCTGTTCTCCTCTAGCAGACTACAGCATTTTGTAAAGCAAACCTACTTTAGACAGTCTGGACACATGGAAAGGTTTTTGGCATTTGATTTTAAACAAAAGATAAAAATACTACCAGATACAAAACCCCCTTATATAATTGACCATGTAACAAAGATGAACCTTTAGAGACCCCTGACATGCCTTTAGCATCCTGAGTACACTATTTGATTTCCAAAAGCAGTAATACATTTTACTGCAAAGTAGCAATATACTTGACTCGATGATGACAAACACCTCCAGCTACTACAACTAATGTATTTCTCAACACTGGAAACCTTAAATGTATTGTTTTACATAAATGGAAGTTAGTACAATGCTTTCTATTCCCTGTACACTACTCCTGCTCAGTTTCACACACTATCCTTTTCCCATCACTGGTACATAAGCAAAACAACGGATGTATTCGGAGCCTATAAACACAACTTATGGACCAAAGCTTTCACATAAAATGAAATGCCTAAGAACTGATGCTTGGTAGTAATAAGGGCACCTCGTTATAAACAAAATCAAATTTTAAAACCTGTGAAAGAACCCTTCATATACAAGCATCCTGAAGTTCTGTTGTGTTCCATTACCCAGTGTTACAGTATTTCAGTAATACTGAAAGAAAAAAAAACCAAACCCCTGAACACACAACCCGAAAGGAAACTCTAAATTAAGCATTAACTGATTACAAATGTTTGCATCAGCTATTTTAGAATTGGTAATATATTCTAATAAAGGACACTGAAAACTCATTCTGACAGCTAATTTTTAAAGCACTATAAATACATATCACAAGCTCGACAGGTATTTTTAGGAAGGGGCATTGAACTGTTCCTGAATTCACTTTGCCTACTTTTTCTAATAAAGGAATATTCAAAGATTTTATTCTTATAATTTTGTATTATTTCAGTGTTTACAGTTGTATGCACTTAGTCTTATTGCTGTGGATTGCAATCACAACTTCATAGTTACGGGCAGAGAAATGATTTGTAAGTACTGTCTTCATCATTCTTCCTAATTTTTTTAGGAAAAAAGCAATCTTTTAAATTAGATTCTCAGGAATACTGTAAGGGAAAAGACCATTTTAAAACAATACAACAAAAGCTCACACAGCATGTTTTACAAACAGAAAAGTACATTACCATCCACCAAGATTAGTCAAAATTGTACACTCTACCAGCAAAGCTTTCCTAGATAGTCACATTCTTTCCTGTGATCTAGTTTATGAACAGAAGTGTCCTAACTCACTGCTTCTTAGGAGGTGGTACAAGTGAGTGTGCCTTCAGCCACCATCAGCAAGACAGAAGAAAATACAGCAAGCTGAAATCCATTTTCTTCAAAAGAATTCCAATCCTAATTTATAATCTCATTGCAGAATTTCTAAGTAGAACTCTCATGATCACAAACAAATTTATCATGTGCACTGATTATCCAGTGCATGCTCTCACTCCAACAGGCAGCTGAGAATCTGAACAAGCTTCTTACTGGAGCAGGTAGAACATGAGTAGGCCCAGGACTTACTAAATTAACTAAAGTCCGTATGATTTAGCCTAGCATAGGACTCCACATTTTCCTTAAAAAAAGGCATACCATGGCTTTTTGAATGGGGAAAATATAAGGAAAAACACCTGTTCTGCTAACAAATAGAATACAAAGCCTCTGTTTAGGTCTCCTTTATTTAAAGTCTGCTTTACATACTAAAAAAAAAAAAAAAAACAAAACCAAACCCAAACATTAAAAAATTAGTATTTTTGATTTCTACAGACACAGTCCGGGGAAGGCAGGTGTTGGATAAGTTTTTTTCCATAAGGACAGCAACTTTTGAGTTTTGAAGCTGGACAGCAAGAAGTATAAATATTGTATGGCTTATTTACAACCTTAATAAACAGTAAGGCCAATACGGACAACACTGATGCTGCAATATACAATGCAATCAACATAGGTGGCTTCCACTAGTGTTAGCAAAGTTCCATAGAGAGAGAGAATGAATTCCATGAGAGGATCCTGTTTTCCTCTGGCTACGTACCCAGAACTCCTACTGAAATGAGCGGAGGAAGCACAAGCTCACCAAGGAATTAGCAGGCCTTCACAACAAACACAGAATGTACGATGCACAGTGTTAGTCGCCTTTTCTCCTCCCCAATGCAATGAAATGGAGAGTAAAAAAAGAAGCTTCATTTTCTTACTTTAATAAATTAAATTGCATAGCATATAAAAATCGCCAACATATTCAAATTTTCACCTCTCGTAAGCACATAAAAGTCCAAATTATTTTCTCAGCAAGTTCAATTAAGCTATGGCTAAGCAAATTTCCTTTTCAGTACTTTGTAGAGTGCAAGTATGATCACAATGGCATAGTTACACAATAATTGGTCTAATCAAAGCTATATAATGTTAGTATTGTGAATGAAGTAGTGTTGCTCATTAGCCTATTACAAAAGAATTACTGTAAATTCAGCCTATGTGCAGCATCACTTCCTGTGCAAACAAACACAGATAATGCAACAAGCTTGAAACACTGCCAAGCTGGCAGACTGGCAGCACAAATTATGCAAAGAACCAGAAAGCCTTCAGTAGATTCAATAGAGCTTAGAGGATAAGAATGATTAAGTGTTTCTGTGTACAACTACAAATCACAGTAATGAATCAGACTAAAATTTCCAATAAGGGACTTAACTGCACCAGCTGGCCTTCTTCAGCAGCATTATAATGTGAAATGATGACATCCTAAATAGTAGTGTTTGCAACTTCCACAAAATCTGCCCAAAGCAAGTCCTTTGTTTTGCTTCAGTTTTTTGAAAGCTTGTTTGTTTTGTTGGGTTTTTTTTTAAATAATAAAACACTGCAGCACCTAAAATTACAGGAAAGCTACAAAGCTATACTGTTCCTTCTTCTCTGCTTCTTTTCCTTTTTTTCTAACCAAATGAGAAAATCTTCCATATCAGCTCTAATAGATTTGCTTTCAAAACTGCTCAGACTGCTGAATACAACTAGAGATTTGCAATTACATCCTTTTTCTTTTTTTAATCAGAAATTTAGTGGTAACAAGTCTAAATTAAAACCCCTCTTTCCTTTGTTGCAAAGGAGGGGAGATAGCAAAATACCTCAAGTTCAAAAGTACGACATTTTGGAAATCAGGGATAGTAGCCATACAATATGAACAAAAAGAATACATATGAGTGTGTACATATTCATTCATATGTATGTGTGCACATGTATGCGTTATATATGTGTGTGCATTTTTCTCACACAAAGGCAAAATAAGCCTCATATGCTTGGACTTCTTCACTTTTTATGCTTGGGGGTGTAATTTCAGCCATGCAGTACCCACATGAATAGAAACAGAAGAGGTTTTGGCTTTCTTTCACAGTGGAATCAGTGTTACTGTGAGCTTCTGTCACATCATCCTGGCTAATCCACATCATGCTCCAGGGCCCAACACTCATCACTTCCAAGCTGAGATGGAACATTTCCCTCAAGTTAAAATACTAAGGTGACCATACACAGGGAAGAACTTCTGGTAATCTACCACTCATAAAATGTATTTAGACTGGTTTTCCACATTCTTCAGAAAACTGGAAGAGGGAAGAGTCCAAGGTGAGATAATGGTCTATACAACCAATGAGTTGAAAATGTCATTTAAACCAAAACCCTGAAGGAAGTTGTAACAAGATTAAATGCTACCACAAAATCTAGGAAGCTACTCCAACTCCTCTACCTTAATAAACTGGATTAGGTTGATGCCACATCTTTACCACTATCAGCTTCTGTGAGTCTGTAATAAAGTGACACTCTTTAAAATGCTTTAATAGTGAAACTGTCGTAAACTTGAAGACTGCACCCACAGGCAGAAATATTACAGAATTTTTATTAATCCTTAAATTCAGATCCTACTCCACAGCAGCTTGGGGCAGGGAACCATTGTCACTAAACCTAACTTCATTTAACAAAACAGAAAAAGAGTCACTAGTTCTTCGAGAGTGAACTCTGTACCATTAGGCCTTCTGTACTACTCACCTCTACCCAGCTGTGCACCTTACAGATGTCCAGTTTGCACATTTCTCTGGAACCTGCCTTGTGGAGCTCTAATAGAAAAAGAGCCACTATAATTTTTTATTTCTTACTTTTAACTTAGAGAAATGCTTTCTTATTATGACTCTCTATTCATGACTAGTGAATTCTCATCATTTTCCAGGTAATCAGCATCTGTAACTGAAATGTTTTTATCATGAAAAAGTTGCCTCTCCTACCTTAACCTTTACTTTCATAAAATGGGTAAGGTTTTTTTAGAATTGCTAGTATCACCAGAATCTGTGGCTTAGTTAATATTTATTGGGAACCAGTTACTACTGCTTCCTACTCTGAAACCTAAGAATAAATGATTGGAGAAGGTTAAAAATCCAACAAAGAAACAAGGAGTTCAGTATCATTACACAAGTAAGTGCTGTCAGGTCTTTAAACATTGTTATTCCATCTTAACGTGCTGTGGCGGAGACAAAAGCAATCTATTTCTGCCATAGCAGGGCACCATTGTGTTGATCTGCCCAATTCACATAAACAAACTTGCAAGAGCATCGCAGGACCTTCACAGGGGGGGCAGGGGGCATTATGTCTGGTGGGGAATTCATGAAAGAGACACACCTATATCTGCCTAGAAAAACTGCACACACCTTCAATGCACTGAATAATTTAATGCCTCCAAGCATTGATTGATTAAATGTATCCAATCAATTTTACACAGTACTTTCCTTCTACTTATGGAAGAGGAAAAAGAGACTGGCTTTTATCAGATTCCACTAGGATCAATGAGCAAGTAGAAGATTAGTCACTAGGTTCTGGTGTTCAAAGACACTGGGATTTACTTGAAATATGATTTTTGGCCCAAAACTGCTTTGCAGTTTCCTAATTTTCAGAACTTTTAGACAAATCATGTTGAGGGAGTCTTCACCGGTTTCCAGCAAGCAGGTAAGTAGTCAATTCTTGCAATGGGCTGTACAATAACCAGGTCTCAACTGAATTAATATCCTTTTTAAATTGTCTCCTGCAGCTGGTTTGAGATAAAAGCAAAGAGAAACATTTGAAGAAGACAGAGCCTGCACCTCTTCTTCTTTCACCTTTAAGTGTTAGGCCTAAATATTTTTGACAAACGTGGGAGTACAAAAAGGATTCCAATAAAAGTAATTCACCTGAAACCACAGGCACTGCCCCATGTTTATTGTTATGCTTACATTAAAATGCTCTGCTGGGTAGCAACCCTTACCCATTTTTTCAAGTTTTCCTGTTCTTCATCTGCAGCTAACCTACTGGCTTAGAACTTCACCTATATATTGCTTAGTTTAGTACCTCAGCCTATTATTCACAGAATGTCAGTCTAAGTGAAAATTACAGTATGTGTCAATATCATAATTGTCTGTTTCAAATCTAAGAGAAAGTTAACACATTATTCATCAGGACCTGTAAATCTAGGATAGCTCACTGCTGGACTGATTTTTCCAGTTTTCTGAGCCTGGTTAGTTACCAGCTTGCATGGCCTTAATGAGCTTGTGGTGTCTGCACATATCCTTTCTTTCCTTGCTCAAAGTGCCAACAAGAAGTACATGAAGATTTAAGGATTTATCTCTACCACCTGCTGCCCTGCATATACAAAAAGCACACATTGCATCAAGGGCATTGTGAAATGTCCATTACCACCTACAGCCCTCTCCTCTGACTCATCCCTTTTTATTTCCCGTCCAACTGTCTTCTGGGGGAACACTCACATAACTTTTCCTCTTCCCCAAGCTCACAGGGGTGAACTCATAGTTGCCAGAGATTCTTAGTACCACACATGCTAAATAACTAAATCTCCTGAGAGTGAAGGGACTGGAAACTAAAATGAGTAGATGATCTCTCTTAGTGTGATTAATATCCTGCCTGTCACTGTAACACTCACATCTACACATCCCAGTATGAGCAATATTGTATTTCATATTCTGCAAGTTTGTGTTTGTAACTGAATAAATTGTTACTCCAAAGCATTTCATTATTTCATGTAAAGACCCTTTACAGGTTTTTTTTCCCCCATAAGGCTCTTTCACTCAACCAGTAAAGATAAACTGGAAAGCACAATGGGATGGCCAAACACCATTCAGCCAAAAGGAAAAGTTAATGACAAATTCCCAAATCTCAAAGAATCAATGAAAAGTCTGTTTTACACCATAGTTTGAATTACCTGTTCATGATGCATTCTAGTGCAGGCAGATATCTATCTCCTGCATGTTTTCCCCTCACGTACATCATTCTTTCACAGCACACAGCTAAGTGTGTAGCACACAGAACACAGCTTCCAACACAGCTGGCTAGAGCCAGCAGAGATGCAAATGCTGTTACCTGCTACCAACAAAAACCTTGCTCCTTTAAGCATGTCCCTGTATTTTCAAAGTTCTGGTACTTCCAACTATTCTCATGACCAACGGGCTACAACACTTATTCATCTTTTTGTCAAATGCTACTCAGTCTTTCCAGGATAATACATAAAGGAAGCTCTTGTCTCGGGGTGCTGTGACCCCGCAGGAGCGTGCTAGGAGAGGACTTGCCATCTTGGCAGTCTACCAGAGAAGGAAATGAGCCTTGAGAGGAGACTGAGGGGAGACCGTGATCTCAGCTGCCATGGAAACTGAGGAAATAGCAAAACCATAGGCTTGCCTGACCCACAACTCCATGAAAAGGACAGTGAGACGCAGTAGCTGGTTTTGAAACCATTCAAAGGCAAGCACATTGCAGCAAGATCACGGTGCTGAGATCCCCAAGCTAATAGAAATTTTAGTACTTCTGAAAGCACAGGAAGAATCATCACTAAAGTGTGCTGTCATGTTAATTAATCCTGTTGGGATCTTGTCACATCATGTCACTACCAGCCTTGCAGGTGGCTGGGACATCCACCTGTGCTTCACTGTGTGGTACTGAGGGACCCTCAGTAATCCAAACAATCTCCAAATAGTTTGGAGACTTTACTGTGCAGAGAACACCTGGGACAGAACAGACTGAATAACAATGTCTATGCCTATGTCTTTTTTTCTGCAAGTTAATTTCTTACAAACAACAAAATAAATTATTAGATTGATTCCTCCATTGATACAATTATCAGTCTTCACTGACTAGCAACCTCTCTGTTTATACTATTACCTAAAAAATGTAACAGAATTTATAAAAAGAAATTTATGAACTAGGTAATAGGGCTGCTTGGGAATACTGCTTCTAATAATAGAGAATTTAACCAAAAATCAGAGCATTTCAACTTGATGACACTACAGAAAAATCTATTCAGCTGTAACTGTATTTCATGACTCTTTCCCTAGGGTAGCCCAAAGGTGCCCATAAACTTTTTATTTACCTTGGAAGTATGCAAAGTCTCTCCTGACTGTCTCTTGAGGATTGTCTTTGCCACTGTATCAATTCACATTCTTAAAACTACTTTTCCTGTGCAAGAGTATTGGGAAAATCTCTGGAACATCTGTGGATCTATACAGCAAATACGTCCAAATTAAAATCTATGGGCAAGTTCTTTATGAAGAGTTCCCAGTAATTCATGAAAAAGGTCCCAACTGTTTTCTCAGAAAATGTCCCCAGTTGGCTTTCTTAATTATTCATATTATCTGATCCTGGAAGAACACCACATGTGCGTACACACAAACTAATGAAAAGGAAAGATTATTGGGATGAAATTTTGTAAATATTTATTCTCAACAGATTACACACAAATGATACATTAGAAATGGATACTGGTAGATAGCATAATTAAACAGTTGATAATATAACCTTTCTCATCTAATTTTCACCAAGACTCATACAGAGTGGACTAGTCCTTTGGGAACTCTGAGAAACAGATGGCCCTATTAATAATCAGTATGCAAATTGTAGATACAAGTGAAGGAATAACATGTTGGGCAAAGAAAATTAATAGTGGTAAAGAGACTCAGCAGACACGACTGCTTGTGTTTATGCTATTCATACTTTTATCCCACCATGTTACAGAAAGGTCAGAAACTGCATGAAGAAAAACCTTTTTAGAAAGAAAGCAGAAGGCAAATGACTTCTCCTTGTACGTGGCAATCTGGGGGAATAAGAGATCTAAGCTTGGGAAAACCCCATCCTGGCTCAGCACAGGTAGGCAGAAAATTGCTTCATCTACCTTAGAAGACTAGATTTACAGTGCTTTTTACAATCACCAAGCTGCTGCCATTCCAAAGTTTCCCATTATCGACTGCATTTATTCAGCTAAGTTTTGCCTTTTAAAATATTACCTTTCTAAAACAGTACCCAAGGACTGTGGGAGGAATAATACACGGATGAAGGCTGATGTCAAAAAGTTTCTTAATTCAGCAAGCATCTCATCTAAAAGAATTTTCAGTCGTCACCTACTTGGAGATTTTTTTCCCACTGTTTTCCATGACATGTAATACCTCTTAAAAATTCTGAATTATTATGCTGTCTCTTCACAGTTAACACTCATATATTCCCGACACTTCACATGCAATTGAAATTAGACTACCTAGCTTTGTCTGATAATAATTCTTGCACCTTATATAGTACCTAATCAAACTAAAATGTCTAGTTCTAGACTGAGATTGTTTAATTTAAACAGTGTAACTCAACAAATACTGTGGAGTTTTTTTGTTAATTAAGTGCAGCTGTGGATTGAGAACAGTTTAAACTTTTCCTTTCACTATGTACTATCTTGCTTGTTTGAAAAGCTCCAGATGGATGTATTTAACATAACTAGGCACTCAGAAGAACATTCCTTATGTCATTCATAAAACTGTACTTGAAATAATCCTCTTCCAACACACAAGGAAGTCTTATATTCCTCAGCTCTTTTCAGACCCTACTGAGCAAAGCACTTTAACAGACACTTACTTAAATCAATTTATTGAAATTTTGCCATTCTACTGTGTCCTGTTTCCCACAATGAAGTGTGAAAAAAAAGAACAATCTGAAGTCAAAAATGCAATTTGACTCCATCTTCTTAGCACCCAACAGTCATGATTCAACCACATGTATGGTTCAGGTCCTACATGTTCATGCTTCTGCCTCAGAAAAAGCCACAAAAATACATGAACTTATCATATATTTTCTCCTTACATTTAACCAGTCCAGCGTGCAGAGAAAATCAGAATGCACAGAAGAGGAGAAAAAGAAGATGGAAAAAACCCCACCAATCTCAAACAACTTACACTGTATCAGGCTTTACCTACACT
Organism: Gymnorhina tibicen; assembly: GCA_013399875.1. NCBI lineage: Eukaryota > Metazoa > Chordata > Aves > Passeriformes > Artamidae > Gymnorhina > Gymnorhina tibicen. The sequence continues at coordinate 1,149,349 of VXAZ01001309.1, forward strand.
TTAACAGGCAGTTTTTGAGTTCTCTAGCTTCATATAAGAAGTGATGATGTCAAAGTAACGTACCACAGTAGGATACTGTCACAATAATGTTATTCATTTGGTACTGGCACAGTGGGTATTTCCCTAAATGTATTTGTACCAGCAGCTCACAGTATTTAAATATGTATACCTTGTAGTTCAAAAAAATCAAATAGTAAGTTCAAAATAATCAAATTACGCATACATAATGACTTCTAAAATCCACTTCTACTCTGCTCATATGTTGTTAAGTAACTAAACTAATTATAATGGATTTATGGTTTACAAGTCAGTCATGAGCACTACAAAAATGTCTATAGGATTTAACTTTTGAAGTATTTACCTGTGCGTAAGCCTTCGGTGACTAACGCAAACAGCAGTTTGTTGATCCTGTGCAACACAGACTTTATGGCGACTACATTTCATCTTCAAACATGGATCTTTAGCCGGATCTAAAGCTGAAAATAGTTTTAGAAAGCTGTTAACAGTTATCTAGAATACGAAATTAAGGCAAGAAACACCACACATAAAACCCACCCAGTATGTGGAGGGGGTTGGTCTGCTGCTTGTACAGCACTGGACTGAAAGGAACCAGGAAAAAATGCAGCAGTTGTGTAGGTAAGAAAGCACTCTCTGCTACACTCTTAACTTACTCTTAATTGTTAATCTGACTGTAATCCCCAAATAATGGTTTTTCTACCTTGAAAGCAGTTTCCCTTAAGTGTTCACTAAGACACAACCAGGTTCTTCCTACTCAATATTAAGTGGTGAACAATGACACTGAATTTACTGAGAGATTTATTACTCAGATGAGATTTCAGTAAAAGAAAAAGTAAACTAAAATATGCGGATGAGAGATTTGTGTGAGTCCACATTTAAATATAAATTCTACCTCCTTCTAGGCTTCTCTTTCTGCTTTGTGGTTTGCTTTTTGGTTTGGTTTGGTTTTTTTAGCCGGTCCTTCAGTCATTATCCATACTCATTTTTGGAGTACAGTTCCAGCTACAAAGAGTGATTTCTGGCTATAATACTGGAAAAGCCAAATAATGCAGTTTGTTGCTTACTACTAAATTTGCATTTTTCTGGAGTAGCCATGCCTACATAGCTATAATAAAGAAAAGCATCTGCCAGTTTAAACTCTCACATGAAACAATCAACTTCTCCCTTCTCGGATGTCCATGGTGTCCTTTTAGGTAATCCAAGTATTACAAAACTAATTTTTTTACCCCTATTGGTATCTTTTAATCAAAAAAGCTATGAACAACTGGAATTCAATTTTCCTGTACTTCTTCACATTAGCATATTACTGTCCAGTATTCAGTTTTATTTCAGAAATGCTCTTTTCCCATTTCTTGCATCTGCTAATAAAATATCACAGAATCTCAGAATATTCTGAGTTGGAAGGGACCCACAAGGACCATCAAGCCCAACTCTCGGCCATGCACAGGACATTCCCAACAGTGACACAAAGTGTCTGAGAGCACATATTTGCATATGTATTTTCTGAAAGAAAATTTATGTTTCTTCTCTTCTTCACAATCAAAAGTCATCTTTTAACCCACATTTCTATTTGACCTGACAGATATTAACCTAAGCCTGCTAAACCATGCATGTACCCAGAAAACAAGAACCGAGCTGATCTTTAATTGCAATTTTGACGTATGATGTTGTAGTGCTAAGTGTGATTAAATACAGTCTGAGCAGTGACTTTTTCAGTTCTTTCTTAATACATTCAGCTGTGCAAAACAAATACATCATATTATCAACAAAGCAGAAAAGTGATGGAATCATGACTATAATAATAATTCAATGCAGACAGAAAAGAAGTATTTTGTTAATTGCAGCAAAAGACACATGACAAGATGTATTCTTCTTCCACACATTTTTATTTCTACAGCAAACTAACCTTTAAACCACCACAAGTAATCCAGAATAAATCTAATTACTACAACTCTATACAAATGGGAAGCAAATGCAGGAAAAAAAAAAAAAAAGACTCAACTAGGGTAAGAGAGTTGAAGTCAAAATTAAGGAGAGCATACCCTTCTCCAATTTCCTTTAGATTTTAGATTCCATTTCAAATACTTCCTCTGCTTAAAGTCAGGCAGAATGTAATGCCAGTCCCTAGTAAGCATGAACAGATAATCATTTAAAGTACTGATCCAAGTACCTCTTCCCAGAATGTACCCTGATGGAGACACTGAGGTAGCAATACTGGATTATGGCCTATCTTCAGATAACTCTTTTGTCAAATGGAATGGGTTAATGAAATAAAAAAACATGAGTAGGAGAAATCTGGGATCCTATAAGGATGCTGAGTTTAGTATCAAGTAGAAAACAGGTTTCAGGAAAAGGATTAATAGGGGAGATCACGTAACCATTCCCACTGAAATGTTACTTCATTTCTAAAGTTCTTGGGACTCTGAAGGTGTGTTTTGACACTTCCATCAAATTTAGGTAGCCATAAAATATGCTTTTGGCAATACGTTACATTTAGCAAAATGTTACAGGCAGAACCCAGCTTCACAAGAAAGAGATGGTAATTCCCCATTTTGTCTTGATGACAACATGAAGATGGGTATCAAATGGAAACCAGGACACATCATCAGTTCTTACAGAACCAATGTAATCTTTCGGCACTTTCTGACTCAGTGGTTATAACGCCCCGTATGTAACCCTTGATCACCTCAGGTGAGGTATATACTCATGATAAAGCAAGGATGGCTATGGGATTGTGTAGGGGCTACTATCTATGCAAGGTAAGCCAGCAGAGCCATGGGTGCCAAAATCACAAGACCATTTTTATACTCACAAGCATGTTCAACACTCACAGTCTTGCCATTGACACTAACTCATATTATAATTCTGTGACCTGCTGAAGTTGTTCTCCGTCAGCTATGAGTTCCCTGTAGATGTGTTTTTTCCTCGTCTTACATGTGACACTTACATGGCCTCTCTTTTCCCAGTATTTTTTTGTGAAACTTTCTTAGTTCCTGAACCAGTTTTACTGATGCAGAAGTCAGAGAAGAATGTATATCCTTGGAAACATTTTTTTTTAAACAGTAAGGGACAGACCAGATAAATAACTGAAACAAAAATGCAGGTTTTTGGACTGTGAAAAAGTTAACTAACTGAAGGGTCAATGTCTGCCTGGATTAACAATATGCCAGGCAATAAAACAAGAAAGAACACAAAAAGAAATGTTGCTAGAAACTGTGAAAACCATTATAAGTCTTCCTCTTTTTTTTCTTTGAATAAGGTTGCTCTAGTCAACCCTACACTATAAAGTACATAGCATCCACATCAGACTGCATTAGTGATTTTGCCAGCCTTGAAAGGACTAAAAAAACCTAGATATTTACAAAAGCATGGAAATGCCTTTTTTTTAAGCCTCTTTTATTTGATACTTGGAACTGACAAATGAACAATTTTCATGGGAAAGAGGCTAAACCACAAGAAAGACATTTTTCAAAAACAGGATCTGAAGTTCTTCGTGCTCGGGAAGAACTGAACTCTCCTTACAATGCAGGAACATAGCTGACTATGTGTCCGGTCTCTACAAGGAGTCATCCTAAATGTCTTAAACTACTATCAAAATCCATAAATTTATTCCAGGAAAAGTACCATAGATTTCTGCTAAGCATGTGACTCATTTATATCAAGAAATACATGGCAGTAAGTCTTTACTTCTTCACTGCATCTTCTAGCTATCCCTAACAAAACATTCCTGGCATTCCCTCATCTCACTCAAGAGTACGCAGACTTGCACAGACACCACGACGTTTCCTTCCACTTCTGCTAAAATAAGCAGCTTTGAAACAGTACATTTTGTTCACACCAAAATCATCACAAGCGTCAAAATCCCCCAGTGGGATTGATGCATTCCTCGCAGCTATTGTCTTCAACATGAAACAGGTATCAATCCAAGTTTTTATCCAATGAACATTTACTAAAATATCATCATATTTAAGAAAATTGGAGGCCTTTTTCCCCCCCATAATTGAAGAGAAAAAAATCAATTGTACAGCACAATTACACTGCTATTGAAAACAGGTGAAGGTTTGCGCTATGGTGAGGAGACTCTGGACGTAAGAAATATATTTATGTAAGTCTTGTCAGAAATCATCTCTTTATTACTGTATCAGCTGACTTCCTAGAATGTCACATTCAACCAGCTTCTAAAGATGCAGGTCTGATCTTAGCTTTAACAGCTTGATGAAGTTCAGCTTTACACAGCTTCTAATCAGGAAAGTGTACTTGTTTTAGGTTATTTGTCTACATGCTAACTATACATTTGTCCATATTTTGGGCTACAATACCATGAAATGTCATGTTAACTAAATTTCAACAAGCAGAAAAATATCACTGTCACAAAAAGCATTTCAAAAGTATAAAATGTTTTTTTATCATCTACTATTGCTCTAAGAACTCACATTGTAAATGACAAGTTGCTCTCCTGAAAAATTACAAAACACAATTAGGAACTTCTGGTGACTTTTAGAGATTACTATGGATTTGTTCTTCTCACATGCTAAGGAAGCAATTAATATTTGAAAACTTGATTCAATTATTACTAATGGATCTATTTATTTATAATTCAAATTTGGAAAAGCAATTAAGAAAAGCTTCCCATCATCCCTTCTGTAAGTTAATTTACAGCTAGCGCTCGCAAAAACTGACATTGGTCAGAACATCATTTTTATAGCGAATATAATAGGAAATAAAAGACTAGCAAGCCATAACATAGGAATACTCTCAACAGGAACATTGTGACAGAAACCACAGTAAATTATCATTATTCCACAATCTTTTGAGTGCATTCTAACATGTTCCTTACTTTCCACTCCCAGTAAAATGAAAAGTGAAAGAAGGTTAAGTACAAAGTTTTCAGACATAAAGTCTATTTCCTTCCTCCTGAGTTCTGACTCATTTCTGATGGGCAAAAGAAGCAACTAAGTATTTTATTTCCACTTACCAACACTTCAGCTATGCTTTGTGCATCCCATGAGTTAATTCCTCTACTTTAAAAGGCAAGACTTGACTTCTTTGTCTAGAACGTTTTTATATTTGACAATGGAGGAGAAAAAAACCCTTAAATTATCTGAAAGTTTTAACTAAAATATTAATAATCGGGTCAAATGACTGGGTTATAACCCAAGGCACACAGAGCCGTAGAAGGGAATGACTCATATTGCCTCCTTTGATTAACCACACAATTCATGAAGGTACCTAAAGACCATCAGTGTCTTCTCCATTTTGAAAGACGAAAATTTCTCACCTGCTGTAGCAGGATTTCTCACTGGAAAGTGTTGTGGATCTAGATAATCCCAGAATCCTAGCATCACAATTTCCAGTAACAGTAGGGAGGAGAGCAAGGCAGAGCACATAAACACTCAGTTGCTATTGTCAGCTAACACAGAACCCAGATAAATGTTTAATTAAGATTAATAGTGGTAATGGTTATCTTTTGCCTAAACTGTACAGTGATCAGCATTCAAAATTTGCATGCACTCATACATCCTCCTCAGTCACAGATGGTTTGCATCCACACTGCTGTGGACTCATAACAAGAAAACCCCATCTTACTATGCAACATATCTACTGAGAATAAACACCTTTTAACTTCAACAAGAAAATGAACCACTGTGCAGCTAATAATCGGAAATTTATAAGTAAGAATGAGAGAATAAACAAGAAACAGCCTACCTCAGTAACTTGACAGGGATGTTCTGAAAAAGGGGAATCTCATATTTTTGTTTCTTTTCCCAGGGACTGTATTTGCCATGTAAGATTCACTATATAGCATACAAAGCAGAACGCGTAACTACAGCTGGATGTTCGCGAGAGGAATTTTCCCAAACGCTAGTTCCATCTAGACACATGAAGCTACAACTTCAGTAAGAAGGCTAGAATGCAGGTTTTTCTGTAGGTGGCCACGTAAGTAATTAAAAGTTTAGATTCAAATCCCTCAACATCATTGGTTGTCTAGACTGGTTTCTAACTTGTGAGCAAGTGCTTCAGTAATTATGGTGGCTGTGTGTATGGAGGTAGCTTCTGCCCAAGAAATTCTACTCTCACAAGTGCTCCAAGGTCTCCATACTGATGACTCAGGGACAGTTGTGTGAAGTCTCTTTATCAGGCTTCTGTAAAAAAGCACCACTGTTCCTAATGTTCTATAGTACTGACTTCTGGCACATTAGCCCTCAGCCTCTAGCTGCCCTGCAATGGTTGTAGTTATGCTACACGAAAGTTCTGATAAACCAAGAAACATCTAATAACAAGTTATAACCATCTCACACAAAGTACTGCATATTTCCTTTTTGCTTACTGCTGCAATTAAAGTTTTTTCTAAAAAGGACATAAAAATGCAGTTATACTGAATCGTAACATGGTTCCTGGTATTCTAAGTACTGACAATGCAAGTTAAAATAAGTGCTAAAAAAAATCAAATTACATCTGCGAGTCTCTGTTCTTCCTCTGGAACAAGCCCACCAAAGCTTGATCTCTTTTTCAGAATTTCAAATACTTCACTCATTCTTTCTCCACTCCCTTTAAAACAATCATCTTCACTGAGCCACACTTTTTTAAGCCACTTGTGAAGTGACTAAATTATAAGAAATTCTCCCCCTCACAAATATCTGTGATCTCTGCTTCAAAAACATTCCTGTTATTTTGTGTTTTCTCTTTTGGGTATTCCTTGAAAGTTTACAGGAGAATAGGTTACCCATAGCTCAAAAAGAGATGTAAATGAGAAACTCGACGTAGTCAGAGTCAAATGCCCCCCTTATCATGATCTGTGACAATTCAGAAATGATCATATTTACTTAAATTGCTGAAGAACATAGTTATTTTGAGCTCAGACTGGTGTGACAACAAAATTAAGATAATTATATTGAGTTTCTTCTCAATATAACAAGAAACTCTCAAATATTCTGCAAAGACATCCAAATCTGCTAAGACAAGTAGAAATGCAAGTGCATACTTCGCTAGCATCTTATTTAAGTTTTTGGCAGCTTTAGTGAAGTACTTCTGTTTTTTATTTTTAAATCAAAATGTTCACTTTCTTGATTTGGCAGAAAAGAAATAACACCTTAAGACTACTTCAACATTCACAATAGTGATATATCACTAGCAAACCATTAAGCATTATATTATCCTTTCCTAAATACACTGAATTGTAATTTACAGACATGCCAGCTGTGTCAGAACTGACTTCTGCATTCTTCAAATTGGGCAACAAGGGCAAAGAAATATCTGCAGACCTGTAAGAGCAGAAATGCATCTTCCTGAAAATTCTCCCACCTATTATCTCACATGCCAAGATGATTATTCTTGCAAAACAACATGCTGTAAGATAGAGCATTGGTGAAGTCGCACCTCAAATCCTGTGTTCAGTTTTGAGCCCCTCTCTACAACAAAGACATTGAGGTGCTGGAGCAGATCCAGAGATGGGCAACAGAGCTGGCGAAGGGTCTGGAGCACAAATCTGATGAGGAACATCGGAGGGAGCTGGGGTTGTTTAGCCTGGAAAAAAGGAAGCTCAGGGGAGACCTTATAACCCTCTACAACTCCCTGAAAGGAGACCGTATTGAGGTGGGAGTTGGTCTTTTCTCCCCTAAAAAGTGATAGGACAAAAAAGGAAATAGCCTCAAGTTGCACCAGGGAAGTTTCAGATTGGATAGTAGGAAAAAAATTCTTCCCTGAATGGGTTGCCAAGCATTGGAAGAGGCTGCCCAGGGAAGCGGTTGAGCCACTGTCCCTGGAGGTAGTTAACTACAGATATGTAGATATGGCACTCAGCAACATGGTTTAGTGGTGGGCTTAGAAGTGCTAGGTCAAAGGCTGGACTCAATGATCTTAGAGGTCTTTTCCAACCTTAATGATTCTATTTCTGTCACTTGGAGAACTCTACTTTCTGTATTTCATTACGTATTCTTAAGTTACAGAGGAATTTTAATCATAATTTCATTTTACTGTAATCAATTGCAGCTTTTAAATTTCTTAAACCAACTAAACCAGAATCCAGTAGACTATTCATATGAAGTATCTAATACATCAGAAATATAAATATATCTGAATTTAGAAGAAGTCTGGAACAACAAGAATGACCAGGAAATGTACTTGTGGTAAAACTGAATGATAATCTCCACATAAATACATTCTGTAAAGAATATGCCTTCACATTCTTTATATTTGTAATTTCACTGATAAGCAGGTTTTTAAAAACAAGTTAATAGTTTGTAATAGTAAATAGGTCAAAAAGGCAACTTTTAATATTTCAAGTTTCATTCTGCTATTCAAGTAAAACTATGTACAGCCTTTTTTTTTCTTTACAGTCTTTGCTTGTTGTTTGGCCCTTTAAAAGGGATTTATTAAACTATTTATTTTTCCCTCACCATTAAACAGTAATACAATTTCCAATTTGATATTCTTAATACCTACCTCTATTGGCTGTTTTACATGCCTTTTTATTTAATTTCTGTGGCAAACATAAGCAAGTTAGGCCTTTAAGTGAACCTGTAAAGAAGAAGCAGTCCTAGTACACATTAAAATATTTTCAGGTACACAGTCCTCATGGACTTGACCATTATCAGGGACAACGCAGCACAGTAGAGAGAAGCTGGACTTCTAAAAGTGAAAGATTTGCAGGACTAAATGTTAGCAGGTTTGTAACTGCAGAGAAACAGTTCCACACACCCTTTGCTCAGCACACTGCCAGCTCAAGAAGCTCTGGTGCTGTACCTCCAGCCAGTCACCCCCACCCTGCGCCACATTTCCACTTTTCCGACATTATTATTTGTGGGTCTGAACAGCCACCTGAATCCAGGATTTGGCCATGTCAAAAACAAACAAACAACAAACCCATTTTTTACTTTATCTTATAATAATCCATGATATGGTGACTCTAGAGCTAACAGCAGGGCATAAAGCAAAGGCGCCAGGAGAGCAAGAATAAGAGCTTAGACTGCTACTGAAAGCAAGCAAAATCTCTTATTATGGGCGCAGTGTAGCCTCAAAAATCCTTCCTACAGCCTCTTTTAAAAATAGCTATAGAATTTAGAAACCATTCGATGATCCCACAGAAAGAAATACTGAAACAATTTGTAAGCCATAACTAGAGAAGTAGATGTGTATTATCCAGTGATCCTGAGTCAGGAGCCAAGTCAGTGAATTCTATAGGACAAGGCACTTTTGTGGTGTTACCACAGCAGATAAATTTATAAAAGAGAAATAATAAAAGAATTATTTAAACACAGCATCAGAAAATTAAGAAAAAGCACCATTAAAGAGTTCCTCAGACATCTACAAGAGATCTTCCCAGGCAAGGGCTAGCTGAAAGTGTCATAAAGCAGTGGGAATCTGTTTAACATAGGATTTTGTGTACTTCATTAGTGAGCAGGATTCCTAAACATACCTAAATACCTGAAAGTGGAAAAACTGTTCACCAGATTAAATATAGTTTAGTCTTAATAGTAAATAAGCACAAAATATTTTTAAAAGCTTTTCAGTTCTGCTCTTTTTGAAATTCGTAGTGTCCTCTGACAAAGTCACCATTATTTCCTTATCTGAGACAACATTTTAAAGTGCTATGTGATACATTTTAACTGCAAAGCACTGCAACTTATCTTGAAAGTGATGGATATATATTTCTAGTTCAAAAACATCAATAGTTCTGCTATAAAAACTAGATCATGAGAGCACATATCAAATGCAGCAAAGTTAAATCTACATGGCTGTTTTCAATTTTCAACTAATGGATCTTCATTAACTCCCTTATGACTTCCAGGGCTTTCAAATGACTGAATCAAATTATTTTATTGAATATGACTAAATTATTTCAGTTCACAGTACAGAAATGTATTTGCAAATTACAGAGGTGTGTTTGCATATATTTGGATATCCTTAGTTACCCAAATTATTACAGAACTAGGTAGATGAAATACACGGACCTAAAAGGCAAACATTAAACTAATGTAAGTGAAATAGTTTCAAAATCAGGTTTTGTTGTACAACAGTATCTACAGTTTTCCTGCTGCAAACAGACATCTAATATAACCTGATACTACAAAAGCCAAAAATAATTCAATGGAATGGTCTACAAAAAATGTTATAAATACATCTACAAACCAACTATACCTTCAGGGTGTTCAACCTCCACAGAAATGTCATTCTGCATTTTTTCAATTACATGAATATACTCCACTTTTCCTCCAAGGTATTTCTATTGAGCAAAGGGAAACATCCTTTCCACTTTAAAAAATTACACTAGTGTCTTTGTGTTTGCGATTTCATTCAATAGTTATACCCTCCAAGCTCTGCTACCATCTGTAGTCTAAAAATAAAACGTATCAGAAGTATCCTGTATATTTTCTTCTGATGTAAAAGTGGTGTATGGAGAAAATGTGTCAGAAAATACTGTGTGCAGGGGGGTTAATCTGAATAAGTATTGATAAAACATAAATTAAAGCTACTAAGGTAGTCAACTTGGAATAGTCCTAAACACAAAACAACCTACTTGCTTATTTCTAAAACCACTGAAAGAGCAAAACCTGCCTTTTAGCAGTAACTAAATATGATGGTAGAACACTCAGATTTATTCCAACAATAATACCTGCCTCACGTAATTTATTAACAAGTTAATTAACAAGTTACATTGCAATATATATAGAAATACATAAACATTTAGAGGTGCATACATATATATACACACATATAAACTATACAGTCAGAACATTTAAAGATGTTTTTCTATCCTATAAGGATAAAAGCAAACGAGTTCAGTGGGAACAAGTTCTTTTTTTTGGACAACTGTCAGATGTTGCTTTAAGAAATGGTGATGGATTGCAATGCAAATCATAGTATTTTTCCATCTTTTAAAATAGATTTTGCAGCCCAGGAATAAATACCATTATACATTTTCATAGTAAGGGCTACCTTCCTAGAATGCTCGGACATATATTTCCATATAGCCACTCTTATTAATACAAATAGAATTACACAGATCTGTCTACATGGGCAATTCTGACATACTTCAATACATTAACATAAGAAGGCCTTTCAAAATACACCAAAGTATGGAAGAATGAATTAAAACACTATTCATAGAATCATAAAACAGTTAAGTTTGGAAAAGAGCTTAAAAATCATCATTCCAATGCCCCTGTTCACTGCTGGCAGTGAACCTTCCACTAGACCACGTTATTGAGAGCCCCAACCAGTCTTGAACATCTCCAGGGATGGGAAGTTCACAGTCTCTCTGGGCAACTTGTTCCAGTGCCTCACCCCATCTTATAGTAGGAATTTCTTCCTAATATCTGATTTAAACCCAGCTTCCTCCTGCTTAAGGCTATTGCCTCTTCTCATATCACATGTCCTTGTGAAAAGTCCCTTCTCACCAGCTTTCATGCAGGCCCCTTTAGGGACTGGAAGGCATAAACTTAAGACACTAATTTTTTTAATAATATGCCCAACTACCAATTCCTTGAACCACAGATTTTTCAAATATTACAACAAAATAATATCCCTTACAAGTCAGTATCCACTGAGAAGAAACTTCTTTAAATCGAATAAACACTACCTTTGCAACATATTTTCATCTTGGTCTCTTGTTTACAAGCCCCTGCGCTGTTTCTTCACTGCATTTGTGCCACTGGTACTACCAGAAAAGACAAGCATTTCTCATAGCAATTAAAAAAAGTATCAAGATTCTCAGCAGTTTTAAAATGGCAGCAATACACTTTGAAACAACATACATGAAGGGGGTTATATTGACAGTAAGTATTAAGTTCCAGTGCCTGGGGAGAGAATGTGTAACGGGAATATTTGCTGCATTTGCCCATATTATTCTCAGCCTAAAACTGTTTTGCTGCAGCATTCCCAAAGCTCCAGCTGCATTTTGCCTCAAGATAGATCACTTGAACATGACAGACTCCCAAAATTGGTTTTCTAGATCATCTTTTATCTGATGGATATAAAGAGACATTCAAAACCTTGATAATTTTTTTCCTGACTGCAAAAAACAAATATTAGATTCCGTGCCTGTTTTTCGTCAGATGTCCTACTGAAAATGCATCAGTTCTTAAATATATAAATAAAACAAAAGCTTCCAAACCTAATGTTTATCCAAGGGAAACTTTAAGCTACTTTGGAGGTTTCTAATGCTCCCGTCTCTTTCTCTAATCAATAAATGTTTGAAAAAAATCACAGATACAAAATGATGATTAGGCTGAATTTCTGGTCCTCTTTAAATCAATTATTTGAAGAAACAGAAAATTACACGAATTAACAGAATTCTGTAAGTATCCTAAAACAGGAGCACAAATCTAATTACTTAAATTTTGTCCCCCGCAAGTAACTAGGAGTGGAATCTTACCTTGATCAAATGGTTTACCCGGACTCCATGTACGAAAATAATCATCCTGGAGGGGGAGAAACAACCTAAATTTAGTAAAACATAAGGAATACATGAAAAGCTTACAGTATCATAAAAGACAGAAGAAACATACCAACCTCTACTTCCTAGAAAAGGCAAGCAGCAAAATAAAATAAAAAAGGAGAGAAAAAGATTACAGTTATCATAATGGGACAAATTACTTACACAGAATAAAACAGTGTAATTCAGAGGCCATTTGCATCACTCATAAAGTAAAAATGGTATTCAAAAATGTTATTTACTAGCATATAAAATAGAAAATGTCTCACTCACATTACTCACATAGGTAATGTTTCTAATGCTGTTTTTAAAATCTTACAGTAGTTTTCCTGTACTTTAACTTCTAAGGTATTGAAAAACCTAATTACATTTTCAATGCATGACTTTTCAAAAGTAAAGTTTCAAAGTCATCATCAGTAAAATGCAGCTATTTTTTAAGAATATGTGAATTTTAGAAAACTAATTTGCTATGTAGTTTTATCTGCATTAGCAAGATCTTTCATTAAGTCAGTCTAATGAGCTCTATTTTCTACAAATCATCTTCATAAACATAAAATATCTTCCTAATTATGTCATCAGCTGTATTAGGCTTCAATTCCAAGAAGGAAAAACTTGAATTAAGTAAATTGCTTTCAAGATTATGAGAAATTTGGTAATAAATTATAAACTCATAGCCAAGACAACAGATTGATCTGCACATCTCAGATAACAGGTGGCACAGAAAAGTGGCTGGAATTATCTATTATTATGTCTTAAGCTAACTAACTATTCTCTAGAACAAAATATTTAAAAGACTGTACCAAACATTTTAAAGTCTGCATAAATTAAACTTAACAAAATGCAGTGGGTGTACTGTCATCCAGCAGTTCCATCCCACTTGGTAAAAGATCACTGTAAAAAAACCTCAATTTATACAAAATTTAACTACTGAGAAAATGTGAATCTCATACAGTAGTCACAGTCACACAGTCAGAAGTTAAAAATGATCAAGTATCAAATATGTCTTTGCAGGTACAGAACACTCATTGGGTTTTTACCCCAAAAGAAATGGGAAAAAAAAAAAGGTGGTTGCAGCCTAAACTGTATTTGACTGGTTATGTTTTATTAGTAAAAATGTTGTTATGAAAATATGTGCTTTAAAAGAGAAACAAAAAAATGAGCAGAATTTGGAAGTGCAAAATAGAACCTTACTTCTGTACCAATACTTACCCATTCCTTTACTCTGGTGCTGCACAGATTAACAATCTACAAATCAGTATATATGTGATTTGCCTTTTTAAGTACTACATTTTTGAAGTCATAAAATACACAAAGGTTTATCAATTTTTTTAATCACACAAGAAATAAGCAGAAATTACAATTATGATACTATTTTCAACTATTCCTCCTAATAGTCACTATGATGTTATTCCTACATCATAGTGGTGTTCCAAACAGGTTTGAACCAGCTGTAAGGCAATGCTGTTCCATGAATCATACCACAGTGGCAAAACCTAAAATTCTTGAAAAAAAAATCGAAGTGGTAGATTCTCTTTCCATTTCTACTAAATCAACAGTGTTCATCTACAATGAGCCCATGCAGAAAACAGGGCTGTTATTATTAAAATGGTGAAAAATTAGAATATCTAGAACAAAAGAGAAGTCATCCCGAGTGTGACAAATATCCCTTCTAAGGCAAAGCACTCTGCATCTTGCTTAAGGAAGAATGTACAAGTGGGGCTTGTATAAATTACATGTTGGCCTCAAACCATCCAGAAGATAAATCAATTCTTGTTCATCTCTATGCTGCAGACAACTTAACAGATCCCAAATATAATATCCCTCAGGCATTGCTAGAAGTCTTGCTGAGTTACTTCTGTCTACAAAGCAACTCTGTACTTTTCTTGTTACCCTTTTATGCATCTTCTCCAAGTCTATTTTCTTGGTAACTAGAATTGTGCAGGGCAAGATGAAGCAGCATTATGGATCTATACACAACACAACACTATTTCGTTCTGTATTCTTCTCCCCAGTATGCCTACCTCTCTATTGTCTTTGTAGGTTGTGTCTGTCATTTCCTTCTTTTTAATTGTACTATGATTTGAATGGATTATGGTTTCTGTGGAATTTTCTATCTTAAATCCAAAACATAAATACCCATAAACCATATATACCTATACTGATTTTACTAAAGAATTAATTTTTCAAATCAGCTGTTACTTGAATAAAATCCACTATTGGATATGTTAAACAAAATCACTATGTGCCTCTAGAAGCAATTAAAATTGTTAACCAATTGTCAGATTAAGTAAAAATTTGCTTCGATAAATTATAGCTTCAAAATTTAAAAAATACTCCTAAAGCTGTTTAACCTTCTGCCTAAGAACCTGGCTTCCTATTACATTCAGACCTTTCCTGATCTTTAGTCAGTAAGTTTGATTGTAATAATGTTCAATATCTTCTGCAGAATGTAATCAAGATCATTATATAATTTTCATCATTTTAGTATAAAAACAGAATGAAGGAATACACAGTTTACAGTGAAGGCTGGGTAGCATCACAGCATCTCTAGGTAAAGTATCCTTTAACAATCTATAAAAGCAAAAGGCAGTATCTCAGGATCTCAGGACAGAGCCTAAGTCTTCTGAATTTCTTCAGGCGTTTCCTTGCCTTTGTCCTGAGCACGTTAAAGGGCAAGTTGTAAAAGTACACAGAATAAAGTCACAGATTTGAAACAGTAACCTTACCACTTTCTCAACATTTTCCAGCTAAAGGTATTCATACATTTTAAACAGAAAATTCATTCTTACTGCTCTACTTGAAACTGTGAAATGTCAGTATTTCTTTCAAGTGTCTCTTTGAAAGACACAAAGCACTTCTAATAGCCATGGATGATGGATTTCAATGAATTTAATACCCATGCCTTAAAATTATGCATGTTTAAGCATTATGCTCATTCAGGGTCATAGTGATGAAGTGTTTCTAAGAACTTAAGCTGATGCTACAATTATTTATGCACTTTGAGACTAATTTTTTTTTTCCTGGAAAGCTCTTACTACAGAAAAAAAATTATCGATGTCATCTGGAAATCTGACAACCCTACAAAAAGAACCAAAATAGCAATAAGAAAATACATTAAAAATAGAAGAAAAAATGTATTCTGCCTTGAACAGTTTTATTGCTTCTTTTTGGACGTCAATATTCTTCTATATGTATTCTCTCATTCTTAAAAAGGAGTTATTACATATGTTTTAAAAATACACAGTTAAGTATGGTAAAAGAGAAAAAAGCTCAATGGAAAAAAAAAATTAAACTAAGAACCTAACCCATTCATGACACTGTAATTATGCAGCAGAAGCTTTCGTCTTTCAATAGACATAGAACCTATGATCCTATTACTTTTCTTTCTTCTGCAGCACATTTGTTACAGTATTTAACTGATCTCTCCTCTGCAATGTTTTCTGTAGATGCTGTCATCACTTGAACAGAAATCTATATTCTAAAGAACATAGTAATACATGGTAGATAGGATGCCTGACTCAGAGAACAGCAGGTGTCCAAGGGCAAGGAAGGAAATTTCCTCACAAATATCTTCACACCAAGGTTGACCTGAAATACTGGATAAAGAAAACTCAGGCCTTGTTTTGTATTGAACATTTTAGCTCTACTATGGCCTATACAATAAAAGCTAATGTTTTAAAATCAAAGCTGATTTTTAACAGAGAACCCACTAAAATTGAAGCAGTTTTCTGAACTTGTATTTTATTGAAGTAGAATTTCAGTGCTGTAACACAGGGATATTGTTATTTATGTGACTTACAAACTACTAATTTTAGAGTAAGTCTAATAGGCAACTGCACAATGTCAGGCTTCATTTATAATAACTTTTCAAGAAACAATACTTCTAACATTTACCAAAGCAGGAAAGACAAGATTTCCTGAACATTATTCAACAGCAAATTTAATTCTGCCCACACAGAATTCCAATCAGATTTTATATGACTTACCATAATGCAAAAAATACATTTTACTGCTGGCCTCCCTATTCCTACAGAGGGCTTGGTTTGTTTTTAACAAAGAACAGCTACATACTTCAATATGTAGAGGGACATGGAATCGCATTTGACAATTTCAGAAGCAAAAGTTTTTCTGGCTGCACATGGTCCCTAAAAACTTAAAACCTACAGTATCACATTTAGACTTTTTTCCTCACTGCCATTAGCTCTTTTCCTATTAAGTATTTCACTCTTTTTAATTTCAAGGAGTTCTTAATGGGCTTTCTAGTCCAATTCTTCTATTTGCCTCTCAAGTACACACATCTGCTTCTCACCCAACACGAAAGCTCTTTACCTCTTTTCGGCTAGGTCTTTGCTATTTGGTAGCTGTGCTATTTTCAGACTCCACTTCAACAAGCTAACTCAGTTGAGCCTACTGTCCCACATCGCAGCTCTCCCCTTGCCTCAAGCTCACTTCTGCAGCAAACTTGAGCTCACCAAGCATCTCCCCTTCACATCTCAGCACCAGTCCAATAGCAGAGGATTTGACTCAGCTGCCCCAAACCTCCTCAGTGATTCTGTAACATGTATTTGTATCCTAAGTCTCACTGAAAGAGATGGGGTAGGGCTGTCATCTGGTAACTCTGCACCAACCTCTTTCCAGTGCTTGAAAAAGAAAGCACAGAACGTGTGCAGAAACTTTTTTTTCCACTTGTATTTTGCTCCAGGACCTTCAGTCTAATGTCAGTGAGACTGTCATTACCCTATAAAGCCTTAAACTGCTGGTCATATGGAGAACTGTTACAGGAATAAGAGGATGAGACAACAACAAAGCTACCATCATATGGGAAATCGACCAGTCCTGAACACTGTAGTTTCCTCAAATAAATGAGGGCCACAGACAGCATACACAGAGTAACTAAGATACACACATCTAACGAGAGTACTACCCCAAAACATAAACCATAACTGAGGAAGTGTAAGTTACACCAGGAAAATACATTATGCTTATGTACTGGAAAATTCCTCAACCTGAAACCTGAGCCAGTCTGGAATTCTCATCCAGGATGCAGACATGCTGTTCAGCAGCATGTGGATACTCACTTGCCTATCAGATGCTGGTTTTCATCTCTGCTGACCTGCACAGACATCTGATCTATCCTAAACCATGTGAGCATTGCTGCACAAATGTAGAGTGTTAGTTTAGCCCGTTAACTGCAGGATAGTGCACACGTAAGAATAAGGCAGATATCACACTCCCCAGCACCTTATTTACTATCACAGCATCTTGCATATCTCAGAACATCTGTGAAGGCAAGAAGCCAGGATGGACCATGTGCTCCTTAGCACATTTTTCACTAATTATCCCAGATGCATTGAATAGGTTGCTTGATCTGTCAGACCTAATGTGATGTCATATAGCTACAGGTCTGCAGTAGAACTAGGAACAAAACTAGTTCCAGGAGGGCAGGGACTGTTCTATCTAGCACATTTTTTGGCTCAATACTTTCTTCTCAACAGCATCTCCCTTTTCTCACCAGCTGAAATACCTGTTACGAGTCCCATTATGCTACATTTAACAACTGCGCACAGCAGGAACCCTTCTTCAGTGAATCAAGGTTTCAAAAAAAAACCTTTAAAAAAAAAATCACATTTATTACACTTAGGAAATTAGAAGGAAACAAGTCCAGAAGATATTTATAGGCTAGCAAAATGGTGATTTCTGCCAGCTTTGACTCCAGATTTAGTCTCCCGTGAGAAACATAATTAGTTTAGCCAAAACCACCACAAGGAGTTCAGTGCATAAAGTGCTCAGATACAGTTAAAGGCACTGGCCCTTCACATCAATACTTCTGAGAATCAAGAGGTCAAAATAACACTCAGTTTAGTAATTCAAACTCACCAACATGAGAAAAACCCCAAAATAAGCACCGTTCCTCTGGCAGAGAAAGACCTAAACACCCGCAGGCAAGATAGAGCCTTGCTGCAAAACTCATTTCCTACTTGCTGGGCACCCAGGCTCCATGAGCGGGGTGCAGGACTGACAGGTGAAAGGACACTGCTTTGCAGTTCAGTGCCAGCTCCAGGGAGGCTGATGTCAGCTTCCTCCGCGGCTCCAGCTCCCGGGCCGTGCCACCCCTGAGGCCTGCATTCATGGGGCTGGCAAAGCACAATTAGACTCAATAGCTGCCTCCAGTGACTCTGGCACTCAGCTCACCACATTTAATGTTTATCCCGCTCCCTTCCTTTGCCTCATGCTTCTAGTACCATTGATGGAGCTGGGCTAGGAGCCACCACTTTTCAGCCCTCTCTGTCTCTGCTGCACAGCTCCCATTCAGTAAGATTTCTGTGGATGCTGTCTATTTGGTACTAGCAGCGTTACTAACAGCAAGTTTGAATAGCACAGTATTGCCAAGACATGCCAAATGCTCACTAAAGCATATATTCAAAAATACAGAGAAAATACTGAAAATCATTTTGAAAAGGCAGGAATTAATATCAAAGCACAAACACTATAAGCTTCTAAATCCCAGTAAAATTTGAAACATTGTTTCTTTGTAAGTGCATCTCATACTTCTCATCATGAATAAAAGTAATAATGAACCATCTTTTCACTATAAATACAAAAAGGTCTGGTCTTGCTCTTCCTATTATGTTTTCAAGATTCAGCTTGTGAGGAAGCCCTTAAAATACATTTGCTAGACAATAGGAGAAAAAAAATGAAAATGGATGACATATGTGAGTTAAAAGACTATCCGTGGGACTTTCATATGCCTGTTCAGGTATTTCATACACCTGTTGCTGTTCCATTTCCTCAGGTGCCACTTCACTAATGCACCAGCCGAAGGCAAGAAGGGCAAAAGTTATTCCCTGACTTCTGCATACAATGCCACAGCACATCCAAGAGTGGCAGAACAGTAACAGACTATACAGGGAGCTCATATCAAATCTGTGGGGCTGGAGGGAATTTACCTAGGTATGTTGAACGAGAATAACAATATGATTGAGAGGCTACGGTTTGTGCCTACAAAAAAAGTGGTGAACTGTATAAAGGGGATCTCTGGAAACTGGCATAAACAGCTAACATCTTAAAAAATAAAAGCTAAGAAAGAAATACTCTGTGCAGAGACCCACCAAGGGTGCTTGAACAGCCAGAGAGCCTCGTACAATGAAGTAACAGTTTTGTGCACAAGGCAAGAACGGTGGGTGTAAAGCACCTTCTGTGTCAAATGCTGCACTACTCCACAAATGACAGGAGCTCATGTAACTTGTCTTTTCAAACTCTTCTCTCCTCTTCCCTCCACCCGCCTTTTTTTGTATAATGCAGGTATAAAAACTGTTGCATTATATTCAGCATAGAAATCCTGTAAGATGTGAAGGACACAAAGAGGGCACAAGGACAGTAACAGTCTAGGTTTTAAAAGGTGTACTAAATGTCTAAGAAAGGATTTGAAAAGGCCTTGGCCCTTATGCAGTCTTTGGAAAACATTTTTTTCCAACATATCTGACCACAGCAAGAGGAGAAAAAGAGTGCTACTCATCAATTTTCATTCAGGAAGGTGAAAACTTTTGTCTTTTTAGCATGTCAGAGATAAAAAGCTGGAATCACTTAAAACACATACACTATACTTTTGTTGACGTTGCTTTTGTTTGCTTGTTTGTTTTTCAGCCTGAAGAAAATTAATTACATCGATAATAATGAGATCTACCCTATCAGGCCAGTTGCATGGACAGATTTTTGGTATGTTTCTCCCACCAGAGGAGAAAAAAAAGTCTCTCACGCTAAGGCTCAGAACAATGTTCTAGTCTACCTCTCACTGCCATGGAGACAAAGAACACCCTAGTGTGAAAACAGTCCAAAATGGAAGAAATTAAGGAATACAAAATATTATGAGAGAGGAATTACAGTGGTATTGTCATAACAAAGCAAATAAGAACAGATGTGCCAACAGAAAATGGGATGGAAGGAAAACCACATGTTTAAAACAAGTTTGCAACTTAATAGAGGGAAGCAGTTAAAATTATTGGTCTCAGTTCAAGAACGCTACACAGATATTAAGAAGATAATTAGGAACTACAATTAAGGAATTTAAATAAGATGTCATGCAGTTTAATGTCAATAATAGAACAAGTATACAGACAAGAGAAAATAAGTTGGGTAAGAGAAAAAGAACTATGCTCTAAGTAACTCAGTCATCCCTTTTTGTAGGATACAGAGAAAGTCCCACACTTCTTGCCAACATTTTAGAAAAGCACAAATTTGGCAAACTGAAGAACAAGACAGAAAAAGCACATACAGATTTCAGGGTGATAGGTGATTTAGTACAGTAATATTTGTATATCATGTGATTTGGGAAAAGACATATTTCAGCAAGCAAAGTATAGTTGAACTGGGTTTCACCATTAGATACATTTGGAAAAAATCAGCTGTCTCACTGAAAAGGAATAGTTACTCTACAGATGAAAGGAATTTCACCAGCATATCTTAGTCTGTTTGTTTAAACAAAACCAAGTCAGGGTTCATTTCTTAGAAAAATATTTGTAAGCCAAATGTCCCATGTGCTTAAGAAGAAATTTAGGCTTTCATTTATCTCCTTAAGATATGTACTTCACAACTACAACTTCTTTCAAAAACATGCTGGTCTTTATAACAAGAACTGGTAAGGTTTGTGCTCATTCAACCTACATTTAAAGTTAAATTTAGGTGTAAAATTCACAGTATCATTATATTACTTATCTATTCTGAACTTTGCCTGATCAGATGCTTTCTTTCCAAGAAAAGCTCTGTTTATACTAGTGGAGATTAATATAACACTACAATATTTCTCAGATAAATCAACAGAGGCTGCTGTCTCAAAAAGCTTTCTAAGGCTCCAATTTTTCTAACACTAGTTCTAGCATGTCCACAATTTCCTCATCCCTAAAGAAACACCTGTCTTGTCACTTTTTTTTATTATTGTATCTGCAAATATTAAACAGTAAAAATGCTGAGAACACTGCACATTCCAATTACTTCCTCCCTTACCAAAAGTTATGCTAAGGCAAGAGAGTTGCAACAGTTTCAAATAAAATGCATGATAGTGATACCAGGTGGATAAACAAGGCAAGAAGTTTAGGCTGAATCCAACTGACAATGAAGTTTAAGAATCCCAAATAAAAGTAAATTAATTTTAAAGAAATCACGGATGTTTTGTTTCCTAATTCCACCCACCATGCCTGTGATAGGGAGAGTTAAAGCTGTTTTGATATACTAACCATGCGTGGTGAAAAAACAATGTAATAAATTGCCACATGAAGTAAATACTACCTAAGATACTTTGTATCCTAATTTATTACATGCATTAAAATTATTTTATTAAATATTAACTTTCATAAAATACCAAGAAAATCAGGATATGTTACAGAGAAACACGAAAGAGTCAAAACACCCTACCTACTGTGCATCTACAGAAACCATAAAATAGCTCAGAAACAGTGGAAGCCCTCTGTCTTTCAAACTGCAGCTGTAGGTTTACTAACAGCAGGGGTAGCAGCAGCGAAAAGGCTCAGACCAGTTCAGCTTCCCCTATTAATATTCCCAGATACAGCAAGAAATCTGTGTATGTGACATTTCCTTTGTCCTCCTGATCCTTCAGTTTTCAGAGCAGCTGATCCAGCCTTAGTTTTAGTCCAAATGTTTGGGAATAGTCCTAAAGAAGTTTCTCTAGGTCAGCTCCTACAGTGTTCTTCTCTTCGGCACGTAAATGTACCAGCCATCATCTGCTTACTTACACACATCTTAGCTCAGCAAGTGAGGAAAAGAAAATGAGGGTCTCTCTTTCTCCTGAATATATATAGAGATACTACCCTTAGTATCTTCTTACCCTTAGTCATCCTTAGCATCTTTATTGAGCAGAAGTGACAATATGTACAGAACCACACTTTGGTACCATGGGGTTTTTTATGAGTGTTTTTAATCATTGAACGTTGTTATCTGTCAAATCTGCTGCATGAGAATAGTCTTCCTCAGGGAAATTAATGAAGAATGGTTCTCCTCCAAAATGGCTATCTTCCATTGGTTCTAAAGAAAATAAAGCCATTAGTCACTTCTGTAAGAGCAAAGACTGCTTCATTCACATTGTGAATAACAGCAGCTATACAGAAAAAGAACAATTCAATATGCAGGGCTCCGTAAGAGAATATTATTTCTCAGACCCTAAAGCAGTAACTTTTACTGATGAATCTTAAAGAATAAACAAAAGTGTTCAAAGGATCAGTAAAGAAATCTACAGAATTTTAAGCACAAATGGAAGTTTAGAAATACCAGCACTGTTCTTTTAATAAATTCACACAGAATAATGAACAAGTATATCACTGAGTGCTGAATTTCTTAAAGGAATTGTTCTTACATAAAACCTAAATTTAACTCAAAGTAATTGACCCATTTCTTGTAGATCTTAGTGACTGAATTATTCTGAAATATGTTTTCATATGCACTACACTGTGAAGTTCCTTCTTTATACGAAAAACTCCAATCAACTTCGGCATGTGGTGCTGTAAGATGCTCCGCAATGCATCCCTTATAGAAGAGCCAAACAAGGATCAAGCAGCAGCCCATTCCTAAATGGTCTCCAGAACACTGGTACAGATCCTCTGGTAACAGACATCCTGAACGTGAAACACGACAGGATGAAGTTCTACGGTAAGAAATGTCAGCAAAGACCAAACACGAGTAAATAAAGTCTCATTACATGTGCTGGGAACTGATGAAGGAAAAACTACCCTAAATTTAAGACTAGAAACTTTTGAAAGAAAAAGGTCTATTGGCTGGTGTCCCTGCTTCAGCAGCATCTTACAATGTGCACTAATGGACTCTATCATAGCCTCCAAATTTCATTTACTAATCACCTACTCTTTACCTTTAGTCATTATCTTCTGAATTTTTCCTTGAAATTTTTCACTGTCTTTTCTTAAAAAATTACATTTTAATTATTTCAGCCTTTAGGGCTTCTCCAGATCTCAAGCAGATCAGCAGAAATATTTTCAGACAAGGTAAATGTTTGAATGTTAACGCCCTTTCACTGATTCTATTAAAGGACTAGTTTACACACATGAAAATTAAAAAGCTATGTTTATCACAATGTTTGGTTCTTAACTGCAAACTGCCAATACCAAATTTCTGTGAACTACTACAATAAAATACCACGACAAATGATTACTTAATAGTCAAAGAAATTACATCATGCTACTTTCACAACCTTACTGCACCCCTAGCATCGTCCTCCTTTCCCATCTACAGGAGCATTCTGTTATCTCGGTCCCTCAGGTCTTACATCAGGTTATTATGGCCTTTAATCTCAACCCTGCTGATGCTTCAGTATATGACACCAAGTCCACGCTGAACTCACAGAGGAGCAGTATATCAGAAAGGACTATGCTGTTAGAAGCATTTTTACTTCTGATGGACTAAACACTGAAGACTTGACTATTTTCCTTTGGCTAAATTCTTGGCCGCTATAATTAAAACTGACACAACCCCACACATGTGCGCACACACACACGCACCGCCCCCCACCCCCGAAAAGGAAGATTAGCCTTTTTGGTATCCAGTTAGGAAATTGCATTCTGCATTCTTGAGATTTCCCTGTGCTTGAAGAACAGTAAGAGTCTTCAATTTGCCTTAAAATAGAATTATATTGCTGAGCACTAAAAATCTGCTGTATCCTGCCCCAGAATGAGATTAATTCCAATGTTGCCAAATGTTAATCATTTGTACAGCATATAGTGAAATTTATTTTGGGATCTTTCCAAACAGAAGGCAGTTTGCGAACTTCAGCCTCTTCCTAATTTTTCTTTCACTCTTAGTTTCTGAGTTAAGCCCTGATGCAGTGCTCTGTACTAAGGATGAAAAAACACAGAAGTCTATACTCCTTCTCACAAAAAACTGTTGTCTTTTCTGTTCTGAAATTTCCTGTAGTACTTTAACAAGACTTATCTTTGTTAAAAGCCTAAACTGAGCTAAAATGATAGAAGATCAAATTAAATGTTCTTTTTATAGTACCTCTAAACCCCAGTCTACATTCCTATAAGAATCTCCATAGCCTTTTGCTGTCAAAAAAAAATTCTGTTGAAAATCACCTCACCTCATTTTTCATTTTACTATATCAAGTTTCTAAGCCTAGATTTCACGAACATTTCCCCACAGACTTGACCCAAAATCCATATAAAGCCCATTAAGGCTTTTCCAAATATTTTTCTCACCTTGGGACCAGGCTTCACCATTATTTTAATCACTATAAGGGAAAAAAAAAAAAATCATACCTAAAGTATGCAGGAAAGGAGACTTTGACATACAACTAATTATAACAATTTGCTAAACATATCCAGCCTACCTGCAGCTGCATTTTTCATACTATCATGAACTCTAATACAAAAAATAATTACTCATCTTTTAATAGCTGCAAGAGGATGGAATTACTTGCCATTACTTTTTGTTTAACACAGAGGATCAGAGCTTACTTCATGAGGAAATACCAAGTAGTATAACCTGTCTTATTATAAGACTGGCATGAAATAATACTTCTATCACTAATTAAACACATTCTCTTATTTTCATATTACAGTGATGTCACTAGAGAAATGAAGTATTTTTCTAAACAAGGTTTATTAAATATGGCATATCAAATTCATGTATGTATGTATGTGCCTGCCAGTAGGTTCCCTGCCCAAGCAAAGCTTGGCACAGAGGAGACTGATCTAGTAGAAAACAGCTGAGACCTCCCATTTCCAAATAGGGAAACGAGATTACAAAGAAAACATCATGGATAACTATCCTGTTAATTTAATTCCATGTTGATTCTGAAAGAAGTACACTATATAAGTGGAAGGAGAATCAGACTTTCTGTCTACATGTCCTCTTTGCCTCACATTTCCTTGAAATGTTGACATTAATATTTGATTCCAATTTGTCATGTAAAAAGCAAAGGGTTTGCAGCTATCAAGTACACTGAAAGAACACAAGTAAAAGCAGAAGGACTGGTAGTAAAAGCAGCTATAGTTGTAGAGAATGATGGCTGAATGCAGCAGATACAGTGCTAATGACAATTTAGAAAATCACGATCTTCCATAAAATTAATCTCTAAAATACCGCACCTATCTGTCATATAAGTTTTGCAATAAAAAAGTTACATACCAAGACCAGGGATCAAATCCTTAGTGCCTTTACTGTGTGTTTACCTACAAACTCTGTATGTCAAGCTGTCTTAGTTACGGTGACAAACAAGCAGCAGCAGAATGTCACGGCTGTCAGTGTGCTAGTTATAGAAGGAAAATAAAGCAACACACCAAATCTTTGCACTGAATTCAGCACTAACAAGAACTACAGCTAACATTTAAGACTAGATGCCAACTCCCTTCTTCAGTCTATGGAAATGTTCAGCAATAACACACTTTATATATAAATTGCAACTATAGCTGAAGACTATCCTTTATTATTTCTAATGGCCTATATGTGCCACCTTCCTTCTGCTGAAAAGAAAAACAATGGCCTGAAAGGGCACTTGAGTACATTAACATTTCAGTTCATTTCTTCTCAGTGATACTTTAGAGTTCCCACCCTCCACTAGCCATATTTTGTCAGGATCAGCTGCAGTTCACTTTGGTGATAGAAGCAAAAAAAGGAAAATGTTTTCTAGGTCATCAGCTATGACCTACTGCATTGAAACAACAATCTTTGCTATTAAATACCTGAGAGAACCTGTCTGCTTTGGACTGTGAGGCCAGCTGGGATCTGAATCCTTATGCCAAGCCTCTGCATTCACAGTCCAGTTTCCTCTGTGGACCTTGAAATACTGTAGGAAAATCATGGTGCCTTTGAACAAATTAAATTTTGTCCTAAATCCTCTACTAGAGCATCTCTCTCATTTTAGATTTTAGTAGAGATGCTCCAACAGCACTGGTAGGTCCAAAAGTGGGTAACACTGCACCAGCCTCACTGGCCTGAGATTGTGTTTTCCTCCTGCCTCCGCTCTTGTGACTATGAAGTGAAATTTAAAACCATTTAAGAAATAAAAATAGCTGCCTCAGCAGCATCAGTGTTAAAACATTTAAAAGGCTCCGAGAAGAAATAGGTCTCTAAGCTGATCTGCTGAGAAATTCTAACAAAAACCTACTGATAAAAGAATGGAAGTAGAATTATTCTACTCTTTACTATTATGATCAACACAGAAACAGATGTATTTACTCTCATGAGACAGGGAAATTACTACACCATAACCAATGTGCACACAGATAAAGGGAGACAGTAAGGCAACCACAACAGAAAAGGAAACTACCTTTGTAAGATATAAAAATTTGTCTATCCTCCATTCTATATTCTTTTTAGCTAGACTAGAAAGCAACTTTCCTAGTCTGGTAGTGGTGCTTAGCAACAATTCAGAAATTTATAAACCAGTGCATATATCTATGTGTTTGTGGTAAAGTACACATAAATACACGTAATTTTTCTAAATCATATTCCGCAATTTAACTTCTGTAATTATGTATCATTTGTGTTACATCTAAAAAGAAAATTACTTATTTATTGTATCATTCTCCCTCAAGTATTTCCTGTACCCTGCTGATTAAATAAGCTAGGAAATAATGGACGGTTGCACATTCTGAGTAAGGAAAGAAGTGAACATCTTGTAAACTTCCTCAACGGAACAGTACCAGATCTAATACTTAAAGCTTGCAATTTACACTCACAAATTACACAAAATATTATCACAAACTGTTTAGTGAACAAGGTTTCCTTGTATTTCTTAAGTAAAGTCTCTTATTTAATATTAGTTTTCCATACAATCATAAAATAAATCTAGGTTGTAAACAACCTCTGGAGATCATCTAGTCTTACCGACTGCTTAAAGCACGTCCAAATACAAAAGGTTGCACAGAGTCATGCCCAATCAAACTTTGAGTATCTTTAGGAATAGAGATTCCAACTCCTGGTCTGGGCAATCTATTCCACTGTTTGTCTACTCTCACAAGAAACTCATTTTATTTCACTTAATTAGGGTTTCCATGTTGTAATATGTCCTTTGCCTCTAATCCCATCCCTGCCTATCAGTAAGCAGAACAGCCTGGCTCTACCTTCTCTAAACTCCCACAAAGGAAAGTTGAAAACAGCAACAAAATCTGTCTTAGATTATTTTCTCATCGTCCTCGCATGCAAATACTTTTCAAAGACATTCTAAACATTTCTTGAGAGACAATATGCAAAATCAAGTAAGTCCATGCTTTCTTACTCTAATGCACTAGTCATTCATTATTACAACTGATTTCCAAGTTTGGGATTAAAAAAAATATACGTAACATATAAATGAGGATCACAACCTAAAAAATGCATTGTTTACCCTCTACATATAGCTTACAAAAAAACCCCAAAAAACAAAAAAACCCCCAAAACCAAAAAACCAAACAAACCAAAAAACCCACAGATCTATTTTCTGCCTGTCAGGCCCTAGAATATAGTCAAGTCAGCTCTTCTTCTACAGCATAGATTGAATACTGGAGCTGAGCCTATGAATACCCTGCCAATTTCCGAGTTGTTACAGTGTATTAGCTTCGACAAGCCTTATTTTCAGCCACACGCAACATTTTCAAGAAGATTACAGCCCAACGGTCTTTTCTAATAAAGTACTTAATGTGTGATGTTTTGTATGACAGCTGACATCCTTAGATAGTAACAAAATGACCTATAAAAGTACAGAAGCACAACAAATATGGCTGTAATGATAGGGCAAGTGTTAATGGTTTTAAACTGGTAAGAACAAATATACGGACTAGATATAAGGAAAAAATCTTTTTTGATGAGGGTAGTGAGACACTGGAACAGGTTGCCCAGAGAGGTTGGCAGATGCCCTGTCTCTGAAACCATTCAAAGCCAGGCTGGATGGGACTCTGAGCAACCTGGTCTAGTTGAAGATGTCCCTGCTTATGGCAGGGAGGTTGGACTGAAGACCTCTAAAAGGTCTCTTTCAACCCAAACTATTTCATGAGTCTATGAAATACACTGAAACTTTTTTTTAATGTAAGAGCTATACACTACTATATAATATACTATACCTAAGTATGATAATACCTAATTGAAAGAGCAAACCTAAGAGGAGAAGTGTTCTATGATGCTAACCAGATCTTTATTTCAAACCTCTACTCCATATAAGGCAAGGTCTTGATTGCCTTTTATGATGAGATCTACTCAGTAAAGAAAAGCATGTATTTCCATGGTCTTTCTGGCTTGACAGCACTGCTTGCAGCTATGTCAGGATCAATGGCTGCACCCATTTGCAAACTTGAGCTCTCTTGTCACCTTCCAGATCCCAATTCTGTGCGTCCTCTAAAAGTGGCAAGCAACATATTTGAACTTAACCATAATATCCTGTTGAAGAGACTCCCATGTTGTTAGAACTCCTTTGACTTTTTACGCCAAGTCCCTTTATACTAAGTCATCTTTACGTTTCCAACACAGAGAATGAGAGACTGGACCTTATTTGCTTTGCTTTACAGTGAAGGAGGAGAAAGAAACAATAATGACCTTTCCATCTGGATGTGTATCTGCATGCAGATTTACTGTCTGAATAGCTTTGGCTGATATTAAGGCATTTATTATCTCAGAGCTAGAGTTCAGTTCCAGATTTTAAAGCAGGTACTGGGGCAAAGTGCTTTTCAATACCTGTCCTCCGCCTACATGCATCATTAGCCTCACTGCAGCTTTCCTACTTATGCAGAAGTATTAAGACTACTCCTGGAGTATTTACAGACACCTGAATGAGGAAAAGCAGTTTTCACAGAGTTCTCACACACAGAAGTCAAATACAGAAGAACTTCACCGTGTATTATTGCCAACAGCAAGAAACAAATCTTCACTAAACACTTAAATACTTACGTTATAAATAAGCAATACATTTTTGGGATAAAATATCAATTTTATAGCAGTACAGTTTGTTTTGGTATTCACTAGAGAATAGAGACTGTGTCTACAGTGGCCAGTGAAAACTACTGATTTGCTAAACAGTTTGGTGGCTTACCATGTACATGGACACAAATCTAAGCAATTCCTCTTATCTACCTTCTTATAAGATATCAAGCTAGTTATTTTCCAGAAGTCCACTGAAAACACATAAATCCTGTTTCAGAACTATGTACCAAAGTCCGTACACATATTCATTACACTGAAACAAAAAAGCCCTTCTTTCAAACTGTTTACTTAATTCCACAGTAAAATATGACAGATGAGACAGTTTTGTTGAGGTACACAGATACAAACACACATGTATGAGCAACATTCCTAACAGGAATATGTGCCTCTATGTAGATCATGTTATGCTTTAATTTTTTTAAATAACATGCACTTTTAGCTTGTAAACACTATATTTAAATAGAAAATACTTTTTCCTGAAAAATTGAGGATATGAAAACGAAGCAGAATAAACAACTTAAGGCACCCAACTTAAGCAACTGCTCACATTAAACTACTAAGCACAGAAACAGAATTGTCGCAAGAAATACGCAGACAATGAAGAAACAGAATATTCAAGTCGACAAGAAGGAAACACTGGACAGAATCCAAAAGCCTATTTTCTTACTCTTTACAAACAAAACCGATTTAGGACAATACAAAACAACTTTTAAGAGTCGGATCATTTATTTTTTAATATGTGTGTGTATACACGAAGCACATGCACCCTTGCACTGCTGTCACTTGAGTTGCAATAGAATTCTACCAAAAAGCTGTGTGCTATGCTCATAGCTGGGACAGGGACAAATGAACATGCCTTAAAAAGCGTAACAGAACAAAAAAAAAAAACCAAAAAAAAAAACAAAAAAAAACCCACACTCAAAAACTACCAAACCCCTAAACACAGAAGACATTTAAGAGTTTATCAACAGCCTGCTTTAAGATGCAAACTTGAAAACAATGACTAACAGCTTCATCTGTTAATTCAGGGAACTACCAGCATCTGCATTTTACAGGATCAGAGAAAGAGAAGTTCAAGTTGGCATGAACAACTGAATACTTTCAATTTCACCCATGCTTCAAAGCAGGGTCAACCAGAGCAGGTTGCTCAGGGCCACTTTCAGTTGGGATTTTAATTCTTTAATTCACTATGACAGTTTGCACGAAAGAAACTTTGTTGAAAGTTTAGTCTCTGCAGTTTATTCTGCAGCAAAACATTACAGATTAAGCAGCTGACTTATATTTTAAAGTAGAATCAGCTTTAAGAACTTAAACTGATTTCCAGAATGCTCATTCTGGGGGATATGCAACCTTTCTCTGAGTTTCACAGACAGAATACCCATGTGGGACCTCCCTTGAAAAAGTCTTTGAATAAGAGTAGTCAGGCTTCTAAGCGTAACATTCTCTTCAGGTATTCTCTTCAGTGTATGCTCCATTAGACATGACAATGCTACAGTATTGATCCATCACTTCTATTCCATAAAATATTTAACAGCTGCTTTTGTGCAAAAAATTTACTTTTAATAACTTATTTTATGTTACACTCACAATATTATTACTTTCTTCAAGTTAGGAAGCTTGAATATTTAAAAATAAACACAGAAACAAGAGATTACGTTTCAGTACACAGAACTTGAAGTACAAACTAACTTTACCTTCCTTTTTTTTTCCTGTAGTTCTGTGCCCTCACTACCCATTCTGCACTTTGAAACATGACTGAAACACAAGTATTATGACTCCTAAGTCCTTTGCCCTTGTAGTCAAGCATGGTTCATAGAAAATCCCTTCCGCTTAATAGGTGCAAGATATGAGCACGCAGGTACAAGGCTGTATCATGCTGTGCATCAACAACAGGACCAGTAAAGGCATCAGGCTGAAAGTTTAATTTCTGAATGCTTGATTTTGTAACTTTCATATTCTAAGGATCAGCCTGATATCTGTAAATCATATTGGGAGTACTAAGGAATCTGGGTTTTATCCGGAGCTTGGTAGTGAAATTACTTGGCCTATGTAACACAGAACGTTAGGGTAACTAAATACCGCTTTTTTGCTGGCCTTAAATTTATCAATCAAGAATCTTTGCTTCCTTGAACATTCTCTGTGGGTCTACTTGCCATATTTCAGGAACGGTATATGGAAAATTGGAGACCTTAAAGTTAAAAAAAAAGTTGACACTATTAGGAATACCTGACAAAGCAACATTTGGACAGATGTTCCAAAGTCACCAGCTGCCTATATTCACGGCAAAGAACTATGGCCAAAAGTACTAGCAGAGTTAGGCATACCTCTGGGTGAAAATATTCAGTTACATTAAACAGGATTTTAAAAAATCAGCAGTATCAATCCTTGTATTCCAAGTAGTCAAACTAACATTGCTAAGGGTGCTACTAATGCAGAGCTCACTGTAAAATCCCTTTATGTATCATGCCCAGTTCCTGCCATATTACCGTCATATCCTTGCTTAATACATAGATATTTTTGTTCAGTTTCCATAGAAAAGGATGAATTGCTGTATTTCTTTTATGTCAATATATCATTCACTACATGGAAAAAGACATCCTGTTTTGCCACCTGAAATCTCCTTACTTTTGGTAGCTTTTTTATTCATCAGCTTTTTCCTAACACTAGGCACTTCAATGGTACCGTCAACACATTACTGCTACCTACATCTTCCTAATTTTCAGTACTCACTTTTTACTCTTTTTTTTCTAACTTAAGGCACTTTATAAACAACATGGATGGCACTATGCAATTTAAAAAAAAATTACAACTTTATAAACATGGTGCTGCTTATTTACATGATGTTGTAGGGGCATTATCTTTGCTTGTACCATAAAAATGTTTACTTAAAACTGCTCTGATGTGACTCAGACCTGCTTTGTTCCTGCTTTACCAGAGAAGGATCAGAATAATTCAATAATAATACTTTTACAGTTAGACTTTATGATCTTGAGGATCTTTTCCAAACTTTTCCTATCCGTGATTCTAGATAAGTCATTGAACAGTCTTAAATACTCCACACTCACACCATCTCCAATATAAGGAGGCAACTTTAAGCAACAGCTCTCTTACATACAACACAATGCAGATATGAATCAACATGACAAAATAATACAAGATTCACAGCCTATTATTTCCACAAAATCCTCCAACAGCATTTGAAAAAGAAAGGAGAAATTATGGCCACATATGGCCCAAGCTCATTCTAACTATAGGGAATAAAGCAAATCAGAAGGAAAAAAAAAAGTATTTCTAAAAATGGTATCACTGAAATGATGCCAAAACAAAGCAGTTTTATACTTCACGTGCTCAGTTCCTTTCTGCCAGCCAACTTCTCTTCTGTCAATTCAGCTTACTGTAAATCTGAAAGTTTCAAGCATCTTAGGGCCTGGGTGAAATTTCCTTTGAGTATTTTGTACAAAATGTGCATGCTTTGACTGACAAAGCCAATTACTCATTCTGTTACTGCATCTATTTCAAACAAGTATATCAGGAAGAAATTAATTCTTTAAGCAACTTACATAATTTTTGCCAAGTACCAGTACTTCCATCCCTCCGCAATGAGCTTCAAGGCTCATTGTTCAGGCTGAGTTTTTTACAGTGCACAATATAACCTAGAAGACTGTTTCTCTGGGTTATTTCTGCTTTGGTCGGTCTTTAATATCTTGTAAAATAAGTAACAGCAACAGAATTTTAAAGGCACCGCTGCTTGCCTTTCCAAAATGCAGTACCCACTCTATGGCCATACCTTACCAGAAAAGAAAGAGATCATCATAATAAGAAACTAGGAAAAATAAGTACCGCAAAAACAAAAGTTTAAAACAT
This sequence comes from Gymnorhina tibicen, assembly GCA_013399875.1. Lineage (NCBI taxonomy): Eukaryota > Metazoa > Chordata > Aves > Passeriformes > Artamidae > Gymnorhina > Gymnorhina tibicen. Next base: position 1,182,575 of record VXAZ01001309.1, read on the forward strand.
CACTTAGTGAAGTCAAAAAATAATCACATGTCAAACTCTACTTGTGCCATATTATGAAATCCTTGAAAGATACTGAGATCTCAATGATAAGGATCAAGCAATGTCCAATCACAGAACAAGTCCTCCTTATCTATACCAGTCACCAGCTGGCGATTTTGTCAGCAGTTCCTCAAAGAAAAGTGTTGCAGCAGTGATATTCCATACTTATGACTCCAGCCCATCTCAATTAATAAAACCTAGCACAACAGTTCTATTAATAGAATGTACAGTGATAAATATGGGAGACTGGAACTACTCAGAACAGGGCTGATAAATCCCAGTTCATTAACAGATGTGCTGGTAGTGCTTACTGATCTGCAGATCTTTTTTTTTTAAACTCAAACAAAAATAGTAGAACCAGAATGAGTGGACGTGAAGACAATAAAAAGTAAAGGAAAAATCATGAGAGGTTTGGTTTTTTTCTTAGTTTTGTTTCTATTTTTTTGTTGATGTGGCTTTTGGTTTTTAATTGCCATCTTGATTTTCAGCCAGTAGCAAGGAAAATTACATCATGAACTATACAAGATTTTTGTCTTTAATGCACTGGAAACAAATCATGCTTCCACAGACCATGACTGTGATTATGATATAATAGTTGTAGCAATACATTTCAAAAACGTGTCTTGATATCACCACCCATTTTTCAGAGTTCTTTTTGGTCACAAGTATTGGCTTTGGAGGTAGATTAAATAAAAAATTCACCTAGCCCGTATGTTTGCTAGTACTGGCGTAAGCTATGGAAAATAAATTTTTCAGTTTCCTTGTGACCCTAACTGTTCCTCCTGTGAAACTGAAATTCAATGGAATTGAAACAAACCCAATGAAAATTACCTCTTTTCTGCTCTCAAAATGCATGGTCACCCACAAGACTGAGAACCCACCAATGTCTCCATTACTTATGGTACACAGACTTTTCCATTTTCTTTGTCAAAACTATTCTACTGTCTTTGGTTTTAAATTTCAAGTGAATCCATCTTGTATTCATTCCACTAGAGTTCCTGTGCATTTAAATACTTCCATTTACATAAATGATTATGTTTTTAAAATGTATGCCACTGTATGTAGGCAACTAACCCTGCCACATGGAACCATCTACCCCGGTGTCCACCTCCAGCTGGAGCCAAGAACAGACAGCTGCAGTCTGCTACTCAAGAGATACAGACTGATGGATAAACAAACACAAAGGTCTTTAGAGAAAGAAAGCAAAGCAACATCCTTTCATTACCATGCCTTCTCCCTACCAGAGTCCTCAAATATTAAGCAATTTTTTAATGAAAATCTGCTTTTTCATACCGTTTATCACTTATTTTGGTATTTTTAATATTTATTCTCATTCTATACTATATCTTGAAGGGTGAGCAGAGGGGGAATGACCATGTGCCCCACAGAATTACACAGGAACTTAACCACATCTTCTAATTTGTTTTTTTTTATTTTCTAATAGTTGCTAACATATGATTTGACTAACTTTTTGATCAGCTGGCTCATATTAGTAATGGTAATGTCCTGCAACTAATCACCTGAATTCTGAATGTATACTAACTGGACTACTTACAGAAGAAACACTACTCAAAATTAATTAGAAGTTTCCACTGTTTTGTGCTCTCTCCTTTATTCCATGGAATTATCCCACAAGGTTACAACCAAGTGAAAAGGGAGAGAAAATGCAAAAGAATGCTTACGTATGATTTCAACAGCATTGTATTGTAATGAATGTTATAAACAAAAGTCTTAGGTCTCCAGTGTTTTCAGTTCATTGACAAACAGCAACTAAAAACCAAATTAATCTATAGTGACACAAGGAACACAGCTAACAATGAAAAAGGATAAAGACTTCAATACTGCGATTTTAACAGGATCCTTGGGAAAGAACCAGGGTACACAGCACCCTTAACACATAAATACCTGGAAAGGATCAGTTTTTGAAGCGGTTCGGGCACACGACTGCAACATGTTATTCATTACAGCAAAAGTTTCGTAGTACAATTTCTATAGCATCAAAGTTTATGTAAAGCAAGAATCTGCCAATTGCACCAAAAAACAGAAGTCCCCTCCAATACTCCTGATGTGCCATAATGAGTGTGAACATCTGATAGTACCCATGCTGCACGCTGATACATCTTACTTTAAAAAAAAACCAAACTCAGTAACACTTAAAGTCTTCACGCATACCTTACCCAACACTGTAATTTTAAAACCCCATGAAGAGTTAAGCCAACCATCTTCAAGTCAACAATTTCAAGAATTCAGCAAGTTTCCATACAGAAATACCGTATCTCATAGGGTTTCTTTGATAGTTGATCTCATTAGGACTCTAAAATGTCTGAGTCATCCTTTGTTTTGTCTGTTTGCCAAATCAAAGTACTGATTTTGAATCAGGGAAAGGATAATAATAATTTTAAAAGATTAAACTATAATTAAGTTCATCGAAAAACAAGTTTTACACATCTATTTAAGTACATACAGAATTACTAAGTTATCTGCCTTGACTGCAGCTGTTGTGGTTAAAAAGACAGAGAATGGACTAAAAGAAGAGAAAAGAAAAAAACCAAAAGTAATGCAAACTGAGCGGGACAGAAGACTCAGTACTCAACTCAGTCTACACTGATGAAGTGTGTAATTGTCCTGCAGAGGAATACATGTGGGGGAGTACTTCAGCATTAATTCATCATGTAGTGCTTCAAAATTAGAAGCAAAATGGGAGTCTGGGAGAAGCAGCTACCTCTGACTTCCACAATTTATGAACAATATATGATTACAGCAGCAAATCAAAGCTTGAAAAGTGCTCTTATATTTAGAACGAAGACAAATTTTGTGAAAGTCTTGTCTCTCACAAGAGACAGGCTTCATAGCAGGGTAGCAGTGAAAGCAAACATGGGAGAAGCAAGAAGGAGGCAGAATTCCAGCAAGACAAAATAAAAGTACTTTAAGATAGAAGCCATGCAAATAGGAACGGGCAGCAGGCTGTACTAAGTCTGGCTGGGATGGAGTTCATTCTCATACAGCAGCACCACGTTTAGATTTGCAACTGAAACACTGCTGGCAACACAGCAATATTTTAGCTATTGCTGTTTGCTTATCTTCTGGCATTATCTAACTTGACCCTAAAGGAAAACAGAGTTATTAGCACCTACTGCTCCATTCTCCAAGTCCATGTTTGGAAGCTGCAAGTCTAAAGTACCCATGTACTGCTATCAGTGCACATCATCAGCCTGTCCATTTAAAACACAGGTAATTACTGCATGGGTAGATACAACAAGCATTTTCTTCCAAACAGTATTTATGAAGATGATTAATTTTGTTCAAACCTAAACCATATGTTTCTTTAAAGTATAGACTGCATCTAACTTAAACTATCTGCAATCCCAAATCTAGCATACATCTTAAATAAAAGAGGGATCACAAACTACCTTCTTGCTGTTTTAAGGTTTTTTTAATGTTACAGTGATATCACACATAGGTTACGGTCTACACAGTCTGTATGGTACACAAGCTCAGTGAGCTGGGATGAAGAAAAAGATGATTTATGTATGAAAAAGCCTTTGTTCTACAATCATTTGTCTCCTGTATAAAGATAGATAGAAGTAGGGAGGGGAAAAAATTTTTAAAAAGACACCACAATCAAACAGGTTTTTTGAAGCTAAAGAATAACAACACTTAGAATTGAGAGAAAACCCCATGATCTCCAGTCTATAACTACACAGTAAGTTTGAAACTGAAAGACTGAAATTGCAAGTAGCTATTTGCAACGTTCAAACAGGAAGAGAAACTGGCTGTTCCTGAACATTTAGCAGTGTCAGGTTCAAGTAAAGAATACCTGATGCTTCCTTCAAAGATTACACACTGGCAAGAGACCCACATAAGCTCTGAAGACCTCAAAGAAACTTCATAATGTTAAAGGTGACAGAGTTGCCCCACTCTGCTATTGAAGGGAACAACAAGTAACAGTTTACTTCAACGACTGAACTTTGAGATTACCTCACTCCTTTCTATAAATGTAACATTCTGGATTAAAATATGGTGTAAAACACAAAACAGTTTTTCACTAGATGATAAAAATGTATCAGAAGATGATTAACCTGAAAACATCAATATGCTCACTGAAGACTGGCAAAGCTCTGGCACATGCATACACATTCCATTTTGCCATCACCAATTGCCAAATTGTATCTACATTTTAGATCATTATCTATAAGAGTTCCATAACATCAGCTTCAGTTATGTCCACATTAAACCTAAACAAGATATAAATCCAGAATTCTTGATTATATTCCAAAAATATACTTCACATGCTCATTCTCTAAATTAAATGGTAGTTACTGAAAACTGTGTCATAGTTGTGTTTCATTTACATAAATTCTCTTCATGAGAAAGAAAAACTAAAGAGTAAAAGTGTAGAATATTAATTTTGCAACTCTGCAGGTGATCTGAACAATCTTAAAATTGTTTCTTGTCTCCTATTCGACACCTGTGTATTCCAAAACAGAAGGCACCATTAAGACTTCTATCCACAATTTTTCCACATTTCACAAACTCACTATTGTACTATATGATCACTGAGGGCCCATAATATCTACTAAGGTTTTTTCAGTGGCCTCAGTATTTTAGATTCCTCTAAAATTAATTTAATAGGTCAATTAACTCTCACTTTTGTAGCTTATTTTTTCTCCTTCCCCTCTATATTGACTGTTTCCTGCATTTTCAGAAAGTTTCATCTTCACTGGTGTTAGTTTTTTGAAGATCAGTGATCTGTGAAGACAATACTTAGAATAGTTTTACACAGTGATCCACATTTTTAAGCAGCTATCTCAAATACTTGTGATGAAAGTGTACAATTTGACTTTGAATAAAATGGAGCAATCCATGTCAGAATGTGTAACTGGAGATAGTCATTTGTCTTTCTAACCTGAATTGCTCTGTGTCTCTCCTGTTCGTTGTAGCAGCAATACATCAGTTCATTCTAGTTAAATGTGATGCCCAGAGAAAGTACAGAAGAGCCTACCTTATAGAAAATGCATAAATATAGCCCACAAACTGTAAATTCAGTCATGACTACTACAATTCAGTTTTTTGCTTAAGATAAATTTCTATGCAAAACAAGGTGGCGATTGAAGTACCACAATAGTACCTAATGAGAGCTAAGTTCAATGTGACCATCAAGTTCACTCTGGAAATATGTACTGTAACGTTATTCTTTAGTGAAGGCCAAAGATTAGAAGACAGACTACACGAGAATGATAGGAAAGTAGGATATGAAGGGCGAAGTATTCAGTTAACAAATTCCCTGGTAAATTGCTGTTTTATCCTTTTTCTTAACTGATAATCTGTTGAAGAAACAGCACTGATAAAATCCCAACAAATTCAGAGTTTGTAAGTACTGCACCTAACAAACTAAAGTAGCTGTTAACCTGAGGTAAAGAAAAAAAAAGAACTGCAGAACTGACTGTAGCTTGATCAGAAATGTTACAATTGTTTTATTGGTACACAACAAAACCCAAACGACTAACGTAAGTGACAACTGAGATTTCTTAAGAACATCACTGTTTCGAAGCAGCAGTGATTCCTAAGCCACTCGTAGAAGTTAAAAAACCCTTCAGTGTAAGAGGAAAAGAAGACTAATCTTTTCTTAAGTTTTCAAAAGTAGGAAAAGGGATCACTGACAGACACAGGTACAAATCAAGTGCTAGGATAGCCAAGATCATTTTTGTTCCTTGTTTAAGAAGAAGCCAAATGATGTAGTCATAGCTGGTGAAATCCTTTCGACGCAGAAGTATCTTAAGATCTGTTTTAACCAGAAGGCCAAGTCAGCTCCTGGTTAAATTCTATGGAACTACAGATTACATGTGGTTCATGTAATTCAGTTAAATGGAATGCTGTTCTTAATTTTTAAATATCCATACAGGACAAGGTCTGGAATACAAAATAAAACTACTATCCCACCAGAAGGATACTAATTTGCATTCAAAGCTGCAACTACAGCCATGAATGGTGAAACAGAAAACAAAAAAGGGGAGCAGCTATAGCACACTACAGAAATACATAAAGATACTGTAGCAGTACAGATTTTCAGAAAGTTTTTTTTTTTTTTTTTTTGCAGGGGAAGCCTCTTTAACTACTTTGATGCTTTTATCTGCTGTTTTAGTTGCTTGTTATTGGCAGCTGTCAGAGATAAGCTGCTGGGCTAGAGACATTGAGCTTGACTTCTTTTAATTTTTTTTTAAAGTTTTGTTTCCCCCCACATATTTCATATAAAGAAATCATTATGTATGAGAATCATTATGAAATGCATGAGATTTCTTTCTTTTTAGGATCATTAGGTTCCTGACCATGTACAATTTTTAATCTTCTCCACATTTTTATACTAAAAGAAGAGAAGACTATAAACAAAACAAGAGCAAGAAAGAACACGAAGGCAAGCCTACGGCTAGCTTAACATCTCTACAGCTGTGCATCACTGGCATGCCTTCTGCAATCAGTGTATGTTGCAAACACATTTCATACAAAGCTATAAATATATGAACAAGCCATACAGTTCAAGTCCAATAGGACAGCTATCTTCAAATCAGTATCATATATGTCAGACACTTTACCTACTTCTTAAAGCTCATTTGATTATGAGAGAAATACTAAAGGACAGAACTAAAATATAGAAATTTGCATGCAATCTTATCAGAACCTAAATATTACATATATATCTAATGTTTGATATATGGACTGAACATTTTGGTTCCAAACAGCCTTATTCTTGCATAACTTAAAGAAAAATTGATCTTAGTTCTTCTGTCAACTCTGCTACATTTGTGGAAAATATTCCAGAGACATTGATACAGTTACTTCAGACACCATTTTTCAGAAAGATAAAAGTCCAAATAAGTTTTATGAGAAGCCAAGACCATAACTGACTCCTGAACAACTCCAGATTTAATTTAAATATGGAAGAACTACAAAGCAGACTGCTAATAGCCAGCATCAGAAAAAGCAAAAGGCATCTGTAGATTTGTCTATCAATGAAGGCATTGGGGTTTTTCCTCCAAAAGATCTTAAGCTTTAAATCCCCACAGTATTTACAATATCAAATAGACCAACTGTTTTATTTTCAGAACAATGCACTTAAAAGACTCTAGAGAAGAGACACAAAAAGCTGAGTGTAACTACAAATTTGATTGCATTAACCAGCAAAAGACAATTATACAGTGGATGCAGACTGTTCTTCCCTCAATAATTACTTCATTAAGGTGCAGTCTATAATTCACTAAGTGCACATTACTAAAACGATAATAATAAAAGAACCTTGAAAGTAAGACAGTTTGTTAAACAAACAAGCAAAATTGCCTTCAAAAATGCAGGATCACATAGTGAAATATACAGCCCATGTTCATAATGATAGAAGAATAAGATCAGTTGAAAATATCGGGTTTTAAAAGAACTCTATCACAGAAAGCAGCCACGCATCCCATGTCATTGAAGTTCAAGTTGTCAACAGCTTATCTGAGCCAGTTTTGAAGCAGCCATAAGGAATAAAATTATTGAAAAGACATTTATTCTTTCCTGTGTTCCATCCTTGAACCGTCACCTATCTCATGCAGAGGCAGCAAGACCTTCTATTTGGAACAGAAAAGGCAGAGAAAGGAAAGCCATCTATGTCAGCTTTTCTGACGCATCTGGAAAGCCCTCTGTTACTGTGTGAACAGAACATTCCTGGGGAATTCTTTTGTTTCAGTAATTCAGCTGATAAGTTATGAATCATCTCCTTCAGAGTTGTTCACTACACCCTGTTTAAGAAACGTAAGTAATACACTAATAAATACATCAAGCTCCTATTTTTACAGTCACTTTTAAAAAAACTCTTCCTCTCTAAGAGTCATTTGGAGTTAGATATCCCGGCACCTATTCAAGAAGAGAATGACCAGGCAGGTCAAGTCTGAGGGAGAAGATAGAGGGAAAGGAAATGTTTATTATTAATGCAGATAGGAGTTCAAACAGGACAGGTTGGTAGCAATACCATAAAAAAAAATTCTAAATTAATTTGAAAATGTTTCAATATTCAATCTCATGTAACACCACAGCCTCCTTCAGCTGTATCTGCCAGAAACACCATTTTAGTGTTAAATATGTAATTTTACTACAATAGGACTTGACATTTTTTTTGCTTAAAATAACCAACTTAGTATTAAGGTATTATAAAATAATCTCCCACATTATTATTATGATGTTATGAAAATCAATGCAGACTATTGTTCCAGTTTAATGTCATCAATTCTTTTCTATAATGCAAGGCTGCCTGCTACAGGGCAACTTCAAAGCCCTTTCTTAGATATTCTGAAAGAACACGTGCAACTTTTTTTTTTTAAACTTTAAACATGTTATTTTAATAAAAAGTATATATTGAATACAGAGTATTTTCATCTGCTCATCCACTTGGGGAAGAAAAGGAACAAGATATATATTATTACACATACAGATTTATCAAAATAACAGACAGGCTTTTTACTCCTTTCCTGCTGTGTTTTAATTGAAAAGAAAAGCATTACATGTACGAAATGAGTCTTTAAGCTGTTTGATCCACCACAGAGATGAGGCACAGGCAAGTATCTGAAGTTTCCCACTTTCCTGCTTTAAGAGAGTTTCTAGTCTTTTTTGTGTTTTCTTGTATTTTTTAATGACTCAGGGACATACCTCCACACAATGACACGTTCATCTCACCCACTCAATCTTTCAAAAGAAAACCTTTGTGAAATATCATGGATATGGCCAAGATGTGGAAAATGTATCAAAGTGCCACTAATGAAAATGGTCCTTTACTGTAACTCATAGTAGTAGGTAGCTGCATATAGAGGTAGAGGTTCAAATTCTCCCTCTACCAGACATTATAGAAATATTATATTGTAAATATAATATATTTTAAATTATTAAATATTACAACATATCATCTACAAAGCAGATCCACTGAAAACTTGTCAAATACTTAATTTATTCTGTCAGGATCATTTTCCAGCTGTTAAGTTCTCTAAATATAAAATGACCAATTCTGTAGGAATCAAATCCAAAATTTCTACAAGGTCACATGAACCCCAAAGAAAAAACAAATCTATTTATATATGTTTGCAAAGAATGACAGAAAAATTTTATGATAAACACATAGTCCATGTTAATTATTGTCTTACACATGAGGGCCAATAAATCCACAATTTTCTATAAATCAAAGTTACTCAATATACAACCTGTCAAAGCATTTTTTCTATGCTGTAATACCTCACCTAGCTTCACAGTCGTTTGACCCAGGCCATATTGAAATTTCGACAAAATAAAACTAATCATGGCCAAGAAGCCCAAATTTAAACAGAAACACATCACATCATGGCTTGGTTTTGATAAATACCAGGAAGAAAATGCACTCACCTACGTTCTAAAATCAGCATGAAAACTGACACCAAATTAAGTCGTTGTAACATTCCCTTCCAACAAGATCTGCATTTCATTACATATACTATTTCATCTGACAGCCAGAATTTTATGTCAAATAGGAAAGATATTCTTCTATGGAAAGTCAAATTAAAATTAAGATACATCTGTCAGTACACTATGACAGAAGATAGTATCAATTTAAGCTACTAAATTTGGTAACTATAATCAATTCCCTGCTTATTAATCAGATTAAAGGTTTAGAGTAGATGCTTTTATTTATTCTTACTACATTTTAATTTTGTACTTAATTCTTCACAGAAATCTACCCTGACTCTATTTCTACTGACCTAAAAATATATAAACATTGAGATGTGTCATCTTTCATACCTAAACTGAGAACAAATTCAGTACCTGCGTCAGGCAAAACTTTCCTGCAATTTTGGCTAGTAAAGTGGTTTGCTTTAAAGGGAACATAAATAACAAAGTTCTATGCAAGTGTAAAAGGAAACTCCTGGAACTACTTAGAGTTACAGAACAAAATTTTATCTTGTTTCAGACATACAGGATGAATGTCTGCGTTTGCAGTGTCAGGGAAATGGATTTTAGACTAGTTAATCCCAAACTTACACGACTAAAGACTTCTTATTGTAAACAAAATAGCCTCTTTGATAGCCTCATACTCATTAATGCTCTTTCAGATTATGAAAAGAAGCAAAAGACTCACAGAGGATCTTCTGCTTGCACGTGCCATCAAAACCCATCCAGCAGTAAGACGTAAAACTACCCTGGTGATGTTTTACATCATTCCTCTGGAACAGTCACATGCTGTTTCAAAGTTGGTCTTTCAGGTTATTGTTGCCACGCAGTGAGCCAAGACAAGATGACCTCTTCAGTGAAAAAGAGTATTTTCTTAAAAAAATTTTTTACAGTTAAAGTAAAGGGGGGAAAATATTAAATTATATTGACATGAAGAATTGCAGCTGATTTTCGAGAACATACAGAAGTGGGGAGCCTGTACGTTTAGTTTGCCCTCTGGCGGCCAATTCCAACGCTGGGTACATTTAGACAAGGATGCACTCTGGGACCAGTGTAATTAGAAGGCTAGAAGGCAGTAGGTATGTTACAATTCCTTTTACAGTTCTTCATCTAACCCCTCATCTATTTTTAGCATACAACTGCAGCTGTTAACTTGGTAGTCCTTCTGCAGTTTCCAGCTAAGTACCTTTGAGTGTCTTCCAAACCACTTGTACAGATCCAGTCATTGGCCAGGTTTAAGATATTTTAAAAACTAACAGAATGTAGCTTTTTAATTTCCTGGAAAGATAAAAAGGTGCAAATGGAGACCAGACAGTTTTGAAGGACAGAATAACAGACATACTTATGCCACTAGAATTCAGTAAATCAGAGGATAAAATAGAACTCCAGACAAAATTACTGGAGTTTCTCAAAAGCACTTTTGAATTTGTCTGTGTAGGTAAGTGACAACTACCACTCAAAAGCAAATTGTTACCACTATTTACTTCTAAGTATAGAGAATTTGATTCAGAATCTTTGAGAACATTTCTTGGAAGAGACTGAAGAAAAATCTCACAGCAGAACAGAACAAACCTAAAATAATCTGTAGCTACTAAGTTGTCAAATGAGATAAGAAGCAGTTTCAGATTCTGTAGAAGATCAGGTCTGACTGCTGAACAGAAATACCACATAAAAAATTTCACAATTTTCCGTTCCAGACAGACACTTAGTCTGATAAGCATTATTTGAGAATATGTAATTCTCTGTGATTCTGAGCAGCAACACATCAAGTTGACCAGTATGCAACAGGAGACCAAGCTACTTAAAAAAAATTCCTCTCCATTTTCTTCTCCTCAAACTGCAGTGGTCTGAAATAACCATATGCCTCAACCACACACTTCTCATCAAATCCAGGATTAATGTCATCCTTCTTTGTAAGCAATTAGCCTGGTAGATTCTCAAAGGAGCTTTCTTTTGCACAAAGAGTTTCAAGTATATGAAAATTTAAAAGGACTCAAGAATTCAAGAGTTTGCTGAAAATACAGGCTTTATTTGCCAACAACACTGACATTAACAGTTTATTCCAATGAAGATTTCAGGCAATCCTGCAGCCCCATTATTACAACACCCGACAAAAGTATTCTGATTGCAAACATTCAAAAAACTGCCAATTCTGCCTCACACACTAAATAAATGCCCAGAGACAGCTGCCTGAGGATTTGGAAAGACCAAAAGCGAGATGAGAATTCATTACCCTCTAGTGACTGCCTACCAGCTAAAGCAAAAATTGTAGATATTTGCTTGTATATTCTGTGTAATACAGCCAAGTAAAGGGGGAACTTCTATGTGCAACTAAGTAGGTGAAAAAAAAAAAAAAAAATTCCAGTGACTTGGGTAATAAGACAATATTATTCTACCTGAGCCAACTAAGTTTAAAACAGCCTACAATGAGCATGGCCTCAAAATTAAAGTCTTTCTCAATAACTGGTTTTCTAGATGAATTGGGGAACTGTAGATGGAATGACAAAATAATTACCTGCCTTAGCTGCAGTCATTTTAACTGCACTGGAGATTTGCAACATCTTTTCCCTTACCTCACTTTTGTCAAATATCTGACTATTTGATTTGTATAGTGAAAGATTTACGAAGGAAAGAACTGATGCAATGCCGATAAAGCCTGTAATATTATTGGCTGCTCTGAAGTGCCTTTGTATCATTTTGAAAAGACAGCATTATGCCTTTGTGGCTCTTGCTTTTTTATCTTAAGTAGTTTTGATACCTGAGTACATGGTGGAGTAAATGGACAGTCTTTTTGTTATAAAAGAACAGATTTCGGGATGCACAAGTTACACAAAGCCTTCCCTTTCCAGGTGTATCTTTCATACATGCAAAAAGGATTACAAGCTAGACACTTGCCAGCAATATAAGCTACTGCAAAAAATTGATGGCGGGGAGAGTGGGGAATGCCCCAGAATATCTGCCTGGCTTTTATTCACACAATTCTGTAATATGAAGATCTAACCAGTTATCACTGGAAGAGTCATTTTAATAGCCCTGATCCAAGGTTTCTTCACCAGTCACATCAATTGTAGCATCAAAATATCTTTTTTTTTAATAAGCAACCTTTCGAAACTGTCCATTTCTCTCCTTCCAGGAGAAATCTGGCGTTGTTTTCCATCCATTCTATAGGACTTTGTGATGTTTTTCAAAATATAAAGTAGAAAAAAATACCATTTTCTTTTTGAACATATACACACTTTACAAGAAAAACATACCTACACACACAGTCAAAAGCAATCCTTTGTTTAGAACTCAGATTCATCTAGATCTATAATAACCTACAATAAGAAACTGGCCAATGACACAAGATACAAAAGTAAAACTGGAGAACTGGAGTTCATCTTAACAATACTGATTAAGCAAGCTTTCTTTCCAGTATAGTTTAAGACAACAGGAGCATTCTATCCAGACAAAAAGTATTGCCAGTGCTCTTCAGAACAGAGTTACTTACTTTCAATGGGATTAAAAAATATTTAGGTTCACTGGGGGAAAGCACACTTCCAGAAGGAAAAGTAAGACATCTACCACCAGATGTTAACAACTCGGTATGACAAAAACTCTGAAAAAAGAGCTTAGGACTTGCCAAGAACTAGAGAGCTCATCTTCAGGCTACCTGTACTTCAGGAGAAGTCACAAATCTAAAGCCTGAGGGTACATTCAATTTGAATAAAAAGGAGTCAGACTTCAGAATAAAAGACTACTTTGCTGTAAAACTACTTTGCCATGTGACATTAGTGGATAAACTGTTCTCTGTAAGGACAACTGTAATCTATTAATTTTAAATTACTGCTATGAAATGGCACTGGAGGTTTTAAACAAAATACAATTTCTGACTCCATACAAATACCACATTTTTTCTAGTTTCACTGGGGAAATAGGGGAAAATAGGAAGATGGGACTAAACCTACTTATAAGCTCCTCTACACTTTTTTAAAAAAGTGAAGCTTCAAGAGCATCAAAAAGCAAATTGGCAAGAGTATCAAAGAGTATTGGCAAGAGGTATCAGGATCTATAGTTAACACTTCCTATCCCAGTCAGATTTTTGAAAAGGTTGCTCAAACACTCAAAAAATAGAAGATATTATGGAAGCATAGAATGTTTTGGGATGCAAGAGACCTTAAAGATCACCTGGTTGTAACTCTCCTGCCATGGATGGGGAACCTTTCTGTAGACCACGTTACTCAAAGCCCTGTCCAGCATGGCATTCGACACTTCCAGGGATGAGGCATCCACAGCTGCTCTGAGCAGCATTTTCCAGTGCCTCACCACCCTCACAGTAAAGGATTTCTTCTTAACATCTCATCTAAACCTCCCCTCTTTCACTTTGAAGCCATTCCCCCTTCTCCTATCACTACACATCCTTGTAATAACTCCCTCTCCAGCTCTCTTGCAGCCCCCTTTAGGTACTGGAAGGTTTCTCTAAGGTCTCTCCAGAGTCTTCTGTTCTCCAAGCTAAACAACCCCAACTCTCTCAGTCTGTCTTCACAGAAGAGGCACTCCAGGCCCCTGACCATTTTCACACTCCTCTAGACTTTTTCCCTCTTGTCCTTCTTATGCTAGGGGCCCCAGAGCTAGATGCAGCACTCCAGGTGGAGTATCATGAGAGTAAAATACAGTAGAGTAGAGAGGGTGAACCACCTCCCTCAATCTGCTGGCCATGCTTTTTGTGATTGCAGCCCAGGATGTGGTTGGCTTTCTGGGCAGAAAGTGCACATTGATGGGTCAGGTTGACCTTCTCATTCACCAAGTCCTCCACCAGGGTGCTCTCAGTCCTTTCTCCACCCAGCCTGTATTTGTGCTTGGGGCTGCCCAAACCCAGGTGCAGGACCTTGGCCTTGCTGAACATCATGCGGTTCACACAAGCCTATCTCTCAAGCCGATCCAGGTCCCTCTGGATGCCATCTTTTCCCTCCAGCATGATGACCACACCACACGGCTCAGTGTTGCCAGCAAACTTACTGAGCGTGCCCTCAATCCCACTGTTCATGTCAACAACAATGTTAGACAGCACCAGTGCCGACACCAACCCCTGAGGAATGCTGATCATCTCCATTTGGACATCAAGATGTTGACCACAACCCTTTCAGTGCAGCCATCCAGCTAATTCCTGATCTGATGAGTGATCCACCCACCAAATGCATGTCTCTCCAGTTTAGAGATTACGATGTCATTCAGGACAGTGTCATATGCTCTTCACAATTCCCAGAAGATGATATCAGTTGCTCTTACTGTATCCACCAATACTGTAATCTCATCATAGAACGCCATGCTGGCTGTCACAAATCATTTGGAGTTTCCAGAAGGAACTCCTCCATGATCTTGCTGGACACTGAGGTAAGACTGACTGACCTATGGTTTCCCAAGTCTTCCTTGTCTTCCTTTTTAAAAATGAGGGTTATGATTCCCCTTTTCCAGAAGGAATTTCACCAGACTGCCACAGCTTCTCAAATATGATGGGTCGTAGCTTTATACTTCCTTGGACAGTTCCCACAGGACCCAGACCTGTATCACATCAGGTCCCATGGATTTGTGCACCCTCAGTTTCCTTAGATAGTATTAGAGTTGATCTTCTGCAGCGGGTGCTTCTTAATTCTTCCAGTCTCTGCCTTCACATTCTGCAACTCAGGCCAGTGCGACTGCAACATTTGCCAGTGAAGACTGAGGCAAGAAAGTTGTGGCGTACGTCAGCCTGTACCTACTACTACAAGTCCACATCCTGTGTGACCTGGTTTCCTGCTTCCTTCCTGAGAGAACCCACATTTTCCCAAGTCTTTCTTTTATCAGTGATAGATTTTCCTGCTGCCCTTGATGTCCCTAGCCAGATTTAAATTTATCAGGACTTCAGCTTTCCTAATCTGATCTCTGACTCTTCAGAAAATTTCTGTTTTCCTCCTAGGCTACTTGTCCCTGCTTCCACCCTCTTCAGGCTTCCTTTTTGTGTTTGAGTTTACAAAGGAACAACTTGTTCATCCATGCAGGCCTCTCAGTGATTTTGCCCAACCTTTTCTTTGTTGGGATGCATCGCTCCTGAGCTTGGAGTATGCGATCCTTGACTATTAACCAGCTTTCTCGGGCTCCTCTTCCCTCCAGGGCTTTATCCCAAGGTACTCTGCCAGTCACATCCCTGAAGAGGGCCAAGTCTGCTCTCCTGAAGTCCAGTGTAGCGAGCTTGCTGCACATCTTCCTCACTGCCCTAAGGATCTTGGAACTCCACCACTTCATGGTCACTGCAGCCAACACTGCCCTTCAGATTCACATTCCCCATCAGATCCTCCTTGTAGCTGAGAACAAGGTTCAGCAGAGCAGCTCTCCTCACTGGCTCCTCTATCACTTGGAGAAGAAAGCCATCATCAGCGCATTTCAGGAGCCTCCTGGAATGTTTATGCCCTGCTGTGTTGTCCCTCCAACAGATATCGGGTTGGTTGAAGTCCTGCGTGGGAACCAGGGTTTGTTAACATCAGGCCACTCTTACCTGTCCATAGAGAGCCTCATTCCCTTGGTCCTTGTGGTCAGGAGGCCTGTAGCAGCCCCCCATTACAATGTTACCTGTCCCTGCCCTCCCTTTAATCCTGACCCATAAACTCTCAGTCAACTCCTCATCTGTCCCCAGGTGGTCATGGACACAGAAAGTTAATACCCCCTTCTCATCTCCCCTGCCTATCTTCCTAAAGTGCCTGTATCTTTCCATTACAACACTCCAGCCACAGGAGCCAACACAAAACATCTCTGTGATGCCAAGAAGATCACAGCCCTGCACGCATGCACACATCTAACTCTTTTTTAAATTCTATGCTACCTGCATTAGCATAGAGGCATTTAAGTTGCACCCCTATGAAGGTGACTTACTGACTGGAAATCCTTTGTGCTGCACCTGAGGTCCTCTCCTGTGGCTCTGCATACCCTCTCCAGCCTCTGGCTTCTCCTCTAGCTCTGGTATCAAAGAGTTAAGAGGGGGATGCATTGCAGTTCCCCTACCCCAGCAAAAAAAAAAAGCTCTCTTCACCAGCTTAGCAGGCCTGTGACCACAGGTACCCTTCCATATCTTCCATCTGAAAGAAACGCCAAAGAAATAAAAAGTAAACTCTTAGATTTTCTTGAAGTGCACAGCACCAATTATCCTTTGCTTTTAAAGACAAAATCATTGATGATCATACTAATATCTTAATTTCTCTGCACAATACAGAGCACCAATTTTAATTCACATGAATGTTTAAAAGCATTACTCTGTATTTAAAACAGCACTTACTCCCAGCTGCTCAAAATTTCTTTGCTTCACTTTACTCCATTAAGTAAAGCTTCCATTTAATGCACTCAAATGCCTTTTAAAAATTATTTTATATTGCCCATTTATATAACGCAGTCTACTTTGGTTTCTTCTTTCCAGAGTATCTTCCTGAGTTTATCCTCTTGCCCAAAATCACTTTAATTTTATAAGCTAAAGACAAGCATTCTTACAGTCCATAATAAAACACTTTTTGACTAGCTAGAAAAATAAATTCAAATCACCAAATGTTTGCTAAAAGAACTACTCACATACCCCTTTTCTTTTTTGGCTGAAGGAGACAATGTTTTTTAGTCAGGATGTTTCAGGTGTTAATAAGCCACCAAAACCCATCCTTAGCCTGATGCCTCTGCCTTCACTGCCCACCCCCCTTCTAAAACAAAGTCCCTTACTTAACACTCTATATTCAGAAAACTCATACTTTAAACTCTCATTGCCTCTCAGGCTAAGGCTATGTAGAACGAGAAAAAAATATTTGCAGTGAAAGTCGCTTCTTATCAGAAAACATGGTGAAAACAGTCACCACAACTATTTTTTTCAATGTATGGGGCATTTGGGGCTCAAATCTCAAACTTTTATCTTTGCATAGGTAGTTTAATACACGCGTAATTCTCTTTTGTTTTTTTTTACTCAAAAACAAACAGTTGTAGTGCAAAGCCTACAGGTTTCACAGCGGTTTTTTTTTTTGTATGTACAGTAGGAACTTCATAAATACTATATAATGCATCCCTAGATAACTGGAGCATGGCAGCTAGTACACACAAAGCTGTTTTGTTTACCTCATTTCTTGTTTTCAGATTTTTCTCCTTCCTGGCTTTCCTATGCATGGATACATCTGTATGTTTTATCGCATGTTAGTGTTCCTTTCACGTAACTTAGGAAGTTAGGGTTTTTTAAAACCCTGGCCTTATCTGTTTTCATTTCCTCTTAAGAATTTACTACCGATCCTTCAATTCATTTCTCTGATCAGCAGCTTTTGAAGGTTCTCCCTGAAACTACAGAATATCAATGGATGTGGTTAGTTGAGCGACAGAAGAGCAATTCACAGCTACAGCGCTACACTTCCGTAACAAACTACAGCATACCTAAGAATGCTCTTGCTGTACCTCCCTGGAGAAACTGACACCCACTCTGCAGACTGCAGCACTGCTGCAAAAACAGAATTCTTGACAAAATATATATGCCTACACCTTCTTCAGAGAAAGTACTGTAACACAGAGCACAAGGGGCAGGACAAAGAGTGTTCCGAGACATTCGTACCCAGAGTGCATTAATCAGCACTGCCTTCAAGGACCAACCCACAGCACAGTTAAGTACTCTAAATATTTCCAAGAATTTCAGGTCATGCTCTTTATCAGTCCTCCACCATACATAAAACACACTGCAGTATTTCACATTTAAACAAGCTAATCTGAACAGCAGACACCTCTGTGAAAAAAATGAGAAATAATTAATTAAAAGTATATATCTTCTCTAACATAGCTGTAGTCATAAAAAGGTATTAACTGTTCATAAATGGGTATCAATTCATCAACAATTTTATTGACATTAGACAGAAAAATAAAAATCCAGAAAAGGTCCTGTAGGAACTTTTGTTCTTCAGGAATAACCTTAAACATGATTGGAAGTACAAGAATGTTGAAACAAAATAATTAAACTTTTTGTAACTACATAATAGCTATGCATGTCAGGGTTAAAGGTTTTAAACTCCTTTTAGCAGTATAATGCTGCACTGTAAAAATAAAATAATCCACATATAAAACACCTCTTTTACATGCAGCTTCAATACTTTATTCTTCACGTGCTGAATTTACAGAATAACAAAGAATTGTCTTTCCATCGACTTGTACGAAACACCTACAACTTGAAACCAGTTGTACCTAGTTTTAGCATTTAAAAACCAGCTGTTTCACCCGTACAAAGCATCTAGGACAACTAGCCTTCCTGACAGAAAAAGGTGATCGCTCTGAAAGGATGATATGTCACACACAAAATCACAACAAAAAAACTGTGTAAAGCAGAAAGTCTGCAGAGAACATGCTTATGCTAAGCTTCTACACTACTACAGTTAGGCAAGATGAGTCCCAGCTCCACCTTCTGAACAACCATTTCACTTCCCAATAGTTATTTGGCCAAGCAAGGAAACCCTGATTATCACCCAACAAACCCAGCAGTGCTTTACCTGGATAATGTACAATTTTTCTTTGTTTTGCAAATTTTACCCAAAGATAACTCTACAATTCCAAACATGGGTATTTCAGAAGGAATGGGAAGGGGAAAATGCTTTTTGTTGGCACCTTTTTTTCTCTTCCAGATGCAGTGGCATTTTATATCTCCGTATCAGTTTTAGGCTGTAACATTAAGCAACTCCACAGAACAAGAAACAATACATTACTATCACAGCTGATTCAACCTCCATCAGAATTGGCTTTCTGCAAGCTAGCAAAAATAGTTCATTTACATCTAGAGTTTTTTTCTCTGAAAAAAATGTTGAAAAATTTTAATGTTGATATTTTTCCAGGCAAAACAATTCATTATCTCCACTTAAAACACAGTAATATCTAATTTACATTCTATTCCTAAGGAAAGATAAATTAATGTCTAGCCTTAGGTGCTGGTGAAAATAACATTCGTAATTTAGAAGACTTGAAAAAGAGAAATAGCTGAAATGTAAGGATAGAAATCAGGTAAAGAAAATAAGGGGAAAAAATTCCTGGCTGTTTAAGGAACTAATGTAAGTGTCCTGGCACTTCAACACAAGCCATGAAACTCATATTCTAATTTTATTTCTTGCCTGGTAATAATTCTAACAGAAAAATGAATACATAAAGATATGTAAATTATACAAAGAAGATTTCTCCAATTTTTTCCACTATTATGGTGATATATGTATCTATCCATGAGGAAATGCACAATATCCTGACATCCTTGAGAAGTAGCATTCTTGTTATCAAAATTTTTCTTGACCTGGTTCTTTCCATTTTCTCAGGTTCTAAGGATTTGTATCCCAATGGCAAAGATACAAATTATGACAGACGTAGATTTTGTGGAACTTAAAAAAAGAAATTATGGATTGTAGAAAAGAACAGCTTTTTTTTCTTCACTTCTATTTCTTCTACCAAAACTTTTCTGAAATAAAAATTAAAATCTCCTCTTGCCTTATCACAGGACCCTTCTTCCACCCTGGCACAAAGAAATGCATGAAGCTTTGAGGTAACTGACATTCAGATTAAATCAAAACTCCTCCATGAAGACTACATTTGTAACTATGAAGAAAGGTAACAAATTATTGTAGAGCAATAATTATCTACAGTGGAAATTATCTAAAGCAATCCTACCAAGAGTTATTCAGCACTAGAAAATTTGACACGTGACATATTTCTGCCAACTGACTGTTGCCATATGTGAGCAAGTAAATGAGAAAAAAAAAAAAAAACAGCATGCAAGATATAGGGAGGGAAACAGGAAAGAAATACAAGAGCAGGAAAGAGAGAAATATTGGTCAAATCTTTGTATTTTGGTATAGCAAGAGTAAGTCAGGTATCTACTATTTGCAGCTGTACTGATGTGCACATTTCTCAGACCAAGATACTGGGGTTAGAGATGCACAGGTGCAGAGCACAGACCTTGCACACACCACATAATCTGATTTAAGGCAGAGATGGTAACAGCCAGTCAGCAAAAACAACATGGTCATCTAGGGCTTGAAGTCTTTTCATGCCTCTGATGATAATGTCAGCAATTTACTCCTACCTGGACTGTATTCTTAACGATTCGGATGGAGGGAGAAAGAAATCTAGGTATAGTTTTAAAAGGCTTATACAAGGAGGAAAAGTGAAGAAACACCTCCTGAGAAAGAAACCCAGGCACTTGAGAAGCAGGATTTTTACTCACAGTAGATCTGCCCTTTCAAACAAGTGTAGTATCCATTAAGCTCATTCCCCTTTTAAACAACTCTTCCTTTTAATTACAGCTCAAATTATGTGGAAAAGGAATGACCTTTCAGGAGATAAAAACTTCAGCAAAATTTCTCCCTCTCCAACTGCCACACTAATCAATGCTGAAAGGCTTAAAAGCCTTAAAAATGTCTTACTAATTCCTCCATTTCCAGATAGTTCACAATGAAAAACAGAAAACAGAATCTAATGTACAGGAACACAGTTAACAAAGTAGAAAGGCTACTGTAATATTAACTAATACCTCCTATTTTAACATAAATTATATCAAGATTATTATATACATACTTGAGGAGTCTTAAGCTTGTCTTAAACACTTTTATAATCATAAAGTGTCATGGAACAGTGATAACAATATCCAATCTCAATCATGTGCTGTGACAATCACCATGACTGTCATCTTATATTTTGGTACTTTGGGGTCAAGCTCCTACTCTATCCTTACAGGAAAAGGGGAGATGCAATAGCCTTAAGCAAATTAAATTACACCTCTAAAGTATTTGAACACGTCTATTTTCCCTTAGGCTGGCTTCATCTTTGAGAATCTTGAAGAAACACATTAACAGGAAGGGGCTGCTCCCATTTTGCTGCTCAACAGGCAAATTACTTAAATATTATGTGCATACATAGCAGAGGATATGAACATCTCAAACAATGCTTTCACTCAGTTTGAAGTTTTCTCCTCTCTCCAATCACTGTCACAAACAGTGAGGAAAAACAAACAAAAGGAAAAATCCATCCCTCCTTTCTAGAAATTCTAAAGTCTTCAGTGTGTCTTCTTTTCCTCATTTTAATTCTTCATTCTTTACCACAGAAGTGAGGTTAACCATGGCCGAAAATAATACCTAAATAAATTTCCCCCACAGATTAAGGAAACTGTCCTCCTCTCATACCTACTTCAGTTGCTAGAACAAAAAAGAGTCAAAGAAAACATGGACTCTGAAAATCAAAAAATAGTCACTTCTAACCTTTGGGGGTCCTGAATTAACTCCCAGCTGAAATATCAAAATTTCTGCAGCAGTATAGCTGATTTATGAATAGCATTAGTAAACAGTGCCCCTGATCTCCATTGGATCTTCCTCCGATACTCATAAGCATTTGGAGAGCTCTGAAGCATTATTAAAAGAAAAAACAAAATTTCTGAAATGTGTCAAATATGTCCTTTAAAAAACTCTCTTTTCTTTTTCATTTGAATTAAAATTTAGTTACCAAGTCAGAAAAATTAGGACACCAACAACCAAAATATATTTTTCAAATTTCAGGTTCAACAATGAATAAGCTAAATATATTTGGAACCTTTTTGATAATAGCAGTGATTTTCAGTTGCCTCCAAATAATTGCACACCAACAGCCTACTTTTACATTGCCACTGAATGCTTTTTGGTTTCAGAAAGCAGCAGTAATACACATCCTGCTAGCCACAATACATAAATTTGTTTAGTGGCTGTTCTTCAAAAATAAGCTCAATGGACTAACTGCTGCCTACAAGCAAGCTGGCTAACTCTTCTGCATTAACTTTTCACTTGGAGGTAGTAAAAATGAGGTTTCTATTAAGCTACTTCATACAAATGCACTTAAACACCTTGTTGTAAAACTACACATTTTGTTCAAAGTACCACATAGATCCATTCCAATCACCTCCGCACACCAATTCAAATACCAAAACCACTGAAAGTGTGAGCATGTATTTCATTTTTTAGGCATTGCTCAGAAACAGGATAAACTTGCTTGCTTAATGCCCTGCATTACTAGAGCTATGCTATTTCTATATTATTATTATTACTTCCATACCCTCATTCATTACCTGTACCTCTTAAGAGCATTTTGCCACATGGATGCACCTTTAGTGTCTCCACAGGCAGATACCAGAAGGAACAGCTAAAGCATTTGCTCTCTATACCTACTTATTTTACATTAATCATCATATACATGTATCAGTTGTTGGTAGCAATTTTGTAATCAGGACTCAATTCTCAAGATTACTCATACTTCAGAAAAATATTACCTGTTTCCATAACTCTTCAACAAAAACCTCAAAGATGTATTTCCATCACTGATAGAAAAAGTGCTCAGTAGAAATTAATACTCACAGGAGTGACAAATGCCCTGATGACAAACACCTTTTTAAGCAAATAATAAAAGAGTTTTAGTAATATCTTCCATTTTCATTTGGAGAGAAAAGTTATTCCAAGGTCCCCTCTATACTCACTATAATTGATACAGCAAGGATAATATGCTGTCCCTTTATCACAAACTGATTTAAGTCTTCCTAACGTTCTCAACCTAAATAAAATATTTCTATATGAGACAAAATTATACACATGGCAAACTTAGCAAGTCAGTATTTTTGCAAGAGTCCTCTTAAAGCAAAAAAATGACAGCTTATAATTTTTGACTGCAAAAGAAAGAAAAAAACCAACAAAACCAAACAAATAAAAAAGCTTTTACTTATCCTTATTTACTTATTTACTTATTAATACAAACTTAATTTATGCCACACCATATACAGCAAGGTACCTAATAAAAAGAACCTACAACGCCCTTTCCTCAAGCTTAGCTCTGTCATTAGAATTAAAGAAGACATAAAATGAGCATCTGGGCTCATCTGTTTTTTTCTTGCAGTCTAAAAAAAGAGAAGAATATTAACATCTCAGACCTACAGTTAACAGTCGAAGAATGTTTATGATAAAAAAATCCACCATGTGCATGTATATGCGCACACCAAAAAAAAACCCTGCTCCTCCTGCAAACAGCCACATATTTGCCCTGCTGTTTTGCGCCTAAATAAATCTAAAACACATAACACTGCCTTTAAAACACCAGCTACAAAGAAATTACCATACTGCTGCTGTAAGTATTTTACATCAGTGAGAATACCCTTCTAGTGCTTGTTGTATATAAATCAACATTTTATTTTCCTGTTTCCCCTAGAGAAGCACTTAGCTTTCTTTGTTCCATTAGTCATCTAATAAAGCAACAAAAAAGTAAACACAAGACACAAAGATATGAAAAACACTGTAGTAGACCAATAAAAACAAACAGGAAAATATATGAAAATGTAAAGTATATGAAATTACTCCTTAAAACCAGAAAGCAAATATTAAGCATACTTACTTTGTCCCTTTAAATAGACCATGTATGCTAAAGAATTATTCACCAAGCAACCAAATCCAAATGCTAACTTAATAACAAGAAAATTTAATTATATGTGCAGCACATTGCTTCTTCTTTGGTTGCTTAGTCATTTGGGTTCATTTGGGCTTTTTTAAAATACAAGCCAAGAATCACATATATCTCTACATATAATCAATCACCAAAATCCATCAAGAAATACGATGCCTATTGTGAAACCACACTGCAGTATTACACTTCGTTCCGAATCAGTGATATGGGGCAGCGAGGTACTGACAGAAACTACCAAGAAATGCACTGACCACAAATAAGTTTTAGTATTCTGAAACAACTGTAAGAATTGCAAGTGCCTAACAGCACTCATACATAGCACCACACCACACGCTTAGTTTTCATTTAAAAGTTTTCATCAGGTGTTTTACAGGGGTTTTTTCACTAGTCTGAGAGAGTACGTCACTTTCGTTCTTGAATTCACTACAACCCATAAGGACTTTTCACATATACCAGTAGAACCTTACACAATCACCAGTACTTCTGGGGATTCTTCCTTCCCCCCCAGACAGTACTGTGTAACAGTTAATACAAGTCCATGAGCATGCAACTAGCTTTCCATACCAAATTTCGCAAATAAATGTACCTTCATTTTCTACAAAAAAAAGTCTTAATGAAGACATATTGACTGTTTACTGTTTCAAACATTTCAGTGAAAATCATCAGATCTGCTGAAAATAATTAATTTTACATCAAAAAGTCCACATTTTGTAAGAAAATGATACAGAAATCCCACTGGGTAAGGTTATTTTCTATCTAGAAACTGATTGCTTTCTACACGCGTTCAATTTAAAAGCTACTTTCATCTTCTGCTGAATTCATCAATAGCCCTACAGAACCTGAAACAATTTCTTATCAACACAAAACTTTCCCAAGGTACCCAAAAAACATACCAATCTAGTTCAGAATAGTGTCTTCAGAGTAGCAGCTCTAGCTGAATGCAAGCACATAAACTGGGAGTTGGCTGCTAAAAGACACCTGGCCCATAGTTCATGATATTCAAGTTATATTTCATACAGTAAGTGCTCCCCTAGGATATAAAAAATTGAGGTCATGCTCTTCATTTCTGCTGTTCTTGATTTGTTACTGCTTATTCTTCAGCAAGTTATTGTGAAAGATCTACCACAAAAACACATCTGCAGAAGAACAAGTTTACAAATAAGGCAAGTTTCTACAAGTCATGTACTGTAAGCCAGGGTTCAAAACAAACTGTTGATTTGTGTGTTACAGAAATGTTTATCTTTAAAAGCGCTAAGTCACAGGAAGCGGTGAGCGGCTCGTGTACAGACATAAAGGAAATAAAGAATTTTCAGGCACAGAAGAGTACACTGAAAAGATGGGATACATAGCTGAAGCTGCAGAAACTGAGTGCCATCTTGAATTCTAACACAATCTTACTTTTAGCTTTACTGTTTAACATAAAATCCTGAAACATGTCCAAATAAGATAAATTATGTTAACTACTGAGAAGATTTAGGGTCTCTTGATGTATATTCCTCTTCAATAAACTTCAAAATATTGAAAAGAATAGTGTTTGCTCAGGATAGTTATACCTGCAAATAATCTGGAAATTATTCCACACGTTTTTACACACCTGACCTGATATTTACAGGCACCAACATTATTTGCTCCTGCACAGCAGATCCCTCCACAAATTCTATGATTTGGATACTTATACTGCATTAATAATGAGAAACTTAATTTAAAAGAAGGTTGCAACTTTCAGTGGTCAAAAAACCAGTGGCTTTAACATTTTCTTAAAAAAAGAACCAAATAATTTCACACACTACAGTAGTTTGACAGTTTATCATATTTCCTTTCCTTGTGTGTATGAAATGTGAATTAGGCTGTCAAAGTAACTGGTGCTACAATTAATCTTTCCAAAGTAGCAGAGCTTAACTTTCTGAAACGTCAAAGTAATATTGTCGTATCAAACCCACCAATAAGGCATTACCTATGCCAAAAGCAAACAATTCAACCATTTCATCTATTAAAAAACAACCCCACACTACTGGAATGAAGAGCACAAAAAAGAAACTTGCCAGATAGTAACAATCTTAACACAAATTAATAATCTCACTTAATGGAATCGCAGCAAGTGATTTCACAGGAAGCCTCCTCACAGCCTCTCATTAGCCACAAGCCTAAACTCTTCGCCAAATAGAACACAGAGCACTCAAGATGTGAGAAATTCAAATTCAGTACGCAGAAATCAGTCCCAGTAGTAATTAACTAGGATGACTACACTCAGTTTGGTTCAATTTAGAAATCCAGTGTCAGAACCCCTGTAAGACTGATACCAACCTATCAAAGCATTGGTCAATGGTACTGGACTAAAATTGAATCATTATAGTTAAATGCTATATTCACAAATCAGTACACCTGACCATTTCATCACTGATATTTCAGGATGCACTAAACATGTTCGAACATTTACAATTATTGTGAAAATTAAGACTTGGCACTCAGTCTTATTTTCATCATGTTACTAAATGATCTAAGGAAACAAGCAAACTATTTTTAGTTTACAAAAATACAGACTGCTAGAAATTAAGTAGGAATCTGATCTAGTAAAAGAATCAGATAAATTCCACTTCTCCAAATAAACACATAGTAGGCTGCCTATATAGGGTAAGTAGACACCCATGAGGTAAGAAGTCTGGGTACTCAAATGCCTTTGGATGAGTATTTTCCTCACACATTGTGTTGTTCCATTCTCAGAAGAAATCATGAAACAATACTCGTAAGATCATAAACCAGAATTTTTCTTTAGAAACCCTCTAAATATTGTTCTTAAGCTTTCTTCCCAGAAGGCTGATTTAATTGCTATGTGCAAGAAACTAAATAGAGAGAAAATAACATAAATTGAGCAATGACAATGAACTAGGTGAGAAACAGTAATATCAAAGGACAATATGGAATAACTATTTCATATTTGTGTTATTTTTTTAACTTTAAAGGAAAGGTTATTGGGGTGGTGCAATACTATTTCGTATTTAGCAAAATGCTTAAGTATTCTGCTGTTTCATATGACTTCACATATTTTCCTCAAACTTTTCTCAGACAGCTAATACATAGTGTTTGAGGAAGATTTCAGGATTCTTCCCTGTCTTACAAAACTTCTTGGCAGCAGAGATACCAGCCAGTCATTACAAATACCTGTCCCTAACACCTCAAGCCAAGAATCGCTCAGAACAGCAGTACACAGCCAAATAACAGTATCAAGTCCTTAACTAATTTTACACTGTTGGAGTGAAGCCCTTAACCTCCTTTTAATCCCCTATAACTCGATTATTTCTTAAACCCTTTTCCTAGTGAACAAGCTCCACTTTTTACAAGACATTTTCCCTGCCAAACTGTCCTGGTTTATAATAGAAATTAGGTACATCATTCCTTCTAAATGAAAAAAACAAAAAAAAAAAACAAAAAAAAAAAAAAAAAAAAAAAAAAAAAAAAAAAAAAACAAAAAAAACCCCCAGCAAATGACAAAAATACAAAAGTACCAGTATTTTGAAAAGCAGAAGGCATTATCTAAGAGTCACAGTGAAATTTCACAGAATACACACACAAATAAAACAGATTTTTGTTAGAGATATTTAACTTAAGCAAGCTCACCATTCACTCAAATCTGTCTTTAAGAAACTTAAAACTTGCAGGAGGAAAGCAGGGAGACTTCCAGATTCATTACTTGTCAGAAAGGTCAAAAATAGAACAAGAAAAATTCTTCCAAATTCATGACCTAAGTGATAAGATCTGGAATTCTAATCTGAACTGATACTCAAGTTTTTTTAGATAAGAAGTTCTATTTTGATACAATGCAACTGTACTGCCCAGTGTTCCACTAATCTAGGCTCATGGAGGGCAGGGAGTTTACATGCTCACTAACTCTACCCCCGAGGGATGGCTGGTGCTGCCGACCTTCAGTTTCAGAGTTTAGAGTCTCATGCATTTAACTGCTTAAAACGGAAGTGATCTCGATTATTTAAATCCAGGTTGAAAAAGGAAGAAGTTCCTTCTTCACCCATTTTTCCAGTTCTCCCATTGCAAACAGATAAATATAAAGGGTGTAGAAAAGGCATAAAATCATTTGTTCTTGCCTGGAAACTCCAAGCAATGCTAACAACTGAGATGTTTATGGGATTGACCAGGGACTTGAACCTGGTGTAAAGGTTGACTAGAAAGGGACATTTATCACTGTGACTAGTGTCAAAGAAATCTCCATATGGAGAAAGTACATGCTGCAAATCCCTACAGCTGATATAACAGCAATAAAATTTTGACTTTCATTTCCTCCTACCCTCATTCCTAATTTTCTGGTTCATGTCATAAAATGAAAGTGATGTAAAATATTTTGATTTTAGTGAAAATACTTAAACATGAACAACCCATTGTGTTGCCTAGTCAAGGAGGGAAATAACAAATAGCTTAGCAGATTTCTGAATAAAGATGAGGAAAAAATACAAATGTTAGAAACATCAAATGATTCAGTAACTTTTTAAGAAAATAAATCTGAGACAGGTATAACAGAACTTCACTTTAGACAAGCGAAATAAGCGGGATTACCATAATATGAACAGAGATTAAATACAGACTTCAAAAAATTTAGTTACAATTATATGATAGTATATATCTCACCTAAACTAGGTTTTGAGTTGTTCTGCCTACAGATTTGCACCGTACTTGGGACATCTAAGAATTAACAACACCAGATGATCAATCTACTCTAGCATCAGATGAAAAAAACAGCCTCTGTGTAAATCCATTCCAGTACTTTGCTTTGCCATCAAGCCTGTGATTTCCCACAGAATTAAGCCACGCAACAGATGCTTTAATACCTCTGACAAAATAGGCTACTCAGCTTTAGTTTTTAACAGTATTATTATCTATATAAATGGCCTTTCTGATACAGGATGAAAATCTTGTCTCAGAAATACTGTCTTGCTATGCACTGTGCAGCTTTTTTAATGCTTGTCTGATTTTATTTATTTCTACTTCATAATTGTCACCCTCCAATTTACTTGACTTTCTGCACTGTTTTGCACAGTGCAACATGTGATTCAGCAGAAGGGGAAAGCAGAGTGATCATACAACATGCAATTCACTGTAGGAGCCGGGCATGTAAAGGCAGCACAAAGGCACCTACCTACAATTCCATGAAGCAATGCAACAAATGTATCAGACACAGACTTCAAATACACAAACAGAAATCCTTGGAGATGAATTAGCCAAAATGAAGTACTTTGATTCATGTCAGTGAAACTGAGAGATTGTTTTCTACCCACACCTCACAGATGGCTGAAGAGGGGAGGCAGGGGGCAAGAGGCACAGAATAAAAAACAAATAACAACTTAGTCAGGAAAATAATTAATTGAAAAGAAAGTAAAATCCCCAGTCAAATACAGTAACTTAACAAAATAAAGAACAATGTTTTCATTGTACTCCGTAAGTAGCAACGAACTTGGAATTCTCTTATACCTAAAAAAGCGAAAAGAAAACCCTCCACACAACAGTCTTGGTATTTATACTGCTTTAGACCACTTGATACAATTTTCTAATGAAAAGAATTTATTGGGTGACTTAGTTGGTTCTCCATTTTAAGTAAGCTTTCTTTCCATTTTTCAAAGATGCAAAATATATTCAGAAGTCTGTTTTTTAGACTAAGTGGCCAAATAATGATTTGAAATAAGCAGACTGGCATAATTCCACCTTTCACAAACATCACTGAACATATCCTCTGTGACCTCAATTAGACAATACTCCCTGCAAACCAGGTTCAGATCCAGTCTAATACAACATGATCCCAGAGAAATGCACAGTGGAGATTTGATAAAATGAGGAAAAGAAAACAATCCTAAATCTTCAAACAGAAATGTTTCACTTCCTGCAAAACTCTTTAAAAATGCACTATTTGAACGACTTCCTTTAAGAATTCAGACCATATAGGATTAGCTGACTACACATCACTGATGCTTTTCAAATTTGAAATCGTAATTAATTCAGCATTATTAAGATTATTTTCTTTTTTTCCTTCATTTTCCTTCAATCAACCACTTCGCTTGATGAACCCGAGACATAAAATAGTACATCACAATGTCTTTTGTTTCATCCCTATGCTTGATTACTCTTGGCAGGTTTTTTGGTCTAATGAGCAAGCTGTTCGGCTACAGCTACCTAAGTTAAAACAACTGAAAAATTCATTTGTCAAATCTGAAAATACATCTACTTCATTTTCAAGCTTAGATTTGTTTTACTGCAGTATAAATGAATGATGCACATGGACATATTTTAACTCAGTTGTATAAATACTGTAAAAAATTTTACAGCTATAGAAATTTTAGCTTCGACTAGTACTTTTTGTCAGTAATAAAAATATCTTTCTGATATAAATAAGCAAGAGTAGGATCTTTGTATGTGGGAATTAAGCATGTGCAACTTACTAACCTTTATCTGCATTAAAATAAAAAGCATAAATATCTGTAGAAAAAGCAGCACTATACAGATATTACTAACCAGATGAACTTTTTATTATTAATAATGTTTGACAGAAACTTACAATATTTTAGGGAAAAGATTTCCTAACATTCATGCTGTTGAACAGTCCAACTACACTCCAACTGGGCTGGAAAGCCACAGTCCAACTGTAAAAAAATTCAAGATCCCCCTTATTTTCCAGCTAAAGGAATATCTATTTGACAAGAAAGATCTTTTTAAAACCTAAACTATGTGAGATGCTATCACATTTCACAACCAGATAAGCACTGTTAGAATCAAACATCAGCTTTGCTTCACAGAATAATTTCTCACGTTTTCTTTATTTTTATAACTTCTCCCACCTTTCTTGGAGAAGCTGGACTTCAAACAAACATTTTCTTGACAATTTCTACATGTTTGTAGCAATACTTGCCTTGTTCTTATGTGATATTTATAGGCATGTAAAAAAAGAGGTAGTTCTTCCAGTCAGTGAACTGAAACTACTGCAGATAACTGCCTCACAAATCTGAGATACGAATTCAGAATTATTATTTTATTCTGCACACCACAAACACTGTTAAACCCATGTCACTTTCAGTATATATCCAAAAACAATCTGCAACCAATGGGATACCAAATGGTAAAATAAAACCGCAGACATGGTGAGGTTGGACATATAAAATATTTCTAATATTCTGTGAGGTACCTTGCTCCTCAGAATGAGGGATAGACAGCGTAAAACCACTTTACATTTTTATTGATCTGAGGTACCAGTTAGCATAAGCGTGTGTGTGTGTGTGCCCTCACACGCACAAGGCATCATTCATTTATTATTCAAAAAAAAAAAACAAACCGCACAACATCTCAACTTTTCCACGTGCTGGACATCAAATACTCTATAATATTAGTACTTCAGAACCTTCTGGGGGAAAAATGTTCTTGTCTTCCAATGAGTTATGTTACTCAAAATTGTCTTCTATTTACAGAAGCTGTGCTACAATCCAAACCTAGAAAACTTGGAGGAAAAAAGTGATAGTTTCATACGCCCTAAGAAACTATTCTTTCTACACAGGAATGAAAAAAGAGAGGAATTGTAAAAATTCAGCATATGCAAAAAGCATGCAAAGACAGAAAGGTACAGTAGCTTTTGTCCAAACCACAGTTCTACTACTGTGTAGAACCCGGTTTATAAATACGCATTCAGTCCTAGCGAAGAACATCGAAATGCTTTGAGGTTTTATATGTCTATGTTACACAATCTGCAGTACAAATCCACATAGCTAATTCTACTTCTGCACATCCCTCCCTCTCCATCTTTACGAGACTACACCCGCAGATCTCAGAGAGAAATCTCATGGTTCATAATCATGTTACGCTTAACTTGGCTAAGACGTTACTTACAGTAACTACAGTTTTGGGCATATATCCCTGCATGCTTTGAGAGGATATTTACTTTTGAGGAACCCATGAATATCAGTGGATATCACAGATGGAACCAACTGCCTCTTCTTGTAACATAATTGAGTCTTTTTCTTAATAGTGTAAAGAAATTCTGTCCACTCATGCCCCAAGTACCAGATTTCATCAAAACAGGACCTTGTAACTTCCTATCAAGAATTCCTGAGTACAGTTAGATATATACACCTGTAAAAATAAGCACCTGTATGAAAAATTGAACAGGTTAGCAGTTTAGGAGAGAAATGCTAGATTTAATAAGATTTAGAAAAATAGTTATGCACTTAGTGTGCTTTAATCCAGTTCACATATGAAATCTTGTGTACTGTTTGCAATACAGTGAGCAATCTGACAGCCCTTTGCTGGCTTTGGAGAGTAAGAGCTCTTCACATTCACGTTTTTTGTTCCTGGATGTTGGAAACAAGACTGCCCACCTAATTCTCAGTATGCTTAAAGACTTGAACACCAGATCAAGACAATGAATATGTAACTTGGTGATTATCTTAATGAAAATTCCGAGGTCATTTCTCTATCTTCCTTAAGATTTGAGTTGGCTTGCATTCCAACATCATTTGTGATTTTTTACGTACGAGCAATTGGCTTTTATTGACAATGAACGCAAGAAAATTCTATGAAGATGGTAGAACAGAAATCCTTTTAAACAGCAAATTAGCGTAAGAAACATCAGGCACTCGTTCCAGTCATTTCGTAGTTGGGCCAAAGAAGGAAATGCTTCCAGATCAGATCAATATGAATTTAAATGGTAGTCTTCCTTATTCTTCTGCAAAACAGCATAAATCTGTTGCCTAGATCATCTGGGAATATTGCAGCTAATTAATTCCCTCACAGTGCAGGTCTCAGAGTGAAAACCTTAATCTATGCCAGTAGCACAAAGATTCCCGAAACCTAAAATGCTTTTGCCAAAGTAGAATTTTTGGGTGTAATATAGTCTGTCAGGATAAAAGTAAATAAGCAACTATATACAGGCAAGAATGTTGTCAAATCCAATGGTCTACTCTGGCCCTAAATTTTATGAATACAAAGAGTTCTCAGAGCTTGACATGGACTTTTTAAATCTGACCAAAGTGGTTAACTTACTCTTTTGCAAAAGGCTGGAAGGGCACTTTTTGCAATGGATTCTTGTCACTGCTGCTTTACCTACCAATCAATTGATTTCACTTCTAAGAATCACTGTTTGAGTTTTCGCCTGAAGTGATGTTCCAGCGACCAACACAAGCCCTGCCAAAACCTCAAACATATATGCATCATTAAATATAGATCCCCACACTCTTCATATTAATAACTTCCCTCTGTTTTAATGAATAGCTGGTAAAACACAGATCATTTTTCACATGCAATAGCATATAACAAGGAGTAAGTTCTGCACGTCTCACTGCTATGCTATAAAGATTTAACAACTGGAATGAATTTCATCATCAAGAGCAAGCTCAAAAATGTCAAAGGAGTTTGTTTTCAGCTGCATGTAGGCCCCAGTTTAAGTGCACTACATAAAACTGTTTGATGACTTGCAGACTTTTTTAGAGAGATACTGAACAAGCTACAAACTGACAGTCTCTTCTGAGTCAATGATTATGTATCACATGAGAAAATAAAAAATTAGTTCATAAGAATTTTCTGCAGCAAGATGTCAAGCACTGGATAGTCTGCAATAACAATATATTAAGATAATGCTTTCTGGAAGTGGTAAAATACCAGAAAGTTTGAATGATTTAAATCTTTTAAATCCATTCTCTTACTGTGTTCTGTTAAAGCAGCCACTTGCAAAGATAGTAACAGAGCAGTGAAATCACATCCTCATTGTAATGTGAAAGCTTTGTCATGGGTTATAATTTCATTCTAGCTCTCCTTGTGTCCTGTCCAAGGTTGCTGCCTTACACTGCAGCACCTTTTCTAGGTACATCATTAATTCCTACATAATTTTCCCTGCTGTAATCTATCAGTGTGAAATCTATCAGAGGAATCAGTAAAAGTGAAAAACCATTCAAAAAAAAAAATCTAACAAATAACTAAAGATTGTTCAAATTAGGTAAAAATGACCAGTGAAGCTCTGAACACTGATATTACTAGCCACTAATGTTTCTCTTTCAGAAATCAAATTTCAAGAAATATGAAAATTACAAAAACTTCTAATACAATCCACTATGGTAGCATTTACTAGCATTGCCTCCATAGTATTTGTTTCTAAAGCAAACAGGCAAGATTTTTAGCATTAGGCATAGTGGGACCTACAGATACAGAAAAAGAAACTCTCTATGGTTACTAAGACATTAAAATATGTCAAGTTAAGACAAATAGGATAATAGAAAAACAACAAACAATAGGAGAAACGCCACTGCAAAATCGGTATCAAAAAATTTTTAAGAAGTCTACATTAGAAAAATTAACACAAAACAGAACTACAGATATTTTACTAAAGTACTATTTCAATACTGATAAAAATATGATAAAAATACCTTCCTTAGAATAAAAGTTTCCTTATGTTTGAATACATGGGAGTTGGTCTAAAGCTAGGTTCCAAAAAAGTAACCAGCTGCTGAAAGATTTTTTTATTTCCTTCAGCATATATTGCGGGGAAGGGAGGGGATGCAGGGACAACACGGAGACACCAGGAGTCATAACAGCATGGACATGACACAGGCTGCTTCAACTCAGTCGAAGGAGTCACACTCAGAAACTGGCCAACACCTGCAAACATACTAAACTAAGCTATTATTTCTCTTTTCTACAGATAGTTACATCAAATGCTTTAATTATTATGAATTAATAGAAACAGAGGAGATAGGAAAAAAGAATTAATGGTGTCAGTCTAAAAATATTCTAATTCTGCTCAATCTACTGTTCCCTACGTTCTGCCACCCCTTACAAAACCTCTTAGACATCTTTCCTTTCTGATTGTAATGCCAAGATGGCCTATGCAGTTTCTGTTACTGTTACAATCTATTTATGTATTACAAAGCTATTTATACTACACTATAATAAGCACAGATGGCTAGAGTCAATCCCAATAAGATTTAATGGAAAGACAAGAGAAGACTGGGTATCCATAGCCTCTAAATAACCTACAGCATATAAAATAAAGATTATTCTTCAGAGAAAGGAGATAAAGATAAGATGAAACAATGTTATCAGCTTTACTTTAGATTATGAGGGCAATCTAAGGAAAAGCACATTACCATTTACTTAACTTCTAAACGTTAGCTATATAAAGAGCTTCCAAGTTAATGCCTTCCAAGAGACATTTAAGAGTTCAATGTTAACAATAGTTTGAGATTAGTAGAGTCATCCTTTTCAGACAAAAAAATATTTGTCACTAGAAACAGACAGCAAAAACAGACCATAGGAAAAGCAATTGTGTGAAAGAAAAAAGGAATCCGTACTTGAGAATGAATAAAAAGCACATATAAAAATTAGAAGCCTTTGTCAATAATATAGAAGAAAGGAAAAATTAAGATTTCCATTAGTCCTTCCCATTATAGTTTGTCACGTTCCATTTAGAAGTTATGAACAATTCAATAGCTTCTTAAATTTCCTTAATTAATTAAAATTAATACAAATTCCTAACACTTTCCCATATTTTACAGTTTAAAAAAGAGCAGTCAAGTCCTTATTAATTTCATTTCAAAGGCAGTAATTACAGGTGAAGGTACAAAACACTTATTCTTTCTGTCAGACCTCCTAGGCTTCAAAATTTTTCCTCCTTCACCATATTAATAAAACTCAGATCATACAAAGGAAGTCATGGAAAAAAAGTGACTGATACTACTTTAGAAGTGCCAATAAGTTTCAGCTAACAGACCGGCACGTGGAAAAGATTCAACACCCTGTTTGCAAAAGAACCTTTATGTTACTATAAATTCTTGGTTTACCTTACGCTTAATCCCACAATGAAGTGCAAAGAACTTGTGAGGAATCCTTTTTAAAAGAGCCTTTGGCTTGCTCAGCTGTACAAAGATGTAGTTGTGATCCACAGTTGGACACGGATGTTCTGCTCACAACAGTAATGTAATGCACAGTTGGCATGGTGCTTAGTTGAGGGGCAGTGTTTGTTTCTGAGAAGCCTTAAACCTCCAAGGGAATAATGAATGCTGGCTATTACTGAATTGGTATGGAGACCTAGTATTTGATTTATCTCCTTTCCAAACACAGAGGTTTAGTTTTCACTAATGTTGAGAAAACATGCTCTTTAAATACTTTCAAAAGATTCCTCTGGGAAGCCAACACAAGCTGCCCAAACTTGCCACATCTTGTAGAAGGCAATACATTTGATGGTCAGTGTGAGAACAGCCCACAGCAAAGCACAGTAAAAAGGAGAGCTACCAGTACAAACTTCCTCTTCATAGCTGATTGGTTTTAAGGTCTGTTCGATTTTCTTCGACCTTCTTTACCTTTGATAACTGTATTAACATGGTGGGACGATAGCTAACACTGCAGCAGGATGCAGCTGGTTACAATGATCAGCCAATGCTATTATTTCATGGCAATATACAGCAGTTGAGTTGTGGAGTCATCAACTTACTATCAACTTAAATTTGAAAATAATCACCTAAATTATGAGCTCTGAAAAGAAAAAGTATAAACCACTAACAAGCAAGTTAGAACCCAAAAATCTCTCTTCCAGCAGCAAGTAAAATTTACCATATAAAATACAGTCTTTTTAATGAACACAAATGCACAAGACACTGTTTACAAATATCAATTACTAAATTGAGTTACTCCATAGAACATTGTTTCATTGAATTTTAAAGAAACAAAAAAATTTCTGAAAACAAAGTCTGGGAGACTTTCAGATAGTGATACAACAGGCAACTACGGTTGTACGCAATTTTGTCCAACTGACTGTAAAGACGATATAAAAAGACAAAGTGATTTTAAATGACAAAGCTATTGTGCTTTGCTCTAGGATTAGAAACACCGCTACTATTTGGAATATTCTGTTTTTCTCCACAGATTTTCAGCATTATGAGTAATGCAGCTTTGCTAGATAAGATTTAGGATGTTCAAAGTAGTAGAGTATAAATGTAATGCCATTTTTCAATCACATTTTTCAAAAAGAATTATCTTTATTTCAGACAAACTGCAGTATATATGTATTTATCAAATGTCTAGTGCAAGCATCATAGATAAAACCATTACCACAAAACATTATCAGTATAACAAAATATGAATGAAGAAGATACCCCTAACAGCACCTACTGAAAAGCCTCAATTCCCAAGCCTGAAATAAACATAGGATACATTCCCATGGGCTAGAATCTCCCAGAATCGTGACACCACTGGCTGCTGAAGCAGCCTAACAAGGCAGCTTGGAAAACCTTAATAAACACATCAACCCTGAGACTTATTTTAGTGACAGATGTGAATAGTTGCAGCTACTCAGCAGCTGGACTGCAGCAGCACTAAGACTAGGTTACAAACTCTTCCTCCCCAGCTACTTCAGGCTGGTAAATGTACCTTTGTATAGAACCCAAAATGTTTGACTTGCACATACAACTTAAGGGAGCTGATTTTTGACATATCCCATCTCCCCCCATCTTTAAGATGGAAAGCGTCCTATTTAAAAATAAGACCATTCTCAATTTTTGCACAAGAAAAAGGTGTGGGAATGTAGGTAGCCTCTAACACACATCCAGTTAACGTGTAAGGCACAGTTCTTGCCTAGACCTATTTCATTATTTTCAACAGATTTGTCAGAATGATCAAGACCTTTCAAAAGAACTGAAGAGTCAGTTACAGTTCTGCCTGTACAAAGAAAGTACTGAAAAGATCTTCGCTAATAATCTTACACTACTAACACTTACTGACGAAACTGACATTTTAGAGGATGTTAAGAGAGCTAGGTTTGGGGGTTTTCTTGTTTTTTTGGTTTTTTATGAATAAAATATCATATCCTGGTTTATCGGGTTCTGTAAGGGTTCCCTTTCTGAAAGACTGTGTTCTTTCTCACTGTGATCTAAAACTCTTAAGAAACTGAGCCAATGAGCCAGAAGTCAGGGTCATTATCTTTCACATTAATCAGTCCTGTCAGTTAAGTCTTAAGTTAAGCCTTTAAATACTTCTTTTCACACCAGAATTCCATCTCACCCTTACATCTGTAGGGTATTTAAAGCCTGCAAAAAATATCCTACTCTGACCAGAGAATTAAATTACAAACACAGGCCTTGCATACCTTGATTTTAACTCGGCAAGACAGTTACCCTTACATATGTTTCAAATGCTGTTGTCCTGTTCCTTAACAGGAGGCCACATCTGAATCACTCATTACATTGCTAACCACAATTTCAAAACCAACAAATTACAGTCACACAAGTAAATTTACTAATTATATAAAAATGTAGGATGTTAAAACTTCTCCACCATATTATATTTAACTATGATAACTGATAAGTGTTCTTACAAGGTAATTTTTCTAATGCATTCTTGTACAGGTAGATTAAAACAATTCTGGGGGGTTTTATAGTTATATGTTATGAATTACTGAAAACTATCCATGCTTTAAAGGGAGAGCCTTGTGAAGTATTAGGACCATCCATAAATATTCCAGACTGGGTACCAATCAGTAGGACATAAGCATTCTGCATAAGAAATAAAAGTATACTCTTCACTGAAGTACCAGCCTTATAAAACTTACACAGTGGAAAAATAAGCCAGCATATTTGCAAGTTGCCTCAGAAGAATCAGTATGCAGTACTTCCTCAAAGTAGTCACTCTTAAAACCCTTGGGGACACCTACTTGTCACAGAATAAATTATCTGGCTAATATCCAGTATTACAGTACATGTCAGTGGGCACCCAGGAGACGGGCATTAAAGAGCACTTAGCTTCCTCAGCCTTGCAGGTTAGTCCTTACATAAATGACTTTGCCCAATTACAAAACATAACTGATGGACTTATTTTGGAGTTTTCTAGCAGCAGCCTTCAATCCTAGAACATTACTATAGCACCAAATTTTGGGGGGGGGTTTTTTGAGGTTTTTTTAATCCAAAATCACAGGTCCCAAACCACATCACACTGAACGGGCATTTTTCACATGAACCTAAGTTCTTTTCTTTAAGATATTCAAGGCAAACAAAAATAACTGACTACTGATTGGAAGTGTTCTCAAACACCAGAATCATGCTGTTTAATAAAAACTATTGGGAAAGTAAGTTCTCCCACAGCTTTAGTAGTTCTTTCCTAGCTGCTTAAGATAAATAGCCAAGTTTGCATCCCACATGCAACACAGACATAAAGCTAGAAAATACATGCATCACAAGTCACTCCAGGTCTCAGAAAAATAAGAGACTTCTGGGAGACATTTACTTCAGTTTGCTACAGCAAACCACAGTCACCAGCAAGCTGTAGAACAAGAAGAAACCTGTTGCCTCTGAAGTTGCAAACTTAATCAATGCTTTACACCAAATCAAAGAAATCCAGTAGGCTAAACAGTAAAGAAAACAGAACTCTATTCTGCATGGTTGGAATTCGGATTTCTAAAAGTGACACCGAGGGACGCAGGATACTGGATGATTAAAGAAAATCTTTTCCACTAAGAGAAATGTGAATGGCTTTTGAAAACTGGTTGTGTTTCACTCAACTTGCAGCAAACACAGCCCGAACTAGGCGCACAGGAGAAGCCCGCTGAGGACAGAGCCACCTTACAGCGGCAGGTTTCGTAACTGATGAGATTCGGGTCAGGCTGGGGCTGCTGCTCCTGGGCTCCGAGCACGGCGCTCCGGACACCGCGCACCCGCCGCGCTGATGCCCCGCACCCCTGACACCGCAACCCCCGGCCGTGAGCGCTGCCCCTTCCCCCCGCCCGCTCTGCCGGCACTTCTGACAGGGCACGGAGAGACGCGGCGGTCCCGCCCGGCGCCGCTGCCAGGTGCCCGGGGAGGGAGGGGGCTCTGCTCCGGCCGGCACTGGCGGAGCAGAGCTGGGGCGAGCCCCTGCCCCGGCCCCGCGCCTCCACCGCATCCCTTCCCGCAGCGGGGCGGGAAACGGGAGGAGGGAGGACAAACGCGGCTCCCCCCCCTGCACCGCCTGGCGACCCGCAGGGCGGGAAGCGGCTCCCGCGGCCCGGCCCGCTGGGCCCCGAAGGTGCGGGCCGGGCGCCCCGCACGGCCCGGGGCACGCCGGGCGGTCCTGGCCGCTCCGCGGCGGCAGCGCACCGCGAACTGCCCGGCGGGACCCCCATCCTCCTCGCCGAGGCGCCGCAGGCAATTAAAATAAGAATTAAAATTCAGGGATAAGGGGGGAAGTTGAGGCAGCACCCCAGCCCCTGCTCCCCAAGGGATGCCCTCCACGAACAGAACCAGCGGGAGCGGGTCGGGCGCGGCTGCCAGCTGGCAGGGTCGAACGGCTGAACTTACGTCTCGGAATTTGTTCCACTGCCCGACCTCCTTGTCATACTGGGAGATGGTCGTGAGCCATTGTTTATCGTCCAGAAAATTGCCGCTGTCCGGTCTGCCTCCGGCCGCTGCCGCCGCCGCCGGGCTGCACCAGGCTGCTGCACACACGCACACCAAGGCTGCCGCTGCCGTGAGCATCTGGGCGAGAGGAGACACGGGCAGGGGGGGTTACCCACAGCGGAGCCGAACCCCGGCCGGGGGCTGTCGGCGGGGCACGGGGCAGCCGNCCTCAAAGCGGCCAGGAGGAAAGGGAAGGGGAGGCTGCCCAGCCCGTCACCTTGCTGCGAGCCCCGCACCCGCGCTCCTCGCCGCGGCCGGAAAGGCGGCCCCGCGCCCGCGCCCGCTCCCTCCCCGCACGCGCCGCCGTCTGCGGCCGCCCGTCCGTCCGTCCGCCCCGCNGCCGCCGGGAACCGCGCGGGGCCGGGAGCACGGACACATCCCCGGGCACCGGCACGCCCGCGCCGCGCCCCGCCTGGCCCCGCGGCAGCCGCGCTGTGCCGCCGCCTCCTCCAGGTGGGGGTGGCTGCCGCTGGAACTTCGCTACAGCTGCGCTGGCACCCCGCACCCCGAGTTAGATGGGCGAAAACCCCCGGGCGGACACGATCCTTCAAAACTCACAGTCATGTCAAGATAGAACTTCCCGCGCCTTCGGGGCAAGGAGGGATACAAGCTCGGGGATCGCCTGAGTGCTGGTGGAGGCACATTGTGATGCCTCCTGCCCGTGTTATCCCCTTTTTTAAGGATCGTGCCCTCTTCCCTCTCTGGCTTTTGTCTTTTAAACAGCAACAGTATGTTAACTCAAAGCCTTCAGTGACATTACATTTGGTTGCTTTCCCGAGTGAGTTAAATTTAATTTAGAATTGAGCAAGGTGCATAAATAGTTCAATTACCTTTCCAGCATAGCTGCCTCCATATTAATTTTAAGTTCCATCTGCTATCCTGTTGACCTAATTAATCTAATTTTTAATGTTAGCTTTATTCCCTAGACTTGAGTAACAGTCTGCTTTTGAGGTTTGTATTAGCTGCACGTTGCAAGGTTTCGGTAGAGGGAGTGGGGCCGAGACTGCGGGGTGGCCTCTGTGGGAAGAGGTGTGGGGCTCTCCCGTTTCGGGAGCAGCTGGCTCCTGCCAGCCCCACAGTGGAGACATTGCGGCCACAGCTAAGCCCTTCGGCAAAGCTAGCGGTGCGTCTGTGAAAGCACAGCCAAGAAAGGGCAGAAAATGCGGTGCGGAGAGAGGAAGTGGGAACAGAAACGGTGAGAAACAACAGGGAACGCCGAGGTCACAGAGAGATGAGAACGTGCTGTTCATGGCAGAGAACTGCAGACCCTGAGAGACCCAGGCCAGAGCAAAGGGATATACCCAAAGAAACTGTGGCAAGCCCAGTCCAGAGCACATTTTCCTGAAGAACTGCAGCCCATGGAAAAGCCATGCCAGAGCAGAGTAAAAGTGTGAGAAGGAAGGAGCAGCGAAGAGAAACTGTTACATACTGACTGTACGTGCCCTCAATTCTCTCTGCTGGTCAGGGAGAGAGGAGTCTGGAATGAAGCTGAGCCTGGGAAAAGAAGGGAGAAAAGCTGTTGCTTTAACGTGTGTCTTCTTCATCACTTCTCAAACTAGCTATTACACTTTTATTTTAATTGGCAATAAATCTTCTCCCAGTCAAGTTTGTTTTGTCTGCAACAGTAATCAGTAAACAGCATTCTTGTTTTTAGGTCAGCCCATGAGCTGTCTCACCCCAGTTCTTGCTCTGCTTGTCCTGCTGGGGAGAGGGCCTGTGAGCAGCTAGGTGAACATTTGGCTGTTAGCCAAGACTATCCCACCACGAGGCTGCCAAGTATGTTAAGAACACAACACTCCCAGTGTGGTTGCTGAATGTATTTTCTGTGGTAAAATATTAGTTACTTTCAGACTTGGAACTAGGGTCAAGTCCATCAAGAGATTCTCTGATGGCAAAAAGATGCCACT
This sequence comes from Gymnorhina tibicen, assembly GCA_013399875.1. Lineage (NCBI taxonomy): Eukaryota > Metazoa > Chordata > Aves > Passeriformes > Artamidae > Gymnorhina > Gymnorhina tibicen. The sequence continues at coordinate 1,224,816 of VXAZ01001309.1, forward strand.
TCATGCAAAAAGAGAAGTGATTATGAGATTGCGACTGATCTTAGCAAGTTTTGATTTTGGTCATAAGATGTAACTACAGACAGATAGTAAAATATTAATTAAATCCAATAGCCTACATCATACACTACATAATACATGCCATTTTGTTCCTAAACTTGTATCACTAAAATCAATGAAATTCCTGTCACCCGTATGACAGATAGAGAGGATGATTGCCAGATTAGGATTTATGTGCCTGACTCTAAAAATGCTACCTAGCCAGAACGACATTATATTCTGTAATAAATGAATCATAAAATTCAAAGCAAAGGGATAGAGGGACTGCACAGAGGCTAAATAAGAATCAATAAAACAGTCATGTTATTCTCAGCGTGGGTTATAGAGTCAGCCCTTTATAAAATCATTCTCTGACAATCCAGTTTGTATTTGTCAGTCTTAATGTTAATTTCCTACAAATTCCTTTGCCCTTTGGCAAAGAAGAAATTTCTCTATAAAGCTAATGATTTTTTTTTTAAAAGAATTACTTATTTAAACTTTTTAAACAACATCCCAATCCCTGAATTTGTGTTTTCACTTACCCAGCAATCAAGGTCATCTATTTTGGTTTTGGTTTGCTTCGTGTTTGACAGTTTCATCCAGATAATATTAGCTAGTACTTTTAAGTTATTGTTCATCTTTCCATACTTAGAGAAGAGGAATAAAAGTGGCTAGGATTTGCATTCAGTAAAAATTCTTAGAAAAGGGAAATATCTTCTGGTTTGAGTTTTACAAAAGTTTCAATGCAATTTCTCTAAAAAGTGTTCTTCAACACCTATGACTGCAGTTTCTACTGACAACACATACTAATGATCAATTATATGTAATTTTGCCTGAACCAAGCTATTTGAAGCCTTTAATAATTCTAAATGTATTCCTTATAATTTTTAGCACTCTGATCTCCACATAATTGGTTTAAGAGCCTCATTCTGATCAAGGACTTTACACAAGTTGGTAATTCCATTTATTCAAGCATACAATGATACTTGATTGAAATGGCATTTTGAAGATACAAGACTAAGAAGTTTTCTTTTTTTCTCAATAATTTCACTTCTCTTCAAAGATTAAACTTATGTATCTTGAGAAATATTCTTTATTTTAAATGTACATACATTTCTTACAGAAAATGTAACAGTGTTGTTACATACTGATGTGTTTAACAATAGCATCTTTAAGATGTGATGGAATCTGTTACTGAGAATAATATTAATGGTAACAGGAACAATTTTAAACTGAGAGTTTAGAAACTCTGCCTCATAGCTCTTCGTCATTGTCCAAGAAGCATTGTTGTTATTAACAAAAAATTCTTTCTTATCTGTTCCAAAATATGATCCATTTTGCAAATTTTTGGTAACATAAATATTTTAATATTAAGACTTACTAATTTAGAATCGTAACTGTTCAGGTGTCTTTACCTCTGACTAGCTGATTGAGCCTACAGGGAGGTAGCAATGGTGTAGCTGGTAATATACTTGTAAGTTATACTGCTGGTGTCAGCAATACGGTTGTTGCACAAGGAAAAGGATGGAATGAGGAAAAAAGAGGGAGTATACATTTAAATGTGTGTTTTGTGTACACAGCTGTAGGTTATATGAAAGAGCATTGGAATGATGTAACGCATGCACGAAGATATATATTGGAAGAAAAGTTTGTATGCGTAGCTTACTGTTGGAACACAAGGGACATGCTGAGATATTATTAGGAAATGCAAGGAAATTTATGCCCTGAACACTGTGTTACAGAAGTGCTTTACGCACTTCCTGCAAATGAAGAGTGTGTCCGCTTAATAAAGTATGGAGTTTATTTTTAAATTTATTTTAACTGCAAGGGCTGTGTTATTATATTTGAATAAACTTATGTTGAAGGGAATCCCAAGGGAACATCTAGGTTTCCCACTGCCCACAAGCAAAGCCAGATTCACCTTGTCACTGCTGGCAGATATTGATCCAAATCTACTTCCAGAATCACCATCGGTGGAGTCTGTCAGTGATAGAAACTCCACACTGATCTGTGTCAGTGAGTTTTACTGGTCTAACTTTACAAGAGGTCTCCTAAACCTGAAACAAGTTGATCTTGCTGCAATTTAAGCTTATAACTTATGGTGAATCCTGTTCACCAAAAGCATGAAGAACAAATTACTCTTTTCATCTGATCAGCAGTCTTTCCCATATTGGAAACTATTGCAACCCCACTCTGTATTTCATCCCTCTGATATGTTTATTACCTTATTTTTACCCTGTTCTTTTAATCTTATACCATGGTTTTGAGATCTCAGATCACTTTATTATCCCACTGAATCTTTCAAATTGGGCTATGAGGTTTATTCATTGTCAATGTCTAGAACACTAGAAAACCATTGAACAGAGCAGATTTACTTCATAAACATTAATGATTTTGGCTTGATAGGATTTGCATTTTCTTTGGTATCTTCCAGACATTTAGACATAAGGTGCTGAATTACCTGTCCCTGTGTTTTCCAGAAATTGAGAGTAGAACAACAAGAGTTTCATTTTCTGACCCTTTTTCAACCCACTCTTTTGAAGGTCCCTTTTTTAAAGAAACCCTTTAATTTGCTTTTTTACAGTTATCTGGTACCTGGTTGTTCTCTACAGTTTCTCAAAAGCAATGACTAACAGTTCTGAGACCCTTTCAAACAATTCAGTGAATATTCAGGGGCAGAGTTCATGAATTGATTACAACAATCACATTATTACAAATATTACAAAATGGATTCACTACAGACAAAGTCTTATCTAAGCCCTTTTTTTTTTTCTTGTCATTGCTGTGATGACTGAGCTAACCAATTACATGCCATTAATGACTGGTGCATGGGTTTTAAATTATTGTTTCTTCCATTTCTCTCCTTACTACATCCTTTCTCCACAATGGGACACTTCCTTTCCTTTTATCTTCTTTATACTAATACTTACTATGTTTGCAATGATGTCTTACTAACGTGATGTCTTTTGCTAGCTGGATCTCAACTTCTTCTTGACTTTTTCTACTTGTGTCTTGAACTGCTTTGAAGTATTCATCTCTCATTCTTCTTTGACTTTCATCTTCTACTTCAGGCCACTGCAGACTTCAAGATTTAATGTATTTGTGGCTTTCTATGACTTTTGTATGTGGCTTTCATATATGCTTCTATGGCTTTCCCTATTCTTCTGCTATTACTGCAATTTAATCCTTAATATTTTTCCTGTAGGGTAAATGCTCCAAGGTGCTCATATTTCTCATTCTTCATGAATTTGATTAGATTGCTAAACACCTGTGGATCTCTGCTAACACATGTACTGTCAAAAAGGCAGAAACCACAAAGATCCGGAGAGCATTTTCGCTCAGATGGTCAGCATCAAGGGCACATCTGTTTTTATGGACAGCTTACATATGTTTCAGAATAAGGCATTGTTACATGCTCCTGTCCAAGATCAGAGGCAGAAGACCATCTCAAGACAGGTCTAAGCAAAGCCCTTACAAGCTTACAACTGAAACAGAAAACGTCTTACTGGCGTGACATCTCTGCCTGACACCGCATCTAATCTTTCTATATAGCCCCAACAACCACAGCAGATGCAACAGGAATTCACAAAGATATATCCTGGAACTCAGGCTTTCACAAATAGGAGAATTTCTCCTTCATCCAAATTTGTTAAACACAGAAGGATCTGGCTTTTTATTTAATACAAACTGCAGAACTTCCCTAACCAACCTCAGCAACTCAGGTTTGACCAAGCCTATTCAAGAAAAATACCTTATCTAGAGGTAAAATCTTAACCTTTCACTTTGACTACTGAATTTTAAGTTGTCATTGTCAAAGTTAAGTTTATGTCTCTAGAAAAGCATGCAATTAATTTTTGTATTTGCTGATATTCAAAAATTCAAAACTCTTTTCTTGTCCAGTTAACAATTTAAACTGTATGTTAAAATTTACAACACAGTAATAAGCAGTGTCTTGATGCCAAGGACAAACTTCTATCTCTATATATCAATTCTTTTAGATGCAGTTTATTTATTATAAATTGGGAACTCTTCTCATCTGACTGTTCTCAGTAGATCCATAAAAAATCTGAAGCTTTTCCTATCCTGAAGTTTTTATCTGGCACACATCACAGCTTTCAGAAAAACACAAATGTCTCCCTGTGTCCTAGTCCCAGACACACACTTGCAAAGCAAACACTGTATGCAGTAGATTTTCTGTAAACAAGACAGTCATAACATCATAAGATTGATGGACCTTTTAAACCAATGCCTCTTAAGACCTTCCTATGTTATTCATGATCTCCTTGAGAAGATGTTTTCCTACTTTAAGCATCTCTAGCTATTTTATATGTTCCTTATACTCAGCTTCAAAAGCTGAGGCTGAATTTTCAGATTTGGCTTCATTTAAGCACCAAAAAATGTTGGGCATCTAGTTGACATTTGTGTGTTGGATGGTGATGTGTTTTAACCATCTCGTAGCATAAAATCTCACTAGAAGCTGTTCAGAAGTTGGGTAGGACATAGGTACCCTTTTGTGAGCTTTGACTTCTCTAAATTTCTTTCTTGCATTTTTTGCCATTTCGTTTAATTAAGTATCCTAGAAGTTTAAGGAGTAGGTCAGAGTATGTGACTGAAGAAGGTCTTCCCCATGTTTTTTGTTCTCAGGCAAAAATGAGAAATAAGGATAAGCAAAGAGGGTGTGTTACTTCTCCTGTTTTTACCCACTGAAATTTTCCTGTTTGCTCAAATATATTGGTCAGAAATACAGATGTACAATTTGAGTTACGCTCAACAAAAGGTACTGGGGGTGATAGTAAGATATGAAAGGTATATTTGGGTTGGGTGACCTTATTTCACTATGTATTTTCAAGCCTGAAGTAAGTTATAAGAATAATTTTGTAAATTCACTTGTATAACTTACCTGGGCAAGTAATTCTAGTCAGACAAAACTAGAAGATGAAGTATGTAATGAAACTTTTAGCTCTTCATTCTTTTGTATAAGAATGAAAATAACATGAAAAAAAAATTCATATTACATAGCAGAAGAGTTGGGGTTTTTTTTAAATTTTCTCTCTGAAACACACTCTCCTGTTTTTCTTTACTATGTAGATCATCAGCATCTTTTAAGAAAGATCTCTGCAACACAGTTTGAAAAAACATTAATTATTCTAATCATTGCGGTTGATTTAACAGGTAGGGGACCCATTTTGATTCTTCATTTACCACTTTTTCCTCCTTCCTGAGAGTCCTGCACAGCTGGAGATTTTCAGCCCCATTGTAGCCTCCTCATCTTAGTAAAGTTCTTTTGGCATGCTAATTAATCTCCTTCCTAATATTTACTTTCCCTGACCACAAGCCATTGTCTGCTCTTACATCTTATTTTGAAGAGACAGGGTTCTTGAAATTCTTGAATGCCTCTCTTAACAATAGCTCTAGCCTATACATAATGTAACAAGCAAGAAAATTATTTAATGACAGATTTCTAACCTTGAGACTTTTTTCATGGCTTTTTTTTTTAACATTTTACGTGACTTTCCTTCTCTTTGGGTTTTTTTTTGTGCAAAACTGGGGTTAGTTTTTTTCTGTTTTGCCAAAACACTAATCAAAATGGCAAGGTTTACTCAAATACTTAAACCAATTTTTAATCCAATTTATCCAATATAGAAATGTTCTGCTTTATATTTGTTCCTATTTCAGGCTTTTTTGAATCTTATTTATTGAGAAACTCATGTTTTCCTGTAAAATGTTTTATGCATGATATCCAAAGCATTGGATACAATATAACATATCTTGTTATTATATACTGGACATATATTAGATATATATTGGACATATATTGGTTATTACATATCAAACATCCCATCAAGTTGTATCTGCTTAATAGAGCACATATTATGAAACATTTCTTATGTATTCATTGACACTGAGACTGTTACAGAGGATTTATTAAAATCCAAATAATTCTAATAATGTCTAAAATGATCATAATAAGTTGTCATTTATGAAGAAAGCTATCCTTTATCAAAATGTTTTACGTGAGAAATAAAAGAAACAAGGCTCACGCTTTTAGACATCAAAGATGGGTAGTTACAAATTCAGCCTAATGTCACATCTCTGAAAGATGTAAGTCTTTACAACTTAAAAGGGAACCAAAGTCTTCACAAAAGCAAAAGCTAAACTGATCAAAATAGAACCATCTTGCCCCTTTCTTCTGTCAGTAACAGAGCAAAGGCCTTCTCCCACAAATGTCTTGCATTTTAGAGTGATGACAGGTTTACACGTAGAACTTTATTGACTAACTGTAGGCTGATGAATTAACCTATGGAACCAGCTAGAGACACTCATATAATTTAGTGTTTGGTTGAACCCACCATGCCTCCTCCACCTAAAACGTCTCTTTACTATAGAATCATAGAATCATTTAGGATATAAAAGACAGTAAAGATCATCAAGTCCCACCATTAACCCAGCACTGCCAAGCCCATCCCAAACCATGGCCGTAAGTGCCACATCTACAGGTCTTTTAAATACCTCCAGGGATGGTGACTCAACCACTTCCCTGGGCAGCCTGTTCCAGGGCTTAAAAACCTTTCCCATGAAGAAATTTTTCCTGATATCCAGTCTAAACCTCCCCTGGTGCAGCTTGAAGCTGTTTCTTCTTATCACCTGGGAGAAGCGAGCAACCCCCACCTGGCTAAGCCTCCTTTCAGGCAGCTGTAGAGAGCAATAAAGTCTCCCCTGAGCCTCCTCTTCTCCAGGCTGAACAATCCCCGCTCCCTCAGCTGCTCCTCATAAGATCTGTGCTCCAGACACTTCACCAGCTTCATTGCCCTTCTCTGGACCTGCTCCAGCATCCCAACGTCCTTCCTGTGTGAGGGGCCCAGAACTGAACACAGGATTTGAGGTGTGGCATCACCAGTGCTGAGCACAGGGGGACAATCCCTGCCCCGGTCCTGCTGATACAATCTGATGCCGTTATTTCTGATACAAGCCAGGATGCCACTGGCCTCCTTGGCCACCCGGGCACACTGCTGGTCAGCCAGCACCCCTGCTCTTTTTCCAAGAGGCATCTTTCCAGCTGCTCTTCCCCACGCCTGCAGTGCTGCATGGGGTTGTGGCTGAAGTGCAGGACCCCGCACTTGGCCTTGTTGAGCCTCAGACAGCTGATCCAGCCTGTCCACACCCCTCTGTAGAGCCTTGAAACCCTCCAGCAGATTAACACTCCCACCCAACTTAACCTGGAGGACTGCACATATTCAAAAGAATGTTGCTATGAAAGTCAAGCTTTGCTTTGTTAACATGTTAGATTTTGGAGCAAAGCATTAAAGGAATCTGTATTACAACAGAAGAGGAATCTTAGTCAGTTTTACAGATCAATGACAAGCCGTATCTATTCTTTGGCTCTCTTTCTAGACCTATGTAAGATATTTCAGAACTACATGGGTAAACTGGCTTATTTTTCTTCTGCAAAACCACATTTACAGTTGAAGCCAAGTCCATTCCTAATCAAATACATAATTAGACAGGAGTACACATTTGTGCCCATTATGGTAATCTGTTTTGGGCCTCTAGGCACTATTACACATGCTGTACGTCTTACCTTGTTACCGATTCATTCAGAAGTCAGAGGAGTCTACGCAATTAAGTGCAATTTCTTTACAAAATAACCTCCATATAAAGTCTAAGTCTCTGGAATGACATTTCTTTTTTTCTTATGAATGTGCTGTAATCATTAAACCTTCTGTATAATTTAAAAGTAAGTTAAATTGATCATAAATCTTGCAAAAAAAGAAAAGATAAAATTTTTAGGATGTAACTCAGAAGAGCCTCTGTACATTTCTACCCAATTTTTAAATATGAAAGTATCAAATTTACTGCAGGATAAAAACCTTTCAGTTACACATTTCTTCACAAAAATATCACTTTTAAAATCTCCTGCAGCTTTCTTGTCTTTCTGTCACTTCCTGTCTTTCAAAATCACTTCTTTCCAATTCATTTCCTTTTCTGTGGTTTTCAGAATACAAATACATAGTTTCTCTTTTACCTATTCATTTTCATCTTTTTTCATCTCTCCCTTCTTCAGTTAATTGCTTTGGCTGTATTTTATCTTAATAATCACATATATGGTCTATTTCAGAAGTGGAAAATTGATGTGGAACAACAACACTGCTGTAGAGTACAGTTGGCCTTCCAGATTACCAGGACTGATGAAACTGTTGGGAGTAGATTGGTACTAATTTACAGATTATTGCAGTTTCCAGCCTAATCTCTCTATATTGAACTGGACATTTTGAGTTGGCAGCAGTGTTTCACAATTGGCAGCTTGTCTTAATCAAGACATCTAGGAACTAAGTATTTTTCCGTATGAACATTCTTGTAACTATTTTGATTTTTTCATCCCCTTTAATACATTAAAAATCAGGAAAAAAAGTTCTAAAACAAACAAACAAACAAAAACCCCATAACCAACCAAAATAAACTCCAAGCCACCAGAAAATAACCCAAGGAACACAGGAAAGGAAGTCCAGTTCCATGGCACTCCAATTAACAAATAATCCAGCTAAACAGTTAAAATGTGTTACTGCAAAATAATTTCTTCCTGTAGGATGCTAATTCTGCTTATACAGTGGGCATTTTCACATAGCAAAATTTACCACTTTATCCAACCAAACTGGAAGATTTAATTTTGTCAAAATTTAGCTGACCTACTAAAAAGTAGTTTCCATCATAATTAATTGGCTGCAATTTGTAGTTTCTATATTTCAAAGACTAAGTTTCTCAGAGTCCTATGCTCTGTGGGCTAGATATGTCTAAACCCCAAAGGACACCATAATGAGTTGTAGACAATGTAGTTTTGTCACAGAGACTGGTCAAAGACCTGGAAGTTTCTAACCATCTGGCTTCTTAGGTAGCCCATAGAAGAGAATAGGAACATAAAGTGTTTAGACAATAAAGAAGTAATTTAGATATACCAGTAGATGCAATTTGACATTCAGTTAAAATTAATGTTTCAATTCAAGGCAAATTAAAACACTGAAATTAAAAAAAAAATCCTTTTTAAAGTTAGGATTCTACAAATAGTTTTAGGACATCGACTTTTCATCTCAATCAAAGAATCTCTTAATTCTAATAACAGGGTCTCTCTCAGATTCAGAGTTACAGAACAGGAACAGTTTTAGCCACATGATAGAAGACTTTCTTTAATCAAGGTGGAGGAATGTCCCCATTCTTCACTTTGTATTGGTGACCACATATCAGAGTTGTAATACTGGGATTAGTCAGACCTTTGTTTTTGAGAGAGACTCACAACAATTACATTTTCACCTAAAGTACCGCTGGAAGAGGGAGGGAATCATGCACCAAGAGAAGTTTAAAAACCAGCAATGAGTGAAAGACATAGAGCTTTCTGATTTTTGATATCAACCCGTAACTATCCCGGTAGTATGAAAATTAGCTCCAAGATAGACCATAGTTCTCAGGCCAAAACAGAAGCTATGTGATAGGTAATATTTTGAGACATGGCACAGACATTTTTAGTGTCATAAAACTTGTGCATAGAAAATCATCTTAATACCTCCTCTCAGAGATTGTTCTGAAAATGGTGCATAGAACTAGAACAACAGAAGCAAATTATATATTTCACATTAAATGAATAGGTTGCATTGATCAATATATACCAAGTCACATTATGAATGCCAGTAGTCTGTACTAATCACTAAAGACTTGAAATTGTGTTTGAATCTGATTATTCCTGATCCTAGGCCATATACATAGATAATATTAAAAGACAGAGGGTTACAAAGCATGCAATTAATGCTTTTCTCTTAGTAATAAACTTGGTTTTTAAAATATAGTTGTCCTTTCCGTAATTTGTTCAAAGTGTTCTTGCCAATCTGAAAAAGTGTGTGTACATATTAATTAAAATGCCCATTGTTCTAATCCCTTAACAGAATTTTGGAGTGAGGTTTTTAAGAGGTTACAGTAAACGAAACTGAAAGGTAAGTGGTGAAATCTTTGGGGTTTTGATTTATAACAGATTCGTGTTCTGTAGTGCCACTACTCCCTTTTTTTTACTTTTTGAACAGCAGGTGTTTCCCTTTTTTTAAAAAATTTCTCCATTTCTCTGATCCTATTCAGATAGACTCCCTAGCCAACTGCTTTATGCAGCTGGAAATGAAGTTGTTTTGTCATTTATACAATGCCAATGCACTTGCAGGGATTTGGGTTTGGGTTAAAGGTCTGAAGGTCTGAAGAATAGTAGTGGTTAACAAGAGATATACTCTGAATATTTGGAAAGCTTTTATCTTTTGTTCCTTTAAGTCAAAGAGTATTAAATTATACATTTCTTCAAAAGCATATGGACAATAAATAGGGAAGTATTAACTAATGTTAGGTTAATGGTTAAAAACTGACAAGGAAGATTAAGAACATGACAGTCTTATGAGAGTATCTGTGAGCTCTAAGCAGGAATAAGATATTTAATAATAATCTTCATTAACTGAAATCAAGGAGAATACATTAAACATTCCTGTTCCTTAAGACAGTAATTTCTAAATTAATTTTTAAATTGTATTTAAAATAGTCAAAGATTCAAGAATTCAAGGAATGTGACTAAAAGTTAGCTACCAAAATATTCTTACCTTTTAAAATGTACTTCTCGAAGCCTCTTTAAGCAGACCCATGCTCACGCTAACATCTCACCAGGACAGTTTATGGAATGTGCAGTTTGTCCCTGTCTCCTGGCGTACTTGGGAGAGCAGCGCCCCCCGGTGGCCGCGGGGAACCCCATTTGTTGCGTTGCACCTAGGTGGAGATGGGGATGAAAGCTGAGTAATTACAATTCTGCCACTTGCTCGACGTCCTGGCAATAATTCTTTCCATTCCTCGTTTTAAAAATATAGGATTTAATTTTCTTCCTAATTACTTATTTAGAGAAACTGGATATTATTTGTGTTTCTGGATGTGTTTCTGTTTGTTCCTTACACTGTAGCTAGTTATACCTATAAAAATTCTTGATCCTGGAAGCCTTGCTTGCAGGTACTAGAACTCGTGCCTCTATAACTATCCTAAGGTTTTCTGGCACCCCAGTGTGACTGCAGACATGTTTAAGGATTGCTGTTCTTTCAAAAGCTAATGCAAGAGTGTCAGTAAGAGCCATGAAGTAGATTCTTGTAGTGACCAGTGTTTTAAAGCCCATAGAAGCCCATTGTGTAGATCTTTCTGTCTTTAGAATCAGTTGTGTTTCCTCTCAGCATGTCATTTTCCTGCTACAGCACTGCAGCAAGCAGGCAAGTAGTGCTATCCCCCTGCAGTAACACGATGCCAGACCCCAAGTCCCATAGTCTTCCCTGCAAATCTGGGCTGCCTTAGAAGACAACAGAAGCTGCAATTAAAGCACCGTGACAACACGTTATCTTTTTAAGGTGCTTGAAAAGCATCTGCAATTTTTCTGTGGATACCAAGAAAATATAACAATTTTTCAAAGGGTAAGCCTGTCATAAATTAATATATCTATGTAGGTGTGTGTAGTAAACCAGATTATATGACAAGAGGAAGGCTACCTCTTGTTAATGAAGAAAATATGTCCGTCATATAATCAAATGCTATATTAATGTTGTTGGCAATTTCATGGAAAATGACTGAAAATTTTTATTACTATTTCCTACAGATAATATTTTGTAAGAAAGATTTAAGCAAAGCAAATTCATTGTTAATAATAAATCCACTTTCAGGAATACAAAAGGAAAATTTATGTACAGGTCATAATTCTGACATAGCAAAGGAGGCAACATCAAAAGAAATGCTTCCTGGAGAAAGAAACCCAGCCCGGAGATGTAATGAGAAGTGCAACAGGATAGTTTGTCATTTTCAGGCAGCAAAGACAAATTCTGCAAAGACACCCACAAAACCTCCACATCTGTGGAAATGTTTACACTTGAGCTGCCTAGGAAATATATTTCAAAGCAGTGAAGCCGTTCACCCAAACCGAGACAACAGTCAGATCACTATCTCTGCCACTAGGAAACAGTGCTGAGTTCAAATATGGTATAAGGTTAAGCAAAAAGCTCACAGTCAAAGCTTTTAGAATATGAAATTTAAGTAAGACTCCTTTTCATAAACTTTGACTGTTATTGTTAATGTGTCTGGGTATTGTTAGTATGTTACTGCTTGTGTCTAATGACATACTGCATCAGAACACAAATTTAAAATGGGTGTTTGCAAATCATTTGCTATGTGTGCTTGAGCCAAGTACAGCAAACAATTACAATGATTACCCATTTTTTACTCTGCTAGAGCTGCATCACAATTTATGATGGATGCCTGGCACTCTAAGGCATTCTTTCAAGTCACCCTCAGCCAAGTACACTAAATGAAAGGCTTGTGTAGCTTCTGTCTAGCTGCTGCAGCTTGCTTTCAGCTTTATATTTATTCTTTCCGCTTAACATTTTAATCTTTTTTCTTTATAACAATGTCATATTCCACATTTGTGGATCAGCAGATAAGGTCCATAAAAACAGTATTACTATCAGCCGGATCTCCCAGTGATTCACTTGTACTCACAAAAATACTTTGTACACACAAACAGCATTAGGGGTTGACAGGTTGAATGTATCCATCAACACAGTTCTGGTACCTTGGGAAGTGCTAGCTCTTGTTTTCTGCATTGTTTAGAAACACCTTTCTGTAGGACTCAGCATATCCATCTGCACAGCTATCATCCCTGTTGAAACCACTCGGGCACAGACACGTATCAGTACCGAGCTGTCCATTTCCCTTCAAAGCTCTGCTGCTTTAGTGTGTCCATCCTTAAGAGTCTCAGATGAAGCAAGCTCCATACTTGAAAGATTTGCACATACACAATTATATTATTACTACTTCCTAATACTGCCAAGCTGTTTTTAAAAAATTTAGAAGCCCCAGTTCACAGGGTGCAGAACTAGTTGTCAAGTGTCTTATAGAACATGAAACAGTTGCGTATTTTCATCACCTTCAAGTTTGTCATTTCCAAGCAAATACATAGTGGTTTAGTAACTGAAATGCTGTAGAAAGCATGCACCTTGTTTCTGAAGTGGAGATGGGAACACTTTGAACTGCATAGGATCTACCTTTGAGAGAAGAGTGAGGCCAAAGGGCAGTCATAGGGCACCACGGGAGGAAAGGCCTAGATGATATGTCGTAAGATTGTAACAGGAAAAGGAACTCCTTGGATAAGAATGCCCTGAATTCTTCAGGAGAAGTGTTTCTACCTGACAGTGAACTAGGTGAAGGTACAAGAGGCACAGAAATCTGCTGACAGAATTTCTTTTGAGGAGGACACATTCAACAAGAAGAGAAATCAAATATAACATCTAGATAGCACATGCTGTTGTTACCTGTTTACTGGCAGAATTTCCTAATATAGACGTGACTGTAACTGTAGGAGATTTTTAGAACATTTCCAGATTCCTGTTTGTCTTTCCCTGGCTGAAGGGCATAGGTTTTGACAGAGATAATAGCAAGTTTATATGTACTGTGTTCTGTTGTACTGCGCATGTGTTAGTTTGGTTTTTAAAAAAAAACTATGGATTTTTATCACAAAAGCAGTTAGTATAACAAATTTTGCTTAAATGTAAAATGACAGTCTAAAGCACTTTCTTTCCTTTCTCCTTGTATTAGCACTTTACTCTGTCCTCCAGGCTGCCAGAAGAGTATGGAACTTTTGAAAGTGTGTCTTAATGGCAGAAAGGATCTACCTGTCCATCAGTTTCCTTACATTAAAGTCATACCTCTTCCAGCTATTCAGTGACTTTATTATCAGGACAAGCTTTTCCCAAGTGCCATCGGACACTAACATGGTGCCAAAAGAGGCAACTTGTCCTTCCTCCATCACCCCATTCTTTGGCTCAAGAACAGCATGCTTCAGAGTCTCTAAGATTTTTAATAGAACTTCTAAAAACTTTGAATCGTCCTCACAGAACAGATGCTCCTTCAAAGCAATCACAAAATACAAAACATACTACAAGTGTGCAATTTATTTTTGCTGCATAAAATATTCTAAATTTTGTCTTTGGAGATGAATATGACATTTTCAGAAATTCCATTAAATTGTTTATAAAATAGACTCTGATTCTACAAATGCAATACTACTTTTAAGGTACACATTTTTACCCCTGTATGTTTTTTCTTTCTTGCCAGTAAAAAACACCAAACAAGCCAAACCCAAGAGTTCAAATTGGCATTGCTAAACTTAGCTTCTGCATATTCTGGATGTAGTTTTAAGCACTTAAATAACTTGCTCCATCCTCCCAGAACACAATACAGGAAACAGTGCATAGCAGACTCAGCTTACCTTGTAGAAAGCCACTTGTAATGCAATCAGGTTGAGAGGACCTGGGTTTTTCCACTGAGGCACAGCAAAATGTTGGCCTCTTGTTGAACTTCTGTCCACAGATACTGGTCTCAAACAACTTCTGAAGAGTGGAAAAAGTACATCAGCACTACTAAGCTGCTTTTTGCCTCCCAGATAAGCTGTGCTATACATACTTCCCTCTGTTCCCCTAATCCCTTCAGTGTCAAACCTAATGCAGTCTTCATTGATTGAGCTTTATGAACACTCCTTGCAAATGAACATTAACAAAACTCTGAAGGGCATTATTGTTTGTGAACAATAAGACCTTCTCTTATACAGTTACATTGAAGTAAAGTATTTGAATTAAGGACTTTTGAAGAAATACTAAACCATATTTGTGCCAAAGTACAAGATCATCAAAACTTTCCATTAATCAAAACTTATGGCTTAACTGATGGTTCCAAATTTGACCTAGCACAACTGAAAAGCAGTAAATCTCCGGAAGTACTCATCCACCACAGGCTTCTTTCCATTAGCCCCTCAGTAAGGTCATTTTCAGCACCCAAAGACTTGGCCTCCAGGTGTTTCTTGCTCCTTGATATGGTGTGCCATATCAAGATTGTAAAAAAGGAAAAAAAAAACATACCTTGTAATCTTAGAGGAAGTTACACTGTTTTATTTTTAAGGATTACTCGTAATTTCATCTCTTGTCATTCCCTCTATGTCTTCTTTGCAATTGGTTTGATTATTTTTTACTTCTCCTGAAAAACTCTCATTTTAACATGAAGGAATTCCAATTCCACCATCCAATCAAAGAGGAGTGGTCTCTCCTTTCGTAGATAGCCTCATGCATATCATTGCTTGAGATAACAAAGTCATCTGTAAGGCAAGGTCTTTGCAAGTCTTCTTCTTTAAGAGACTGTGTGACAGAGATGGAAGAGGGGAAGACTGAAAGCTGTCAGCAGAAATAAGACATTTGATTCTTTCACTTACTGTAACTGGAAAAATTAACTCTCAGCTGCTAAGAGAGAGTTAAACAACATTACACTCTAAAATGACTATTATTTAAATTTAATGACAATGTTCAATTTTTCCTTACACCATTTGGAAATGGCTTACACATAGCATAAACATGGTTAACCAGTTCTATTTCCTAATTCAGTCAAATTTCCTCCTTCAATGTCAATACTTCATATTTTAAAACTTAATGTGACATGTATATTAACAATGTAAACTTTTCCCATAGTCAGAGTCCCAAACAAATTTAGATGTTTCAAATTTGTAACTCGCTCTGAAGTCAATAATGTACATACAAAATATGCATATTATTGAAAAGATGCTTAGGTTTTCCAGATAACATTACTGAAACCCATGCTGCATGATTTTCCCTGTCAAAACAGACTTTAAAAAAGTACAACAATTTTCAGCATAACATCAGTGGGATCTCACAATATAAAAATTATTCTTTTTCATATTTTTCATCATATCATAACACTTCTTAATATTTTTTAAACTAGTATTTGCATATCTGTTTCACAGAGAAGTTTATCATATGAGGTAGAACTAAAAAGAGAAGTATAATTTGCAGGTGAGAACTATGTAAATGTTTTCTTATTCACAATTTGGTAAACACAATATATGATAACAGCTGGAAAATGTAATTATATGGTTTTGCCATTCCTCCAGCCGGTTGTATGTTAAAGAAGACTTCACATGCACTGCTGGGTCAGTTACACTCCTTGGGGTTTTCTTGTTCCATGTCTAGTGGGTTGTTTATCTGAGTAGTTACTTTTGGAAGCATAGCAGCTGGAAAACTGGAGTTCATCTCTTCAGTAACAAGCACATTTTACTGGAATTTACTTTGAAGATTTTCCACATACATATAATTTAGATAGAGATAGAAAGTATTAAGTATTGTTTTATTATAATGTAAGGTGATATTAAAGTGCTGTGGAATATACAATAGTATTTTGAAAGACAACTGGTAGGCAAGAGTAGAAGTAATTTAAATCTAGAGTGTTAGTACTAAGGCTATTTAATTTCTGACTGAATGAGATAATTATTACTAAAGGAGGTTTTCATGGCAGCAGACTGATTATTTCTTCTAAAAAGACTAGTTCACTACACTATTTAATACTGGAAAAATGAATCAAATATTTCTCCAATTTGTGGACTATTGATGGCAAATTGATACAGAAACTACCAGAACAGTATATTTTATTTGTTCTTTTATTTAGTTTCTTTGGAATCTAAGTTTCAGAATTAAAAATCCCTTGTAAAATACTTCTAAAGACTATATTAATCTCCAAATGCGTACTAACCCTTGTACAAGGCTCCTATTTCTAGTAGAAAATTCAATTTTTTTTCTTTAATACCATATTTTTAAATGAACCCCAGTATTTCACTTCCTTCTCTTTCCTTTTATTTGAAGTTTTACACGGGCAGGAGCTGTTAGTGGACAACGCAATGTCTCTTCCTGGACAGAGAGACCAAGTGAAACTAAGTCATCAATTTCATTTCTGTATCCACTACTTACACATCTCCTCTCCTGTTTAAGTTAAGACTTTTCATTGTGACTTTAGTGGGCATCATTTGTAAACTGATTCACTGACAGTTAAAGGATGTTCTTCCAAAGCACATGATTTGTTCAGCTGATTCTTTAAATCACATTCAATACTTTTATTTTGTATTCTGCTATTTAAGTCTTGCAGTTTTTCAGTAAAATTACAACAGGTTAGGGTTGTCAATAACCTCCTGCACTTCATATACTTTGTAGATCCTATAATTTTTAGAAGTACACTTGTGAAAAGCAAAATTTAATTTTCAATATATCTTTTAGACTATAGTTTGGTAAAAGCAGTTTAATGTTTAAAAAATAATTTTTCCTTTAAAACATTGCAGAAAATAATACTAGTCCCAAAATGACAGTGTTTCCAACTGACTTCAATCATCTCTGGCTATGACCTTGCATTCCTACAAAAGATACTTTTAAGACTGCCTAGACTCAATTTCAAAATGAAATATATATTTTACACTAATTTCACCTGTACTTTTTCATAAGATATATGTCTTATATACTCAATATATTTGTACACTCCATGTGTATACATAACAAAAGGGACTATGAAAGCTTGTGAAATTCAAGACACAAATTATTCTAGGAACCTGTATCAATTCAGAAGAGATGATGAAGGAGAAAGGCAGGACATGATTCAGAGTTAAAACTTATTTCAGTCATTAAAATGAAAGAAACCCAATTAGAATGACAAAAACCCAGCCAAAAGCACAAGACCCACTGAAAGGGCTCCAAGCATTCACAAGATCTACTAAGAGAAAGTCACTACTTTGTCAGTCTTAAAATATGATTTGTTAGCACAAGTGAATCTGTAAAACAACACTGCAAGAGAATCACAAAGTAAGCAGAAAATGTATAATTCAGAATCCAAAAGGAAATAAACAGAAGTTTAATCAATTTTTTTTCTTCTGCAATATGCTCCTTGAAAAAGTTTATCACACATTGAGTATTTGAAGTACCTAATGAAACATTCAGAATGTGCACAACGACATAGGAAGAAGCTTTCCCTGCAGCTAAAACAAATCAGAGAGAGAAGTGAAAATATTTCCGGGTAAATGAATGCTTAAAATGAAAAATGGGACAGCTGAGTAGAGATATAGCACCACTTTGGAAAGAATCAAAGTACTCTGAGAAAGTTTATTAAAAAAAGTTTCAGTGTATTGTCTCACAGTGAGAATGTACGGTCCCAGATTTTTTTCCCCCAAGTTGTTGTGAATATAGGTCAGATTTTAAGTCATCCTGCTTGTTGAACATTTTGGGTTCTTGTTATGCAGGTTGTGATGATATCCCATGGTCCAATCAATTCTAGCATTGCTCTACGCTGTATTTCTTTTCACAGCTGAATGGCCATTAGCTCAATTCAAAATGGATTTTTCAGAGAAGAGGCTGTGCACGGCAAACAACAAATACTGTTATCTGATGCACAACTGGGAAATTCATTTTGAGATAGTTCTTGGAATACCTGGCGAGTAGGTTATAGTCCCTGAAAGTCTGAAGGAGAAAGCATGTGGAATTTTTCACCAAGGCAAGCAAACATTATGTTTAGCCAAAGAGAACAAACTAGCAGATAGATCAGTAAATCACTCTGAATTGGCCCACTCAAGACACAGAGGCGGGCTAGATCCAAAGCAATTTACTTTCCTTCCAGGAACTTGAAGGCAGCTAGGGAAATAACTATGATTTGCAGAGTAAATACTCCCATCTTTCTTCATTCATAATAGAATTTAAGCTAAAAATTTGATCCTAAAGGTTTTGTTTAATAAATAGCTGTGGAATGATGTTCTGTACAGGGATGTTAATCACAAAGTTTGGAAATACAGTAACTGAAAAGAGATATTGTGCAGCACTTTCCAGTGTCAACAGTTACCTGCCTATCTGCACCAGCTCTTTATAAGCTTCAATATTTTGACTTTTTCTTTCTCTTTTTTAACAGCTTCGTTTTCTTTGCTTTAGTCACTTTCTTACAACAGAGCAATAAGAAGATAATACTGTTTAATAAGATTTTATATTTAATTTATGCCTTCTCTTTTTACTTTGTCTTGCTCTACTTGTGACTTCTTTTACTTCCTTCTCTTAAAAAATGAGAAACCCTCCCAAGAGTGTAAAAGACATTTGACTCTTGATTCTAGTTCCATACACTACTGTAAATCTAAGTGGAACTGTCTGAGTCAGTGAATCTACATGCACTTTAAACTGATCTATTTGAAAGATAAATGACATCTCTTATTCCATCTCATTCTGGTCCTACCTCTCCACTTTAAGTGCCTGAAATTAGCAAATTCCTCTTTTAACCCATGATCTAACAGCATCTAACAGCACAGATGATGATGGTCAATCATAATTACTCATACACAGTTAATATCCATTTTTAAGCCATCATTTTCTTAAAAATCTTCAATGGAAGGCTACACTGAGGTGGGGGAGAAGGGGAGGGGAAGGTTACTTAAAGAAAGAAAAAAAAAAAGAAAAGAAAACTATATTCAAGATTGCGAAATTAAGCTTCTAAATAACTATTCATAAGCTCTAACATAGCCAAGTAAATAAACCTGAAAATTTAATGCATTTTATATTTTTAAAAGTTGTTAAGACACTGATATTTCTAAAATTAAATTCATATAGATTCTATCTAAAGTCTCTAAATCCCTTCTCTAACTTTAATAGACAGCTGCATACAAGTGAAATTGTTTTGAACACCAGGAGCTGTTCCTGTGAAGTGCTGATATTTCCCTGGTCTGGTGCCTGATCTGATTCCTTGGTGGCCTGGTTTCTACTTCCTCTTTCCATGGCAAAATTGACTTCTTCCCTTCTCTGCTGTTTCTGTGACAAACTGGTGTTAACTGAGCTGTTGCACAGAAGAGAGTGTGCCTAAGACACCAACAATCCTATTTAGTCTTCTACTCCAAGTGAATAATTTCTCATTATTGTGCACATTAGGAGGACATAAGGGACTCTTAGATGATATGGAGACAAGATACAGAAGGTTTTCCTGTTGTTAGATGCTTCTGGAGGCGGCAAGGGAATCTGAGAAAAGAGGGAGAAGTTTAAAGTTATCGTGTATACCTGAATGTTTCCTGAGTAAATGCCATAAATTTAATTAAAAGGTATCTTAAAGGGAAAAAAAAGTGTTTTACCCATTAGACTATGCCATGATTAGGAAAAATATCCAATTTGAAACCTGAAGCCTGTCACTTAACTAGCATCACTGATACCATGGAAGGAAGCCTTTTCCTTCATTCTTTGACTCTAGAATAAACCGAAAAGAACAAGAAGGATTCATATGAAGCCACACAAAAAACCTGCTAGCTCACAGATGTTACAATGATGTTGTCACCTGGGGCACTGGCCCTTAGCACTGATCACCATCACAGTAATGTCAAAATTATATTCCTGATTGTTACGAAACCCTATGTTGGAAAGAAAAACATAAGGAGTTTTTGTGCAGTCAGTAATAATCAGTAGTTTTTAAAATAAAAGAGCTTATTAATAAAAGATCGATTCCCATCCAAATTATCAGGGTGGAGTGTGGTGCTGGGGATGGTGCATATGTATGTACTCAGTGCTACAGGCACCAACCAGTGCAGGGGTGCCATTTCAGAGATACATCTAATTCCCCATAAATACCAATCAACTGCTGAAAAGGCAAGTTTTTAGAGCAGAAAAAACATGAACAGAAAGTTCACTCTGAAAACATAATTCTAAATTTTAATTTATGCTATTCTTAGACTATCATGGTGGGGGGAGTAAAGATGAAAAAGATTTCTACTCAATGGCAACAAAAGTTTTAAAGCAGCACAGTTAGAGAACAGAAATACACTTTGCAGAGAATACTTTACAAAATAGTTTGAGAAGTTTCAGAGATATTAAATCAGATCAAGAGATTATCTGAAAAGTGTCTTCCAAGTGGAAATCATTCACAACGCTTCCTTGTATTTGAGGAATTTCATCTTTTGTATTTCCTTTATCAAGACTGTTGTGCAGCAAAGGGATTGCAGATGAGGGAGAGAATGCCATGCAATTGCACTGGGTTTTGACTGTGTAAAGACAGATTAATCCATAAACCTACAAGTTTTCTATCAATTTTAGAGAATTTCTTAGAAAGGACACTATGGCTTTGGTAATGAATTGAAACTGAAAGAACTAACATGTTCAAAGATGAGTTCAGAATGAACAGGTAACACAGTCTTCTTCAAGTTCTTTGAAGATGTAACTGTTAATATAAATAAGGGAAACTAAGAAAAGTAGCCCTCTGAAATAATCAGATAGCCTTTCACCACTTCCTTCTACATCAAAAGGAAAAATACTTGAAGTAGAGAGTCACTGTGAATAATGTGTAAGTCATTGGAAAGAAAGATGAGCCAAAGTTACAAAACTGAATTTCTGGTAGCTCCACACTTGAAGTTGAACACTTAAATATTTCTATACTTATCTAAGCACCAAACAAACTTTTTTTTTTTTTAAACATACATGTAATTTAGGATCAAAATATGACATGAAGCTTTTAAACCAGAAAATTCTGTTTTCTCAAAATACCTGAACTGGGAGACGATGATCTTGGTTTCCTGCGTCGTGAAGAGGGGAGTATGCCATTAGATTATACCCCATTAGCAAATGGCCCATGAGAATGGAACAACTCACCATATTTTTCACCTGGACATCAGCCTTGCTTGTCCTGGGTCAGCACAGACCTAAGAGCTCTGCTTCACTTTTCAAATACGATTAACATTTCACATGGTTCTGATATCAAAACTTTGCACAGCTCTACTCAGAAGATCCTGTTCAGAGTCAGTACCTGATATCACCAGCCTCTTATCATCATAGCATATTAGCATTGTAATGTTGTGCACTGTTTCTGTCACTCTGTTGAGGTAGGCGCTCATCCTACCATTTAACGCTTAGAAGGCACTGATGCATTTGTTTAATTAAAATTGCATATGGCTCTTCTTCACCTGGGTATATCTGATTTGCAAAGAATTTATCCCAGAAGTTGACATAAAATTTGCTTTATCTTCCTTGCAGTTTTCCATCACTAAAAGGACATGTTCTGAACCACAATCCTGAAAAATGAGTTTTCCCTCATTTCCTCAGGGATTTTGTTTGTTATTTAATTCTCCAATTATTTTTAAATTTTATTTTAAAGTTCTTTAATAACTTACCCAAAAAATGGTTATTCTACCAAAATGATTTTTACATCTTTGATTAATTTTTGAAAGTGATTTGGTTTTTACTACATGAATTAATTACATAGATTAAAAGATTCTTCTCTTTTATCAGGGCTGATCAGGCAATCAAGGACAGGTGAAAGTCTTAATACTAGATAGGATTAGATTCAGTTCTGAGTTTCTAAATTGAAGAAGGGTATTTGGACCTCTGGTTTTATTCTAAACATTTGTAGTTTAAAGACATCAAAGGTTATCTATGAGACATGCAGACCACAAAGTTTCTTTGAGAAATATCCACCATCTCCCAAATGCTGAAGGGAAAACTGAGTGCACAGCCCTTACCTGCTGGCATACACATCTCTCATTTGCTTAAAATGCCCACCTTGCCTTTTTCCCCATTTTCTTTGAAGGATCTTTATTTCATGGAGGGGAAAACATAATGCATTTTTATTTGTCAAGTAAGTTAAATAATCTCCATTGACCCTCATACACAAAACCAACCAGCTTCAAGTCTCCTTCCTCACTTCTCCAGGTTCCATATGCCTATTGCTCCTGTCAAACATTACACTCCTTCTACCTAATTTAATTCTCTGGGGAGAAATTCCTATTCCCATGTAGTAGTATGCTATTCTCCAAAGACCCCTTTTCATTTATTCCAGTCCACCTATGAAAGAGGCTGGAAAGCACTGTGTAACCCTTGTGGAGGTTATACGGTGGAAAGACCCGGTGTTTAATGCAACATAGTATCCTGAAGTACTAAAGCAGCTGAGAGGTAATAGGAGGAAGGAATACAAACGGACTGAAAACACATGAAGCTCTCCCTTATCTATTCCCAACAGGCATTAGAAATGGAAAAAAGATGGTCTTTCACTTTTTATTGCTGAATTTGGAATATGTTGGTCTAAATTAGATGCTCTTGCTCCCTGTTGCTTTATGTAATAGATAGAGAAATTTTAATGGACTTACTGATGTCCCAAATTAATTTAGTTTCCTAGTGATCCAGTTAAATGTATTTTCAAACTGTCAAGATAGCTTAAAAATCAATTTTGATATCTCCCTAAGCTCTAGCAGTTCCTATTTGCTCTCCCAAACCAGCTGGGAAACAGGTGGGACAGCAAGGCTTTCTCTTATCTTAGTACGGAAGGAGAAATTTCTAATAAAAATTCTTTCATTTGTGAATTTCTTCTTTATATTCTGTAGCAGCTGGCTAGAAATAAGTGTCACTATTTAAAATGCATAGGGCATGGCTCAGGGCACAAATGATGCAGTTAAAAATCACGCAGACACACTTCTCAACTCCTTTTCTCTCATAAAGCGTTATTACACTCTGGTGTCTACACCCAACATGATGGAAGACGAACACTGCCAACGGTGTGATAACATCACAGGCATCCCTTGCAACTATCTCAGGAGTCACCAACGGAAGCAAAAATGATGAAAGAAAAAGTAATAACCATGTGACTTAAAGCAAAAGTTGCTGGTATCTCAGATACTGAATATAATTATGAAAGATAGTTCACATAGCACTGTGGACATCTCTTTGAAAAATGAGGTCATAGCAATAAAGCTTAAGAACTCAAAGCATGATAAAATGGCAAAAGCTTAATCTTTATAGCCTCTTTCTATGCACTTCTGCGTGACTGAAGGAGCTTTCGCTTTGCCTTCACTTAAAACTATATTGTAATATAAGTTCTGCAACAATGAGAAATTTATTGGTGATAAATCAGATTGCCTGTATTTTACAGGGGATAATGTTCTCTAGGTAAACGCTCCTCAAATTCAATAGTAAATACAGCTACATATAAATACGGAGGAAAATGATTACAATATTTTCTCTCAGCTCACATATTTATAATCCTAAACCTGTAGCTGATTTATTTTATGAATCACCTTACTAATATGCCATGGGAACCCACAGAGAGAAAAATTACAGAACTGTCAAGCTCTTCTGATGATCAGTACTTGTACAGAGCTCAAAACTCTTAGATTACATCTCCAGAGGTCTTGCTACATGAAATTGCAGTATAAATAGCTGGTTTCTTCAGAATTATTTGCTGGATTCTTTAGGGATATATTAGCATATCAACTCTAAGTCACCATATACTGCTCATGACCTTCTTTCTGAAGCAGGAAACTTTGTTCTTACAAAAGTTGCCTTGAAATATAAACTGTGCTGGGTTACTGTGGTCATACCAACACTTAAATTTATCAGTTTGTATAACTGTTTTCATGTACAACTGCTCACATTTTATATCTAACAATAAAAATGAAAGTATAAAAAACCTCATTCTGAATCTTCTGTGGTTTTCTAGTGTTGAACAAAACCAAGAATTTATAGCAGAGTATGGCAAGACTTAGCCCACAAGCCTTTTTTTTTTCCACATTAGCAGGTACTGAGTACAAAGAATCTCCTGCCATGATTGTTGGATTGCACTGTTGATCGTTTTCCTAGCTGGGCAAAGAAATCTCTATCAGTCTTGGTGAAAAGTATATAATCATTATTCTGAACTGCATTTATCACCATCTTCATTCTAAACTTCCTGCTTTTCTTTGCCATGGCCTGTTTTCATTAAACCCTCCTGTTGTTGCTCATTTCCTCACTCTGCTGCAGAACTCCATTTCTAGGCAGGGAACATCACAATCATAAAAACTTCAAGAGACTGTTGAATTGCTAAGTTTCCCCTTTTGCAGGACATATCAGGATGTATAAAGCAAAGTAGGCAGAATCTCTGTTCCAAGCCACACGGACTACCCCTATTGCTCATAGACCGAATTCAACAAAATCATTCCAGGGCAAAACAACATTAATTTTCTTTGTATTCCTGAGAAGAACACTATGATAAACAACTTACTGACTCTTCTCCTGTATTTAATTTGGATTGTACAACAAGAATATTGCTTTGCAGAACACTGACAAAAACCAAACCAAACCGAAACCACACACAGATGAGTACAAATGAGTACAAACCCTCATCCTGACTGTATTCTTGCAAAGACTGGATGCATACCTGAGTAATGAATGTACTTTCACCCATTCTTTCCAAAGTTTTTAGACATACCTCAAGTGAATCATCCACTCCCTCTCACTAACCAAGATGCCTCCAGTTAAAAGGGATACCACAAGTTATCAAAATACCACCAGAAGATGACGGATGACAAAGATGTTCACTGGGAGGAGCTGGCATGCAAATCAAGGCTCAGAGCTAAGCTGTTGTGCCTGACCCTAGCTGGAACTCTAGCTAGGCTTTCTGTAGGGTAACCAAGCACGGGAGGTCTCTGCTCTTCCCTCCAGCCAGGCCCACACATCTAAAGCCTGTCTCTAAAAATCTGCCTTCATTCTGGTTATGAGGTAACCAGTAACATAGTAAGAACGCATCTTGGTTGGTATGAAGACACTAATTAAAAATGTGAAAATGAAAAAATCTTGTGTTAATAACTTTTTGATTGATTAGCTGAGTTTTACTGGTTGATTGGTTTTGTTGACTTTTTGATCTGGGTTTTTTTGTTCTTCACTTTTAGAGCAATGGGCTGATACTGTTAAAAAGTAATTTGATTGTTGTTATTGTAAAGCAGAATTTAAAATTATGCTGGATTTTAGTATACAAGATCTGGCCTAGATTCAAACTTCACTTATATGGCTATCAATATGGAACAAATCTGATGTAACAAATTAGCCCAGAGTTACACTAATGACAGAACTGAATCTCATACTTCACAGCTGAAATGTTATTTTATATGCTACATTATACTTGCTCCCAGGAGCACAGCCAAAATTTTAAAAGAAAAATCTTAAAATTCAAAATTAATTCGAAGTAAGTATATTATATGACAATTAAATATAATTACTTTTTTCCAACTTCTCTTATGGTGCTTTTATTGTTGTAGTCCCAGGTATGTTTCTGTTGGCAGGAAACACTAATACGTTTGAAAAGCTTTGCATTAAATTGCCTTTCTAGGCCATTCTGCATGCTTGGCCTAAATAGAATAATTTTTTTTTCCTTTAACTACTCTAAGCCACATGGAAAGAAAGAAATTGTAAAACATGATTTCCCATATGAATTATCACATTTCTTGTGATTAAATTTCAGGCAGTTATGATGTTATCTGTTTCTTTTGACAAGTACAATTATTGTTGGCATGTGCACCCAAATTGTATTTCACTTTCTGAAAAAAGAGCTCGCTACAATTGGGAAAGTCTCTCGTAAAAGGAAGGCATAGGAAAAAGTACTTTATAAATATTGACTTACCCTTAGTACCTGTCAGCAAAAATGCAAATGGTCACAAATCACAGCTGTAAAGGAAATACAATAAAACCCAGAACCAGATAGTATTATACACTGGCAACAGCAAAGTGATTTCCAGATTCCCATTTGTCCAAACTGAAAACAGCCTAAACAAAACAAAGATGCTCTAGATGGATGTTTTGTTTCTTAATTAACAACATATATATATATATATTTGTATTCTGTATCATTATAGGGTAGAATATTTTATATCAGTGTTGGTTTTGCAAGATAGTACAAAACCAGCGTATGGTTTACAGCTGTCCTATTCTGTTCCTTGCCTGGTATATTTGACCATATATGCTAGACTTTTAAATCACCCATAACCCAAGAATGCAGCCTGATTTCTGATCTGAACCCTTCTGCTGTTGCTTATTGTCAAGAAGCAAAAACTTTACAGGGATGACACTGAGCAGTTAGTTAGCAAGTGGATCCTTCACTCTTGGAGAAATGGTGTTCCTGGACCTTCAGAGAAGCTCCATACCAAATATCATGTTTCCTGATGCCTTAGAAATGAACTTACTGTTCCAGCAATAAGATTGGTAACAAGGGATAACATTTCTGAGGCCACTGAGGAAACAGTTCTTTCTAAAATCAGCATTTATTTATAAGTATAGTACACCTATGCTCACTACAAAAGACAGTCTGGGGGGACAGAGAGAGAGAGGGGTGCAGTGCAGGGGAGAGAGACAGTGCGTGTGCATTCACTGCTGCATTCCCTTCCCACACAGTAAACTGATTCCTTGAAAGTTTATTGCCATCACTGCGTGTCATTAACTGCAGTGTCTTAGTGCAGTTCATATCAATTTTCCCCACTCTCAGCTCCAAGCATGCACCCAGGACAACTAGGAATGTCTCCGGGCTCCTCAGGTGAAACCCTGCCTCTGTTGAAATCAGTTAAAGTTTAGCTCTTCACTAGGATCACAACTCTTCTCTCCCCATTGAGCCTCTACTTGAAACATTTTGCACTTGTGTAGCTGATTAGTCAAAGCAAGCTAGAGGAAGATACATCCTGCACAATGGCTTTTTCAAGTATATACACTGGTAATTTCTGTAGAAATCCCTGAATTAATTTATGATTCATGTCTCAAGTTGGCTCATTGTTTTGTTTCTGTTATATGGGCCTTTTTTTTTTTAAATCCCACACAGATACAGAATTAAAGGGCTCATAGACATGTCGTAGAAAAATAATTTAAAATACTACTTTATTCTTTTGCCTTCTGCCCTCCATCTTTTTTTTCTCCTCCTGATTTCAGAAGCCAACTTCATATACATTGCTGACACAAAACAATTTTAAGTTTCTTTTTCCCAGAAACATCTTTTTGTTACAGGACAGAAAAAGAAATTATTCCATTTTATATCTGTTTTATTCATAGCAGTTCCAGGCTTTTACTGAAGCTATCGTTGCAGAAGCATAGCCATTTAAAATAGACTTCAGAGATTTTATTTAGTGAAGGCATCTGTGCTTTAGCTACAGGTATAAGCCTTGATATTCAACTGTTACACTGATAGCAAAGGCTGGCTTCCTTTTTACCTCCATGAAGAGATTTAGAAAACACTGGTTACTTAAAAAAAAAAAAGGGGGGGGGGGCAAAAAACCCACACATGTCCTTTTTTCCACATATCCTACTCACTCTAATATATCAAAGGTTGACTGAAGAACAAACATCATATGGAACAAAAAATACAAGAATGCACATTTTACCAAATGTACAGAGAAAAGCAGTGCAGGAAGAAGGTCAGTTGTAAAGAATGATAGATGGTAAGAAATGCAGGGAAGTTACCCTGTTCCTTTTGCCTGTTAGATCCAAGATGTATACTGCCATATGTCTGTAGAAAGGTTTCATGAGACCTGTGAAAAATGCAGGGGTATTGTTTGAGAGAACACATCTGAAACTTGGGAGACATTTCTAGGGATATTTACAAGAAGCCTCAATCTTCTTCTTAGATAAATCAGAAGGATTTCTGCCACTGGCTTTAAATGGGAGTGAAATTGATCCTTTTAGTTTCCTTAAAAGGCAATGTGGAAAAAGGCTGTCCATGAACTCACACGCCAAATGAGAAAAAGTAAAGCAGGTGAATTTTGTATTAGAGAATATTTCAATAAAGCACTGTCATTCAATATAAACATCAAAGAATGAAAGCACTACAACAAAAATAAAGCTATTTTTTCTAATATGAGTATCTTTGAAAAGATGTAAAGTACTCTAAGAAAACTTGATTAAAATTTGCAAGCAGAGCAAGAACAGGAGATTACTGACATTCACCCAAGGTGAAATTAAAAGAAAATAGGGCAACAAAGACCAATTTTATCAAGTATAATTGAATAATCAAGAACAATAGAAGCAATGAGAATAGTTTTAAATATTGAACATTCTGAAAAATTGAAAGGAATTTAAAATTCCTAGGTGAATCAGAAGCAGACTGAAGAATAAGAAAAAGGGTGTCTCTCCATTATAGGAAAGGAGAAAAGAGATATTCACACACACAGAGCAATCTCACTGCGGTACTATCTTTGATTATAGTATGCATATCTAGTTCTCTAAAACTCAGAAATTTAACTGGATGTGGCTATCCCACCTTTAAGCAGGAATTCTGTCGTGAGTGTGGATAAAGTGTTCTTGTAACTACTTTTTAAGATCTACAGTCTTAGAATGTGTCTCTGCTCCATATAATACACAGTTCTGTCTCTTGTGCTCATTTGTCAGCATTAAAATATTTTCCTTTAAAGTTTGAGATAGTCCCCCCACTTGTATGCAGCTTGTGTAGGACCACATGCCACACGAAGCCTAATTCATGTCACATATTCACTATTTGGTCCATTCTACATCTGAAAAAAATTACACTAGAAGAGTCCATGAAGAATTATTTGTTCAGCTTAACTAGAAAAGCTTTTCTCTTTTTATTTTTCCCATTATTTTGAAAATGTAAACATTAAAGCAGTAATTCTTCCACTGGCTACTCCCTTATGTACCTCTACTCCCCCAGAAATAAAATTTCCTTGGTTCCCTGAAGCATAAGACTGGAGTTGTGTGTCATATTATTGTACTTACTTATTGCAAAATTGCTTATTCCTCTTGCTTTGGCACTCAATTCAAAATAAATGAGGGATTTCATATTGCTTCTGAATTTTGATGTAATAGTAGCAAGCAGCAGTACATTTTGGCAGTTCTATGGAAACCCTCCAAAGGTTGCTTTTAATACTTCCTTGGTATTTATTTAGGCAAAATAACTAAATATCAGCCATGTGTTTTCATTTATTAACAGTCCCTCAGGAGCACAGGCAATCAATGCCTTGACTTAGTGACTTTTCTAATTTGCCTTTAAAAGTGTTTGGTTTGGGTATTTTTTCTTCATTTCTGTCTATTGCTATGTATTTATTCTAGCAAGGGCATAGTTTAAAGAGAGGAGACACAAGACTTGCATTTGTCAACATTCCCTGTTTAGTCCATAGTCCCAAGCAGAGACTTAAGGAGTTTCACTGTCACCAGAAATGAGATTTAATCCTAAATAGGACGGTGCATCACGCCAGTTTTTCAAAACAGGTTTCATGCTGTAATTTCTAAAGTTCTTTTAGATATCTGAAGACTTATCTTATGGAGTTCTCTCAAGATGAACACAGAGATCTTGAACTTGCTTGGACTTTCTGACCTAAGCCTGAAGAATAGGAGGGATGGGATGGGTCAAATATGTTCACAAAAAGCTGTTTTGCTGATGAGATATGCTTTATGATTGTGCAGAGGTTCATGCTTTCTAAATGCTGAAAATTTTCACTATAAAATCAGAAGGTTTGCTCAACAAAAGCTCCTGTTCAGAAATGGCAAGAAGTACATATATAAGCAAGACCAATAATAAATGCCTCCTTGCACATCCTCCCTATCACACAGCTCAAAGTTCAGAAGGCAAACAGGTAATAGAAAATCAAATTTCAGTTAGGGAATGGAATGTTCTTAATCTTCAGTGCAGCACAGAATGAGGTGTAAATCACAAGTGTGGTTAATACACAAACTGAAAACCTTTGTACTTTTCCTTTGTTTCTCTTAGCTAGAACTTTTAGATTTCTTCATGGCAAACAATTCTTGTCAATTCATAAATAACTACATACATAAAAAACTGAAATCATTAATAGTTTCAACTAACATGATATCTCTAATACTACAGCAGAAAAATAAGATCACACCTGGTGAACCTGTCACTGCTCAGCAAGAAAAAAAAAAGAATTCCTTGTAACAATAATGTGCCACCATTGTAATTAAAAATATGGCAATCCTCTTGAAAAGAATAGTTCCTAAGAATACAGGAAAAGCTGACCTTGCTGGAAGTCAGCCCTGAATTTGTTGTCAAATTATCTGTGCCAAAATGCAGGAAACTTCTTTGGGTAACAAGACTGAGGCAAATGAAGAGAATATTATCCATCCCAGGTACCCAAGACAAGTTCTGCAGGGGTTGGAGCTATGCATGACATTAAGTATTCCATCAAGATTTAGTATCTGTTATTAATAAAAAAAATATTAATTCACTATAGGTTCCTATTGCTTTCTGTACTATAAAAGTTAGCTATCGTCCTGTCTTGGTTAGATGACCGGCCAGCCCTAAAGATAAAAGTACTAAAAATGCAAATGGGGAATTGGAGACTGAGATAAAGGAATGGCAGATTTATTAAGCAATTACTATATATTTTCTGCCTTTAGATGAAGAAAGGGGATTGATGGACTGCTGCGTACCATATTGAATGGTATAATACAGTTAGCAATTGTAGTGCACAGATAGCAATGGAAATGGGTCTGAAAAGATTAGTCATGTATTAAAATAGACAAAGTACTCTGTCTGGAGATACATTGCTAAGAGACTGGAAGGAAATGAAGATGGAAATGAAGAAAGTCTTTTTGTCACACTAATCAAAAGCCTGAAAAATATTAGAACATTACAACTCCTCAGAAAATAGCCATAGAAAAGACTCTGGTCACTATACCCAGTCTGAAACAAAACTATCATGACACCCTCTCAATACACAGCCAGGAAAAAGAAAAACTTTTTGGGGAATGAGCCTCCTAGCAATACCTGAAATACCACAATAGATGTGCATTTGTAATCCCCTGACAGCAGAGTGCAAAAACCAGAAGTCCCCTGTGCTGTCATGACGTAAGTTTACTTACCCTGGTATTCCAGCAGGTTTTGGCTCATTCAGTGATCCGTAGATTATGGTAACAAAACTTCTGACTTCTGGAAGTCCTATGACTGCAGAGCAGATACATACAAACCATAGTCTGGCTTGAAGAAAAAGCAGAGGGAGAAAAGCTCAGTAGCTAGATTTTCTTGCCTTGAACCTTCAGTATTGATTTCTCCACACTATTACCTTGGCAGAGAAGTAAATGGAGGTTTGAGGCATTTAATGGTACAAGCTCACATCCTGTATGTTAAGATTTTCTTTGTACAAAACATAATGCCACCCTCCCATAAGTGACAGATGATACGGTTTCAAGAAAGTGTTCTTAGAAGGATAATGTCGTATTTGCTGTATGAAAACCGGTTCAGTGTATTTTTTAAATAGATGAGCACTACTGAAGGAGGATGAACAGAGTTATAGACATATTAATTTAATATCAGCTTCAGTATAAAGGATATATTCCACAGTGAGCAGGGGTCATGAAAATCATGCTCTGAAGGAGACCAAACATGAATTTAAGAGATAAATGTCATAAGTAACTTGCAGGAAATTTTTTTAAGATCTTACTTTTACCATTGCAGCAGGCATGTGGAAATAGTGTATAGTGTAGTTTTTCAGAAGCATCTGGTAAGAGCATACCCTGAATATCACCTAACAAAAAATAAGGCAAGAAGGAAGTATAACAAAAGATCCCAGCACCACCTGTGGGGTAAGAGCAGAGCTGAAGCAAACAGAAGCTGGTGACTGGGTTGCAGGCCAGGCCACATGTCCTCATGAGGAAGCAAAGGAGGTGTTCTGCTGATTCCTGAACTCTTTGTGGGAATGCCAGGCACTTTGTATGTGAAGCAAAGGACTCCTGCAACAGACAAAGTATCATTTTTCTCCCAGACAGGGAGGTGAAGCTGACACAAGTTAAGGAGAAGGGAGACGCAAGATACCCCGTAAGTAAGAATGAGAGAATTTACTTCCCCTTTGATTCTAAGCAGTAAGTGAGTTGTGATTCAGTTCTCATCTGATCCCTGCTGTTTGCCAGGGCTGTGCACTGTCTTTCTAGTGTTTGATGAGTTGTCAGAGTCCTCAACAGAGCTGCACCAGAATTGTCAAAGTGGGTTTATAGGATCAAGTAAATTTATTGGAATGAAAACAAAAGCAAACAAACAATAACAAATTAACCCAACCACCAACCACAAATCCAAAACACAGCTTGCTGCTTGTGCTATAATTATTTTAAAAGTGCAGTACTTTTAATTAAAATTATTGTCAAAGTAGGGAAATTGGTATTTTAAAATGCATTGGGGAGGTCTACCATTTTGCATCCATTTAGAGAAATGGATTTGTTTTAGCCTGTTAGGAAGCGGGGTAACTGCTGGGCAAGAGACAGGATCACATAAGATGCATACAGAGAGAAAAAAGTGAGCAAGATGGCATTGCCACAGTAAGCGACAGAGTAAATACATTTTGGTAAGAAGAGGATTAGGATACGGAATAAATCAGGCAAGTGGTATCAGAATTCCCTGGGACTTTTTCCTATGCAAACCCCACTGAATAAAGACAAGCTTTTCAAACCAAGAACCTTGTAAAAATGCGTACAAGTAAAATCTTCCAAGACCTTATTTTTTACTAGTTTTCTCCATATGGCATTAAATAAACAGGTGGACCTGTTTTCTACCAGGCATTACATTGTTTCAGGGATTTAGAACATGTGTAGTGAATAAAGACAAGGGCTTTCCTTGGCAGAGGAAGAAGCTGCTCCTGTGAACAAGGACACAAATAGCACAATGCCGAGCTGGATGCTACAGCTGCATCTGACAGGATCTATGTCCATAGCACAACACAGTGCTGTGCTGGCTCCTCTGAGGCTAAACAAAGCAGACAAAGTAGGAATGCCCTACTAATGCAGACCTGATGAACTCTGCATGTAAGCAAAGAGATATAACTGTACAGCAGCACACTAATGTGAACTGTGATAGAATCACAGAAGTACAGGATTGTTTAGGTTGAAAAATACCTCTAAGATCGTTAAGTCCAACCATTTACCCAGTACTCCCAAGGCCACCACAAAACCATGCCCCTAAGTGCCGTATCTATGTATCTCTTAAATACCTCCAGGGATGGTGACTCTACCACTTGGCAGCCTGTTCCAATGCTTGACCATCCTTTCAGTGAAGAAACATTTCCTAATATCCAATCTAAACCTCCTCTTGCACATCTTGAGGCCCTTTCCTCTTGTCCTGTCACTTGCTAGCTGTGAGAAGAGACCGATCCCTCTACAAAATCCCTCCTTTGTAGGCAGTTGTAGAAAGTGATAAGATCTCCCCTAAACCTCCTTTTTTCCAGGCTAAACAACCCCAGCTCCCTCAGCTGTTCCTCATAGGACTTGTGCTCCAGTCCCTTCAGCAGCTCCATTGCCCTTCTCTGGACACACTCCAGCACCTCAATGTCTTTCAGGTACCAAGGGGCTCAGAACTGGACACAGCACTCAAGGTGTGGCCTCAGCAGTGCTGACTCTGGGGGGATGATCGCTGCCCTGGTCTTGCTGGCCACGCTATTGCTGATTCAAGCTGACATGATGTTTGAATAGTCATTGATATTAAGCTTCGCAGTTGGATACCAATATATTTTCTACTTATAAACACACACATCCTGAGGCTGTGGAGTTTGAGTCACTGAATAGTCACAACTGTGTCTAAAGCTGATCAGAATTGTGCTTTCAAGGCATGAAGTTTGCAGTGCAAGCTCTTCCAAAGAAAAAAGCCAGAAGCTGTTCCAATATTGATGCTACTTGATGTCCCAGATCTTCTGTCTGGGAAATGGAACTAATGGAATAATATCCCTTTTCTCAGTATCATGAAAAGTCGTTTATGCATTTGGACAGGATAATGAAGATTTACAGAAAAGCATATGGGTAAAATAATTTTATATCTCTAGGAGGGTTAGAATAATGAGCAGTAGATAAATTTCCGTGCCATATACTGAGCAATAAGATTAAAAGGTTAACTAATGGTTCCTACCTTTTAATTGCAAAGCACATTCTGCACATTGAATAAGTCCAGGGACCTGGAGGGGTTAAGAGAGCAGTATGTGACCACATTAAGGTCATTGCCACTCACATGCTCAAAATGACAATGTTGAAATGATCCTGGCAGTAACCGCTTTGAAGTATTTGACTTTGCAATTCTAGAAATAATGTTAAATTCTTTTAAAAGGCTCCAAGTTAGGCCATAACTAATGCAGAGAAGCCACTCTGCCTCCTAATACATTTTTATGATGCTCTTCTCCTCATCCTCTACCCTTGCATTTTCCCAAAAGGCAGAGATTTCCCCTTGAATCCAAAATATGTAAATAACCCAAATGCAACACTATTACCTTCCAGACATACAAAGGCCTAAAAAGAAGTGTCACAGAGGCTGTGCAGTAGCAGATCTATGGCTGACAGGAAAGAAAATGAAGCTTGTATCAGGACAAAATAAATGTCCAGATGATCTTATTTCAGGGTCTCTTTTTTTCCCTTGTCTCCATCCAACCTCAATGCAAAAATAAATACAACTACTACTGTTCATGGTGATAAGAACATATCATTAGTACCCTGCTCCCTGCCCCTCACACCACTGCTATTGGGCTCCCACTTGTAATCAAAACCATGAAGAAAAGGGTTCTGCTATGTCAGACCTAGCTCCCACATGGACTAGCCCTGAGCTGGTTTTACCACAACTGCCTGGAAATGTAGTCATGTTAGTACAATCCGTATTTGTATCTGCTTGGCAGCACATTAAAAAGAAAAATCAATTGCTATCGAACTTTAAGTCCAATAGGTTCTTATTATGAACAGATAACAACACAACTATAACATCTCAATGAGTTTATGGCCATCACTCAATTACAATGTCAGGCTACCCTTACCCACTAACAGATGACATTACTTTTACAATCAGTTTAATCACAAGAAAATTATAAACTCATCACCCATCAGTATCAATTGTGCATGGTGTCAGATGAGTTTGAAGAAATAATTAGTTTCTGTACTGGAATTCCCCAGGTAGAGAATATTAGCACACACATACATAGCTTTCATTTGAACATAAGCCGTGTAAAACAATAAACATACGGGTGCAGAACTACAGTGCACAAAATCCAGAAATAATTGAGCAGCTTTACAGACCCAGATTTTTTCATTACCCTCCTGGCAGCCTATCACAGAAAACACACATTTTATCCTCATTATTTCACTGAAAGTTTACCAAAGAGGAAAACACAAGCATTATTTTCATCTTGTTTTGCAGGGGAAGTGTCTACATTGCCTACTAAACATTATCTCAGGTTATGAAGTCTTTGTAGATTTGTGTGTGAGCTCTGAGAGAGCACAGGCAAAGCTGCAAGTTAGGCTCCTAAGCACGAGCTGCAGATACACAGGGAAGCCATTTTTTAATGTTGCAGAACGTTCATAGTCTTTCTAGACCTCTATTTATTATTTATTATTTAAAAGCTCAAAATGATGCTTTAGCAAATAAATAGCGTTTCAGGACCCCAATATACTGGTTTGAGTCCTTACATGCAGGATTTAGATGTGCTGTTAGTGAGCCTATATTTATCCCTAGATATTTTATATCTCACTGTAATGTTACAGAGATGAGGCATTTAAAACCACCCAAAAATCTAAATTCAGGATCAAGTCCACAGAACAGTGAGATTGATGGAAATAAATTATTTTTCAGTTTGTTTTTTTTTTTTTTCTGCAGGAATAGTTCTAAATTGTGAACTGACACCAAATAATAGGCTAAATTTACTACTTTTCCTTTTTTTGGATTCTTTTTAAAAAAAGAATTCAGGGAGACCTGCAGAACTCAAAGACTGCAGATTGGAAGCCACTGTTATAGCACCCTCCCACTGTTCCTTCACCATTAGAAACCAGAGAAGGGATCTGAAGCCTCTACCCTGAGGTTCTGTACCCCAAAGCTGTCGGACAGAAAAAAAATCTGTTTAACCACCTACATAAAATGTTACTGTACAAAAAAAAAACCAAAAAACGGCTGTCATGCCCAGCCAGTGTTTCGGGACTAGTTATGGGGCACCCCTAGAGCAGAAGTGTCAGAAAAGTCCTCCAAAGGACTAAACCATCACTTGCCCTGATTTCTAGATCTTTGCAAAGCTTAGGTAAGAGTCAGATGGTCAGACTGGGGCAGCTGTGTGGCTGCATCAAGGAAGAGCCTATGTAAATGCCAGATCAGATAGGGAGGAGGTACTGAGTTTTAGGGGAAGGTGACTGCTAAATGGGACTATTTAACATAAGTATGGGCTTGAAGTCTGTTTAAATTCTGTTTTAATGTTCAGTGTCTTTCTGTATGACTCAGTAAGACTTGTAGACGCCTGTGTATTATTGAAAGTCAATGAGAAGGAAGTCCTGAGTCACCAAAGTACTTTTTTCTTTATTGTTATTTCCATTAGACAGTGTGATGTAATTATTTATGTCAAATACTACAGCAAGATTTTTACAGCAGAGGGATACAAGACTTTCATATTGACATTAGGTAAGTAAAAACACAATGTTACATGAGTTTTATAATCCTAATAGAAAGAGGAGTTAAGTAGTCTCCTGGACTATCACAGCTATCTAAGATAAATAAAAATATTAAATTCAATTATTAGCCTGCAATGTCTCTAATTTTTTCTCTGTGTACATAATTACTTTTTGAAAGCAACAGAAGTGATTTTTAATTATTTTTTCCTACACATCTTTTGTTCATTATTATTTGGCTATACTTAGGAAAAAAGGATTTGTAAACCACAATTGTTCTTTGAAGTACATCCAAGCTAATTACACAAACAACAATATAAACCCAACATAATTAAAGCAGTTTTTAGCGCACACATACTCTTTTTGTTTATAGAACGTTCCAATTTGTATTCTGAGACCATAAGAGCAGTCCTTTTCTCCTACAGACTTAATCTTAAAAGGAATGCAAGTATTGGTAGCACACACTTCGGAATGCAAACCAAGATATGCACTTAGCAACTGACAGCTCACAGAGCAATTCCTGTTCTCTGTGATCTCCCCCACTGATCAGAGATTCCACTGGAGTGCTATAAGCCTGGTATTGCTGCCTGCAGGAGTGCAGACCATTAAGCATAGAAACACTACATTTCAATGCTTTTTTCCCTTTCTTACTGCAGTTTGCTACTGAAGAAGAACTTCAGGTTTGAATTGTGAACTCTGAAACAAAGGGGAAAAGCAAAACACACCTTGTGAGAAGTATCAAAGATTTTCTAGTTTTGTAGCCAACACTACAACTTCTGGAACAATGGGAGAACTTTCAGATCCTCTTCCAGAAACTGAGTCTACAACAGAAGGCAAATTTTTCTCTGCAATCATCTGAGAGTCAGCAAGCAAGAGGTTCAGCTGCAGAATCAGGAAGCGCAAGGGACGCAGCACAGTGAGTTTTTTAGCATGGTGCAGAAACAGAATTTGGTCTGCTCAGGAAAACAGTAAATACGGAAGAGTGTATGGGCAAGGAGAATAAGAAAGGGAAAAAGACAAGGAGTCCAAGTGACTTGCCCAATGCAAATATCTCAATCTCTCTCTCTCTGATACCAGCCAGTGCATGTGGAGTTTAACACTTATTTTCCATTCTGTGTAGAAATCAAATATTTTGCTTTTCCACTACAAATGCTTCACAACCTGTAAACTCAGTTGCATCAGAATACAACTCCCTCCTGGAGCAACACCACCACCCTAATTTACAGGACACCCCTGTGGAAGCAGCTTCCTTGGAAGTGCTTTTCCCCAGCAGCAACCTTCTACTGAAAACACACAAGCTTGCAGAGGCTCATCAAGCACACCAGTCCAACACATCTGCTACCTTGTTCTCTGGTCCCGAAACCTAGCCTGACATCAAAGCCTCCTACATCAGCGTTAAAGTGAGCTGAGCAGTCTGGCAAGAACGCACATCTCCTTTCTAGAGCACTGTATCAGCTCTTCAATGTGCAGCAAACAGCTCAGTCTGACAACTGCAAGGCAAATAGATGAGTGGCGTGCTCTCGTTTGCAGCATGACCAGCACTGCCTTAGTCACTAACACATGTTCTTTGCCAACTTTGTTGTAGCTTGTGTTACTTGTATCAGTATCTCCCTTTGCCCTATTTCCAGTGAAAATAAGAACTAACCAGAAATTACTGTACTTTTGGGTAGAGGTAACAATATAGAATGTATTTCTGCGGCATCAGAAAGGAGGCTATACAACATCTAACACTGGCAAAGAACTCTGCTGAGATCTAGGTCTTCATAGGAATCAAGATGGCTTGGGCATATAGAAAGATTTGGCAGACCCTTTACATATTTAAGCGAATCCCAGTGCTGCACTGCAGGAATGAAGCTATTGCTATTCCACTGCAGCAGGAGGCAGTGAAGAGACCACCACCTCTGCCACCTTTCTGTGTGCTCTGCTTGCTGCACAGCATTAGCTTCCCTACCGGCACAGAGGCAGCTCAACAGAAAAAGACACGCCATGCTGAGAGATGAAGAGCAGTAAATCCTTGACTAACCTCATCTCCTTTATGACAAAGTGACCCATTTGGTGGATGAAAAAAAGGCTGTGGAGGTTTTCTACCTGGAGTTTTATAAATCTTTTGGCTCTGTCTCCGCCAGCATTCTCCTGGAAAAACTAGCTACTCATGGCATGGACTGTTTGCTGGGTGAAAAACTGTCTGAATGGGTGAGGCCAGAGAGTGATGGTATTGAAAAGAGTTAAATCCAGTTGGCGGCCAGTCACAAGCGGCATTCCCCAGAGCCTAGTTCTGTTTAATACCTTTGTCAATGACCTGGACAAGGGGATCAAGTGCACTCTCAATCAGTTTGCAGAAGACACCAAGCTGAGTAGAAGTGTTGATCTGTTAGAGGGCAGGAAGGCTTTACAGAGGGATCTGGACAGACTGGATAAATGAGCCAAGGCCACTGTCTGAGGTTCACCAAGGCCATGCCTTTGGGTAACAACAACCCCATGCAGCACTACAGGTTGGGGACAGAGCGGCTGGGAAGCTGCCCAGAGGAAAAGGACCTGGAAGCGCTGGTTGACAGTGGCTGAACACGAGCCAGCTGTGCCCAGGTGGCCAAGAAGGCCAATGGCATCCTGGCCTGTATCAGCAATAGTGTGGCCAGCAGGACCAGGGCAGTGATTGTCCCCCTGTGCTCAGCACTGGTGAGGCCGCACCTTGAGTGCTCTGCCCAGTTCTGGGCCCCTCACTACAGGAAAGACATTGAGGGGCTGGAGTGACAACAGAGCTGGTGAAGATTCTGGAGCACAAGTCCCATGAGGAACAGCTGAGGAAGTTGGGATTGTTTAGCCTGGAAAAAAGGAGGCTCAGGGGAGACCTTATTGCTCTCTACGACTGCCTGAAAGGAGGCTGTAGCCAGGTGGGGGTTGGCCTCTTCTCCTAGATAAGAAGTGACAGGACAAGAGGAAAGGGCCTCAACCTGTGCCAGAGTTGATTTTCACTGAAAGGGCAGTCAAGCATTGGAACAGGCTGCCAAGTGGTAGAGTCACCATCCCTGTCAGTATTTAAAAGACATGTAGATGTGACACTTAGGGCCACAGTTTGGGGTGGGTGTGGCAATGCTGGGTTAATGGTTGGACTTGATATTCTTAGAGGTCTTTTCCAACCTAAGTGATTCTATGATTCTATCCTCCACTAATGCGTGAAATGCATCCCAAGGCTAAATGCACTCAAATTAGAGACTCCCGACAGGGGATCACAGAAATTGCGTGGCTGTTCTTCCACCCCAAATGTGCTAGACATCAAGAGGGAAAGCTTCCATTTCCTCAGCTTCTATCATTTCTTCCAGAAAAGTCCACTTAAACTTCGAAATAAGGATGCAATTTCACTTTCCAGTTGCAGGAATTTAAACAATTCAAATGCATGTCTATCACTGAGAATAAATTATCTTAAGAAGTGCCAGGAGGTCATTATGTTTATTCTGTTTATAATTGCTTAGTTCTCCTTTTAATTTTTCAGCTTTTGTTTTATTTATTCTGTTGAATAGATTCTTGTTTGTGTCTGGTTTTTTGCCCCTATTGTCCTTGTTACATAATCTACACTCTTTGATAATATAAACAGCCTAAAACCAGAAAGCAAAGCCCTTTGAAACAGGACACCTTCAGTACTTACCTTTCAATACTGTGTATCATAGTTACACATTCAAGTTCATAGACTAGCGTGTCCAGTTAAGCATCTCATTATGCTGATCAGTGCCCTTGTCTGTTTAAATACCTGAATGAGGCCAGTTTCTTTCTGCAGTCTCTTATTTAGGTACACAATTACTGACTCTTAAAAAAAACTTTGATAAGCATGAGCTCTATGAGTTATTTTTTCCACTTTCTTATCTTCTTAAGTATCTCTGTTATTATTACTGCTTTCCCAAGTATCAGATATTGATATACTTTAAATTCAGAGAATAATTGAGTGCTCGGTTAAGTGCACAATAACCCAGGCAAATATGCAGTTCCAGATATGATCTAAAATTTGTATTTCTAAGTGGCATGCAGTATGTTTATAAATTACTGACCTGATAAAAATTACTTTGCTGATATACATTTAGTTCTGTTTTCAGTCATTTCTAGCAGGCCCTTGGGAAGAAACAGATGACTAATGCATAACAAATTCCAACATGCATAGATGTATATAAATCAAGAAGAAAGCAAAACCACCAGTGTTGCATCTTAATTTTGCAAAAGGATAGAAAATTATGGCAAGGAACTTTTACTCTGATGAGATTTCAACAGCCTGTATTTATATTGAATGCTCTGGGATATTTTTTCATCTGAATCTGTAGACACTTCTTCATGCAGTGTTATTTGTTGAATATAAACCTCAAAGCAGCATTCTATTTTATTCATTTGAAAGTATAAAAGTCTGCTAATAATCATTATTTCTAAATATTTAGATGTCCTGAAGTGAGTTATCTTACATACAGAGGATAACACTCTGTCATATGAATTTGCACACACCCCCAATTACTGCCTTTACTACAACTTCAACACTTTCAGAAGGCATCCATTCTGTTTTACATGTAAAAATTAATCCTGGGGAAAAATCTGTGTCATTAAATTCCTGCAAGAAACACGTATACTTATACTAAATGGAAGCCACACATGGACGTTAGATGCTAACCCTATGGAACACCATCTGTCTACACTAGTTGGATGACATGCAACAGGGCAATGGATGAGAAACAAAGCTAGTCATTCACTTAAAAAGAAATAGTTCAACACAGCCTTCTCTTGTGACACATTAAATACGATAGCCAGAAGTGGCAGGGTGCTAATTACTCTAGTGATGTGATCCATTTTCTAAATAGTGAGAACATCAATAATTCATCAGAAGTGGCTGTTAAAAAATTTAGTGTCTGACAATCTGAGCCTGGCAAACAGAAAGATAATCTTTTGTGTCTACTAGTTGGCATTCAGAGGCTTTCTTTTCATTATAAAATATAAATGCATTGTTCCTGCTTGAGGCAGTCTAGATTATGAAAGATGACAGATGTATAATGTGTCTAGTTTTGATTGTTTTAGGTAGGAAGGCAGAACCCAGCAGACAAAAATGCAGATGTCACATGTTTAATGAAAATGAGGTTTACAAATATGTTTAATAAACTCTGAATGGTTTCTGCTAATAGTGGCAGCCCAATTACATGGAAGTGAGTATAGCTACATAAACATAAAAATATGAAGTAATCAGGTGGCTCTGCTGGCTGAATATTGCACTTCCAGTTAAGAAAAATCCCCTGCTTGTTCACAAGAGCTTCATTTAGCTGTTGGCATCAACATTTCAGAGAGAGAGCATTAACAACTACAAAGTCAAAGCATATTGCAGAAATGGACTGGCAAGGCTTTCTCTTTGCTTACATAAATTTCTAGCTTTTATATTTCTGCAGCAATGGAGACAAAAATAAATGGCA
This sequence comes from Gymnorhina tibicen, assembly GCA_013399875.1. Classification (NCBI taxonomy): domain Eukaryota; kingdom Metazoa; phylum Chordata; class Aves; order Passeriformes; family Artamidae; genus Gymnorhina; species Gymnorhina tibicen. Next base: position 1,267,288 of record VXAZ01001309.1, read on the forward strand.
AAAGCCTCCCTGTTTAACAGTGTCAGAGCGTAATTTGCAGGTACGTGTTGTTTGAATAGCAAAGGTTAGAAAGGTGTTGCCTAGTTTGACAAAAAATTAGAACGTAGGTACCTGCATAAGCTACAGCTCTGAAGAAAAGCATTACTGATCAGCTATTCAAAGGTATTTAGGCACTTAACTCCCATTCTGGCAAGTCCAGTCTCTCAAAATCAGTGACAATTAGGTGGTCAAATAAGAACTAGGTTCTCAAATAGCTTTGTGGATATGGGCCTATGTCCCAGACCTAAACAGGTTAAATGCTTCAATTAGAATTTAAGTGGATCATAATATAATAGTCCTTCTACAAGAAAATGGGTTTAGCAATGCTATTTCTCTCCTTCAGCTGCTCAAACAGAATTTTAATGAAGGTCTTATAAAACAATCTCAGCATAGACAAACTGCTTAAACACCCAAATCCTTGAATCATCAATATTTCAGCCCTCATGATTTCTCTCACCATAGACCAACAGACAGAGCTTTATATTGTTTTCAAAGTCCCAAATGTAATCCTTCATTAAAATTTAGATTGATCCCTAAAGAAGATACTTCACACACTCTTGCTTCTGATAACTGATAATTGAATTTTATTAGTTTTATGATTAAGGTAGAAGCTGAGAGCACGCTTCAATTATTTGCTGCATAATGTGATGCACTTGAAATTTTTGCTTTCTAAAATTCCTGTGACATTAGCTGCAAATCTTCATTTCTGGCAACTCAAAGTAACACATTTCATCTTAACCTCAAAGTTCTCTCATAAGCACAAGCTACCCATAAGCAAATAGTGGCTGTAGTCGAGGGTTAACAAGTACCTACAGATACCAGTGATCTTAAATTATTTCACTTTAGGCTCTTGAAGGGGAACTTTTCTCTTATTTACCTAGCCAGACCACTTCCAAGGTAGCTCAAGCTGAAATTCAGACATCATACAAGTAGCCACTTCTCAAAACTTTGGAAAAAGGGGAAGTTATCTCTTTTCTGAGAATGGGTCTATGAAAATCCAGAAATAATCTCTCAAAACTTAGAACATCTTATGCAAGAAGATAGGTGATCTTGTAGCTTGTATTCCCTGTAGAGCCAAGATCTAAATGGGCTGCATGCATCAGAAAAAATGTATCCGTGAACTCAGCTGAAAGAACAGTTCTCAAGGAACTGTAAACTGGTAAAAAATCACGCCAGGAGAACTGTAGAAAAGATTATTCTAAACTCAGTTTGTATGATGAGATAGGAAAAAAATCTCACAAAAATACCTTGTAAAAGCCCCACTAACATTAATCCACCTACAATGAGTCTAAGCAAACCATCCTCAAAATCTTACAGCGTACCTGACATATTAAAAAAATGGATCTACACTACTTGTACAGAGATGATATTTTGCATGAACTCCTACCAGAAATGCCCAGCCTCTATAATTAAAGGCTGACTTTAATGCTTTGTCTTGTCTCTGGATCATTTAAGGTTTATTAAATCCTGTGGTTAACAGTTAACCAACTTTGATAATTGCTTTTCTCTGAAAAAAAAAAATCAATTTTATCTCTTTTCCAGTCACTAAATCAATCTCTGGGAAAAATAAAGATGTATTTTCCTTCCTTTAGATTTATTATTTATTTTTATTCTTGATAATTACAGGCATTCTCCCCACATACTATTGTGTTGAGAATATAGTCCCTTAAGTATTAAAGATTACTTTGTGGAAGCCAAATCTATATGCTAATAGGAAAAAACCTAAGCAAACAAGAAAACATCACAGATAGTTTAGATATTGTTATATCTCTTCACTAGGAATCAGTCCCATCTGGATGGGATATAAAGAGGAGGAAAAAACCAAACACACAACACAAAAAAAAAACCAAAAAATCCGAAAAACAAGAAGCAAAGATATCCATTGAGCCATGTTCTGTGACTCAATCACTTCTGACAAGGACATAAAGGGAGAGGCTTCCCAAAAATGCTAGTAGCTCAGCATGTAGTAACTTTTGAGGCTTTACTTATGGCTCAACTTTTCAAGGCAAAAGTAATCAATGTCCTCAGTGTTGGAAGAAATGCAATTCTGGGGGTACAAACTTTTTCAGTGAACAAAAAACTGACTGCAGCTGGGTGGAGCACTGGATTTTAAGGAAGTCCAGTGTTTCAGAAGTTAAAGATGGAAAACAATAGTAAGTATAATTGAGTGGAAAATTATAATTAAATTTCACAGTAAAGCGAATAATTTGGGGTTTTTTTCCCTGCATTTTGTGTAAATACATCTTTCAAGCCCAGGCTGGATAAGGCCTTGAGCAACCTGCTGTCCCTGCCCACGGGAGAGGGAGTTGGGAGTAGGTGATCTTTAAGGACCCTTCAAATCCCTTAGCAGTCTATGAATATTATGTAGAATTATGTTGATATGTCTGCATAATGTTGACCATGCGCAAATATAACTGGATTTTAATAAAAACATGTAACAAACTCAAAATTAAATCTTTAAAAATTTTTTTTACCCTTGGAAAATGACACTGCCATAGACTCAAAGCGTATTGATCCACTGTTCTGAATATCAGAAATGTCAGCCTCTATTCTGCACTATGTTTTATGGAAGTCTCCCGTAAACTGTGCTGCCCATTGCAGCTTAACCTAGGAAATTTTTCAGAAGGCATTTACTAGTTTGCATCAGCCCATATCACCATCTCTTAGTGTACTTCCAGCCGCTACCCTGAAGCTACTCTGGTACAGGTTCCTTTAGTTTGAACTGCAGACATTACTTCACACAGCTTACTGAAGTCTTAGAAAATTTTTATTCAATATTTAATATTTGTTTAAATGTTGTTCTCTCTCAATTTTCAGATGAAATTGTGTGTGTGCGTGCCTATGCAAAATCCTGTGTATTTGGCATTTTTGAGTTATTCCTTTGTGTTGTTATTACCTACTAAACATGAACACAAAATGTAACAATTTAACTTTGGAGAAATTCCTAGTGCCCAATTTCCAACTATTATATCATTTGATGGCTTACCTAAATAATTTTTGGATCTTTTTCCCTGCAGTAGTTAAAATATTTACCATGTAAATATCTGCCTTTTATTCCTCTGCAGGTGGTTAAAGCATTGCTTTTGTGATAACTCTAAAGGTCATCTTGTCAGGCAGCATTAAAGGAAATCATCTTTCACAGATGTTTATTTCCAAAGCAGACTACAGAGAAGCCATCAGAATGTTACTGTGATTTTGTTACCTTTGGGGAGCGTTTATTATTTAGCTGTCATCATTAAAAATTCAAAGCAGTGGGCTGGCACAGCAAGCTTAAATGAGATTCTCCCACCACCCACATTTATGGCTAAACAACTGGGGAAAGACGGATTTAACAAAAAAAAAAAAAAAAAGAAGAGAGAATAGGTTGCCCTTAGAAACAGTAACTTCAGGCACTCTGAAAGCTGCAAAATTTGACTTAAAAATCCACAGATTTGCAGTGATTTTGTTTCCAGAAACTTTACCTAACATAAACCTAGGTAATTGTAAGAAAAGCAGAGCGGCAATGATTTGAACAGCATATTATTTTGAAGAGCATCACTCAAGATTTGGGCATGACTAAGCCCCTTTGGGTTTTTTTACCTTAAAAGCAAGAGTTCTGTATTGTGCACCATTAAGCCAGAAACAATCTCTTTGCACTGGTATTTCTCTTTGGTGTGGTATCACGTAATATATTTGGCATGACCAAACCATTTGCTTTGGCTATGTAAGTCCTGTAGGAATGGAACAAGGACCTCAGATTACTTCACTGGTTTGAAACAGACACCACGTTCTGGAGATACGTGGGATAAGACCTGCCATATCGGTCCTTTTGCCAATATCCACAGCTGCTCAAAGAAGCTGAGAGATGAGAGAGCAAGGCAGCTCAGAACTGCTTTTCCATCACTGCCACATTTCCAAAAGGGACTCTACAACCCTGGGCAAGACTTCTGCATAATTTTAATTTTTTTTCCCCTTCTTTTTTACTCAAAACTGAATTTACATTTGATTTCCTATATGCTCCAAAATTTTGCTAGGAAGCTGTCTGAAGGGGCCAGTAAAGGAAACTAGAAAGAGGAGTGTATCTGAATTGTTACCCTTTCCCAGGTTTAGACATTGATTTATAGGATGTAGAGAGAGCCCCTCTGTGTGAACAGGCTTGTCAGCACACATCTTTTGAATTAGAGAAACAATTCAAGAAAACAAGACAAAATAGAAAAACAAGCAGTTCTATTTACCCACCTCACTATTTTGTCTTTAGTAGTTAAAGAATTCAGAGAAAAATAAAAAAAAAAACCAAAACCCACAAACAAACAAACAAAAAAAGAACAACAAAAGCAAGAAATGTGAATTGAGCCAGAAGGACTGAAAGCAGCTGCCAGCATCCCCAGCCCAAATTACCTCTTATTCTAGCCCAAGGACACCCCTCCTACTGAAACCATAACATGACAGAGGAAGGAGTTAAAAGCCTGTAAATTTAAATTAGTCATCCCTATCAATCAATTAGCATTTAGTTAATAATTTCCAGCCCACATCTAAGTGCCTTGAGCTGAGTGTAGCTACCCAAACTCTCCGTCATCAAAGGAGCACAAACATCACCTGCCTTTATGGGAGTCACTCCCTGAGGGCCTCTTGCTGCATCACCGAAGTGTACAGAAGGAGCAGAGGACAAGTTCTTTCTCAGTTTAAACATCTTGGTTAGATACTTAAAGTTCATAGGGATGAAACTGAGCTATAGAATCTGTAAGCGTAGAGAAAGATAAAGGTTTTACAGGGTTGGCTAAGCCAAAACCACAACTTGTCTCATATTATAGAGAAACATGTCTGCATAGAAGTCTGAGTTACGTCCCTTCCTGACGAATGTGGTCTAAGTGGAGTTCCATGACAGAAAATTCATTTATTCAGCCATCTCATGGAAACTAGTGAATGACCTAATATTTATGTCTATGACATAAATCTTTTGTTGACTTATTTTTGTAGTGCACTTGCCAGTCACATACTGTATATTATAAAACCCAGTCATCTCAAAAACAAATATCTGTTCATCATGTGAACAGGAAAGGACACCACCACAATCTATATCTGCCTCAGAGTTTATCAAGAAACATTAAACCTATGAAAACTCATTGCCTGAATTTGAGGTTAGAATAAATTCCCCAGTTATTGATAAAGAAATTAAGGTATTCTACATATTCCAAGGAGAAGCGTGGTATTTGAAGGCTTGAGGTTATATTGGTTCCACCTGGTATATACTGTTAAAATCTTGGAGCTGCTAATTAGTAAATTCCAATGCAGAGACAGTAAATAGTCCATCTTAAACTGTGACAAAATAGAAGAGACTGAATGATAATTTTTTTTGTACTTCAAATGGATAACCAGTGATTAGCTCAACAGCTAGAAAATAAAGCTTCTGTTACAGACTCTCTCATGTGTTCTATTTCTTTAAAGTTGTTCCATTTTCCACACTATTATGGAGTATGCTCTTTCTCAATTCAGCACCCCTGAGAGAAGCACATTATTGCTGAGAGAACAGTGGTCATGACTGACAGATTGCCCCCAAACTAAAATATGTCCGAAGTAATGGCTCTACAGAGCACAGCTACTTGAGATAATTGTATTATTTAATTTTGCTAATGACATTTCTAAATAAATACTGAGGCACTGATTGAAAAGTATCTGTATTTTCTGTTCCTTCTTCTCGCCCATATTGTTGTAGCTATTGTCTGCTAATATCTTCAACAAACTACAGAACACTGGAAGAATTAACTATTATTGTCTGTCAAGTTCTGATACAAGAAAAGTCACTCTTAATAGAAACCTACTTTCTGATCTTGTAACTTTATATGCAGAAGAGAATAACACAGATAAAATCTGCCTTGTTAACTTCTTTTATAGCTAAAAATACTCCTGGAAAGTATTTCCAAACACATGAAGATCAAGAAACTGATTGGGAATAGTCAGCTTGGATTCAGGAAGGGGAAATCAGACTTGACCAACCTGATAGCCTTCTGCAATGGGGAGCCTACGCTGGTGGATGAGAGGAGAGCTGTGGATGTTGCTTACCTCAGTTTTACTGGGGCCTTGGTCCAACTGAAGGCAGCTCCTGAGTGCTGCATCTCAGGGCTCACTAATGGGCCCAAGGCTGTTCAACATCATCACTGATGACCTGGACAATGGGACAGAGAGCAGCCTCAGCAAGTTCACAGAGGGTACAAAACAGGGAGAAGTAGGTGATATACCAGAGTTGTGCCATCTTTCAGAGGGACCAGGACAAGCTAGAGAATGGCTGACAGGAACACTATGCAATTCAACAAGAAATGCAGGGTCCTGCACACAGGGAGGAATATCCCCAAGCACCTGTATATCCTGGGGGCTCACCAGCTGGAAACCAGCTTTCCTAAGAAGGGCCTCAGTGTCCTGGGGAACAACAATAGAAGCCAGCACTACATCCTTGAAGCAAAAATAGCCTAACAGTATCCCCAGCTGCATAAGGACCCTTCCTGTCAGGTAATTCTTCCTCTCTTCTCAGCAAAGATGAGTCCACATCTCAAGTGCTGAGTCCAATTCTGGGCTTCTCAGAAGATGCAAGACATGGACTTGTTTGTGTGAGTCTAACACAGGACTGCAAAGATGGTGAAGAGACTGGAGCATCTCTCGTATGGGCTGATAGAGCTGGGACCATTCAGCCTGGAAAGGAGAAGGCTCGTGGGGGATCCCAGTGTGTACAAGCACCTGATGAGAAAAAGTTATGAAGAAGAGCCAGACTCCCTGTGCAGGGAGACTGGTCTAGAAGACATCCAGTGGTCCCTTCCAAACTTACCATTTTGTGATTCTGTGATTCTATTAACTAAGTATTAATATTGTAGTTTTTTTTACCTGAAGATTTTAAGTGAAGCATATATCTCCAGACAAAATTCAAGAGTAAAAACCTTAAAAACTCCCCACGCAGATAGATGAAGTGGAGCAGGGAGAAGGAATTAGTGGGATGAAAATAATTCCGATTAGCTAAGAGTTTCCTGCCTTACCTGAAACCACTTTAAGTCTGCTTTTGTGGATATGTACAAAAAGAGCTAATACAATTCTTGTAGGTAAAGAGGAAAAGGGTAAGGTAAAAATTTAAGCCAAATTATATCATTAAATGGTGAAAAAACATTATGTGGAGCACCAAAACTCCCTGAAGCAAGTAAATGCAGGGTCGCTACTGGGGATTATCCTAGTGTAGCTCAAAAGGGGAAAGATGAAAATAGGAGGAATATACAGTTGATAAAGGGGACACATTCCCATAAGTCAGAATGCATTTTTAAGACACCTAGCAAAGTAATTTCTTTCTCAAAATCTTGCACTGAAAATATATAAGCCCTGTTGCCTCCAGACACTCTCTAAAAGAAATATTCCTTTACCTTATATTTTCCTCCTTGTAAGAATATACTTAATCCATTCTGAACCAGCTTCAGTTGTTATACCTGTATTGTACAACATTTTTGTCCTTCTGCAGGGCTCCCCCTTTCTCTGCCTCAATTTCTCATTTTTTACATGGCAAAATCATATTTTCAAACTTGACAGGGATGTTAGTACTACAGTGTATTAAAGGCTGAGGGGTTCAGATATTATATTGATACAGACAGTACAGATGATAAGTAGTTCTATCATCTGTATTTATAAACTCAGTAACGGAAATAATCATAGAATTATCTTTGAATTCCACTTCTATAAAACCATGTTGGTGTTTATAATTTATTTTATTCCCATAGAAAAAATGGCATCTGTAGAACAAACTATAAGAAAATAGACTAAAATACTACCTCTTCTGTAACACTCTCATTTCTCTCCTGTCTGTTCATATGCTGTATTTTCAAATTCCACTCATCCTATTTGCACTCTTTCAAAATCATCCTGTCAGGTTGTCCAGTTCTATTCTTTTATGTTTAAATAACTAATGGAAAATGAAATGTTTTGGGGTTGGGGGGACTGAGGGGTTCTGCCTGCTGGCTGATATCATTGTTCTGTATTAGCATATGTTCTCAAAAATGTGGAGACATATCCGAAGAACTCAAAAAAGAACTCTTAAAAAATGCTACAAACGTAAAGCTGCAGCCATCTGGAGCAAGAGCAATGCCTGCCATGAACTTACATACCTCAGACTCTGAAGGGTTTTCAAGCTGAATGAATTCACATCTGTCAAAGAAACAGGCAGACTTTTATGTAATGGAATGCAACATGGCATCTAGACGCAATTCAAATTGTGATTAGAGAGCCTTATCTAGTGTGCTCACAGTAAACTGGGATCATTTTTTTTCTGGTAGAGACAGAAAGGAAGGCCCAGTCTGGAACCGAGATTGGTCTAATGGCTGCTAGCATGTTGTCCCTTCCCCAGGAATGACTCCTCTTTCTTGGAACAACCCCAGGCACAGCCAGCTGCTGCTGTTCTCATAAAGCTATTTATGTTTTTGAAGCCCAAGAGCAACTGTTTCAGGTTCTTGGCTATATATCTTTACCAAATAAGGTTACCTGATTTCCTGATTTCCAACCTAATTTGCCTCTTAATACAGGTTATATAAGAAGCAAGATGCATGCTGTTTATTAATGCTGATACCCACTGGAAACCTGAGCCAGCCCTGTACTCCCTGCTTGTTTTGTTTGATTCAGAGAACCAAAACTTCAGTCTATGGGTCTGAAACCTCACATGAGCAGGGAAAAACTGCCCACTCCGTTCATATTCAGCGTGTGGACAGATTTGTCATGGCAGAAGCGTAGGGTGAAGTGGATTCTGGTCTCCCCCTGGCTGAAGACTCAGCAATGAGATGGGGCACTGCGTGGCCATCACTGTTACAGGGGCTGCCTATACACTGGCTCCATGCCCAAACATCGTCAACGAAGAGTTACATTATTTTTAGTGTCCTTTATCATCTATGATAGTCTCTTCCTCAGAATTTTGATTTGCTGTGTTAAATCTCTAGGTTCAACATAAATATGAAAATTAGTTTGGTATAAAATTCAAGGACTAAAAAGCAGCTAAAAGGGCATATTTTACCTATTGTCATTTCACAGCATGGATAATTGAGATTTACTCAGTATGCCATTCTAAAAGAAATTAACAAGTAAAATTAAACTCTGTTTTCTTTAGGAGCTCTTAGAAATTATAACAATTGTTCTTCTAGAGTTTACATATTTAATTAAGGAGTGATTTTAACTATTTCAAAGAACCTGTTCAAATTTCTCTACCTGCAAGAGACTCATCTTTGTGAAATCTTTGGCTTTAAAAATATGAACGCCATTATAGGAGAGCAGGGCACAGCCTTGACAAGTTCAAGGCAATGATGAATGATTTCTAAGAGAAAAATCTGTCATTATGGTTTTTAGTACTCAAGGGAAGGGACAGTAAATAAGCCACTGAGTAAGTGTTCAGAAACACAGTGGTATTGTTTGCAGGGATTATATAAAATAATTTGTAATAACTGTCATCAAAGAGCACTAAGTTCATCAGCTGTCATAATGAAATGACAACATATTTTGAACATGGTTGTAGTCCTGTAAGTTTAAAACTGAGTCTTCAGTACGAGAAAAATCGGGAAATGAAAAGCAAACATCTTTTCTGAATTCTCTTTTTGTTCCCAGTATTTTCTATCTGCGTGAGATAATTGCATGATAATACAACCAGGATAACACCTGTAACAGCTTAGCAAGAAACCAATTCATTTCACTATGTTTAGGTTTTTTAAGTGCAACAGGCAAATTTCTGTGATCTACTGCTTTAGTTATTTGACAAGGAAGACTGGTTCTCATGTGGAGGACTCTGAGGAAGCAGAGGTGGAACAAAAAGAGTATTTCCTGACAATGTCTTTTTATGTTAACAGCAGACTGCCAGAAAGGTCCATCATCATGAGAAACAAAGTGTGTCCCCAAGCTGAGTGGTAGGTCTGTGTCCCCTGAGCTTCTCCCCTAGCCCTCAAACTTCAAAGCTGAGACTTCCTTAACCTGAATTTCAGATAGCTTGCTTCACTCTGCAGCTGAGACAGGCTAAAAAGAGTCATGCTGAGCTGTTCCTGTAGCCCAAACGAGACAAATAAGATCTTGTCAGGCAGCAGTAACACAGACAAGATTTACCACGGGTTTGAACCCTGGGTCATGCACAGGTTTGATTTGACACTTGACCACGTGTCCTGTCACCTACAGTCAAGATCTCTAAACTTCACCTGTGGCAAGTGAAGTGCGAATTAGCAGGTGACAATTGTGTCCTTTGGCTGCGGTCACAGACAGTTACAGCACCTTTAAAACCCTTAGGTTTTTCATTCAAGAATGTCTTGTACTATATAAAAGCAGTTTATTCTTTTTTAATGAACACATGGAAAATTAAGCAGTTCAGAATGGTTATTTTTTAATGAAAAAAATGAAAAATATGCTTGAGTGCATTGCTATTATACAACTGACATCATGAAGAAGAGGAGGACTTTCAGAAGCATCTTTGGAAGTGACTCCGTTAAGAACACTTGATACTTTTAATCCATTAGCTCCTGACTTCTGATGTGAATTCCTGACTGCTTGAAGCTAGTGATAGAAACACTAGGCATTACAGAGAGGCCACAGTTTCACTCCTGATGAGTTTTTCCAGTTACAATAAAAATACAAACATTTAGTATTTATATGCCTTATTTTTCAGCATTTCTCTCCTTGTGTCATCACTAAGCTTAAAGAAATTATTACACTGTTGATGTGGATTTTACATCTCTATTTTAAGACTATCATCTTTCAGCTAAGCATGTTGCCTACAGCAAAGAACTTACTACCAATATGAATTACATACCTTCAAGTGCGAAGACAATGATCTCAGAAGTGAAAAGATATTGAAAAGCTGAAAATGTATTGAAAAATACATTGACTTAGTGATAATATAATTCACCATAAATAATGCTTTTTCAAAAGTCAAAACCACCAGTGCCATGTTGTTTCATTAAATTATGTAAGGGGAGTGGCTGAGGCACAGCCATTTCAGAACTTTGGAAGACAAATTTGGAGATACACCTTCTGTACTGCTTTATTGAATATCACTGTATGCTCTTCCGATCCATGTTAATGGCTATGATATCTCCCACAGACAGAAAACATGACAGAAAAAAAAATGAACTATTATGCTGCTATTAGGAAAAAAATCACTAAGAAGCATTTATGGGTTTTCATATATAGTTCATACAAATTTAAAGACCAAAGTTTGTCTTCAGTGTAAGCAAGGGGATAATTTGGCCAAAAGCTACAAAAACTCATGTACAAATAATAAAAGCGTGACTATCAATATGAAGTATTTGTTATGTTTCTGCAACATAGGAAAAGTTCTATCAGCTAAACAGAAAATAATAATCAGAGAGGGATCAGAAAATTGGATGGGAAAATAATATCATGGAAAAGGAGCCTATGTCTAACAGACTCTCTGAAAATATTCTACAGATTTACCTTAAACGTACAACAATTTTTTGTATAATGGTAATTTTCAAAATACAAGCATGATAAATGACGCACACATACTAAAATCAGAGCAATACGGTGTCTGCCTTTCATTAAAGCCCTATCTCAGTAAACACTTACCCTTGCTTCCACCAATGAGTCTATGTGTTCAGAGCAGCCACCAGGAGATCCTTCCCTTCTTAATTCCAAAGTGGCCGGTGTGGCAAATCAGGAATGAAAGCTGAGTGTCTTAAGTCAATATCAACAAGCGTTCCAAAACACAGAGTTTGAAGGTTGCAACAACCAGTGAGATGAAGTGCTTTAAAGACAAGCTTATCTTACTCTGCTAGAATCATTGTACATCATTGTTGATGTACGAGAGTCTAAGACAAAATATTTCTGTAATATAGTTTCATAAATATAAAGTTACAAAGACTTACAGAAGCAGGTGTTTGACAGGAAAGAAGACCAGTCTACATTTTGCACCTTCTGATCCACAGATCTTCTCTCTCCAGCTGACAAACTTCAGGCATTCAGATATATAGGGCAAAAGTTGGTTCCATAGCATATCCAGTGTTCCTTGTGAGCATTTTACGGAGAATGTGAGGACCATGAGGCCCTTGAAGTTAACTCTTCTAATTTTTTGCTGCTTCTCAGTCCAAACATCATCAGGAGGAACTTTGACCATTTTTTCAGAAAACAAGTGTGCTGGTGTTTGGCAAACCACTGAGCAGATTCTTAGCCCATTTTGATGATGAGTAGAATTTCTCACCTGCACGGTTTAGTACGCTGGTGCTTGCTTTAGTACTAGGTCCAGACACTATGTTAATCAGAAAATTTGAAGTGATTATGAGCTTGGAGATAATAATCCAAGACTTTATCTTTGAAAGGTGGAATGACAGACACTTTTAAGCATAACTGATGTTTTCAGTTGTTGTAAAGATGATGTTTCCCTGGGGAAGTGCACAGACTGCAAAGTGAAAAAACCTGAGTTTGATTTTACTTAATTAAAATATAAGAGAAAAATATTAATTTGAGTGGAAGTTATATTGTAATTATTTGGAGGATTTCAATTTAAAAAAGAGTACTCACTTCTTGGATTCTAATTCTTGTGTTCTTGTGTGCTCAATAAAGATGTCATATATTAAACTAGAAAGCCAGTAGGCAATTTACATTTTAATAGCTCAGAAGCAGGTTTCTGTGGAGTGCTGTAGAGGAACACATCTCTCTTTTGGATTATCCAGGCATTTATTATGTGTACTAGTCATCCAAAATTTTTCAGGATGTAACTTTTTCCAGCAGAGTTTAAGCTTCAACAGATCCACAAGAGACATCCAATCAAATAATTATCAAAACAGAACATATGACTAATTAGATAAGACCGTGTCTTGAAATACTCCTTGGTTATCCATTTAAGCCAATTTTCACAATCCTTTTCCCTTTAAGAGAATTGTATTATTACCATTCCCCAGTGATTCTATTGCAATAGATTAAGTTGTCTTTCAGACAAAAAAATATGTTTGAGAAATTACAAAAAATGCACCTTTTTTTTAGCAACTAACTTTTGCAATAGTTTCAGTACACCCCTTAATGTTTTCTGTATGTATCACACTGATTTTTCAACTTTCATTGAGTTTTTCTTTCAAGGAACAGTATAGAATTACTACATAATCTTTGTCAGTGCTTTATGTATGTTCGGCTATATATTGCCCATTTCCTCATACACCGGAAGCAGTATTTTCTTTATGTTTTGTACTGTGTGCACCTATCACAAGATCAGGGCTATTTTAGCTGCTCAACAGCATTATGAACATTTTTAATAGGCCTTCAATAACCTTCTCAATATATCACCAAGGAAATTAAAAAGACTACTTTATTGTATTTTTTTGAAAAAAAACCAAAAAACCAACAGAATAAAGTTCAAGTCCTCGAGAAAGCAGGGGTTGCTTTTAATTCAATGATACTTTTATACAATAAAAATATTGTACAAGAGTATTTCAATGGTTATTTTACTTCCCATGTTCCTAAGTTACAATTCCTTTTTATTACAAAGTTGTTATTGCCAGAAATCAATTGAATCAACTTGTTCAGTACAGGGAATTTGTTGCCTTTTATGTTGTGAGGGAGACACTAATAGCTCCTGAAGCAAATAATAAACAATATTTGTATTATTGCAGATTATTGCTGGTGTTTCTCAGTGGCTAGATAGGTCTTACTATGTCAACTGTTTTAGAAAAAACCAAACTAGTAGGAAGTAGTTGCTTCAGTGGAAAGTTTATTCAAAATAGACAATGGTTTTGAAGAGAAAAAAATAGATTCTTATAATAGCCTACATATATAAAGCATATTGTTGGTTACCATCAAAATTAAATGCAGCTAAAAGGTGAGAAAAACAGTATAACTAAAAAAAAGGTAATAAAATAATATCAGTATCAATAGAAAATGATATCTGCACTAAGCAAGCTGAAGAGCTACCTCACAGTTTGTGTCAGCACCGTGAAATATTGCCGGACCAGCAGTTTTCTTTTTACAGATGTTTTACTTTGACCTTATTAGTTTGGCTTTTGCAAAGACATACCTGTCAAATTCACAGCAAAAATGGAAAAAGTGTTGATCCTACTATTCAGCAGTGCAGGGACATCCTTCCATACTTTCCCCATCAGCACTATTTTATATCAAATTAATGATTTGGTGTGATTTGCAGAACAACAAAAGAGCTACCACAGGGATAAAACTGGTACATTAAAGTAACTTAGCATGAACACTTTTACTGGCAAAATTCATGCTTTTAATTCAATATTGAGCTGAAGAATACTATTTTCCTCATTCCAGTTGTCTTACAAAATTTCCGACAAGATACCGATTAATTTCACATTTTAAAAATTTTATTTAGGTTTTAATACTATTAAAATAATAATGAGGAAGTCATGGCACTTCCTCAAATACCATCTTTACCTGAACTTATCCAAACGAATGCTAACACTTGTTATTAATAGTAATTATAAAGGGAATTATAATCTGATGCCTAGATGGATAACAGAAATCTCTACATTTTGCACTTGAAAGGAGACTCAAAATTGACCCGTAGGAACTGGGGAGTGGGGGGAAGGGAAGAGGAGGGGGAGCAGGGGGGGCATGGCATAGTTAGTCTGCACTCCTGCAGTTATTGCTTTTTCCTTTTCTCTAGCCAATTTGACATCTCTGTATTAGCGTACTTACTGAGTCTTCACTGGTTATCATCAGCTATTGCTCTAAATGGATACTTTTGAATCACTGTCCTTAACACTGTTTCAGGAATAAATTTTAAATGCGTCGCTTGATGGTCTGAACTCACTTGTCCGTGCCTAGTGTAGATATTTTGATTATGATTTAGCTATCTAATCTTCTCTGATACATCCTTGGGGGACAATGACCCATACAGAGTAGGTGAATAGGGCAGAGGAGACCCACACTACTTTGCAGTGTTGACTGGAGGGCAGGCAGGATGCTTCAATGTATCTAAACTGTCACTAGATGCCAATGTTCATGGGAAACCAAATTTCGCCCTTAGAAATGAAAGAAAAGATGGAAGAATAAAGGAACTTGACCTTCTCACTCACCTTTTAAAATTATCTTTTCCAAATGAGATTAAGGAAGACAGAGTATTGAGTCCCTACTGTGGCAAATGGAACCCTTGGCTGTGAATCTCTGGCAGTAGCTGATGATTAGTAGGAAAGAGCCTGTGAGTGTGTAGAGGAGGATGTGCATCAAGGGCATGTATAACACAGTATGAAAAAAATTTCGTATGATGCACCAAATGCTATTAAGAGAGGAGATAGAAACCATATTAAAAAACTTTCCTGACACATATGAACATAAGTTGCCAAATAGCCTTTCAAATGCTGTTTCTCTTTGATTCCTGCTGCTTGAGACTCCTAACCAAACAAAACAAGCACGTATTTTTAAGAAATGTGTTATGAAGAACAAACCAGCACTAGAAGAACAGAGACCTCATGACCCAAAAGATCTTTTCTGATCCCTACTCACTGTGTTATATACAAGAATATCCACAGACAGATTTTTTCCAACACCATATGCCAATAAAAACATGATTCATTTTCACCCTCTGTTTAAGCTGTCTTAAGTTTTGTTCAGTTATTGAGATCCACGGGGTGTACATATGGAGTTGCCACTTTTCAGGGGGTAAGAGCCAGAGGAGGAAAGCAACCAAAACACACTCCATTCTGTTCAATTGTTAACGTGCTCCATCAGACAGTTTGGCTTCTTCAGAGGAAAGCTCATTTGAGCAATGCTCAGGCGAGGTAACAAGGGCTCCCTCCTGGCAGAGCAGGCAAAGGCCCCACACTTTGGAGGAAAGGCAGGTTACTCACAAAGGTGCAGGCCATGCTGTCCTGCTTCCTCCCAGCTACCCCTGTTACCTGACACTTGTAGCCAACAGGATAAAGAGGAGCTGAAGTGACACTGAAGTCATGCATCAGTCTTCTGGAGCTCAGTTGTGACATTTTGGTGTCTTCCACTTGAAATACTGCTAGAGGATGGCACAGTGTTCTGTCACTGCAAGTGATTCACAGGCTTAAAGCATGAAGAGGCCATCCTCAGTAACAGTAAACCTTGGCTAGCAAGGTTAAGACATTCAATTAGGGGAGTCTGTGATTTAGATATGCAAAAAGACTAAAACCGAAAGCAGAAGCTTATCTCTAACCCTGGTAATTTAGCTATAATTTCTTCTGCTGTGACCTTCCTGTGAAGTGCTTCCAATAGAACCTCCACTAAGAGCATGACAATCACCTGATAGAAACTATCTTTTCCAGCGGAATTGAAATAGGAACTAATTAGCATAAAAATCAATACACGGATTCTGCTTAATTATCATAAATAACTCCAATGAGTCATTAATGGCAAAGGACCCTTATTTTTTGGGCACAGGTGAGTTTTTCTTAGTTTAACGTATGTAAAAATTACTTTTGGTATTTGTTTTTGTATTTGTATAGCATTATATTTGGCATAAACTCAGAAATTATACTGTAATAGTAAAAAAACCCAACTTTTAAAAAACATTATTACTGTGGAAAGGAAAATTTCAGTGTAAAATTTCCAAAAAAAAAGAGCAGAATGGGCAAAAGAAAACTACAGGAATAAATAATAGCATTTTAGGAGTGAGGAGAGATGAATGTAAATTCATGTAAACTGACAGTTTTACATGTATCTCATGGCTATTCACTCAACTCCTGCTCAGTTTTGGTCTAACACAATGTTCATGGTAAGGCCTCATGTTTGCTGAGAACAGCACCAGACCTTTGATCCAATGAATGTGTTGTCCTGTAAATTTAAGAGATCCAGTTGAATAAATATTTGGTCAAAGTGAGCAAGAAATGTGTGTGAGCATGGTAGATAAGAATATATAGACAAACATGAACAAATATTTCCAAAATGCAATTATATCAGGTTTTGATAATCCTCTAAAGCAGATGTTAACTGGGATAGTGTATTACAACTGAATGCTTTTTATGCTTCTGGAAATTATGTATTATACTTGAGATTTAAAATATACTCTGTGTGTGCTACCTACAAAAAAGCCAATTTATGTCTGCCTGCAAGAACAAGAAAAACTGTGAAAAATTACAAAAAGGGTATTTTTAAAAATATACTTACATGTTTAATCTCATACATTTATTTCTTCTTTCACCATATATAAGTAAGAATTAAGTTGTGAATTAGGAAGTCTTCTCTGAATTTTTAGAATGGAACAAATTTACTGACTACATATTATTTTATTTTCATGTAAACTGTCATCATAATTAAAAGAAATATTTGCACTGCAGCAGAAATTCCAGATCTTTCAAACATATATTAAGAACGTTAGCAACATAATTACTGACAGCCCATTAGACAAATTATTTAATGGATATAAATATGCATGAGTCCCAGAAAAACATTTTTTTTTTTTAGTCTGGAAATCACTATTTTTGTTTAGGAATACACATCAGTCTGCTGGGATGAAGGAAGTGTAACATATTCAGCACTCCTTATAGAAAGTTCATAGGAGTTGCTGAGTTATTAGAAATACTTCTCATCAAGTATTGCACGTTCTATTTTAGCAAGAATTTGTATTAAAAAGTTTCATAACATAGTAATAATCTCCTCTACTAGGAAAAAAAATGGCAGTATGAATAGGTTACAGATAGATAAACATTCCTAGGAAAGCTCTGAATCATATAATGTAAACAAATGCATTTCATTTTTATAAGAAATAGTAAAAGCAGAAGTAGTAGTAGTAGTAGTAGTAGTATCACCACTTTCTTTTCCCTACTAAAACTTGTTTAGGGTGAAACATCTCAGAATGTCAGCCCTGGGATGCAAAAAAATGGGACTGCCATTTTCAGAAGTTTGAGTGAAGGTTTGCAGACAATTGCAAACATGGGAATAATACAGTTTTCATAAACTAATTTTTTAAGTTTCAGGTTTGTGCCTGAGGTTCGAACTTGATCCTACCCTAGAGTGTACACAAGCAACTGGAGCAGAGTGCAACTGAAAGCAAAAACTGGCCTTCCACCATCTGAGTATTGTAAGTTAATGGCTTCACAGTAATTTTTACAGGACATTACAGCATTGCCAAGATTACTGCTGAACTTTGCAGAGCAGTACTGAATCTGCTGCTTTGGGACTTAGATTATTATAAACCAAATAATCTTTGGTTAATTGGCTTTATGTACAAAGTCCTGTTCCTTTCCTCTGAAGCCTTAGTGCTGGCCTGGACAACTGGTTGGCCATCTCTTTCCAATTTAGGTATTTACTTTTCCAAAAGTACATTTTCCAAATTAAAGCTCTTGATACAGTTTCAACTGGCTTCCACTGTGCAGTTTAACCATGATTTAAAAACTGGGTTTAATCCAGATATATGATGTGTCACTTGTGTAGCAGACAACCTTTAAATGACTTAGTATAATAAGAAAAACACTTGCTGTATAGCCAGGTAATTAACTGTATGAATAACTAAGCAATTTTTCTGCTATAGTTTAATAGCTCAAAAAAATGTAAATCACCTGTAAGTTGGTAGCCCTTATGCAAATACTGTTTGTGTACTGTAAATTTTCAGTTTCCCTATCTTAATTTGCATCCTTTTTATTTGTCTCATCAGAATGCACATTTTTTCATTAAAATGGTTTGAGTAATGATACAGGGACAGTATTCTTCAGGGCCTTTTTATTTTCAATTCTAGTCACCTGTGAATTATATATTCGTTAATACTTGAGTGAAGACCTGCCATTAGTAAGATCATAATAAATATGACTTGTTATCAGAATACAAATGGAAAATAAAACTATACTCTAAAAATTACGAGCCCCCTGGGATGAGTTAGCCCTTGATTTATACTAGGCTGCTGAAGACTATAAGGCTATGACAAACCATTCTCATTACCTATGCTCCGTCTGCACTTATCTGTTGCACACTTCAGGGCAGACAGTTACACATTTACAATATGCTCATTACAAAAAAAGAAAGGCAGATAGAATTCCAATAAATTTTTACACAGAATCATCCATATTCAAATCAGAATTTGAATGGTCAGATTTCTTATAAAAATTATCGTTAAGTCAATCTACAAAACAGCTGACAATATTTTTGGCTGGAAAAGTAAAAAGACCATTGCAGACATCAGTCAGGTCAAACAGCCTCTCTCCTAAACACCTCTGATTTGGGGCGAAGATGAGCAAAATGATTGGGTCTAAGAATTTTCCCTGTGTGGAAGGAACTTCAGAGTAGATCATCATTCACCCCAAAAGCTCACCCTTTTCTGAGGCACTTTCCCAATCTGTGAGGAAGCAGAGTGGTTTGCAAAGGCTCAAAAGTACTATGCTGTTTTAGGCAGACACTGTTTTTCTCTCTACGTGAAAAGAGACTGGATCTTAGGGGAATTTTCCTGTGCTGTATAATAAAATCTCCGCATGTGGCTCTTTTTTCTTTCATTCTCTGCTATGTTTTATAATATTTTACTATCCAATACAGAATAAGAACAACAGAAAGGTAGAAATTAAGGGAAATTCTGCCAATTCTCACTCAGTAAGGTGCCTAGAAAAGTTAGCAACACTGAGCATGTGACTTGTAAGCTGCTCTTTAATTCAACACAAGGTGCCAGTTGCTAATCTGAAATATCTCACAAAAAGAAATACTGAAAGTCTGAGCAACATGAGTCATGAGAATTTTCATGAGTTCTATGTGCAGATTATACAGAATATATTTACACAGAAAGAGCAAGAAATTAAGTTTCTTTTGTATAAACAAGTGATGTGCATTTTTCTTTCTAAAAAAATAACTGTAAGCAAGCATTTTGTTATCACTCTCCCTTCCATCTTTATCAGAATTCTGCATCACAGCCTGTCTGGAAAACACTTCCTAGCCTCAAACAGGTTTTTCCACTTGCTTTTTCAAGAGAAGTTTGTTCTCATGGGACCATTCTACTCTCACTGAGCTACATCTCAATCAGCAGGCAATTCACTGAGTAGACTCAGTTTGAATTCTTGTTTCATCTAGTCACACTCAATTGAGCATAGATGCTGGTGATCATTAAAGGCCATGGCCTTCTTCTGGCAGTTTTGTGGAAAATGTCCAAAATCCAGACATTGACCGAATTTTATATTCCCCTGAAATGAGAGGTGTGCACTGTGTAATGAGATGACCTTCTGCTGCTCTCGCTCCAGTACACTCACACATAGTCACTCTCAGATTTACAGCAGAAACAGTCAGGAAAACTGAGAGCTACAGACTTTAGGTTGAGTAATCCTACCAGGCATACCTGATATCTCAGCTTCCTGGCAGCATAAGAGACACAGCTGAAATGCATGGACCCGCTAGGTCACAGGCTGCAATCTCCTAAGCGGATGTAGGTAAATTTCATATTTTCCCCTCGGTGAGTTTTCACCAGTTTTAAAGATGATCCAATCCAGGATGAAAGGTATGTATGCTTGTATGCCTAGGACTTACTAATATAAATATCTCCTTTGTTTCTTGGTATATTCTTAAAAGGTTTCAACCATTTCTCTCATCCATAACTTTAAGCCACCCTTAGAATATTCGCATCAATGCAAAGTATTGTCTTGAATATATCAATGTCATTATACAAAGATCCAAGATATTTCACAATCTCATCTTTAAAATGGATATTAAAAAAGGCAGGGGGGCTCAAAACTCATTTACATGTAAAAACAATATTCAGACACTGCCTCCTGATCTCACTTCAGCAAAAATGGTATTGATTGAATCACAGTACAACAGAAAAAAAAGTCCAAAAATAATGAAAATTAAGTAAAACAATTTCTATGGGAGAACGACAGAAAAATACTGGATTTTGGTTGGTTTTATGTTGACCTCAGAGAAGAACCGAGGTCTGCTTTAACCAAGAATATAGAAGCAAAGTAACAAAGCAGTAAGTTGAGTTCTTCCTAGTGATTCCAACAAAAGTAGTTCAAAGTCATTAAGAATAGAGAATATGCACGAGGTCATGTATTCCATCTCCCTACCAGGCCAAGACATTTTGGCTAATGTGCAAGTCATTTGGAAAAAATCACATTTTTTGTGATAATAGTATAACTTGTTTAAATAGCTATGAAGTAAGAGCAATACTCAAACATAAGGTAATTAAGCTCATACTTCCATTATTCTACCGTTTGATTCACAAAGATTTTCTGCAAAGGCAGTTTATCGAGAAAGTGGTACATCAGCTCCCATTATGAATGCTGGTTTTGCAATTCAGGAAGCCTCTTTATTTATTTATAGGTGACAGCTTAGATTCTATCAGCTGCAGTATTGTCAGGCAGCAACAACCAGCTGACTCACAGATGCTGGGGCCAAAGCGTGTCCTGGCAGAAAATCCTGCCCACACAACCAACGGCCTATCCAACCCTTATGCTGTCAGGTGAGGTTGTAAAATGCACTTTTTTGGTAAAGACTTCTCCCAGAATCACTGGTCTTAAACACATCTGTAGACAGTCACGGTTCTCTTCCTTTCAGCATTACAAGGAAAGAGAAGAGTAAACATAGCATTTTGCTCCAGATTTTTCTAATCTCTGAGGCTTTTACTGAGGATTTTACCCTCAGGCAATGGTTACCAGTGTTTAATGTAAACAGCCAAGCCCAATAATAGGACTTATCCCAGTGTATAGTGAGATAATAAGGTGCCAGTTCACAGTGCATTACACAGGAAAAGAGCATGTCTCTATTCTGCCCTGCTCCCTGCTCGCTGTTGGCTGTTAAGGGCAGTAAAATCACAACATCACAAACAAGTGATACACGAAACTGAAGTCATTAGATAAAGTGTTCTGTGTACTTTCAGACTGCAGACACAACCATTACTGCAGACAGCGTATTTTCATACTTGTGGATAGTGGGTAGATATTTAAATTCACAAGAAATAGAACTAATAAGCAGGAACTTCAGGAAGTAAACAAGTGGGTTATTAAATCTGATTACAACAGTAGCTAATAATCCTCATATAGGTAAGGCATCCAAATATCGTCACTGCAACCGATTATCATTTGCTCTCCCATTTTTTCCACATGCACTTAATAGCATTTACTAGGCAAAATAAAAAAATGCATGAAGCCTTAAAATCACAGAATGAATGCTAATATGGCAGATTTGTTGTAGGATTCTAGGACACGTAAAAAATACCTTATAATCCTTTATATAATGTTCAAATGGGGTAATCTGTATAGATCCAGGCTGGAATTGTACAGAATATGCCACCTCTAGCTATTCTATTCACAGAACAGTGTAATTTTTCCACAGATTATTTATACAGTACACAGAGAAGAATTTGAAGTGATTGAAGAGGCTGCCAAACACCATACTCTGCCTTCAGGATATAGATGATACCTTTAAAATGGGTGAAAGGCTAATTAATCTTGAACTGTTCATGGATGATATATAAGATAATATGCCTTAGCCTGACAGCATTTTGGGAAGGCAGACAATTAAAAACAGAGCCACGATTTTCTTCGCAAGACAGCACACACACAAAAATCAGACAAGAGAGTTTAATATACAGATGCATGAGAATTTGAAGGCCACTTGAAATACAACTTGAAACTCAGTCTTCACTGGGAATATTATAGACAGCTACAGGGCAGACTGGTTGAGTTTGACAGAATCCACAGCTTCAGGTCTTGAACAGGTATTTTACTGGGGGAAAAGGCTGCTATATCTGTTTTACTGTAGTATCACTTTCTAGCAATAAATCTAGTGCCTTCTAACAGATACAGCTTTCATGGCAAATTACAACTACATTCTTCAATTTTCTCAAAGAGAACCATCAAGATATATGCATCCCATAACGAGGCAACAGTCTTTTTTTACTGTTTCATTTATATCTGTTCAGGATATATACACACCCATCATTATTGTGCTTATTCCTTATCATGTCTAAAATGAGGTGCCAAGCTTCCTAAACAATGACTATATCAACACAGAAGTCATGACTTTATCCTGAGTGAAAGAGAATTTAAAGATTTCATGTCAAATAAGTCCAAACTTGGAAAAAACAGAGCAGTAAAAAATAAATTGCCCTCCTTCCTAGATGAATTTTGCAGCTTGCACTGTACTTAATGGCTAGATTTCTTCCTGTACCTGACCTAAGAGGTTGCAAGTGATTGACAATAATCAAGCTCTTTTGTTCTATAGAAGTACCTGGCAGCTTTTGGAATCATATGAGTAACAGATAGAACGGGTGAGATTTTTGGATTTTTTGTGCTTAGTGCTAGGCTATCCTCTTTAGGTACTGAACCGTAAGAAATATATGGGACATAAAAAATTAATGATACAAGCATCTGATTTTTTCCCATTGCCTTTATGGAAAGAGATAATATCTGAGTATACCAAAACTTATCTGCATGAAATTTTACTATAAACATCCTTCCTGGATGGCGGGAATGGGCAAGGCAGAGATGACATGGTTTTATCATCCAAGAGAACAGGCTTGTTTAATCTATAAAATTCACCTCTTTCACATATTTTTTTACCACATTCCCCTGGCTTGCGCTATTTCATGCTGTACATGAAGCAACTTTTAGTGCAATCAAAAGCAAGACTGTATTTGCATTAACATTTGAAATAAAAGCTTTCACTTTTGCAAACGACACCAATAGAATGGTGCCCACCTCCTATTTAACCCCCTGGAAGTCTGATTACTTGCACCTATCCAGATGGGTCACTGCAGGTAGCAGATGCCCCCTGTGGCTCACACATTTTTAGCATAAGTCTGTAATGTAACTCTTCACCCTTGCTTATGTTTCTCAAAGTACCTTTTTCAATGGTTTGTTTAATTGTGGCTTCATTTGAAATGGCCTAGCATAACACTTACTTGCACACTAGAAAAAGACGTACTTTCATAAGTCATGTTTTTGATCTCAAATGTCTGTGTTTTGTTTGGGCTTGTTTTGCTTTTTTTTTTTCAATCCAAGCTTGTATCACTCTGACATCACGTCCCCACTATCTCACTTTCAGCTACTCAGCATGACACCACATAGTAAGGGCACATGCTGCTATAAATAAATAATTTATTTATCATTTACAAATCTCCAGAGTTTCAGTACCACTCCGGTTAACATAATTCTCATACAAATTATTTAACACTTCACTGTTTGAAGGATTGACAATGAAAGCAGACACCACATGCTTCTCTAGGCAATCCACCACGTTTGCACTTGTACCATTTTTTGTACTTATTTGTCTAAATACTGGGATGTTTGAAAGACATTTTTACCACCAATATTTCTGGAACATAAACCAGAACTAAGCAAGTGTTTAGGTCTGAAAATGTCAGCTTAGGAAAAATTAACGAGGCTGTGTCAACACCCAATGATGCAAAGAGACAAATGATGCAACATTGCTCTTTCATTACTTCCAGCCTTAAAAAAGTCTCTATTTTTATTTTATAACTTTTTTTTTAGCCAAGTAGCATATTCTAGGGATCATCAATAACTCTAAAACTGAGATAAAGATATCAAGAGTGAACTTTTTTACAAATTAAGCCTGTGTAAACCTCTCATTCTTGCATCATGAGATAGTATTTCTCCAATGTTATGAAGTAAAGCTGTATTTGTATTTCCTTCAGAGAACCTCACTGTATACAATATTATAAAATACAGTACAATACAGTGAAAAGAGGCCTATGTTGTTACTTTCTAGTGAGTGGAAACATTTACTAACTTGTAGAATTAGAGAAAGATTCTTTCTGGAGCTCTGTCATTGACTTGATAGCTATCTTTGCACGAGGTCAATAGGTCACTGAACTGTTGTGAGTTAAATTACTCTTGCTAGAATACTTAGCAGTTGCTGAACAGAAAAAGGCTATACAACATTTTAAGTGCTCGGGTTAACTCGCCCTGGGACTGACATATGAATAGCATATAGCCCCCAGTTTAATCAAGTAGGTTTTGCCATAATATAAATAACTGGTCTTTTATTAACTCAGAAGAAAGTCTGTGTCAGTGTCAAGAAAACTGAATGTTCCTTTCCGAATTGAAATTTGGAAAAGGTAAGTAAAAATTTAAAAGTTGGTGTCTGGCAAAGAAAAAAATGGATTTTTTATCAGAAAAAAACTAAAAGGCTAAAAACTGGAAACTCCCTCAAGGGCCATCAAGCCCAGTCTCCTGCTATGACAAACAATAACATACTAATCAATACAACAATAACACAACTAATCCCTTTTTTAAACTAATCAAAGAAGAGCAATTAGTTTTGAGGGCCTCCTTATCCGCTGCTCCTGTTTCAAGGCTATTCCAGAATATAACTCCTACAGTATTTATACTTTTCTTAGAATAGAAAATGTATTTATTCAGGCCCATTACTGTTACTGTTATTTAAAGTTTTCTTTACTTTTATCTTAAATAGTAACTTTCTGTGTCAAACTACTTACCCAACTTAAGGCATCAACAGGACTTTGAGGGAAAGCAATCCTACCCTCCCGGGTGACTGCCAGGGAGTCTTGTGAAGGGTCAGACTGGAAAGTTTCCTTAACATAAACTAAGCCAGGATCTTTCAGTCTTGCCCCAAAGGTATGTCCTCTGTTGTCCTAGTCATCCCACATGCTCTTTTGTGAAACTTTCAGTTTAAAAGTTCACTATTTTAAAATCTGTAACCTGTAACTATTTTCAAGTACAAGCACATTTAAAATAGCAAATGGCTTGAATCAGATGTGACTGGATCAGGAGTAGTAGTCTGTAAAGGGCTGTGGCTATAAAAATGTTAGGGGAGAGAGGCACCTGCCATAAAAGACTCTGAAGTCATCAGGCTGTCATTTAATGTTCTCTTATAAGAACAAACATACAGTATGTCATGCATGTGAATTAGGAAGCAGGGGTTTATTCTTGCTGGGTGTTCTGTTTTTTCTTTAACCAGATAATTCTTGAATTATATGAATGAAAGTATGCTAGTAGTTTTGGAATATGACCATCATTTCACCAAGACCCTTTACAAAAGCACAAATACATTCTGTATCTCTGAACTTACACATTCTAGGAAGGCTTTTGTCTTTTTTAAAGCTCTATTACATAGAGATTCTATTATTAGCTGCATCTCTGTCTTTATCACTCATTTTTAATTTACAGTAGACTTTTTATTAGCAGTTCTTAAGCACCTGACCTTGTACTAGAACATTTCATTCCATTTCTATTAATGCTGTTTTAAGGTCACCCTGATATTCCTATGTATTATTCTCATCTTCCTGTGAATTTTCAGTGTCTCTCAACTTTGAGTGATTACTAGATTTTTCTATCTGGCCCCTGACATTTCAGGAGAACTTTATTGTTTCACATTGTTTAGGATGATGTGGACAACTGAGAAAGAGTGGCAAAGAACAGGTGGTTGCAATATATGAAGCTGGTGAGAAACACTGACTTCACTGACCACCATGAAATTAGGCACAAAGAAAAACAGCTGGAATGCCACTGCTCCATATGGGCTCCAGATTCACATCACTACATTTTCAGCATTTAAACGAAATCTGTTATTATTTCTTATGCTATCAATGACTTTCAAGTAAAATCACTTTCAAACATTATTCAGCCCACTGAATATCTAACCCACCATTAGAACACAACTTTCTAATTTAGAATCCTAATTTAAGTATGACAGTCAGGTGCCCACACTTACATGGAATTATCCTGGACTTTTGTGACTAGTTTCACAAGTAATCAACTTAATCCAAACTTTTCTCCACACAGTGACACTTTAAAAGATGAAAATGAAAAAAAAATTAAATGTATTCATCAACACTTCGAAATTTTTCCTATGGATTATTCTATGGACTTCTTTCTAGCAGATTTGGTCCTCTTAATTTGAAAGTGAACATCCATAAAACCAGTATTAAAATAGTAAAGTACCGTGTATGTGAGCAAGTGTGTGTATGATGCATGTCAAACAATACATACAAATCCCATATGTGTATTTTGTGTTCACAACACAAACAATGGCATTTATTTTGCTACTTTACATACTTTGGTACTTTAAAATCATAAAAATATTTTTTCTTTGGCCTTTATCAAGGTAATTTACATAATTTACATCCCAGTCACAGACTAGGACCCTTCTCTCTTGGATTCAATTAAGAACCTAATTAGATTTTGATTTTCTAAATCAGTCTTAATCAGTCCAATTTTATCTACAACAGCGTATTTTCTCTCTTAAAAGGATAATTTATTTATTTCTTCTTCTGTCAAGAGCATTTTTCATTAAAAATCTTGTAGGTTGCTTTGGGTCCAAAAACATGTGTGATATTTTTATAAACAGATGTGAGTGGTTGAACAGAATGATCTTCCTGGCTCTTTTTAAATGAATTACCTTAAAAAACCAAACCAACCAAACAACCCAACACCCCCCCCCGCCAACAACTTCCATCAGTCAATCCAGGGCCTTATAACCAATACAAATCCAAATACGGTGGACAGAAAAGTGCTGTGGCTCTGCTCCCGTGCACCTGCACAGATATCCCTGACTGTCGCTCTCAATTCTTCAGTGGCAGAAAGGATATTTTTATCTCAGGACCACAAATCTTTCTGTTTCTCTAACAGATGCTGGAGTGAAGCATCAGCCCCATCTCTATGTCACAATTTTCTGCTACTACCCTGTTGCAAAATTCTGGATCTGAAGTTGTAGAAGGGATATTTTGACTGTAGTAAAAAATAAAATAGGCAGAAAACAGTTCCTTTTGTTAAACCACCCAAACGGGTACCAACAGGTACAACATGGGATATTGCAACCCAAATTCTATTTCTGTTCTACATTCTACTTTAGGATCATAAATGCTTCTATAAGGTTTCTGAGACTGAGAAGTTATTAAAGAAGGGAAAATGATGTGAGGCTTCAGCACCTGAACAGGAGCTCAGAGGAAATGCACTCTTAAAATTTATGGAATTATGAGAAGGATACACAGCGCCTCACAGTGATGGGCCACTGGGAGAGAACAGAAGCATGTTGTAACTCAGCCAGGGAAAAGAACAGTGAGAGCTGGATAGTCTTTGTATCAAGGGAGTCAAAGACAGACCTTCAGGATGAGAAATACAGCATGGTAGCTTTTAGATGCAACCACAGAAAGGAGAGATTTGCCATTCTGAAAACCTTCCCCTCCTCCTTCAAACAGATATGCAGCCTGGAAGGTTGTAGGCACTTCCTATTGTGCCAGGTGCTCTGTTTCTCCATCTGCATTTGTCATATACTGTTTCTGCAGTGCATCTGTTTTTTCAAGGCCAATCCAGCATTGTTCAATACATATATATTTCTTTGTTGTGCATCTTTCTGTGTAAAAGAGATGAACAACATCCTTCAAGAAAAATCTTAAAGCAGAATCTCAAAGGCAATAGATTTGAATAAGAAATATAGCATTTTCTTTTCATGAGAAAATGAAAGCAACCACTCTTCCACAGAACACCCACAGAATCAGCTGAAACATTAATGAGCAAAAGGGAACACATACCAGTTCCTTTGCCTGCTTTATTGGCTCTGCTTTTCCATGAATGGCAGAAGATATAAATATTATTGTTAGCCTTGGGGCTTTCTTCAAAAATGCTTGTCTGTATCAACTCACATTGTGAAAAAGTGTCAGTAGCTGTGTTAAACCACTGCAGGCTGAAACTGAAAAATGGCACAATAATTTTTTCAACCAGTGCATGCAAGATCAAAGCTGTTAAGAGGGGATGACAGGTGGCATAAACGTCCCAAGGCCCTGACTCACTAGACGCATAACAGCATCCACTATAACTGTAATAAGAATAGTCCCAGTAAAAACATCATAAAAAGCAGCAAGTAGTCCATTATATCTTTGACCTTGGGGTCATTCCACCAAGAGATCATCTGGTAGCCCAGTGGGAAATGTGTAATTGTATTTTATTCTCACACACTAGGCTAAAAGTGTCAGATATTAAAATATCAGAAAGACACTTTAAAAGACATATTTCTATTGATTGCAACAATAAAATCAAAGTGTGATCTCTTTATGGAAACCATTTTCAAGGAAACTGTATAGTTTTACATGACTCGTTTTGTTCTGCAATTTTGTTAATGTTCTGGTTTCAGACTCGTAGCTCTTACTTCAGTTAAAATAATTATTTAGTTATAGTTAGTAGTTAATGAAAACTAATGCATAATTGATTAATAATATTTTGTAGCAGGTAGTACAATGTGTCAAAGCTGGACTTCTAGCAAACCGTATTCATACTTCTAATTTAAAAATTTAAAGGACTATACCTAGTCTTTGAAGAAAGTTATGAAAATAAAATACTGTTTTTTTCTCTGTATTCTGTAATATGTTTTTTCACTTTCTCTTTATTTTTATACAACTATAATCATATTGGAAAGAAACCTAACAGTTTTTATTTGGACTACTTGCAGCATCTTGAAATATATATCAAAGCAGATAGATGAGTGGTAGTTAGGTGTCTACTTTGGAAAGAAATAGAATCATTACAGGAATTAATAGAAGAAAGGATTTCAAGTAGCAGTACTACACAGAGCAGATTTAGGTGTTAGTTCTCTAGGTTGAAGGAAAACAACTTGCCTTTTCCAACACAGTACATAAAATGTAGTGATATTCACTGTGATAATAACCCGAAGGCCTTAGGAGACACACAAAAAATGCAAAGTTCACACAGGAAAAAATAAGGCTAAAGCATTATTTATAGTGATGTGCTTGGGCCCTTAACCTGTAAATAAATCATACTAAGACTTTTTCATGCGAATGAAGCCTCAGATTTAGTCCTCCAGAGAAAGACATGAAAGCCTGCACTGCTTTGTGAAGCAGACGTGGTACAACAGTAGCTTAGAGGTGGAATGGAGTTCATTTGAATGTTATTTAAGCACCAGCTCTGCAGTGTTTAAAGTGGTCTTACATCAGCCTGCGGAGAGCTCCAAACCACAGCCCAGCTGACCTTTGAGGAACAGATACAAGCAGAGGAAGGGGATACTGCAGGGGAAGGGGTTTGCTCTGCAGGGAACAAGCGCACATCCTCCCAAACCAGGCTGAGAAATCCTACTTGTTTGTAAGAGGAAGGTAAACTGGCCACTGATTAATGGTCATTTTCAGACATACACAGTACATAGTAAATGTTTACCTGTTGGTTTTAGAAGTAGCACAGGCATTCATTAAGCATCTCACTAATACATCACAACTTCAGGTACTACTTATGGAGTATGACCAGCTGGGCACTCTGATTTTGATGAAGTTATTAGATGAAACCACGCTACAGCTCAGGTTTACTATACTTTGCCAGTCAAGGAGACCTACTTCCAAGTCCTGGCAAAGAGCTCGTGCTGGGGCTGCTGTGTCTCATGCACAGCCCTGTGAGGGCAGAGGCACAGCCAGAGCCCCTTGCTGGTGCCACCCAGCTGGCACACAGTGCCCTGCTCCACCTCTGCTCCTAGCTGAAAAGGTGAGTCTTTCTCAGAGCTGCTGGGAGACAGACATCTCACTGCTATGCAGACAAACCAGTGACTCCCAGTCTGCAGGTGCAGTCTGGGCATGCAGATTACCCAGGCAGCTTTCTTGCATAATTTTCAACGTCAGTGTGCTCAGTATAAAGAATAATTTTTTTCACATGCTCTTTACACCATGGTTAAACAGGAAAAATTGGTTCTATTACTTAAAAACACAAGTGTTTCATAAACTCAAACACTCCAACCATTCCACATGGTAATTTCAGATGCACACATATTTTTCTGACTCCTAAGTGAGAAAGGTAAAGATAATATTTTTATGAGAGGGGAAAAAAGAAGCAACAACAAAAAAAACCCCCAAAACCCCACCAAACCAGTTCCCAGACATTTCCCAACCCAATGGTGTTTTGAGAATCCTCATGATGACTGAATAAAGCAGTCTCAACTACTGCACATACACTAAACCATCTCTAAGCCTCAGCATCAGACGGTTACTGCACTCAAGCTGAATTGACAAATGCTTCCAGTGCCTTAAAATGGATGTCTCTGTCTTCAGTTAGTGACTGCTTCATAATCCCAAAGAGCAAACGAAAGGACAAGAGACTGAAAATCAAAGCCCAAAAGGGAGATATTACTCTGTCAATTTCAGTTTACAATCTTTGTTTAATTGCCAGTTATACACACTGGTTTTCCATCAAACAAGCAAACAAATTTGAGTGTTTCTACAGAAGGGACATTGCTCTTCTTTCTCCTTTCCTCTTACAGTTAAGCAATTCCGAAGTTAAAAGAACAGACAAGGAGAGGCAGCAAATCTTCTTTCCTTAGGTGAAGAATTGTTCAGGACTGTCAACATGATAGCTCATGTAAGGCAAGTAGTACTTGCCCCTAAAACAGTTTGCTGGCAGAGACTGTATTTTACTACAGAAGCACATAGGGCCTAACATGTAAAGAAAAGCAAATCATATGTTTAAGAATAAATCAGGCATACCATGTGTTTTACAGGTGTAAGGATTGCTGTTGTAATTTTGCTAAGTGCTGTGAGAACATGCCCTACCTGCTGTGTACAATATCTGCTGATCAGGTTTCCCAAGAACAGATGTGACTTCAGTAGTTGATTTCTAAGAATTATCTGTTTATTACAGAGACTACTATAATTTTTTCTCTTTTCAGAGGTGTGATTATTTTTTTGCTTTCTACCCTTTTATGTAATACTGCTACTTGTCCTGTATCAAATTCCTGCTTGAAAAGGTAAATGCTAATGCCAAATAATTTACATAAAGGAAAAACAAAGCAATTGTTTTCTAATTGTTGGTATAAAGCAATTTGCCTTTTGAAGCAGTAAAAATAATTGGTGACAATATTGTTACAACATATTTAAATGAGTAAAGCATTGATCCTACAGGGAAGCATAATTAGCACAACAGAAGTCATATGGGGAGGGACTTTAAAAAATTGTTGGAAAGTGACTTGAATTTAAAGTAAGTTGTATTGCTATTTTTACTACACATATATTATGCATAGAGTTGCCCAGATACCAAGGCACTGAGTATTGATGGAATAAAGAAGAGCATGAGCTACAATGATTTCTTTCCTTAAAAAATACTTTGTTTAATAGGTGTTTTCATTATTACCCGTCCTGGAGAGAGTTTAAAGGCGATGCTGAGAGGTGCAGCCTTGCATGTGGGTTACAAGCAGTGCGGCTCAGGCATCCTCCCGCTGTACGGCACTGAGTCTTTAGGCGGCCGAACCTGGAGGTGGCAAAAGAGAGGTCAGGACTGCACAGGAACTGCAGCCCAAGGGGTGAAAGAGCAGGGAAGCGGCACCAAGCACGGAGCACCAGCCGTGATGGCGGCAGAGGGAGGAGGAGCGGGCTCACGACAGAGGAGAATGAGAGTGGAGTTGCACTATCCTGAGCTGCTGCCTGTGCTCCCAGCATGTCAGGGTGAGGAAGGGAGGGTAACACCCCCTGCCTATGTGGAGCATGTTCAAGGCAAAGGAAGAAAAGAGGAAGGCAACGTCTAATTTTTAATTTAAAAACCTAGACTTGAGTCAGATGATGCAATGCTTCTGTTATACTAATTACAGCTTAAATCAAAGAAGCCAAAAAGCTATTGCTATGACATAAAGTAAACTCGGAGGCCCTGCAGACCAGTCTCTGGGTTAGGAAAAGCCTCCTCCCAAGGCAGCAGGGAGGGGTTCCCAAAGAGCCCCGCACAGCCTTGTGCTAACAGAGCACAGCTGCTGTGGTCCACAGGCAGAGCGGGGAGCGGGGCAGCCGGGCATGCTGGAAGAGCACTTGGAGATACGCACAGGGAGGGGCTGGCAGAGCTTAGAAGCATCAGGGATGGCCCTATACACTACAGAAAGGGGACGTGATGGGACACTAGCATTCCAGGGGCTACCAGGAGGTGACCAGAAGCTGCTACATCACCTTGAATGTTTATGGGTTTGCCACTTGTGAGTGGGGAATTAGAGCAAGCTGTTTTGACTCCAGCTCTTTAAAGAAAAGAAGTGCTAGTACAGCTGTGTTAACTCTTTGATATTAACGATGTTGCCAGTGCAGGACTTAAATAAATGTGAGCGACCTGTGCAGGTTTGGACATTGTAGTATGCAGGGCAGCACTCATCCTCTGACTATGGCACCATCTCATCCTCTGATTTTCACATTAAAGAGATGTTTACTCACGTCTGAGTTTCTGCTGAAGTAAAACTGGCTCTTTCAATGACAAGTAACCATGAGCAAACCAACACAATCTGTGTTGCAGAGATTCTGTCCAATTTCATTCTACTCTGGCAACTGACACAGCCTTCCTGTGATGTAATCATTATTATTAATTTATAAATAATTCATAATTAATTGTTCACTTATTTTTCTTAATTTTAAGTAATCACTGTGACAAAACTGTCTAATTGAAATCAGCAATAGAATAAGACTCAAGATTCCTTGGCAGAAAGTTTAGATTAATATGAGAAACGCATTCTGAGTTGCTATACTTGATCATTAGGGAAAGCTGGTTAATTACCATAAAGTCATTATGACACAGGCTGAAGTATAAACTGGATTGAATGCTGTGATCATCGATATGCTCAGGAAGTCTGGTAACTAGGCTTGTCATCTCTATAAATTATACTCTGTGAGATCTCTAACCAAAGCTGGCAGCACATCAGAGAGGAGATGTAAGACTGAAAGGAAAAAAAAAGAAAAAAAAGGTAGAAATATCTCATAGCTGTCATCTGTGTTTCTCCAGACAGCCATTTTTATCCCAAAATCTAGGTAAAAATCCTGGGAAGGAGAGAGCATCCCAATCACCACCATCTCACTGAAGTCAGTGAGCTAGGACCCTCACACAGGTGTTTGTTTTGCTACTACAAACACTGGGACTGCCGTGAGTGTAACTATTTTTGTTCTCAATTATTCATCTGCAAAACTTCAAAACTTAGCCTTGTTCTACATAAAAAATAGAGAAATTGTAATCTGTCAGGCCAATTTACAATGATGATAGTGGAAAATAGCCCAAGATAATAAAAGAAAGCAAGTTCAAGTAAAGGATTTTTTTCTCTTCACTCACTGTTTGCATAAGAGCACTCATACCAGTGTAACGGTAGGGAAAGTGGATGGAGACACTTTTAAGAAGAAATCTCAGGACAGAGTGGGTGATCACTGTTCTCAATTGGAGTAAATGACTGTGAGGTATATAAAGCATTATGGGAAGTAAGGGAAAATAGTATTAAGCCTTGAGATAAAAATTCAGAGAGTGTCCTACAGTACTATTGCTCACTGAACGGCCTTGGAGGCTAGGAAAAAATTACTTTTACATTTGAGAACTAAAAAAGCTATTTGGAATGAACCAAGACTACCTTCCTTTTTCTTACCTTTATTATTTCAGTGTTTAGCAAGTGATTCTTGCTCGGTTTCTGCAGACATTGTTGAACAAAACTCATGTGTGGGAGCTGCCCCAAGGTCAGTGAAACTAATCACAATTCACATGCTTACAGCAAAATGCAAGCTTAAATTTAGCTGTTTACGGAACCACTTTGATGGATTTTATTTTGTACAAGGTGGTTGAGCTTATGCAAACAAAACATATTCTTGCAGCACCTACTTACAAAAAGCTTCTATTGAAATTTACATGACAAGTAAAATTTCAAGGAGGAGCAGAGTATCTCTAGGTCTGCAATTTTTAAATTATCCTCTTTAAAAAATAATCTTAAAGACACATTACAATACATTATGAAATGAGCACACACTGCACCGATGAGAGCAATTTCTGTTCACACAAAGCTTTCCACATTCATTCATTAACTTATTACATACTACACATCAAACTTTAAAGTTATCACATAGTCTCAGGCCAAAGAGGTGCTTTCCCAGACTAATTTGTCTTGTTTTCCATTCTTTATTAAGCATCTGGATAGCCAATTCCTTCCTTCAGGCCTAATGCTACTCCTAGCAGCTCACCATCACTATTGCAAAGGTTACCACATCATTGGGAGATAAGGGAAAGTACTTTTAGACATCTTCTTCCTGAAAACAGTCAAATTTCATGTCAGAGCACAGCAGCACCCTTTCCTTCCCTTCTTTCCCTCTCAAATTAGGTCAAGTAGCTGGGACCAAACATGAGACTCCCTTCCATCTCATTTCTAGAGAAGTGGCCTCTCGGTCTGGTGTGTGTGGGACCCTCCCTCCCTCAGCCACCTGCTTAAGGTTTCATTGATGTACTTCCCCAAGTCATACTTTTCTGGCAAAAAAAAAAAAAAAAGCCACAGCACTGGAAAAATCACAGGTTTTCTCTGTGGCCATTTAAGATGCAGATAAATCAGCTTGCCTGACGTGAGAGGCTTTTACAGTTGCCCACTAGCTACCAGTGGGAAAACACAGCATTGCTGGCACATTTATTGAGTGGTTTAAACTTACTTCTGTCTTTAAATTAAAGCTGCAGATAAGCATAATATTTCACAAGTTGCTTGAGAGAGTAGTATGGGAATTAGAGGCTTAATGTCATTACCGCAATGAGTGCCTTTCTCTGCCCCACCTGCAAATGCAGATATATAGAAGCTTTTTTCAGTTTATGAGGAGACTGTGCAAAACAGATTCACAGGGAAGAACTTCATCATACACTGAATTCTGTTGCCTCTAGAGCTTTTGTAATGTTAGCATCAGATGCTTTTCAAAACTTAATAGTTTAAATATTCTCTTCCCTGACCAATTTGCATCTTTGAAATTTCATGCAATTAAATTTCCTCTAACTTCGTGCTCTTCCATGATGATGAGTTATGAACTGCAGAATTTAGAGGCATGGATTAAAAAAAAAATGCCTTCAGAGCAACATCAATATGTGAATGAGTACACATCTTAGTTCCATTACTCTTTTCCTGGTGGCAAGCAGAATTTTCAGAGAAAAATTGCTAGTGGATAATAAATGTGATGCCTGGTGGTCCTACAACAACACTACATTATATTACCAAGCTCAATTAAGGTCACCTTGATATAAAATTGATATGGGAAGGGATGAAGAAAGGAAAGTAAAAGGAACACTGAATGATGCATAAATCTGGGGAATAGAGTTATACAGTGAAACTAGGCTTCTTTTTAAAAATTGAGAGACAAGAAAAGTAGGATATGGAAAACTATGAAAACAACAGGAAATATAAGCATGATTTCAGGTACCTAGGTCATACAATATGACCGAGATGTTAATTTAATGAATCCCTGTTTTGAAGTTACGTAGTAATAAGACGCAGAAACTGAAGTTATGACAAAAAGACACCTCTATACTATTAGAGATAAACTGTAGTTTCATAACCCACATG
Source organism: Gymnorhina tibicen (assembly GCA_013399875.1). Taxonomy (NCBI): domain Eukaryota; kingdom Metazoa; phylum Chordata; class Aves; order Passeriformes; family Artamidae; genus Gymnorhina; species Gymnorhina tibicen. Next base: position 1,303,471 of record VXAZ01001309.1, read on the forward strand.
CACACTCTAAGTCTTTGCTTTGAGAATGTCACTAAGAAACAGCAAAACAAAAACCAAATCTGACAAGAATTTCCTTGAGAACTGTGAAAAGCTCTCTGCTAATCATGCAGCTGATGAATAAGAAAGCTAATCAGAAAATAAATTTGTGAAAAAAGATATTGTTGTAGAAGTTGATAACTGTAAACAAATACAATGAACCAAAATTTAATAACCCCAGTCATTTAATTTAATCTAATCTAGTCTAATCACTATGTTCTTATTAAGACACAGCCCAGCTCAGCAAATGGCAGTAGGACAGTATGAAACCCAAAACATGCTGTTAGCCCATCCCAAACGCTCAGCCTCACTAACAAAGCTGGCCCTGGGGTCAGCTGAAGGACAAGGGGAGCTAAGGTGTGAGAGCTGCTCTCTGACACCACGGCTGCACATGTGTCAGCACTGCCTAAGCAGCACAGGCAGCTTCAACAAAGTGAAACAAGGCAGGGCTAAGCTGCCTAGAAAATGCAACACTACTGGAAAAGCTGACATTGCAGACAGCTCCCTGGAAAACCTGTGCCTCATTTTCCTGCTCTGCAAAATGAATCTCACATCCTTTTTGCACCCTTCTGTGTCATTCCTTGTGCTAACCCAAATTTATTTGCCACCTAGAGGAATAGAACAAAAAGTAAATCAGAATTTCTTCTTTATGTTCACTCTGTATTAAGCAATCACTGTAAAGTTAGAAAATGGCGGAACAGAAAAGTACATACATAAAAGCTTCACATCCTGGAATTTTCTGTCCCCCTTAAAAGTTATGATTATGTTGTATTTCCAGCATTTACTTGATCATGATGATATGGAACTAGAGCAGCTTCAATTTCCTAGTGTAATAATTTAAATGAATGAAAAATTGACATATAAAAATACACATCTCCATTTGAATTCCTAACCTATACAATTTTGCAAATCTTTTCATTTAGAAATAACATGCTGCTTACATTTGTCCATAGAACTTTAAGGAGATGACTTTTTTTTTTTTTAACTTGTTTTTCCAGGGGTGGGGTGGCATGATATGCTTTCTTAGTGATGTCAAGTTTATTTAACATTTTTAACATTCATTCTAAACAGGTTAAACAGGTTAAATTTTATGTTCAGGAACGGCATTCCAGAGTGTTTATTTTCTGTGCTGCAAGAGTGGCTAACTGTTCCTACGCTGAGATTATTTTTGTGGACCATGTTAGCTAAAATAAAAAAAGCCACAGGATGTAAAAGAAGACAGAAAAAGGCTTATGTTTTGTTATATCAAATGGCTAACAGAGTACTGTGAATCCGGAAGAGAGTTGATGAAGCATTTTATACGAGGATGTTTTCTTTGAGATAACAGTTCTCTCTGTAGGTTCAGTCTTCAGTGTCTAGAAACCATCACCTTATTATGAATAAGAAAATGGAATAAGTTGTCTAATGTGTGTGTATAAAACTGATTACATATAGCAGCAGATGATGAACAGTGCAGAGTAGATTATATTTTGCCATACTGGCAACATGGTTCAGACAATTTTCATTTTAGAAGTTCCAGCACAATGAATGAAAAACCTGAGGATGACAGTTTTTGTAGTTTTGTTATGAGTTCTCAAAGCAAGGATCTAACACAATGTCATCTTTTAAAATTTAATCTAAAAATCCTAAATTTAATCCTTATGAAGGGTTTTTCCTTGCTGCAGCGTGGGCATGTTGCTTCCTCCTTACCTCCGTCTCAGCAGACTGGTGAGTGAGCAGCTGAGTATGATTGCACGAGATGCCAGTGTCCAGTCCACAAACACACACACCTATGTAGTGTGTACTCTGGTGGATTTAGGCAATGCCAAATTTAAATACCTGTGTAAGGGCTTCTCTGCAATCCACTTTTGCCAGCAACTAATAGATTGCGAATAAGTTTGAGGCATAAGTGGGAAAAGAATGTATTTCATGTGTTTTACTACATGTTCATATAATTCTGTTAAAGCTGCTGTTAGGTAACCTCTCACAGCCCTAGTGGTTTGTCCTTTCAGAACCTGTGTCAGATTTTTCACCTCTTGAGTTCTTCAAAAGGAAAGAAGAAAGAGGTGCTTCACTTCTACTTGCAAAGTACCGCCCAAATTTCACACGTCTGGCTGGAATACATAGCACAACATCTTACAGAGGAGTTGCACTGTGCTCTCACATGCAAATTATACTTTTTTTCTTTTTTTCCTTTTGTTTCTTCCTAAAATGCAAATAAGAGCTGTTTATATGAGAATTGCATTGTTTCTATTTTTGTAGGGCAGACAACAGTAATGACAATAATATATTATGCTTCTACTTTTCTGCCATTTGAAAATTTCAAGCTGTTCTCCATTTATTCTTCTCAATGTGGCTTACAGACCTTTGCCCCTCAGAATCTCATAGTGATTTAGTGTATCTAGCCATGCAACCCCCTGTGAGATAAGAAAGCATTGCAATTATTTTATAAATGTGAAGTTGTATCACAGAGAGATTACAGGCTAAAACTATGCAAGTGCCCAGGTATCCTCTAGAGTGTATTGAAAAATACAGGCTTTTCAAATGGGATATACACAAAAAAACCCCAAGCCATAATATTACATTTTCAGCTGTTAACCAGGAGAAAATGTTAGGGACATTAACTCCCACAGGCTGGTTCTCTAATACACACAGTCCAAAACTCCTTCTAGAAAACTTGTTCTTTCAAAGCTTCTTATTAAAAAAAAGGAAAAATATCAATGTTGTATTATATAGTGAAATATACCTTCATTTGTTATGTCCTCCCATCTAAAACCAGTGGAGGAAAGAGTTGAAACTGCACTCCCAAGGTAAGACGCCCAGAAGAATGCTATTGTATATGGAACTGGTGGCAGGCTGGGAGTAAAAAATGTCATGGCCTTGATGCTACCAATGCAAGTCTGTCTTTCTAGACATCACAAGAATGCTATTGCATGGAACCTTCCAGGGAAATCAGGTGTAAGATGTTATATTTCTAGACCCTAGCTGAAATCAAAGCTACAATAGTCCAGATCAGACTTTCAAAAAGGAAACACACAAAACAGTCACTTTACTTTTGATGTCTCAGTCCTAAACCTTGTGGGAGACATACAAAACATCTTCAAAATGTAACTCTTTATCAATGCACTTTATAACTCTCAGATACCAAATATCAGGAATCCAGTATAGGTGCTGGGTTTGTGACAAATAATAATGTCTCTCCACAATAACCTTGTGATGTTTCAAATCCTGGAAATAAAATTACCTACCCTGCAATGAAAATATCATCATCTTAAAACGGTTTGTCCCTGGTCATGTCTGATCTATCCCATAGGCACTATACCTATTCTCTCAGTCAGGCCAACCCATGGGTGTCTCATGATTTGTATCTATCTCAGTCTGTCTGTAGCTTTCAAGTTTGCTGCTTCTGTTTCATACTGGAAGAAAGGCACAGGTGTGCAGAAGCTTTTTGGTATTTCAAAATTCTAGCAAGACTGCAACAACACTTCTGCAGAGACCTTTGTGTCTAGCTCTGTCAAATACATGCCATATTAAACTAAAATCTAACAGGAACAGAGTTGGAAAAACAACCATCAACACAACCTTTACCTTTTCTAGACAGAGAGTTTTGTATCAATTTTGGGATGAGTTTGAGGTTTGCAGTGAGTGGGAGCACATGAAAGAATATTCTAGGAACCCTTACTACAGGAGATGTCTGCCATATGGTTCTTCTCATTGTGTGAAGCGTGAGTAAATGATTCACACTTTCTCTGCCAGTTCTCTGTTAGCAGGTCTATGTCAAGTCACAAAAAAATACCAGTAAAGTTAAGAACTTAAATTAAGTCTCCTCAATTAGTACTTCAACTGCCACACCTTCCCTTCTTTTTAATGATATAGTTAAATATCTAAAGTGATCAACTCAGCCATATCTTTTAAATTTTATTTTGGGGGGCATTTATTGGGAAGATCATAAGGTTAATTAAATTTGCTCATTTTATATGTACACTTGATAAAAGGGGCTTATCTGAATTTCTTTCTATGGCTCTTTTAAAAGTGCACAAGTTTTATGCAGTTTAAAAAAATCCTAAAAATTTCCAGAAAATTATGAATTTGAAAAGAACGTGTCAAGTGATTCTTGCAAGTGGTGTTAGGACAGGTCCAATGTCATAAAAAATGTGATAACTCTGTCAACCCCACGGTTCAAATCTTACTACAGTGGTGTTTCAGATGGTCTACTGGTAAAACACAGGGCTCTTCCAAACCTCGAATACTGGCTTTCCCATTCCATTTCCTGATGATAAAAAATTGTCAGGATACTCCAGATGGTTTTGTTACCAATCAGAGGGACCTGGACAGGCTGGAGTATTGGGCTGACAGGAGTCTCCTGCAGTTAAACAAGGAGAAATGCAAATTCCTGCACCTGAAGGGTAACCCCACGTGCCAGTATGTGCTGGGAGCTGGGAATTGAAAATCATGTAGGCAGAAAAGGTCCTGAGGTCAGTTCCAGTTAAATAAAAGAAAAAAACATTTTACTTTGTAAGTGATCAAACAGTGGAATAGGCTGCCCAGAGACGTGTGGAGTCTCCAGCCTTGCAGATATTCAAAACACAACTAGGCATAGTCCTGAGCAACCTGCTCTAGATAACCCTGCTCTGAGCAAGAGAGTTGGACTAGAAAAGCTCCATAAATGCTTCCAGGCTCATCTATTCCACAGCACAGTTTGGAAGCTCAGCAATGACTGTTTGAGGCTTTACTGAAGTTCTGAATTCTGTCGAAATGGCCTGCAGAGTCTCATTCTCTGGACATTGCATGCAACCTCAGGTGAGCAAAGATCCAAACTAAAAGATAAATCATTCACTCACTTTAAAATTACAGGAAAAGGAGTAACCCAGACCAAAGGGTAAAGTGAGTTGTAGTTAAATACAAAGTATCAAAACCCAGAGAATGATGAGTTCTTCATCATAGAACTAAATAATATGAACAGATAGCTCGTGATATATATTTACAAAATATTTGTTCTTTTTGTCCATTTCTCCATCAGGAAATTTGGCTAGGTTCACTATATTTTCAGTGCTGTAAGTGTACACCTCCTGTATTGGATTGGTGTGGCAGGATTTTGGTAGTAGGGGAGCTACAGGGACAGTTTCTGTGAGAAGCTGCCAGAAGCTCCCTCCATGTCTGACAGGGCCAGTGCCAGCTGGATCCAAAACAGACCCGCCACTGGCCAAGGCCGAGCCTGACAGTGGTGCCTCTGTGGGAACAGATTTAAGAAGGGAAAAAGTTATTGCACAGAAACAATTGCAGCAAGAGAAGAGAGGAGTGACAATATGTGAGAGCAACGGCCTTGCAGACACTGAGGTCAGTAAAGAAAGAGGGGCAGGAGGTGCTCCAGGCACTGGAGCTGAGATTCCCCTGCAGCCCATGGTGAAGGCCGTGGTGAGGCAGCTGTGTCCCTGCAGCCCATGGATGCAGAGATCCACCTTTGGGCCATGGAGGACTCCACACCAGAGCAGGGTGAAGAAGGCTGAAGGAGGCTGGGACCCCATGGGAGGACCATTCTGCAGCAGGTTCCTGGCAGGACCTGCAGCACTGTGGACAGAGGAGCCCCTGCTGGAGCAGGTTTGCTGACAGGACTTGTGACCCTGTAGGGGCTCCATGCTGGAGCAGGCTGCTCCTGAGGAATTGCACCCTTTGGAAGGGAGAGCTAGAGCAGTTTGTGAAGAACTGTAGCCAATGGGAAGGACTCACATTGGAGAAGTTAATGGAGGACTGTCTCGTGTAGGAGGGATTCCATGCTGGAGCAGAGGAAAAGTATGAGAAGTTTTCCCCCTGAGGAGGAAGGAGCAGCAGAAGCAACATATGATGAACTCAAGCCCCCATTCCCCATTCCTCTGCAATACTGGATGGGAAAAGGTAGAGAATTCAGGAATTCAGAAACCCTAAATTCCAGGAAAATGTTGGGGGAAGGTATTTTTAAGATTTGGATTTATTTCTCAGTATCCTGCTTTGACTTGATTGTTAATAAACTCAGTTAATTTCCTCAAGTCAAGTTGTTTTGCCCATGATGTAACTCGGGAATGATCTCTGCCTGTCCTTATCTCAACACATGACACCTCTTTAATTCATAACTGATCAAGGTCTGTACCTGACACATTCAAATGCTGATGTGATACTGCTGTTCAAACATTGAGCCATTTTATAAATTCACATTCTTATTCTCATCATCCAGCCCTTTCAAAAGATCAGCCTTCAGGAATGATCCAGCAGTTAAACCAGTACTCCCCAGTCAGCACACTTTCTGGGCAGAGCAACTCTTTACTCAACTTGCTGCTTCTGAAGCTGGAGGTTAAAGACAAAAAGGAGTCAAGGGCTTTGAACCTTTCTGCTCTGTCTTTAATGGTCCTTGTAAGATGAAGAGGAGAAAATCCATATTCTTGATGTTTAAAGTCTGTTTCTGAACTGGGAAATAAGGGCTGCATGTGATCAGTGCTGCATACTAAAAACAATCAGACATTGATCAGCAGGAAATTTTTAGGTAGCTCATCATACTTCAAGCAAGAAATAAAATCTTGATTGTTTAGAGTACTTATTACACATTTCTATAAGCATAACAAGTATTACAGTTGTTAAATGTGCCTTCATAACTGTTAAGCTTCACCCCTTCTTAATTTTTTATTTCTAAAGCACTGCAATGAACTTCCCCAAAGCTACCTCAGCTGTCTGCCATGTCCCTTGACCATGGTATTTTGGCAGAGCACAATCAGGAGAAGCACATACCTGCAGCAGTGACTTACATCCCTGACTCTCAGAAGAACACCAATCCCTTGCTTCAGTGTTCCTGGGGAGCTGCTCTCAGCTGGCTGCAGGCCAGGATGAGGAGCTTCATAGATGCAGAGCATCTTTAATCAGAATTAGGCTGTATCACTTTGCAGAATAGGCTCAAAATTATATCTTAATGCAGAAGAATATTTGTAAAGAAACTCCTATTACTTTTTGACTCAGAGCACTTGCTTTGTTGGATTTTTTCCCCTCACAACCCATTTGAGAAGGGAGGAAAGTGACTATGACAGAGATACTTGGCAAGAGGTAGGGTGAATAGCAACAGTTTATACCACTCAAAGCTTTTTTCTCAGAGTTACGGTAACTCTGATTCAGGAGAGAAACATATCTGCTTATGGAGTAAATCTGTGTAGAATCAACCGGAATGAAAAATAGTATAAGCCCCAATCTCCTGACCAAATTTACTCCCACTTGTTGTATTGTTTTTGAGCTGAAAATGTGCTTGGTTGAGAATCCAAGAGTGAACTGGAAAGCAGGTTCACTTTAAAAGGACAGCTGCTTCCCTAGCTGCAAACACATGAAGTGAGGCACTTTCTACAATGTCTTAAATTAAATGTACATCATTGCCTACTTCTCCCTACTTAATTAAACATATTTTTCATATAATTCCCAGAGCTCCTTTCATTTCTAAACACAGAAATACTTATGCTGTCTCCAAGCAATTGGCCTTGATGCTATTAATTTTCAGGACATAAAACAACAGACCACGTCACTGAGCAGTAAGAATGCTAATAAAGCACTTCAGCAACGAATTTTGGGTTTTGAGCTTCCATCAACACAAGCAAGCAAAAAAAACCCCCAACAACTGTCTTCTAAGTAACTTTTTGAAAAAGATATTGTATCTGAATTTACATATCACTATGAAGGAAAGCAAGTCAAAGCCTTCCGTGAATATCATTGACTTGTGACTGATATATCTGAAGGACCTTATTTATTGTTGGGTTTACATCCATTATTTGAATATTTCTAGTCTGCAGCAGAGGTATAAAGCTACCACTAGTTCATCATTCATATAGTTGTGTGAGTGTACACAACTCCACACACTATTTAGATTAAGGTAATTTTAGAAATAATAATTGATAACTACTTGGAGATAGAATAAGAAAGTAAATTAGTGTATACAAGTCTGCACGAGCTGCTACACAAGCAGTTTAAATTCTCTTAGTTTTAGGTGACTAGGAAGTTAGACAACAGGGAAAAATCAGAGATCCTAGAGGCAGGTAGTTCTGTGAGAGACAGACATTTTTTACAGGCGAAAATCAGGCAAATAAGTTTGCATACCAAGTAGCCTTAAATCTAAAATAATTTGGATTAAAATGCTAGTATTGGATTACCTCACAGAGATTAAGATCATTGTACCATTGTAAAAGACAGTAAAATCAGGATTCAGCACCAGGATGCTGTCCCCAGATGCTGAGTGTGCATCCATGCAGGGGATTCTGTCTGCAGCGTCCAAAAGCACCTTTAAGCACAGATTAAATACAGATTTTTCTGCTCTAAAAAGTTAACTATTTATTACTGGTATTCAAAATGGTCTTAACTATTGTATTTAGACAAATATATTTATTTTTTCATTACTTATATGTGCACAAACTGCATATATTATATATTCATATATCATACAGACTTTTTGTGTCATATATGAATTGCTTCTCTTCCATTACTCATGTTATAGACCGTTAAACTTTTCAAGTAAAATTGTTTCTTATTCATTGTTGAGAGAATTTGGTCCATTTGAGCTCTTTAGTATTCCACTATAAATGTCTAATAATCTACAGAGAGCTACAGATCACAGAATCACAGAGTAGTCTGAGTTGGAAGGGACCCAGAAGGATCATCAAGTCCAACTCTTAAGTGAATCGAACCCATGACCTTGGTGTTATTAGTACCCTGCTCTAATATAGGGCCCTATATTAATAAATTTTATTTATAGATCAAGTTCTACTTGTAGCACCTACCCTAAATCACTCAAAACTAGATCTAAGAATGGAAAATGCCTTGACTTGTTCCCTTCATCAATGGCCCAGTCTCCAAGATTCTTTAAGTCATCAATATTTAGAGGTCAGAATAAAACACATTTCTCTCTAAACAGTGTGGCAAAACCCCCATCTACTAAAGAGAATCTCTTATCTTCTTTTCAAACATCAGCTGCCACTCCATGCTGACATATGGAGCACCGTAGCTTCCTAAGAAAAAAAATATAGTTATTAAAAATACAGCTGTTGGCCCTAACCACATTCCCTAGGCTGGGATGAGGTTGGGTAGAAAACAAATTTAAAAGTCCTATAGCAGATTTTAGAAGAAAAGTTTAACATTTTATTGGGTTATTACGTGCTGAAAATATCCTGAGATAAAATGAAAGGACAAAATATGTATTTTAAATAACAACAGAAATTGCAGTAATATCAGATCTCCTTTTAATCACATTTCTGCCACCCACACCCTCAGCTACTGAGTGTCCTTGTAAGGCTCTCTGGAAAAAATCTCAAGCAGCATGTTTGATTAATTAAGGTTACATCACAGCACCACCTGTCACAAGAGCATTGTGCTCTTTGTTTGTAGAATGCCTTATCTGCGTGAAAGCACTGCCTGGAAGAAGTGCCTTGAGAATGTGCAGGACAGAGATTTACTGACTCCAGACACAAGAGCGTGCTGGAAACTAGATAGCACAGCTAACAGGTAACTCGTGGTTATAAAGTGACTCAAAATGAGGAGTCAGTTGTGTAAAAGGTTGGCATGTATAAATTTAATAACACAGATTCATGGATTTTAGAGCTGGAGAGGACTATTTGTTTGATATTGTTTAGGTTGACCTGGCATGTATCACAGTTCTCCTGTACTAGGTAGGATCTGTAATTTGTGCTTAGCTAGATTACATGTTCCAGGAGGGCATTCTGTCCTGATCTGGGGATATGAAGAGATGAAAAAGTCCTGACTTTCCATGAAAGCTTGTACCAAAGATCATTAATCTCTGGTATTAAAAAAAAAAAAAAAAAAGTGATGCATATAGACAACTTAAATTTGTCTATCTTCCAATGATTAGTTTACAGCATACCTTTTGCCAAGTCTGTTAAAAAGCTTCTTAGTCCTTAATAATCTTGAAGATTCTTAGTCACAATAATAAAAATTTTTAGAATACAAATCAAAGACAAAACCCCACCACATTTCAGATCCAGATGGCTATCTCTTCTAGTCCAAGATATCTTTTTGAATCAGCTTCAGAGTTTCTGATTGCATTATTATAATCCTTTGAAACTATAGATACTATAACTGTATGCAATATCCTGGTCATATGACCATAAATATACCCACACCTATTTGCAAAATAATGTATTATCCTACAGACTACCTTACACACCAACTCTTTTTGCTATCAGGTCACTCAGAGAACTCTCATGCAGCTGCATGCCCACACTGCACCCTTTTCTGGTAGATATTACTTTGGACTATATCCAGGCTGGTCTCTCAGACTGGATGTTTTTGGGACAATGGGATGATTTTAAAAGCATGTTCTTCATCTGAACTAAGGTATCAATACAGGCACTTTATGAAACCTAAGTGGTTTCAAAGTCACAGCTTTCATGGACAGTGTCTCTCAACTTGTGGGCTGAATAGCTTGTCCTTAAATATGCCTTGTCTTTGGTTCCAGTAAAACACCCAGTCATGAATTCACATTAACCACCTGCTTCTTTTAATTAATGTTTCTGGGGTTTCTGTGTCTTTCATGACTTTTATCAGGAATCACTTTATAATTTTTTAAATTATTATTTATGTAAATCATGCATAGCATCAAGCTGAGTACTAATTCTGTCAGAATCATACTTTGAATTTTCCCAAGAAAGGAGAACATATTACATCTTGTACTGCTGTAGTCTGCCTGTCTCCATCCAGACAGCTGCAGGAACAGCCTTGAGGGACCTCATATAAGATCAACCTGGTGTGACAGAGGAGGGGGGTGGCAGGATCATCAGGGAGTTAATTATAATCATCTCAAGTAAGGAAATCCTGAGTTGCCTCAAGACAGAACCATTGCAGCTGGCAATGGACTCTGAGGGATTTGTCACTGAGGGGAAATGGCAGACCTCTGCTTTGGCCATTTATCCTCCGGCTGCCCACACTGAAGGGCAGGGAGAAAGAGTGACACATTGTTGAGGAACAGATGATGTAAAAAAAATTGTCTTTGCTACTACTAAAATTCAGTAAGGCAACAAAAATATCATCCTTTCTTCACGTTTGCATTATGAAGGCCATTTAAAGAATACATATTTATTCAGATGAATAAATGCATTTACTATTTAAAAAAATGAAGGAATGGATAATTTATCTCCATACCTTGTGAAATAACCAGATTTCCAGGAGTGGCTCCAAACCCTTCAAAAAATAAAGGTAGGAGCATCATGTCAAATTAATTCTACATATGTTCCTAGGTTGGACCTTAACCTATGAATATCAGGTGTAGGGTGTATTTCCCATAAGCCACGCAAATAAAGAACTCCATTCCTCCCACAAGACTCAACCAGCATCTCTTTCCACTCAGAATCAAAGGCTTTTATGTCACACAGCCCATCTGCCAGACTTTGTCAGCAGGAATAAAGGGTTGTGATCAGCCATGAGACGAGGACAACTGAGAGGAGCACCAGGCAGGAGCAAATGTGTGCAGTAAACAGGTCTGTGAAAAGACAGCAGCAGCAGGACGAAACAGTGGCAGCCAAAATAGGAGTTCAAAGGAAGGAGCTGCAGGAATGTCAATGGTACCAGAATGCTTTTCTACATCAGAAACAGTGGGGCAATTTTCTTAAAAAGAGCAAGAGACAGCACAGACTCAAAATCCAAAAACTTCTGGGCTCTCTGGGTTCCTTCCTGTACTTTTCCAACATACAGAAAATATTAATTTATTTTACACATCATTCTCCATTTCTCACAACTATACTTCTGTGTTTTATGGGACCATCTTGCCAAGATATATTCCTCATCATAAAGCAATTTTTTAAGGAAATGGCACTTATGAAAGACAGAAAGTAATCAATATTGACAAATAGCAGTGGGAGCTTAAAACCTCTGAAGAAAGGCAGTAACTTTTAAAACTGCTTCTCACCTTATCAGCTGGCAAGGAAGAAATCTGAATTTCACATCAGTTTCTCCCACTGCCTCTGCTGGGAAGGAAAAGTTAGGACTCCAAATATTTTGTACTTAGTGAAATAGCATGCAAGTTGTGGCTCAAGACTAAGACTATAATGTAAAATAGCAATTCTTGACTTAGATTTTCTAATTATTTGTATATTGGCTGTTATCTGAACATTGTGACAATGGATTATCAGAACATATTGATCCAATTTTCCACCAGGGGTGAGCTGTACAAATCAGCTATCCTGGTAAGCACTCATATTTAAACTTGATCCACAAAATAAACATATTTGGTATGACCATATTTGTCCATAACTCTGTTTTATTTAAAATTAAACTTAGTTCAGTTGTTTACAAATGTACTCAGAAAGAAGACAGGAGTATTTTCAAAAACTTATAGAAGGATAGCACATGTAGTTCTTGTTTGCACAGCCTCCTGTTTGACAGGGGATGTGCATCTAAAACACCATTTTTTTTCCTCCCTTCTCTTAGCTTTGCTTCACCTCTTCATGGAGCCTATAGCTTGTAAGTTATTGTTTTTCCTTTATTTAAAATAATAAAGTTTGTTTATCAAGTAAAAGCAGATGCTAAAACTAGATTCCCTAATTGTCACATAAAATGGATCCATACATATTTATGACTTTATCAGGTAATAACAGGTACTGAATATTTATCCCTCCAGTCACAATGGCTACACATTACAAATTTATGACTGCACAGTATCTACTGTGCAGTCTTTTTCCAGTAGGCTCAAATGGAAAAATCTCACTTATCTCTCCTGGGGCTGTAATGTTTCCTGGATTTGTTTTGACTACTCTCAGCTTGTGTAATCACAACTGTTATGCCATTGTGGTTCCCTCAAAAAAACACATATAGATTAATACCCACCAAATTCAGATTTTGCTGCCAAGGACCTCTGTATGTCAGGATGTTAATAAACAGACAAATTAAAATTACTAAACAGACAAGTGATGCTTCCAAACCAAATGAAGACATTTTTCAGGTGACCTTGAGATACAGCACTTGAAGCATCTCATAAATTTTCCATGATGATGACCTAAGATGAAATCCCTATAGCAAACTATGAAATCCAAAGCTATCTGTCCCTGGATAAGTACAGGATTATTTACATTTCAGTGAATATAAAAATAGCTTTTTCCCTCCTTACTGAAACGAGAAACTTCACAATATGAAACTAGGTAAGTGCCTAAGCCAACCTGATCACTACATAAAGAACTGGAAGTATGGCATGCACATACTTTCTCACTGTATCATAATCACAGAGTACAGCACCTTTATAATACAGAACAGTTCAGGTTTCTATTACTATGTTCCTACAGAGCACACTGCCCTTGCTAGCACACAGTGCGTGTGAGGTTATGGAAAAGTCCGGTAACAAAATTCCAAGTCAGAAAATTGTTTAAGTAGGAGACTGATGGTAGCATTAAGGTAAAGTATCTGACATTGTTATCCTGCCCTCGGCATCTCCAGTCTCACTGCCTCTCAATCCAAACCCAGAGCAAGGGTCTGGGACCATTTCAGCCTTGTATCACAGCTGGATAAATTGTTTTGAGTATAGTGACTGTAACAAAGCCTAGTTCCCTATAGTTTTGTGCCCTTTGATCCTTTATTTCTTACCTTCAGCTTCCTTTTTCCCTCCCTCTACCTCCTTGTGTCACTTGAGGGAGGAAGAATCAGCACATTCTGCAGCTGAGAGCTGTAAATCTACTAAGTGAGCATCCAACGCATCTGTGCTGATCAGCCAGCTGGCTACCACCAAATAACACACAACTGCCCCACTCTGCGTGCCTGACATTTGTGGTGATGCTTCTGTTTCCATTTGTTACCAGCAGCTTCCTGTTATACTAAAGCAGTGTTCGGGCTGAACTTTTTGGTGTTTCTGCTTCAATGTAGCACCCGCACAGCTCCACCTGAAGGTACAGGAGAGGGGTTTTGGGCTTTCCTAAAAAATTTAGTACAAAACAAATGGAGCCTAGTCCCACATTTGTTAAACTGCTCAGCCATAATTTTAATGTATCCTTCTGACCGAAAAAGGGAAAATATCATAACCCTTAGTTCACAAAATGTTGTATAAATAAATTTTTTTGTGAAAAGGACAGTCTGGTGACAGAAACAGTAAGAAATTCCTGGTTCTATTTTCAAAGTGTAGTTTGAACAAGACTAATAAATCAGGAAATACGACATATGTTTCATTCACAGAGGTATGAGACTAGAAACTGATCTTTAAATGAGTGTCGTGTATTTATGTACTTGTAAGCCAGGAGGCTTTGGAAAGACAATACATGAGCAAGTAATTAAAGACAAAATTACGGTTAGCATGGACTATTTGTTTCCTGTTCCTAGTGGGAACATTTTCCACATCTTTTCAGCAAAGGCTGGCAATATTTGAAAACAGACAAGACAAAATTGGCAGACAATTAATAGCCTCAGCTTTGGAGAGAAACAAGGCGAAATCATTAACACTTGCAGACACCAGAATTGTTCTAATATATTCTTTTTCACTTGACACTGTGAACCATGAGCTGTCTTTCCCACTGTAAAGAAAAGGTGAGTCATACTGAGAGTAAAAAACTCACTCAGAATCAAAGATGAATGACAGCTTTCAATCCCTACACTCTGATTGCAAAATTAAAGCCCTCAATTAATTAAATATACATATCCACAGAAAGTGGTCTTTGCACAGTATTCATTACTCTAAAGCATACATTTTTTTTTCTTCTAAAAAGTGAGCAAAAAATAAAAGCTAAATCAGCATTAAAGTGCTTAGGAATACCTAGACATGCTCAAAATGTCTATATATCCACTCATTTCTCTGTCTCAGGGCTTTCAGTTATTCTCCTTCAGTCTAGAAAACACTATTCCAGTTTTTCTAAATCAGGATTTATCAGTAGTGGATCATGATTTTTTCTTCAGAAATCAAAAGGGAATTCTGGTCCAAAGACTGTTGAATCTCAGCCATTACCCTAATCTCTGTCCAAAATACATTCTCTTGTGTTATGTTACAGTACAGAAATCCTTGGCTTTCCTTCAAGAATGTAACATGTCAGCTTTTGGAAGACTCTGAAAGTGATTATTGGTGCATATTTAAATGTGAAGTGTGAGATCATCAGTCCTACAGAGATCACTGGGATTAACAAGGCATCCTTTTTAATTGAACAAGGCAACCCTGTGAATGAACTCAGCATCTTTTTGCAGTTTACCATCTTCAAAATGCCACACCATCTGCTTCTCTTATATTTTTAATTGTTTCTACAAAGTGATGTGTGAAATTTTTACAGTGTATTGGATATTATGAATAGGAGATTACGATACAGTTTTTAATTATTCAGGATACAAGTTTTTTTGAATGTGGGTGTAACGAGAGGTATTTAGGATGAGAACTTGTCTGTGAAAAGACAGCATTATAAAAATGGGCAGAAAAATGTGAAAGCCGGTTTTCATATTTACACAATGGGAATGGATGGCTTTTCCCCTTTACTAAATCTGATTGCAATTTCTCCTTTTCTTGGATTTAAAGGGGAATGGGCAAACTATAGGAAATACATGACTGTCCCACGACCAGATGCATGCAATTCTTTTTGATTTCACCTGGCTATTCCTATCCTATTGTACAAAACTGGGTGCAGGTAAAGAGGAGAAAATTTGTACTCGAACAATAGAACTCTAAACTTCAAAGCAAAATTGAGAGATTGACCTTTTGTTGCTGAATGTCAAAGTTATTTGCTCAAATCAAAGCTGATATATAAATGTCATCTTCATAATATGACTGTAATAAACAAGCAGATATAATAAATTAAACTAGCATTGTCTTATTATCAGTCAATAACAATAGTCATTTTACTCTAGCTAATATAACACAGCTTAATATAAAAATTTATTCAATGTAAAAGGGAATGAGAGTTGTTTCAGGCAATGGGTGCTCAATCTTTTCTTAGAAAGACAATTTAGGGATCTTACTGTTTTCATTTTATGCATAATAACTTTCCATCAGAGCATGCACAAAGTCACAGACTTGCATCCAACTCTCATCTCAGCTTTAAACCTACAGATGCAGGGGAAATCTCTTACAAATCTAAGCGGAAACCTCCCCAAAGCCAAACACTAATTTTCAGAAAATCAGATCATCAGGGCCACAGAGGATAAGACAGTTTTAACTCTCTACCCAACAAAGCATGTTCTGAGGAGTATACTCGCTTTCACAGAGTGCGTATTTTTCCATAAGAAGTCATGTAATAAAATAGATATTGACATGATCATTAGGGTGACAGTGAGGAAGAGCTTTATGATGTGCATACCCAGTTCCAATGCTGATATTTGGACTTTTGCAAAACATAAAAGTGCACCATCATGTCAGGTGCCTCATAAAACTATGCAGTAATAATTTTCTTATTCATGTACATAAGCCAGGGGTTTTATTAATAATGTTCATGTTAAAATGCAAGTAAATAAAGCTTAGTGATGAAATATGCATGTTGGTACATGAAGATTTCATTAAAATCAATTCACTTACAATATGCCATATAATTTGTGGGCTTGTATTTTATACCAGATCTTGGCAGAGTAATTAAAGAACAATCAAGTCTTTATCAATAATCAACATTGTTAGTAAGTCTGTATGATATGAAAAATATTAAAATCAGTTGAGAATTTTCAGCATTTGGCATGATCTGTAGGTTTTCCCTCTCTTGGAAGGAATTTAATAAAGAAACATGTGAAAGCAGGAGCATCATTATACTTACTGGAAATCAAAGAAAGATAATGAATGGAATAAGAGGTTAGAAATAAGGAGGTATCAATTTATTTCCTCATTATGCTCTATTAAGTGAATCCATGCTATAAAATAAAAATGATTTTGTGCATCCATGTAAAATTTTGTTTTCCAGTTTGAAATTATGAACTCCAAACATTTGTATGTGCTTCTCAGCTCCAATATGTTTATGACAATAGCCTGAATTTTCATGGTGTTTTAACTCAGTTTGGACTGAAGCCCCAGAAAATAGTTAGCATAGATTAAGTTTCTCTAATGAAGATATTTGAGAATTTTCCAGTAAAAGATTTTTTTTCCTATAAAATTAAGATATATCAGCAATGACCATTTGATGGGAACATGAAGTTTTTGCAAACTTTTTCTAAGTCACAAGCACACGTCCATCAGAGACCATCTTAAATTTTTTATCATCCTGCCGTGCACATTTCAGGTTCCCAGATTGAATCTGTTGTTTTAAAACAACTTCAGGAGGCAGATTAATCCATTCTTGGAAACTTACGGGCTTTTGAATTGCCTTCCTCCAAAGAGGGGCAGATAAAGGGAAGCAAATACCATCCAAGATCCCAGGACCACCAGCACCTGTAAGACTTCCTGCAGTCTACCTTTGGGCTCCTGGCTGTTTAGCACAGCATCAGGTCTATGTCCTGAGTATTTTAGGTCCAAGCAGAACTTTATTTCCAGTTTTACAGAATTATCTGGGGCTTACCAAACCCTCAAGATCAGACCCCAAGCCAGGAACTCCTTGAACAAAAGAAGTAAGCAATCTATTCAGGAAGAAAACAGAGAAGTCTGCAATACCCAACAGCTAAACTTAAGCAGATTATCATTATAAATGTGATATCCTAATAATATCTTCATTTCCATCACAGGGAAATAATATAAGCGCCTTCTTTTTTCATACAGATCTCTCCTGTAAGCAGCCCATACTGAAGAGGCTCTATTCCAAAGTCTACATGTCATGTTCCAAACTTTTTGCTTTGGGCATGTGAATCATGACTAGACAGCCCGAAGTATGTATCTATGCATACTTAGGAGGAGCAGGGCTGGCTCCAAAAAAACAAGGACACCTTTGTGACCATGTAGATGTTTGTACTAAACTCTGTCAGATAAACTAAAAAAAACAACAAAACCCCCAAAGGTTAAGAAACAAGCCTAGAAAGATAAGCTTGAAAACACACAGACTGAGCATGAAGGGACTGTAGTCTTTCAGATGCTCACCTGTTGGTTATATGTCTTCCCTTCAGGAATGCACGAATGTGAAAAATGCCTCTAGCAGCTTCAGATGCTATGACATATTTTATTTCAGCTTCCAGCACAAAGAGAAGTGTAAACACTGTTCTTTCCTTAAATCACCAGAGAATGAATTCTGCCATTTGGGAAAGGAGAAAACAGAAACCCATGATCCCTTTTCCCTTCAGTATGAAAACTAAAATGACACTGAATATATGCATCTCATCTAAAGGAACAAACAGTATCTACTTCACTGTCACCAGACATTTTTGGGAGCTATTGCATTTCAGATCTTTTTTTTTTTTTTTGAGAAGAAAACAAACTTGTATGTGAATGGTGAAACTCAGTGTATCAATCGCCACATTTTGGACTTGAGAATGCCACACAGATAAAGCAGGTATGCCATTAAAATTTTAATGGCAGTGCAGTGATATCTTAAATAAAAGAATGAGGCTCAAAATATTTAGCAGTTTGCCATTATGAGGGCAGCTTTATTCTCTAAATTCTCTCCTTTTATTCTATTTAGCTATGAGAAAAGGATTCATGTTCTTCTTTACTTATTCTTTCCTGTGGTTTTCATTATTATTTTCTAAATCTATAATGCTTTATTGACTCTATTTCATGGTCCAGAGCCTTTTTGCAGTTTCTTCTTTCAGTGTACTTTGCAGACAAGCCACTGGAATAGTTCTATGGTTCTTTTTCCCCTCTCAATTACCAATACTACACTGCTGGTACTATTTTTGAAGAGAAGCAACTTTTTTTTCATTATTAAATACTGGTGTTTAGCACAGATACAAACAACTATAAAGCCAAATCTCCACTGGGGTTACAATTTAACTTTGCTCAAGAAGGTATACTCTGGCTTTTCTTCTATATTTGGTTTGCATGTGCAACCTAATTTGGGTAAAACAAGTAATTATATCTTTCTAACAACTACTAGACTCTGAAATAATATTACATAAGCACAGATATATAAAATGTAGTGTATTTCCTGAAACAATGCTCTAGAATTTGTAGCGTAGAACTTGGGTTTTACTGTCTAGAATTTTTGTTTGTGCTTTTCTAAAGGAAAATACGCAGTATTCTTCCCTCTAAAAGATGAACAGCTAATCAACAAGCTAAATGACAAATGGATATTACAGCAGTATCAGAAGAAGTTCTGCTAAAATTATAGCGTCATGGTAGTCATAAATTATCTCTCAAAGTGGCAGGTATGTCTCAGTGTAGGACCTACTGCCAATTCACCGAACTCAGAAGTGCTTCTTAGGGAGTAATGTTGGAAAGAACTGTGCTGAAGGCTTCTGTTGTAAGCTTAATGCACCAAATAGCTACAAGGAAAATTTTAAAAAAGATCATATGGCAAGTGAAGCTGATGTAACATGGAAACTCTTGAGTATCTTCAGTACCCCATGTCCCAGCTGCTTGGTACTTTCATATGTATTTCATAAGAAACAGTTTATGTGCTCCCTTACTTCACAATGTGGACTACCTGAGGCTCTTGTTCTAAGATCCAATACAGAGCTTTCCATTCCCCTGTGCTAGACTATCCAGAATATTAAAAGCAAAGGAAACCCTGACAATTTGCCATATTTCAATATGGAATAATAGGTAAATAGAGTCTCGCTTCTCCTCGGAGATCTAGAGGACTATGAGAGGGATTCATGGTTTACTGCACTGCTACTGTGTGCACTTGCTGAAGGCCATGTGAAAGTGCTGGAAATTACAGCTGAAGAAAGGAAGAGTTTTGGTTTTGTAGGATTTGTTCTTCCAGTTGGTTTTAGGCAAACAGGACCAAATTTGCACTCCTATCAAAACTTTGATTATGTCAAAATAATTACCTAGTATAGAAAATTTTGAAATTTGTGAAGTTTTGTTAATTTAAAATAAACTTAGAATGTGACAAAGCAGTAGGATGCAATGTGGAAAGCTACTGACATATTTTTGGAGAGGAAGGATAGTATCAAGCCTATGAAGCAAGCATCCAAAAAAGTTGAGGCTGGATAATGTGCAGGGATTGAGAAATGAAGCTTCATAGAGAAAAGATTACCTCTAAAGAACTGAGACGATGTCGTAGCAAATGCATTTTATCTAATCTTCAGTCTAAGCAAGGCAAGGGTCTTTTGACAAATAAAAGCAAGTAGCTAAGCCTTTACAAGCAAACATCTGTGTCAATTCATTTTAGATTACTGATGACTCAACTAACCTATAGCACCATTTCACTGTGACACACAGGCAGGAAAACCATTTACTCTGGGGTTTCTTTTCATACAGCTAATCCATGTTAAAGATTAATTTGTACTTAAATTGTCAGTGTCCTGTGTTCCATTTGTAGACAAATCTTATGAGACCCTATTTGACACTATATTCAGTTTCTTTACTATTCTACTTTCATTTCCATTCAGGTTTCTGAAAAAACTTAATCTTGGAGATGGGCAACATCCCCAGTGTCCCAAAGGTGCAAATGCTGTAATGGCCACCAAAAAAGCAGCAACTTGTACCTGCCAATCAAAAATCTGGCATCAGGATCAGTAGTTACTCATTGGCAAGAGCATCTAGAAGCCTTTACTATTGTCCCAGAAAACATTAAAGCCCTGAAAAAGAATTGTTATTTATGTATCAAAGAACTTGACAAGTTTGAAATCTGAACATACTATTTCTTTCTATAGCTGGATGACATGATAAACAGAATTTTTTCTATTCACCATAATAGTATATACATATGCAAGCAGTGAAAAGGAGTAGTTAAAACCAGAAAATAAAAAATCTTTATGAAATCTCTCATACTAAGAAGCTATGGCACTGATTCAGTTCTGTCTATGTTCCACAAGAAGAGTAAATGCCTGGAGTAGGAACTACTGGATTCTCTGCTTTAAATCAACATAGCAAATCATCTAAACATCTAAATCATCTAATCATCTGAACACTGAAGGGTTTACTTTTTCATTATGAGAAAGTCAGAAATGTGGGGAATTTAATTATGTCAGTAAAAACACTGTGCATTTTCATGCATAAAGAGAATGATTTAGACCATATATTTTTGTCAAATTTCTTTCTTGTTGTTTCAGAAATATTTCTGAATGTCAAATGTAAGCCCATATTATTCTACTCAGGTTGCTTTAAGATGATTAGATGGTCAAATATTACGTATTTAAATGAGTTAATGACTATGAGATTAATCTAAGGTGAGGCAATATACCGTAGATCAGAAAGCAAAGGGCTGTGAGATGATTGCATGTTGCCAGCGCAATAAAATCAAGAGGAAAAAAGTACATACCACTAGAGGTTTGCCAATGGGAGTGAAAGTTAAATTAGAGATAATTTAATGAAATATTTATTACTGACTGCAAGATATAGCTTTTGCATTTTCCCAAATGGGGCTCCTTTGAAAGGTGTATTGATTAAACCATGTGCATTATCATGCTCATGTTCATAGCAACTCCAAATAGCTTATCAAAGTTTTCATATAATTATAAATCCCCTACATTTTTTGATAGTTATGATACACTCTTGAATGTGTTTTATTCATAAATGTGAAGCTTTAGTGCCTTACAATCAAAAACTGTCACCAAGGAAAGGAAAATATACCTATGTATATTGACAGCATTTACAATAGCACTTCATTTAGTAGCAATAGAGCATTTGGTAAGTAGTCTTTGACATGTATTTTGGGTATAATAAGAAGCATACTGACTCAGTTGCTGGTGTAACTGCATGTTATTTTAGCAAAGCTCATGTTCGTTTCCCTAGAATCCCCCCAGACTGTTTTCCACCATAGACAGAGCCAGCTTCTGACACTTTCCCTTAAATAGTTATGTGAACAGGGGTGGATGTGCTGAAGGATGTGAGAAGGCCACAGCTGTATTAAGACCCTCATTTCTGCAGTATCTGAGTATCACACCAGGTGAACGTATCCACGCTCACAAGTTGTTCTGCTCTTCATTATTTCAATGTCACCTGAGGCACAGTAAGCCAGATAAACACCAGTTTCAGTTTTGCATCTCTGCTATGTGTTTATGCTACAGGAAAAACAAAAATTAGATATTTAATGGAATCCATAAATTTTTTGGTACCTGATGCAAAAAACCCTCAGTGGTTATGATGAACCCCAGAAAGTCAAAGTTGAGCTGTGACCAGAATAGGTTCTCAGTTGCATTTAAAGTGATGATATCTGCTAATGGGTATGAATCCATACTCTTTCATCTTATTAGCACTATTTGTATGTTCATTTCAATTATCCTAAAATCTGATCATACTGGGCACTGAACAAACATGTAGTGAGGAGATAGAGGACAGTGGAGGGACACATGTAGATGTTTATGAGAAATCTTCAGGGAGCTCCTCCAAAGTGGGAAAGCCGTGCGGAAAAACTGCCACAGTGCTTGTTTGAAAACCTGGGAAGTGGATGATGGATGAGCAATAAAAAGAAAACTTGTCCCACACACAACAAGAGAAAGCAAGGCCTAGGATGCTAAGAGCTGCAGATTTCAATCAACTTGTGTTTGAGGTAACAAAGCACCAGAAAAGGAAATGGGGGTAGAAGTCAGAGTTTTGGAGGAGAACAAAAACAATACAGTGGAAGGTTCAAGTAGGCATGTAGCAGAATTCTTTGTGAATACTGCTGTGAGAAAAACACATTTGCCAACACTGAAGAAAATTTAAAGTGTCCTGGACCTCATCACTCACGGCTTTTGTGGATATGTTTGAGAGTAGATAACTAATGACAGAACTCGATGATATTTTTCAGGCAGACAAGAATAATCCATGCTGGTTATTAATGTGATGCAAAATAGATAATACTTTAATAAACTGGACACAGAAATCCATGGGTCCTGATGGGATGCATAGTGAGGAAATTCATATTATTGCACTGTTGATTATCTAGGAATAATGAAGGCAGTTGGGAGAGATGTTTGAGGCTTGGACTGTCTTCAAAAAGGTTAAGAAGCTGGACCAGAGAACTACAGGCTGGTCAGCCTGACCTCGATCTCTGGCAAGGTGATGGAGCAACTAATTCTGGAAACCATTTCTAGCCACATGAAAGACAAGGAAGTGATTAGGAGCAGTCAGCATGGATTCATCAAGGGTAAGTCACACTTGACCAGTCTGATAAAGTTCTATGATGAAAGGACAGGCTTGGTAGATGAGGGGAGAACAGTGGATATTCCCTTCCTAGACCTCAGTAAGGTTTTTTTGACATTGTGTCCAATAGCATCCCCACACAATAACCCTGCTTGAGTTGGGGGCTGGACCAGGTCACCTCCAGAAGCTCCTTTTAACCTCAGCAATCTGTGTCTGTGAAGTCAAAAGACTTTGATGAAGGACAGGGTATAAAATCTGAGGCGTAGTACTAAACATCTTCTGAGATTAGGCCACATTTGATTTGGATAAAAATGAAGACACAGCTGTCTGAAAAATTCTGTATAGATCACACCAAAGAAAAGAACTGGTGAGATTAAATGTAACCTTAGTCTCAAAAATCTACCATACATCTCTAACTTGAAAAACTTTATCTGATAGCATAATAAATAAATATCATTTTTGTGCAAAACAAAAGCACATTTTTCTGAATTTTTTTCTTCTTTTTTCTAGCTTATTTAGAGGAGTTTTCCTTGAAGACATTACAAAAATCAAACTAAATTCATTGCCTTCTGAGAACTGTATAAAGCAATATAATGATTAAATGCAACCTCAGTACTAATTACCTCTGGAATGGATTCTGCTACATACCATGTTTCATCAGGTTTGAAAGGCTTTAGTCTAGAACACTGAATATTATTTGCAAAGGTGAAATTTTCATGTTATCCATTTTTAAGTTCATTTATCCAGCCTAGACTCACAGCTGTGCTAATTAATACCCCAAGGAAAAAAGGGGGGTGTTGTGTCCCACACAAATATCTGAGCTAATGAAAAAGTTTCTCAACACAAACAAGAAAAACAAACCTGTTAATTTTCTTCTACAATATTTAAAATCCCTTTAAAATATCCAGCTCTAACAAAAAGTATGATTTTAATTAATTTTGCTGAAGTTGTACAGTATTTCTAATTAGCCCCAAAGTTCCAACAAGTAATAATAAGCACATATATCTTTGAATCTTAACCTTCTTGCTCACATTTCTGCTATTTTATTGGCATTTCAGGGCATTAATCAACAAATTTTCTCATTGAAAGTATGTGTCTTGTTTCTTCCTCTTGTGTTGTTGTCCCTTCCTTCCATGTTGTTGTCCCGTTCTTTGCATGATACTGAGTGATTTCTGATGCTCTCCAATATAGAATCAAAGTCTGCATTCATTTACAGAACATAATTTTATTATCTTTCTATTGCACAGTGAATGACTGCAGAGCAGTGAGTCTAGGTTAAAGATTAAACTCTACTTGGGTTCATAAATCAGTCACTGGCTTTTGATTCTTTGTTCAGAGAATATAAACCCAAAGTTCTTTGCAAAGATAAGAAGAGTTTAAATATATGAACTAGCATTGTATGATGAAACTGAAACATAGATTTATAACGTAATTGTATTAAAAGTTGTAGTTCAGTGATCTGGATCTGTGTATCACTGATCTTCAAAACCTCTGCTATTTCTTAGGTGCACTGTCTTCCAAAAGATGTGTTTCATGGATATACTATCTATTCTATTTTATGTGCCACAGGACTACACTTTACTGGAAAATTTCCATTTATCTGTAAAGGGTTAACAGATGTTTAATAGAGCCCAGCAGGTGAACAGCTGTGACTCTGAGAGCTGATATCCTCTAGTGCTGGATTCATAACAATTTAAAATGCAACCTATTCATAGCTATAACATGTTCTTAGTAATTTTCTTACTAAGGCTTATTACCTATCGACCAACGTAATGTTTTATTCCAGACTGAAAATGCGATAATTTAGGTATAACTATAATTTTCTCTCTTCTGAAATATTCTCCCATTTGCATACTTGTTGCTTCTTATGCTGGAGATGTTTCATTTAATTTCTTAGGTATTATTTTTCTTTTCTCTGGTGATTCTCCCTGCATAAGGCCAGTGTGTTTAGCAGAAGAGTGTTGAACAGCATTTGGCTTGCATATGGTTTATGTTAGTGCAGAATCAGTCAGTACAGACTGAATAGATCAGACAACAAGAACCATTCAGCTTCCTGACATGTACAGGGAAATTAGTAGGCAATGTGGCAAAACAGAGTTATCTACTTATTTACACTCAGCTAGTGGGAATAAGCAAGACTAAGCACCTGAGAAAGAGCCAGGGCTCTGCTTCCACCACTGTATTCTTACTGGTAGAACATACAGAGGCATATATAAAGTGATTACAAGATTCACAGGAAAAGTTACAATTCAGAGTTAATATCTTTGAGACATGATGTCTCCTCAGGATACTTATAGATTTTCCTTGTTAAGTATGACTTCTTACTCATGTCCATGTCTAAAATTTGAAGCTACTCCTAAATATTCTGTATATGTTCTTGCACACCTGGTATTTTAACCTTTAACTTAACTCCAGATTTGGTTTGATGCGGATGAACAATGACCAGTGCACGATCTACCTACCTCCTCGTATTTGTAAATTTCTTTGCCTCACACTTATTGATAGAGGAATTACATCAGGATCAGGAGTTTGCTGCTAACGCCATCATCATCCAGGAGACTGCTTGTGAGATGGTTCTTCTTCCGTCCCAGAGTACCTTCAAACTGGCAAGATGACATATCATTATACCACTCTTTTAAGCGATGACAGTGTAATTCCATAGCAAGACAACACTCCATTACCCAGATTTTCAGAACAGTATCAGTGAAACTGCTGCCTCCCCTCACATAAATGTCCCAGGGGAATCCCTTTAAACCAGCTAAACTCATCATCTCAGGACTGGTTTAGCTATTAGTTTTAGCCTTTTCCAAGCAAGGTATATTATGTCCAGAGTAGCAGCCAAGACAGACATTATTACCATCAGTTCCAACACTGAATAGCTGAAAGTTTCTAATGACCTGACCACTGGCATTAAGAAAAGCACCGAGTATGT
This sequence comes from Gymnorhina tibicen, assembly GCA_013399875.1. NCBI lineage: Eukaryota > Metazoa > Chordata > Aves > Passeriformes > Artamidae > Gymnorhina > Gymnorhina tibicen. Next base: position 1,329,459 of record VXAZ01001309.1, read on the forward strand.
TGGCCTCCTGAAATGCCCAGCATGTTGCTAATAAGCCTGTATAAGACAAAGTCCTCAGACATTCCTCCTTCTAGTAGGTGTCCCTGCCCATGCCAAGGGTGTTAGAAGCAGATGATCTTTAAGGCTCCTTCCAACCCAACCATTCTATAGTTCTACAACTCTTGAGGGCCACCGTGCAATGCCATTTCAGCCAGCCATGGCCCTTAGTCTGCCCATTCTCACCCTCAGTCAGTGCCTGTATCAGCAGTACTCACGGCTGCCATGTGACCAGCACCAGGACATTCTTGCTGGGCCATAGTCATATATTAGCATTCCTGTTGTAATCCTCTAACAATGGTATGGCTGTGGTTGAGAAATCTGAATAGACCTTCCATAATCATCAGCGCAGATGCAACAAGCTATCACACTTTGGGTTGAAGCAGCAATCTAAAGGTTTAACTGTTTCCTACGCAGGGTCACCCCATCCCACCAGAAACTCACCCCCAGGCACTGCTACTGCCTATTGTTGCTGACACATACTGGTCTTACTCAGCTTATGAGGACTTTGCAATTAACAGCATTGAGAGAGGTTGTCTTTTTTTTCCCTCCATGAGTCTGCATGTGACCTCATCAGCAACCCTACTCACAGACTGGATTTTTCCAGACAGCTTTCTTCCCTTCCTAGTCATCTGCCAGTACTTTTTTTCTGCAGATGGGTCTCTATAGTTTTACATCCCTAATTGCTGCTGGAGTTAATTCCTTCCCTGCTACACAGTGCTTATTGATCCATCACTCCACAAAACGGTAATTTTACCCTAGACTGTATTAATCTACTTTGCTTATGAAGATGTCAAGATCCATAATATCTATTATTTCTCTCTTTTAGTAGCCCAGTTATTACATCAAATAAGGAAACCAGATAGATTTTTCAAGACCAAATCAGTGCTTGCTTTTGCTTATTTTCCATATATTTGTAGATTGCTTAGTAATTTGTTCAAGTATCTCCTAAAAGAACAAAACAAAATAGATGGGTTTGTCATTTCCAGAAACCTCTAACATTCCACTCCATCTAATCCCCCAAATCAGGGAGAAGTTCTACACTACAGCTGCTTTAGTTTCCAAGGATCTCACCAATTCTCCCCTATCTCCCCCAAAAGTCACTAAAAGTTTTGGCAAAATTCTTAAGTAGTCCAGAGTGAGTTTCATCAGGTTTTGCTAAGTTGAAGTTATTTAATGGCTTTATTGTTCATATATATAAAATATTGATCCGGTTGCATGTATCATAGGGCATATTTAGATATTGTTTTCAGATTAATGGAAAGATGAATTCCTTATGAAGTTGAAAGTTTTAAAGCTGTCCTCTGACCACACCACCTTGTACAACTACCCCAGATACCTGTGTGCTAACTCCCTCAAGGAAAAGGGCCTATACTGAGAATTATTAGATAAATACTTTCTTCATCTGCACTGAAACAGTTTATCCTTGTAAAGTGTTTGATATTGTTGATTTTTAAAAATTTGTTCTTTTGATAACTGCATTTACCCTGCATTCCTGAGCTACTTACCCAGTAACAAAGCACAATTTACATCCTTTGGACATTTATAACACTTAGCTTTTTAGAGAAAAAAAGAAGCACAGTAGTGCAGCAAATGTTTATTGTAGAGACCTATGTAGCAATATAAATATTCTAATAACGCTGTTGGAGACCAACTTCTAATAAAAAGGAATTCTCCACCTTTAGAGAGGTTCCTTCAAGAATTCTTACCCATCTAGCCATTTCTGTCTTTGAAGATCATTATCCCTTTAAGATATCAAAAGTCAAGTAATTCCATTAAAGAAATTGTGAAAATATTTAAAGTGCTTTTATTTGCTTAAATTTTAATATTATTGAAGTTTTCCACTGCTACAGTGCAGGAATTGTTTTAAATACATGTACCTGTAAGCACACAGTTCTCACAAGATGTCTTTTACTGTGTTAAGACCACCCCAGATACATTTGTTGATCACAAAGATCTTCTTCTATCTGTTTCTCTGGTTTTAAATGTTCTTCTAGTTTCCTTCCCATGTTATAAATATCAAAAATGTCTTCACCATAGTTTTAGATTATGCTGCGGGATTGATGAACATTGCAACTCACAAAGAGGTTTGTGTGCATTAAGATTTTTCCCTTCTTTGCCTCTAAGTTTTTCATTACTTAATTCTCTGAAAATTTTAACAAAATAATTATTTGATCTTACATTTTACTCTAAGAAATAACTTGGAACCATTTTTCGTGGTGTTTGTAGTTTTGTTTTAGTGAAATGTACAACTTCCACAGGCATCACAGATTTTGGGGTTTTATTTACTGGCAAGTTTTAGTAGATGGTATTTTTTTAAGAAACACTTGAAATCCTGTTGCTGTTCTAAGATCAAGTGTTTTTCCTTTATAGAAACAGATCTTTATGATCAACAAATGTATCTGGGATGGTCTTAACATGGTAAAAGACACCTTGTGAGAACTGTGTGCTTTCAGGTACATGTATTTAAAGCAATTCCTGCACTGTAACAGTGGAAAACCTCACTAATTAGAAGCACATCTTGTTTTGGCACAGCATCAATGAATGTCTTTTGTTGGCTATAGAACAATTTAATTATCCTTGGCAGTGGAAGTTGCATTTTCTTGATTAGTACTACTGAAGGTACCTTTGAGAAAAACAGAAGTAACTTGGCACTGACTGCGTTTGGAGTGGAACTACAGATGGAACTTTTTTCAGCATAAATATCATTCCTTTTTTTAACTTTCTTTCCATTGTTGTCGCATAAAATTAAGCCAAATTTGGGATAAGCAAAGGAGTTAAAACTGATTTGTTAAAACTTCAGACAGTATTTTATTGGAGCTATAAAATGAGGAAAATTTCAGAGAAGACAGTAATGTAGTCCTTGGACTGCCTAGGAGAAGAATTCCCACTTTCTTAATCAGTATTTGTTTATGACAAGATCTTGTACTCTGGACAACTTCAGTATTAAATCATCAGAATCACAGTCTGTAGGTGCTTTCGGTACTAAATTGTTATGTTAATTGGCATCTTCACTAGTAATATTATTGAGAATTAGGGGAAAGCTAATGTCTTTACAAACAATCGATGGGTGAAGGTATGGGTGTTAACACCTTTGACACGCGTCTTAACGTCTCTACTGACTTTGGGCAGCAGGTTTGTTGCAGAGCCCAGACAACTTGGCTCCTGAAACTCACAAGGTACTGCACAAGCCTGAACTTCTGAGCTTTGGCGTAAAATAGCAGGTTCAAGGGGGGAATATGTGGTAGGTGGTTCGGGAAGGCTGCACCTTTGCTGTACCTCAGCCAATGGGGAAAGGAAGAGGGCAACATGGGACCGGGAGTTTAGGATAAAAGGAGGTTGCCCCCTCCAAAACCTCGAGAGAGAAAACCCCTGGGGCGTGTGCCCTGGTGGACTCTATCCCTTTATTCGAATAAAGTTGCAGGACTCTTCTGTCTCCCTTATGGACATAAACCTGTGGCATTTGTGGATTTTCCTGACAAGAACATCTGAAGTAAGCTTTGAGAACATTACTTCTAGCACAGACATAGATGACTGAAGACATGAACATACCTCCTCAATTTAAAATATGGTCCAAACTCTTGATGGTGTGCAGCCCACAGGTACCTTTTTTTTTTTGTTCATGTGACAAAATACAATACAGAAAGTCCCAGAAAATAGGCTTCTCTTTGGGATGGTTTCAAAAAAACCCAGGACAGATACACTGTTACGTTTCACTTAGTAGAACTGAAAATGTTTAACAGAAGGTGTATGAATCCTCATGGGCTAGACAATGCTAGTCTACAAAGAAAGGGATGAATGAGAAAGTAGAGAAAAAGAAGCAAACAGAAATCTACTAAACCAAAGCCATAAATATTTAAGAAGTCTATCTCTTTGATATCTTTTTTTAGTATTTTTTTCTGTACAAAAAGCTCTCTACTATTTTGGACCTTCTCAAGCAAGGAGAACCGCAGCACACCTCAGCATTTAAACTGAATATGCAGCCTCACTGTGTGTACTAAGCTGTATCTTCTCCTACAGACCCATTAAGCTGGCAGAGGAGTATGTAAGTATAGTAGGTTAGCTTTTATTCCAGATGAACTAACATGTTAAATGACTCATAAAATGTTTCTAAAGCAAGAATAAAAATAATCATAAACGTATTGTCAATATCATAGCATATATCTGAATTTATTCATGTGCAGAAACATTTTCTGATCTGAGAATTTGTTCCTATAATGTGTAGGATACCTTAGTCATAATCCACCAATATGGTACTGGGTTGGTACTGGAAATTCCAGCTGGTTTTAATATTAGATAATCTCTATTAAAGTGCAGGACTTTATGTTTTTACATAGTTACTGTGCTACAGAGCCTTAGTAGGTTGAGACCTTTGGTTTAAGGAAGAAAACATGGAAAAAAAGATGTCACCATGTAAACTGTTAATTTAAAGTCTCATTCCTGACTCTCCTGATTCAGACCTTACTGAATCTATCAGGCTGCTAGCTTTTGCTGAACCGACCACTATAACCAGGCTCCCAGCTGTCTCTATGTGGCTGCAAGGAGCTTGACATGAGGTGCTGGGTGCACAGCCTGCACTGAGAGCACGAGGCACTGCACAGATGGGGTCCTGGGCAGAGCCCATCCCACGTTGTCCACTGAGCCTCTCATTCACACTGACATTCCTCTGAAAAGCTATTTGGTTGTATTTCAGGTAGTTTCTGCCTTTATAAGATGTGGGCAGACTGCAAGTCCGGACTATAACCCTAACTGAAAGATTTCCATATTTATGACTAAATATATATATGAATGTCTTTTTTGACAGGGTTGTAAAGCACTATACATTGTAGGACTAAGACCCAATCCCAGGATATTGGTTTTCAAACACATTTTGCACATCCTGAAAAATCCAGTAATAATAATATGCTATGGTAGTGACACCAGATATATATCATTCATTATTTCTCTTTCAAGCTTATTTCATAAAAACACTTTTATGAAACTCATTCTTCTAACCCCACAACTACAAGTCACATTTAATGTCTTCACTGTTACGAAAAAGAAAAAATTGGTTTATGATCTGAAGAAATATCAGTTTTATAAAAGTTATACAGGGATATTTCTTAACAAATTTGCTTTTAAGGGTCCACTGAAATGAATCAAGTATCCAGATTCATGCCAATTATTTCAATGAGTATATTTATAGCTATTCAGTATAAAGAAGATAAATTAGCTCCTTCAGCCTACAAAAGCTGTATATTTATCTAGCACTTATTACTGTAATAAAACACTAATTTAATTCAGTTGGCACCACTGGTAGGATGACTTCATAGTGTGATTCTTCAAGGCACAAACATAGGATTTTCCAATAGTTTTCATTATTATTTTCTTGTTAAAAATGTATAGCTTTCCAGACCAAAGCATACAATGCTTTGAGATCAAAAGTAGCAGTGAAAATCTTTATGTTTTAATCCCAGTCTAACTAGTTTCCCAAAACTACATGACAGTCAGTTTCCTGTGTGATAACTACAAAACAGAGAACAGTATTCTTTTTTTTTGGTGGGGGAAGGAAATGTCCCAGTGAAGAGCCTACAGCTATATACATTACATGCACTATGAATAAATAACTTCCATATTCTCTCAGCCCATAGAGAAACATGGGCTAATTCATTAACTCTGTAAGTTAATAAACATATGCCTCCACTGGTTGTGAAGATGAGAAACACACATAGACTAATTACTGTATATATATAAAATTAACATCAGCATGAGAACTGCATAAAGAAGGGTTTTTTTTTAAACAGGAAAATGAAATTAGCTCATTGTTCCATGTATAATAAATAATGATCATGCATAGAAATGACCATATTTTACAGAAACTGAAGTCCTAATTTCAGTATTAATGTCCTAGAAAAACAAATCTCTATGTATAAAAAGTGTAACATTTTTTATCAAAAGGGTCATTAATCTTTTTTAGAGAGGAAATATATCCACTGACTCTGTTTGGGAAATAAAATAATTTTTTTTATTGTTTTCCTTCTAATTTATTGTAATAAAGACCACTATAGTTTGAATTGTAAGTGGTGTAATATGAAATGCATAAACCCCTAGAAGAATAAAACATAAAAATAGCTTTTGTGTTGTTGCTTTTCTTAAAGAGCATGTTTTCTACTTAAATGCTACATTTATAAGCAAGTGAGCACTTCACCATCTTAATCCATTTGCATTCTGTTGAGATAAGTTATCAGTAGCTCGGTAATTGAATTTCTTTCTAATTCATATGGAGCCTGCCTGCAGGGGACATATTAACTGCCAGGCCCAAAATTACATAAACTTTACAATGTTCTGCTAGAAATCAAACAACAGAAAGCCAAAACAAACAAAAAACAAAGCTTTGAGACAACTGAATTTTAAAGTGTTTTCAGAGTGAGGGAGGCATGAGAGTCACAAGTTCATTCTTGAGATTCAACTTATCCAGTTTACCAAACTGGGTTAAAAGCTGCTTAAAATACATATCAGCGTCAGTATAGACATGATGCTGACAGCATTCTAAACCAGAGATAATTATTCTGTAAACCTGAAAACCAGAAATAGTTGAATGGAGCGATGAGTCTGGAATACCACCCTTTCTTGCGTGGTTTGCTTTCCTAATGGCCAATAAAAGTGAGTCACTGAACATCTTGTGTGAGGAATGGATATAGAAAAGGATATGTGCCTGCACAGACACAGTTCCAAAGAAAATGCATATTTCTACAGTATTAAGCCTAAAGTCGTTATTTTTTGAGTGTAGCTATGTAAAACATCTTTGGCAGATAATAAATCGTAGACAAACCATGTTAGACTCTCATCTATATTGAGTGTTCCTGACATGTCTCTCATCAGTAATTTGGCAACAATTAATGCTATTTGTGGATCCTGTTTTTGAGCAAATCATCAGTGGAACTGTAAAAGAAATATGAGTCCAGCTCCTCCTTTTCTGCTCCCCTCTACACCCACAGCCAGGACTCCATAAACAGCACGCTGCACCAAGCAGAAGCCATAATGTTAAGATGAACACCCGAAACATACTGCCACTTTAATTGTGTTATCCTTATTTATCCTCATAGACTCATAGAATGGTTTGCGTTGGGAGAGACCTTAAAGATCATCTTGTTCCAAACCATACTGCCATGGGCAGGGACACCTATCACTACACCAGGTTGCTTAAAAGCCCATCCAACCTGGCCTTCAACACTTCCAGAAATGAAACTTCTCTGGGCAACCTGTTCCAGTGCCTCACTAAACTCACAGAAGAGAATTTCTTCCTAATATTTAATCTAAACCTACTCTCAGTTTGAAGCCATTCCCCCTTGTTCTGTCTCTACCTGCCCTTGTAAATAGTCTCTCTCTGTCTTTCTTTTAGGCTCCCTTCAGGTACTGAAAGACTGCAGTTAGGTCACCTCAAAACCTTCTCTTTTCCAGGCTGAAAAAACCCAACCCTCTCAGCCCTTCCTCTTAGGAGAGGTGCTCCATATCTGTGATCATCTTGATCATCTTGGTAGCCTGCTCCTGACCTACTCTGACAGGTCAGTGTCCTTCCTGTGCTGGGACCCCAGAGCTGGGTGCAGCGCTGCAGGTGGGGTCTCACCAGAGCAGAGCAGAGGGGCAGAATCCCCTCCCTTGCCCTCCTGCCACACTGCTTTGGATGTGTTTGGCTTTCTGGGATGCAAGTGCACATGACCAGGTCATATCCAGCCTCTCATCCATCAGCACCCCCCAGTCCGTCTCCCCTGGGCTGCTCTCAATCTGTTCACCCTCCAGCCTGTGTTGGTACCGGGGGCTTGCCCCGACCCAGGTGCAGAACCTCACACTTGGTCGTGTTAAACCTCAAGAGATTCCCATGGACCCACTTCTGGAGCTTGTCCAGGTCCCTCTGGATGGCAGTCTGTCCTTCAGGTGAGTCAACAGCACCACTCAGTTTGGTATCATCTGCAGATTTGCTGAGGGTGCACTCAATCACTTTGTCTGTATCATTAATGAAGATATTAAATAACACTGGTCCCACTTGGGACCCCTGAGAGACATTACTTGTCACTGGTGTCCATCAGGACTCTGCACTCTCGGCCACTACTCTCTGCATGCAACCATCCAATCAATTCCTTTTCCACCTAACAGTCTATGCATTATAGTCCATGTCTGTCCAATTTAGAGAGGGATGTTATGGGGGACAGTGTCAAAGGCNATCTGTGATCATCTTGATCATCTTGGTAGCCTGCTCCTGACCTACTCTGACAGGTCAGTGTCCTTCCTGTGCTGGGACCCCAGAGCTGGGTGCAGCGCTGCAGGTGGGGTCTCACCAGAGCAGAGCAGAGGGGCAGAATCCCCTCCCTCACCCTGCTGCCACACTGTTTTGAATGTGTTTGACTTTCTGGGATGCAAGTGCACATGACCAGGTCATATCCAGCCTCTCATCCATCAGCACCCCCCAGTCCGTCTCCCCTGGGCTGCTCTCAATCTGTTCACCCTCCAGCCTGTGTTGGTACCGGGGGCTTGCCCCGACCCAGGTGCAGAACCTCACACTTGGTCGTGTTAAACCTCAAGAGATTCCCATGGACCCACTTCTGGAGCTTGTCCAGGTCCCTCTGGATGGCAGTCTGTCCTTCAGGTGAGTCAACAGCACCACTCAGTTTGGTATCATCTGCAGATTTGCTGAGGGTGCACTCAATCACTTTGTCTGTATCATTAATGAAGATATTAAATAACACTGGTCCCACTTGGGACCCCTGAGAGACATTACTTGTCACTGGTGTCCATCAGGACTCTGCACTCTCGGCCACTACTCTCTGCATGCAACCATCCAATCAATTCCTTTTCCACCTAACAGTCTATGCATTATAGTCCATGTCTGTCCAATTTAGAGAGGGATGTTATGGGGGACAGTGTCAAAGGCATTACAGAATCCAGATAAATGACATCTGTAGTCCTTCCTTTGTCCACTGATGGAGTCACTCCATCACAGAAGGCCACTGGGTTGGTCAGGCAGGACTTGCCCCTGGTGAAGCCATGCCAGCTGTCTTGAATCACCTCCGTGTCCTTCATGCGCCTTAGCACAGCTTCTGGGATGATCTGTTCTATGCTCTTCCCAGGCACAGAGGTGAGGCTGACAGGTCAGTACTTCACAGAGTCCTCCTTTCTACCTTTTTTAAGGACGGGTGCAATGTTTCCCTTTTTCCAGTCACCTGGGACTTCACCTGACTGCCATGACTTTTCAAGTATCATGGAGAGTGGCTTGGCAACTACATCAGCCATTTCCCTCAGGATTCTGGGATGCTTCTCACTGGGTCCTATAGATTTATGTACGTTCAGGTTCTTCATGTGGTCATAAACTTGATCTTTACTTAAGGGTAAAGACTCCACGTGGATCTCAGCATTCTCATGCGGTTTTTCTGGCTCTGGAAATTTGCCCTGTTCACCATGATCCCCTGCTCTGCTGCGGAATATGCCTGCACCGGAGCTGTTCACCTCCGTGAGTGACAGTTCATCCTTGCGCTAAAGGGATTCAACTGACTTTATCCCTCCAGTGATGGCAATGCAACTTGTTTGAGACTGAGCACAAGATGTTACTGCTGCTGATTTCAAACCCAGGATACTGCATATGGAAGGTTGTTGTCTTTGAACATTATCATACTCAGATGGCTTCTAATGGTTTACAAAGCTCACTTGGACCTACACTGCAATTAGGCCCCTACAGAAAGCAGAGGTGCTATTTCTTGGCTTTGATAGCTTGTTTAAGCCCACTGAGCACCAGGAAGAAGAGGTGGAGAGACTGTGATCTAAACACATCTCCTAGATGAAATTTGACTGGACTTGATCAATACTTTCACATCAGTAAGCTGTATTTCTTCCAGTAGAACAAAGCAACTTCCCTTAAATATATGGTACTGTCAACATTTAAATGTCATGGATCAGAGATGTGCTACATCACTCTAGGATACATCATGACCACCTGACAACTTCAGTTTTTCTCATTAGCAGTTATCTACAGTTAACAGCAGTTAAAAACAGTGGAGCCCCACTGCTACTATTCTCTGCAAATTCCTGGCTGAGGTATCTGGAAGTTATCCTCAGCCTGTGCTGCTATTGAATAGCACTGTGATGCGGACAGTGTACACATCCTTGCATCAACTGCAAAACGCCTTAGAGATTTAGAGTCACAGATCTTTTAATAAAAGCTGCTTTCTCCCTACTTCCTCTGCTACCTCAAGCACTTTTGTCATATATAACAAAAGCAAATATCTTCATATTTTGTAATAAATGTACCAAAAAGTCATGGTTTTCAAGAGCCCTAATGTATGACACTTGTGTTTCTTATTTTTTATCCCAGTAAATATTTGCAAATGGAAATGTGTGTGATCAGATTCTATATTTTTTCGTAACAAAAACAGATGGTAAGCACAGATTTTTTTAGATGTCAAATGCTTTACTAAAGGGTTGCTAGCACCCCTTGCACTCTCTCCAGCAAATATTGTTCAATGGACAAGTCAAAAATTCAGTGAAAAACTGCAAAGGAAAGTATAGGGGATATGAAAAGTTCCAACATTAATGATCATAACCCATTAAAGAAAAATGCTTTTGGAATTTTAAGTGCATGATTCCTATGAATATCTCTTCTTGAATGTAAATCTTTTGTTTTTCCACTTCTGTTGAAAAACAGAGCTGGAGAACACTGAACCTCAAGTTTCTAAGACAACAGTGTTGCCTGACCATGAACCTAGACTGAAAACAAATGCTTCTATAAAATTATATTTCCATAGCCTCTAGAGAGTAAATAGGTTGATCCATTGACCTTTCCACAATGTTTTAACTATATCTTTGATGTTTATGGTTTTATTTTTCCAGTTCACTGTAACCCAAAATAAACAGTACATTAAGAAATGAAAGATGAAGCATACCCTTTAGAGTAGCAAAGAGCCTTAGTACTAACCATTATTGCAGCAGAAATGTGAGAGAAATGCGAATTGGTATAAAGGATAGAGCAGTCTACAGAGATCTAACAAATCAGTAAACCAAATTAAAGCTGTTAACTATATATTGATGAGTTGGTTTGTCATTTATTGTTGAAGCATTGTGGATGAAGAATCACTGAATAAGTTGCTATATCTGAGAACTGGAAAATGAAGCTTGTGGATTTTTATTGCCAGTGATACAAATTTAGTGGTTTACAACTGATAAATTATACTGTTTTTTCTTTATAATTTCTTTAGTGGCAAAGTCCATAGCTCAGGCTGATCCATTTTAATGAATGGATTCTGTATGACTACAAAGGACCCTAATTTTTATTTAGACTGATGGCCTGAGCATTACTCATTATACTTGTTTGTTCAGTGTGGCTTTGTTTTTCACATCATTTGAATTACCATTCACTTACATTGCTGCTGGAGTTAATCTGCTGCATCTAACTGGTTGCAGATCCATTTGAAATTAATATCCACCTATTTCTAGCCTTACTATTTTCCTCTGAACTCTTAGGGGGAAAAAAAGGAGAGATTTGGGAAGGGGGAGAGAAAGAGAGATCATATTTTCAGGTCAGCTGTTTTAGTCTGAATAAAGTTGGAGACTAAGAGATTTGGATCAATATGACCCTACTGGAATATCAGTACTGATTCTTTTCTTGTTTACATTGACAAAAGCAATAAAGACTGGCAAAACTGGCAAGAGAAAATCCCAGAAATCTTAATTTTATAAAGGATTTTAGAGTATTTCTAGGGAAGCGAAAGGACAGAGATTAACCTAAGGGAGCAGTGGGGGCCAGGCATAACACCACCCATAAGAAAGCGTAACTGGCAAATTCTCAAATCATGCTGGGTGGGAAATTATTAATATCACTACATGTGCAGTCTTTCTGGTTTGAAGCTCAGGGATTCTCAGTAGGGTTGTGAGTCACACAAAACAGAACTACATGCAGAGCACAGCTTTGTGAGAAATTATACAGGAAGGTCTCTCCAGTTTTAAATGTGCAATTCTATGGTAGAGATTAAACAGCACAACAGAAATTGGGAAAATTATGCAGTTGTCAGGCTTTGGCTTGGAAGTCACTAAAGAATTATTAGAAAAAAGATATTACAAAAAATCTGTTCTTATCTTATCTGTACCCAAGGTTTCAATGAGCAAAAGTAAGACAATATAAAAGATGTATTTTCTGCAGAACTTGAAAATGGGCTCTTTTGAATTTAAATTCCAAACACATGTCATGGAAGTCGCTTTTATGGACTCTAGTGATGACAGATTAAAGCAAGATGTAGGGAAGTGAACAATAGGCGGTGAATCCTTTCATAGTGTAATAAGCAACAGTAAAATTAGATTAATTAATTTTGTCATCTGTAAAGACTCTGCAAAGAGCACTACGTATTTTCATAACAATATAAACAGGCATAATTGGATACTTACATCCAAATTCACCAATCAGCTTAGCCATACTCTCATTAGTTCAAGACACATGAGTAATGTCCAAAATTATCCCACTGTCAGAATCTAAGAAGACTTAATTATGGTTAGGATTAATATCCTGTGAGAGCAACAGTATGTGTATGTGTTTCTGTAAGTCCTGTTGTGTTATAGAATAGATTGAAATAGGCAAAAGAAAGCTAGAATTGAGAATTTCTGAGGAAAACAAGATCTAATCAGAAATAATAGAAATTAGAAATCAACTTGGAAGTGTAGAAAATAGTCCTTTGATGCTTAAGGATAAAGGTATCTAGAGATAAAATCATCAGAGACATGGCAAAGGTGAGATAATTTCAATCACTCAGAGTATAAACAACTAGATAGTTCTTTTTTGTAAGAAAACATATGAGTCAACTTGCAAAGGGACAGTGCATTTTATATACCAACCCTTTTGATGGAGAACAAAATTGTGAAGACATCCAAAACCCCATCTCAACACTCAGGATACAAAAGCAGGTGTTGAAAATTTCTTTCAGGGAATTATTAAAAGAGGGAGAAATAAAGTCAAACAAAATTTTTTAAACAAATTACTTCCATAATGAAGAGCTTCAGAAAAATTTCCTGAGGTCATGGTAGGAGGAAGTCCTACAACCGCTTTTGAGAAAAGGGGGGGAAAGTGAAATGTAACTATTGTAACACGTTCCCATCTCATTATATTCTACAGAGTTTCAACCTTACACTTCTTAAAGACACTTCTTGTATAGCTAGTTTGGGAAAGTATCAGTTGGATTACACACAGACAGCCAACGCGGGATCAAGTGTTTTCAGTTCCGCAAGTACCTGGTAGAAGATGTGAAGCTATGTAAAACTTTGTTTCTCAAAACATAAAAAAAAAAGCTTATGTTTACAGATTGTAAAATGGTCTCCAGGTTGAAATGATTAAATTTGAGAGCATAGTAAAATTACTAGGAACAACTGTATGTCAATATAGAAAAAATCTCTTCCACTTCCTCTTAAAGTAATTTTGGATTAAGCACATTTTCTGTACTTTTCTTAGCATACCCTTACAGAGAAATGTAAGACTATTGATATCAGCTTGTTAAGCAGTTTAAATTCTAAAACATCTTGTTTTCTGGTAACAATTTGATATGAGAACAAACAAACTAATGGATATAAATCATTTTTTACTTACCTTGAAAGTAAAAGTTACTTTCCATGAAGATTATTTTTTAGCTGGAACACCTGAGAAAATATAACTTCAGTTATAAAAAACTTTCTGTTTTATGCTGGCATGAGAAAGGGGAGGTAAATAAAAGGTAAGAAAAGCTCCTGAAACGGTTATGAAAATGACATCTTAAGAAGAATTTTGTAATAAGGAAAGAATTATAGGTGGAGAAGAAAGGCATATTACAAATACAGACAAGAGAATTTAAGTGAGAGAGAGGTATGTACTTAAAATACTAGACTGATAAGGGAAACACACATTGTAGATGTGGTGCTTAGAGGTGTGGTTCAGTGGTGGACCGGCAGTGTTAGGTTAATGGTTGGGCCTGATGATCTTGGAAGTCTTTTCCAACTTTAATGATTCTCTAATTCTGTGATTTTATACAAAACATGACCTAATAGCTCTGAATATGTGCTAGTGTAAACCACAGTGAAAATCATATTACAATAAATTAAGGCAAGTTAGTCATGGTATTTTCTGTTAAGATTACCAACCTGAATCAGTTACAATATGACAGACGGTCCTCCAGACAGACAGGTTATACTTGCATTAACACATCTCCCTGGTCATTGAAACAAAATAATTTCACCCAAAAATACTAAAAGTAAACTAACAATAATATATCCGTGCCAAAAAACATACTGTAACCAAGTCACGAATCTTTATAAGGGTCTTTCTTTTTAAGTAGCGTTATCATTTTTAGACAGATGTTACAGCGTGTAGTCAAGGTAATAATGTACACATACACACCAAAGAAGCCATTTCTCTGTCAAGTGAACTACTAGTGACCCTAAAATAACTTAGTGTGCAGAGTACTGATTGCAGAATACCAGAAGCCTTGGAAGCATAAAGCATAAGCACAGGTTGAAACCTGAGGGGCTAAGACTATGAGCACAGATGGTCACGTCTTGATCAATCTGAGTGCAACCTGGGCAGGGACTGAATTTAGAGCAGAACAGAAGTAATGTTCATGACTCAATTGTGCTCATGAAGTCACTAGCAGGTTCTCAGAAGGGTGTATAACCTGAACAGTAGGGAGAGAAAACAGGAATCTCCAGCTCAAGGAGACTATATGGATTGCAGAATGGTGAGGGAAAACAGGAACTTTCTTTTAAATTCTTTGTCACTGACTGTCCAGGGATTACATGACCTAGTCACACCTAAAACTGTGTATCAGACTATGAAAACTGTCCATGACTGATCATCTGCAACAAAACCTGCTGCTAGTGCTGGTTCCAAACTGTATAATCAGACATCCAGAGCAGATCTCTCTGCTAACCTGTACTGTACTACTACGTATGCAAGCATCGTCTTATTATTACTGAAGGGAAAGGCATTTTCACTTTTGGTCTAAGGTCTTGATTGTATTTGACCTGTCTGGTCATTCACTTTTGAGGACTGGCTGTTAAACACAGATGGAACAGTAAGGTTGTAATTTTTCTTTCTATTTTTGAGATGCTAGCTTTCAGTGCTCCCATAATGTGAAGGTATTGAAGACTGAAAAGTCCAACCTGTTATTTCACTGGAAATAAGTAATTACTGTCTGATGCTGTTTGGTAAAAATCATATTAAGACAACATAAGAGTACTTTCCTACTCTAATGTTTAAGTATATATTGTATTATAAGCTCAACCATACCTTCTCCTTAAAACTCTCCTTAAAAAGGTTATTTCTGCTTCAGATACTGCCTCCTTGAACTGTGACAGCAAAATTAATTTTGCCAGCATTTAAGGTTATATGGAAAAGCTATTTTTGGTACAGAGAGCTCAAGAAAAGGTGCTGCCCATCTTGTTCAAAATTTCCTCCAAAACTCTTTTAACCTGGTCTACCCCAAAAGCAGCTTATCTTAGTAACTAGAAAAGAAGGTTATTTGAAATATGTGTTGATGTTTAGCATATAGGGCATTCTTCAGAGGAAAGAAAGTTTGTATAAGTTACTAAGTACTAAACCAGAAATGTCAGTTATCAGACACCAATATAGCATATCAGTATTTGAACTTCCAAGCTCAAGCAGAAAGGCAACATGTCAGAGCAATGCCTCATCCCTCACTGTGAGCTATGTGCAATCCCTCTGGCATTTTAAAAAGCTGATTTATTTGATTACCTAGATTACATACATGTTTTGTACCAGGAGATGATAGTTCATTTATGTACCGTTAAGAAAGGCACTCAGACCCTGCAGGAAAGAATCTCTTAAAATGCCATTATATGGAGCTAAAACTATAAAGAAATAGAGAATAGTATAGACAATCCTAAGTGCATTTACATGCTGGAAACCCTGAGGTGGGCAGCACTGAACAGATGTCCAGTGAGGGCATGGCATGCTGTGCAGATCTCATCCATGCTAAGGCAATCTCATTTTAGTCTTTTGAGCTCTTAGAGGATTTTCTTTAGAGAAAAAATTCTAGTTGTCTTTTCTACTATCAAACAAAAAACATCTCACTTGATAACTTGTTGCTGCATAATGACCAGCACTGGGTGGGAGCTGCCTACAGACTAAGTTCACACTGTGGCCAGGGGACGTGCAAAGTGCAACACCGGCTTGGTGTCCATGCTGTACATTTGGCGGAGCACAGCACGGGGCTGCCCCTAGGCAGACTCACTGGGACAGGGCTCACCAACTCCTCAACGCACAATGGCCTCCAGCCAGGATCACAGCAACATGAATTACTCATTTTGAATGAAAATAGAAAGGAGGAATAACCTTTTTAGACGTGTGGTTTTCACTGACTTGACCAAAGTTAGACAACTAGTCTTAGAAAAGTCCAAGTCTAGAAAACCAGTTCCTTGATTTGCATTTTACAAGAATGTAGCAGAAATAAATTTTTTGCACTTATTTCAACAACAGAGTTGTTTGACATTTAGCATGAGTAAAATGATATGCTTACAGGTGTATAAAAATTAAACAAACAAACAAACAAAAAAAACCCTTAAAAAAATATCTTTGCCTTAGAAAGTAAGCTCCAGAGTACTTAGATTTTTATCATGTTACCATTTTTTATCATTTAACCTTAGTCAAGTTGATTCATGCTTAGTTATCTGGACTTAAATAGGAACACAAACTATAGTCTAGGCAGGTACCATCAGACTATTTCTCTTTAATTTATTCCACTATGATCTGATAATTAAAAAAAAAATACTTATAGAAACAGTTTGACTTCAACTTTGTATTTGATAGTTCACATGAAAACTCATATTCAGGCGCTTTTTTGTGATACATTATCTGCTGGGGAAGGTGAGAATTTCATGGTTCTGATCTGGTTTTCTCAGTTCTTTAAGTCAGAAAATACTGAATAATTTTATTTACTGTGGAATGGCTCAAATCATTGACTTAAGAGAGGTCCTCTTTAGCTGTGCAACAGTGACATGAAAAGTGTCTTCTTGATTTTCTTACTGAAACATATTTGTGGTGGAGAGACTTTATACAGCTCTACAGTTTATGAATTACTGCACTGTTTCCATGGATACCATTGGATTTCTCAATACAGGCACGAGGAATCTCCATTGGATGTCTCAATACAGGCACGAGTAGTATCATTAAAGTGAAGGTTGAAATTCTCCAACAACATCATAACTAGACGTTTTCATACTCTGACACCCCCATGATTAAATTTGAATAAACTACTTGAAATGGAAAGGAAGTTTCCAGAATGTTAAATTAAAGCAAAAAAAAAAAAAAGGTATCTTTCTCCCCATCTTCAACCAACTAATTTACTTTAACTTATGGTCTGTAGCAATCTTTAAGTAATGGTTCTAACTAGGAAAGATGATTCACTAAGGTAGAACTGTGTTATTGTACCTCTGATTTTTTTAATCTCCCTGCTAAATGTACTTTGCCTTATTTGGCATTAGTTATGTAACTGCATACACACTGAGCAGCTGAGCTGAATATTTCCCTAGTTCAGAATAATTCTTTGCTGCTGTAAAATTTTCCTCATCACTTCTCTCTAAAGCTGTCAGTGCCAGGAAGGAGTGCAGCCACCAGACCTTTTAAGAAGAGCATGACGCAATGTGCTGATCTCTGACATGGCAGAGCAGTTCTGACTGGTGCCATCCAGGCTGGTCCTTCAAGCTGTTGAGGGTATAAATATCTCAGCCTCTCCTCTGTTTTCCTGCTTGCTAACAGAAGCTATTCACAAATGAGAAGGACGTCCCATGTGTATCAGAAGGAGGTTGGTTTCATCTTCCAGCTGCCAGTCCTGGACACCCACCCCACACTCTGAGAGTCAGCTAGTTTTTACCTCTTCCAGTGCCCACATCCTGCAGTCCATGTTTTGCAGCCAGACACATGTACACAAACCCGATATTGTCATAGTATCTAAATACTTTTATTGTCATAAGTGAGCTTTCATGGAGGAAAAAGGCTGGAGAACAATAAGGAATTGTGACTGCACATTAAGGCAACAGTGTGCTGACCTGAAAAATATAAAGCATTGCAAATGAAGTGATGGGTGCTTAAAATGATGACTGATAAACTGCTAGATAATAGACTAATGAGCAACATGTGTGTTATCTGGCAGTGAACTAGCATGGATCCACATAAGAACACCAGTCATACTGAATAATGAGGATGTTGGAAAACATTATTTACATAGCATTTGAAGATGTCTTGTGAACTGAACGCCAAAGTGCTGCTCTAACACCTATAGCCTATATATCTCTTTGACTTTTGGCTAAATCAGTTAATAAGTCAATAAAAGTATGAATGTTTTATAATAGGCAACAACCTTCAGGGAATCAATGGTGCAAGATACAAAGACCTGTCAAACTTAACTGAGTAAAGATGCTTAGGCACAAGGAACCCATGGGCTCATTTCTTGGAGCTTGGTCTGCTGGAGAGCTGGACTTTACCAAGTGTTTTTTTGACATTGGTATGTAGTGTTTTCCTTTTATTTTCCATTATTGCTGAATAAAGATGCTTACGTACAAAATTCAGTCTTCAGCTGTAGTCCCTACAATACCCAGCTGAATCATTATGAATTTGGGGAGAGACAAGATCAGCTTAGAGTAATGCACCACATTCTAGAGGGAAATATAGAATACTTTTCAAAGGAAAGCTTGTACAGGATAAAATTTTTGTGTTTTTTAATGAGGAGTTCATCTTTGGTTTTCTCTCCTTTTGGTTTTCTGGGTTTTTTTTCTCTTACTTATCAAACAAGCTTGATAATAACCCCAAATCTCTTGTTGGACTGTCAATGATACTAATATTTCTCTTCACTGCTGACTTGACACATCAGCCTCTATTCTGTTTTTTCAAATCTCTTTAAACTGACAGTAGACTGGCTGCCTTTTCTCTGAGCATGAGGTAATGTGTTAGGAGCAGTCTTCAGGCACTTAGCCCTGCATATGCTGGGTCAGGCATTCATCAAACTGCCTGGCTATATTGACTTCCATAGCACCATAATGACCTACCTTAACTACATACATGGTCTCTCAGCATCACTGGAGATAAGCGTATAAAATTCATTCTCCAGAGGGTTAGCTGAAGGTATGATACTTTTTTTTTTTTTCTGTTCTTCCAGCAAGCACGTGACTGATGTTCTGCCTGCCACTACTGTGACCACAATCTTTAATTCCCAGTGGTACATCCCCTCCCTAAAACTAACAGAACTTGCTAACTTGGATAATAGAAACGGCAAGACACAATCAAAACATGGCTCCAGCACTCTGGAATAAATAAAATCTATCTGACTCATGCTCAGTATTTGAGAGGTGAGTGTCTTTCCTTGAGAAAGAGATCAGTATAAAAAAATCTAAGGTGGAAAAAACAACAAACAATGCCATGCTGTCTAATGCTACTCTTCTCCTTCTCAATAATAAATTAAAATCTAAGTTATTGCTTTAAAAGTACTCCCAGTTCAACCTCCGCAGTATTTCCTGTAACCTTTAACGCAGTTTTGAATAGGTTTCTTTCTCTTCTATGCTTTTTTCCCTTGCACTGTTACTCTGTCACCTTCTGAGATCCTCGGTATCCTGTGCAAAAGTTTGATCAAATATCTATTGAACAACTGCTCCCGTCCACAAACCAGAGCCGTAGCTGTTCTGTTCTCAGGTGTTATCAATAGTCCACAACTTATCAGTTATAATTTCAAAGAAAAGCTATTTGACGAGTTAGTACAAAAAAAAGGGACCTGACACACAGCCAGAAGCTCTGACAACATCTTTTTCTCTCTTTCATATTTCTGCTGTTTTCTGAGAGAAAACTAAATCTTTGAAGAAACAAATTTGAAACTAAATAGTGGAAGAAGTAGTTATAGATTAATTTAACATAAAATGCTGTTGCATTTATTTCTTTCTTAATTTTTTATATAATACTTATGTCACCAAAATAATGACTTAGTATCTTGAGTTTGATTTTGATTTCACCTGAGTTTCCAGATTGATCTATTGATTTTCACCCAAAGATGTCACATTTCTAGACAGTGTATCTCTTTGTGTTCATCTGTACACGAGGGCTGTTAGAGGTTTCATCAGTTAAGATTTACAAATATAGCAAACTAGATCTTCTCGGGCGCCACTGGTTGTTTTGGTACTGGCTTTAACAGACTGTCGATGACAAGACATCAGTCTTTACAGTCAGATGCCTGTGAAAAGATAAGTTTACCTATTCCCCCTTTTAAGAACTGTAAATAGTATGTGATGTTAACATAAAATAAAATCTCTCAGTAAATGAAACTGAAAAACAGAGATTACATTACCTCCTGAAGCAGAGGTAAATGAATAAACAACACTCAACAACCTCACTGGTGGTAGAATTATTCTGCTTCTTACAAAGCATCTTCCTGTCACTGCTAGGATAGCAGTGGACCATGCAATCCTGCCTTTAGGCCAGCCCCACCTGGAGAATCTCTCTTTCAACAGAAGCAACCCAGATGCAGCTCTCATGAACATACAGATTTCAAAGTGCTAAAATGCTGAATGAGGACTATGATTTTCCAGGGATCCTGTGTTGGTTTGGATCCCGCATAGATAAGAAGTACAATGTAGATTCAAATGTCCTTTGAGAGTTTAAGTAAAATCCCATCCTGCAGACTCAAGGAAGACTTCTAGGAAGCCTTTCAAAAGCTTCACTTGATCATGATAACACTCTCCACATCAGGGTTCATGCAAAATACGGCACATGTCACTGTCACCTCTCAGAAATTTAAAGGAACAGTAGTTAATAGTAATAACACTTCCATGATTTTAATAATTCAGAAAGGCCAGATTTGCAGTGTTTACTCCAGTTTTGTTGTAATCATGATATCTGTAAATAATAATTAGGCACTGAGCCTAGTATTGCATCATCTTTCTTTGCAACTTAACAATGTAATTATATTCTAATATATGTACTATATTCAAATTGTGCTCTACTTTAGATAATACACTTGATAAAGCCGTGATCCATGAATACAATCATTTCCACTAAGCCACTAGTTGGTCTTATAAAACAGAGGCTGGAAAGCATCAAGTATTTTCAACTCCAGGCATTCCAAACCAAGATTTCTCTCTCTTTTCCAAACTTTATCTTAGAGGTCAGGCTTCTGGTTCAGCTAAACTGAATGTTTTTCTACTGCTATCAGCAGCATCATTTTTCCAGACATTATCAATGGCTGCAACAAAATGTTCCGTACATTCTTATTCCTCTAGAATATGACGTTTCCAAGGTAACTGTACCCAGGAGATCTACTAATAGCAAAAAGTGGAAAATAATGTAACTTCTACTTTAAAATCACTTTTCTAAAGGGAAGAGGAATTGTCGTATTCCCACAAACTTTTTCCTTTGTAACTGTCAGTCTCTTTAACAAAATCAAAGAATTCAAAATTTAATGCTGAGACTTTATATATAATCATGTTGGCAACAGATAGAGAGGATGTATGGGGATGTACTGTATTATAGTGTTAAGAGTTAGCTCAGAAGAAGAAATTGGGCAAAACTTAGTTATGTTTTATGGACGGTCAAAATGCTTCAGATAAAATGAGATCCAGCACTAACTTCTGTCCAACTGTCAAACCAAACTGGCACATATCTTTTTTTTTATAAAGTTTAGTTTTTAATTTTTGTTAGAAATGGTTTTAAAAATGCTAGAGAATATTTCAGTAAAATATTGTAAACCAAGACGGAAAATAAAATATATTCAGAAGTCTATCACTCAACCTTATGAAGTTTGTGTTAGACTGTCTCATGAGAGCTTAAGACCATCAAATCATGCAAGATTTCCAGCAGGGTTAACTCTCCTATGATACTCAAAGGCACACACAAACTAAACAAATTGCAAATCCAATTACTTACACAAACATTTACTCAGTTGCTTTAGGGAAACATGACTTTTTATGCATACAGTCACAGTGTTCATCTTATATTACAAGCCTTTAAATACAGCCTAATACAAATACTTAGGTTTTGTTAAAATGGCAGAGGTCCTCAGATCTGAGGTTTTGGGGGAACCCATGCTAGTTACGCAACGTAACTTATTGGTACAAAAAATGATCACATTTTTAAATGAAATACTAACAAGAGGATTAAAATGAAGTATGCACTGCGAAATAATTTTATTAACTTCTATGTCAATGACTGACCCCAATTAAAAAAAAAAAGAAAAATAATTACTACTATCTGCAAAAGGAAGGCAGAGGAAATCCAACAGTAGAATTCTTAGAAGTGCACTGGACTACATTTCTGTGCACATAACGGCTGTGGGGACTAAATGAATTTCAGCAGAAAGAAGAAAATTGTCTACTGGTCTTATATTACTTGATTCATCTGAGTCTCTGATACAGAAATATTTAAGTATGTTAAAATGGGATATCTTAGTTGCTAGATATTCCCACAGCTGTTGTCTGAAATATCTATCTAAAGCTGATAATAAAATAAGCTGGAATCACATTTTTAATTCAGCCAGAAACATGAATACATAGCCCTACATTTGTAGGAGTTCTGTGTACCTATTATGTAACAAGAAGAAGCAGTAAATTGTTAAAGGCAACAATTTAACAGCTAAAACAACATTATATTTTAGTTTTACTCATTCCCTCTTCACTCTGATCAACTGCTACTTACTGTTTGCCTAAAAATGAACTTTCCAACAGAGATCTTTATGGCAGGTGAACAGGAGCCAAGGACCAGCCAGTGTCAGGCAGTCAAAGTTACCTTAACAATGGTAAACTGCAGTTCAGGGTTCTTTGTAACACAGAGGGGAAAACAAGCCACATTTTGATGCCAGCCCTGGCCATACATCTGCACCATGACATAATGCTGTGCCCACTCACTCAACACTCTAGCATTAAGTGCAGTGCAGTAGGCCTGTCACAGGAACAAACTGCTGAGTCCAAGCCACCGTGCAACGAGAATTACCTTTTTTCAGCCAAGGCGTTACACTGAACCGCCTAAACAGAAACTATCACCAAGCTAGGCAGAAAATTAGGCATTTCATACAAAAGGAGTTGAAAGGCACATCATGTTTGACTCATAAAGACCCTTTGTGACAGACTAGATTTTACTACTTTCACCTGATTCCCTGGAATCTGACTGTGGGTAATCCAGGTCTTTCCAAGAGTATGGAATAAAAGTAGTGCAGAAAAAGTTGAAGAAAGTGATGCAGTATATTTGAAATATAGAGAGTTTCAGTGTAAAAACGCTAGAGAAAATAACATATTCAGTCAGACATGATACACAGATGAGGAAAATTTATTTGTGCATAAGCTAGAGGGCTAAACCTTTGCATCCCAGATTCTTACGAAAACATCAGTGCTGCGAAAGCAATGCACAAGGGCACAGGATCAGAGCAGCAGTGAATAGGAGGGTTGCAATGCTAGCTGCTCTTTGTTGTGGTCTGCAGGAACAATAGTATGATTTATATTAACATCATAGGCTAGCAGGAGGATTAAACCCTTTTTTATATAACTTAAGGGCATAAATAAATAAATAAAAAATGGAGTAAAAAAAATCATTGATTAATTGGTAGCCTAGAATTTTAAGCATAAGTAAAAAAATTAGTTAAAAGACAGACGGCAGAAGGGTAAAAGGAAGTGGGAGAGAAAGAAGGCAGGAAGAAGACCTAACTGACTTGAGGCTGGAGCTGGAACTTTACATACTTATCCAGCAAATTGGGATGTTCACACATATCCCATGAGGTGATGTGTGCCAAATAAAGACCACAGACTAATGTACAGAAATTCCTCTGGGCATGTCTCATCAGGGATGCTGAGTCTCTGTGATCAGCATGCTCTATAATCAGGATGTGACTGCTATAGCTGGCAATCAACACCACAGGTAACTGATTCATCATAAAAGCTCCTTTACTACTTTCAAGCTTGCAGTCATCCTCCTTGCTCTCAGATTAGGGGAAAATGGAGCTCTTGCTACACATCTATAAGCTATACATGGTTTCACTCATTCTATGGTGCTCCCTGTTTTCTCCCTTCTCCCTTCAAAGCCTGGCTCCAAAACAGAACAGTGTCTCATCAAGTCCCCTCAGGATTTTATTGCCGAACTATGATGCCCTTGTGCATGTACATAATTTCACTGGAAGGGTAAGAACTGTCTGAGATGAATGTACCAGCAATTCACATGGCGCTGTAATACCATATTATTACATTATTTAAACATCATGATATCAAGCTTTCCTTCTCATTGTAACTCAAAGGAATAAAACTCATAATCCTTTACTCATACTGACACATGTTTTTCCTGAGTTGTTACGTTTGATCTTGAGCCTAGAAGTGTTTCTAATTCATATCACTCTTTTAAAATATAACTTAATATCCATATACCACTTGTTCATTTTGCTGCCTCTATCCCCCTCGAAATTCTTCATGTTCTTCCTTAATTCGAACAATTAGCAACTATCCATTACCAACTCTCTCGTCGGAGATAAAATACTTTCCAGATAATTAATACACAGCCTTAACCCCTTGAAATCCATCAAGCTCTAACAAGGCTGTATGCAAACAGCTTAAATTACTGCAGCCATCAAGATGCTTTAACATAAACTAGAAATAGGATCAGTTGGAAATTATGTTTTCTCTTTTATGAAAGCAGCAGCATTTTGCAAACTGGATCTTAAGCCAAGAATTAAAATCCAAATCTTTGAAGAGTAACCCTGAAAGCATACAGGTGAGCATAAGAACATGCTGTTAAAACCAAACCCAAGTCATTCTATTTGTACTAAAAAACTTCAAAGAACAAAGATCTCCCGCAGAGATTTTGTCCAGAATCATCACAAACAGAGCAAACAGGGCCCCCAAGAGGCCACCTAGTTCATTCCGTTGTTCCTCGTGTTTTGAAACTATCTTTTGCATGCTCAAAACTTGTCTCTTGAGTTTCCTCATTCTTTTTTTCCCCCTTTGTTAAATCACTCTAGACAGTCTGCCCACTCTTTATTCTCTCTGCTCTTCCCCGCACACTCTGTGGTGTGTTGCCACAAACGGGCTCCACTCTTACTGATATCTCTACCTCACCCAGCTGGAAAGAGAAGAAAATAATTTTTTGTCACAGACATTCCTTTGGTTGTGCCCATTGTTTACTACAGTAGAATGATGCTGTTGACTTAATCAGACTAGCTAGAAACTTCATCTCCTTTCCCACAAAACTTGCCACTTGTTCTCCAAAAAGAACTTTTGTAGCTGATTACCACTGCTTAAATGGGAGATTGCACTTATCCATATTACATTAATCCAGTGTCATCAATTTTTTTCTTACGATTTTCCAAGAATATTTCAGACTCAAGCCCTGTCCTCTAATGTGTTTGCACCTTTAGCAAGCATTCTCTTTATTCTATTATTTATGTCTTTCTTATGGGCCTAAAAATGACTCTCCCAGAATGCACTGGATATACTATTTTTTTACAGAAAACCACAGATTCTTTTGAGTACAGTCAATCAATGAGTTTTACATTTACCTTCTAATAGTTTAACCTAGAATATGTTTCCCTAGCCTATATATGAAGATGTCAAAAGACCCAGACATCTCTTACTACATTCAAAATGAACGACTTCTATGGCTTTGTAACTCACAACAAAGGAAGCTAGCCGGTTTTTGACAAATCCATGTTGCCCGGTGTTGGTTTCTTTGAAACCCTCCAGGTGCTTGCAAATACTCTGATTATTTTTAGATACTGAGGTTGAGTAGTTTGATCTAGAATTCTTGGCCGTCCCTTCCACTCCTGTGTTTCCCTCCTCAAGTACTGGAATACTTCCACTTTCCATCTTTGGAAGACAAAATCCTCAAAGCTGACAGTTTTGAGAAGGCATTAGTCATTTCTTTCAGCTGGTCATGCCCAATGTATGACATGTCATCAGCCTTCCCATTGTGTATTATTTTTCATGTCTCATACTTTGATAACAGCCACTGCCATAAAAACTAAAGGGTTTTTTAGGTTATGCACATTTTTGAACTCTGAATGTACCAATATCAGTTCCTAATGGATTTTTCATTTTGAGAAATAAAACAAAGTAGTGTACTTTGAGATTAATTCTGCTCTTTCCATTTAACATTAATTAATCCCCCTACTGTCTTCATGTGTATGTAATAAAAGAGGTACTCAGAGACACTGACAATAAGACAAAGGAGGCTGCATTTTCTAATCTTTAGATCAATTTAGGGCCATGAAAGGTATTGGAGGGGGTTTTTTTCTGAAAAAAAATAGTGCAGTAGTTTCTCCCTTTGTTAGGGCAGAAGGCTGGAGTAAAAAGGTCGGCAGCATCCCTGGGGTGAAGCACAGACCGTCAGAAGAACTATTCAAACAGAGCCATTAGGCCTGATATGCTGAGACATAATTTTGGGATTGACAGGGATCTTATGGTCCTTCTCACCTTCCTGATTTCCTGAGTGAAGTGAGACCAGCCCATGCACCTTCCATCACCTTCCTGACAATCACTGCTACAACCTCACATTCTTTGTTTTTCCCTAGTAATGATTCCTAGAGACACTGAAAGGAAGCAACTCCTGGCATGACCGGATACTTAGTAAAGCAGAACTGTGGGAGGATGTACCATGAATACTCTTGCACTGGAACCTAAATCTAGACTCTTGGCCCTTGGAGTTAAAGCTATGTGGCCTGTGACACACCAGTGACACTTAGATTTACTTAAAGAGAAAAACACCAAGTCTAGAAAACTCCTGAACAGGGACAAAGATGTCACTGCACTGCAATATTAGAAAATTCTTTTTAAAGCATTCAGTATCCATGCAAAATTCAAAGGGCAAGCTTATAATTTAGGGTTTGTTTTCAGTGAATACAGAATTTGAGGCGGTGAGCAAAGTAATCACTGAGTCTATGGAAATGATTATGCACAAACTACAACACCCTTTTTTTCTTCAATATATATGATCACAGAATCATAGACTCATAGAATGGGTTGGGTTGGAAGGGACCATAAAGATCATCTTGTTCCAACCCGCCCCTGCCAACTAGAGAAGGTTGCTCAGAGACCTGGCCTTGAACCTTTCCAGGAATGGGACATCCACATCTTCACTGGGCAACTGTTCCAGTGCCTCACCACACCCACAGTAAAGAAATTCTTACCCATATCTACTCTAAGCCAACTCTTATTAGTTTACAGCCATTCCACTTTGTCCTATCACTACATGCCCGTGTAAAAAGGCCTTCACCAGCTTTCTTGTGGGCCCTCTCTAAGTATTGGAAGTCTGCTGTGGTAACTCTGAGTGCATTCATTATATGCAAATATTCACTTTCTAGTTTACTCAAAGAGTTAGTTATGCTCTCTGCATTTACTGCTCACTTTTGATATTTAATGCTTTTTGATTATGGTGTGCAAGTGATCCTTTAAGCCATATGGATTTTCATCCCTGACTGGATGGCTGAAACATGTAAACAGAATCTTCTAACCTTTAAACAAAACAGAAGCTTTTAAAATTAAAAAAGAAGAAAAGACAAAAAATCCCTAGACAAGTGACACAAATTTAGATTATTCTGAGATTTTTTGCCATTGCTGTAATACAAAAACAAAACAGCTCATCTGCATTAACATGAATAAGTAGAAGCCAGAGTAAACCCTGTTTTCTGGAAAGTTTATTAGTTTTTTTAAAAAAGCCCACCCTATGTCACATAAAGAGTTACCTGTCTAGTACTAATAGCACTCTTACACTCCTGAGACACACAAGAGATGAAGGAATATATATTTTGGCATACCATTTATGTAGAATTTATGAATATCATTTGGGATTCCAGAAAGCTAACTTCAAAAGCAGGAGGATGAATAATCAAGATTTAAGAAATACAATCAGTACTTCTTGCACTTTGGATTGTATCTTGATTTCTGTTAAGAATGAGCATCTAACTGAGAGGAGAACTCAGCCTGCCAGAGGACCTCAAACACTTCATTATTATTTAGAATTTTACAGAAGTGTGGATGATACCTTCTAACTTTCTCATGTTTAAAATGGTATACCAAATACATTTGCAAAGGAGTATTTTTAATAAAACCAGAGGAGAAAAACCTATTGAGTCTTCTACATCACACACCTACCTGCCCTTTTTATCTTCTTTTGATACCATATAAACTAGGAGTCCTGTAATTTCAGCATTTCTTTCTGTAGATAGAAAGTAATTTCAACTTTCTTACATATTTTTGTTTGGATATTCAGCCCCAGTGAAGTTAGAATGATTCACTCCTACCAAGGTTCTTTTCTAATGCATCATTAAATACATAACACAAAATCAAACCCACATAATATAATTGTTGGAGGGACTGGATTGAAGGCAGCATCCTGTTAGAAGTAATAAAAAGGGTTGAGTGTGACAGTAAAGTAGGAGAGCAATAGAGAAAGAAAGACTGAAAAGAGGAAATTAACATTATTATTACTGCAAGATCTGAAGAGTACTGTGAGGTTTAGAAGCTTTCTATGACCTGTTAAATCTTTTCAATAAAAAGAAAGTGAGCAGGGCATACTTGTTAACCTGTTAGCTACACACATTATTGTGGTGAAGAAGTGTGAAACAACAAGAAATGAAATTTGTCTGTATTATTCTTCCAGGTTCCACTGAGGAACAAACAGCCACAGAGGTAATACAGAGTACAGTGAAGATGGTTTACAGCAGTATATTGCAGTTACAGATCACGCCACTGTCATTTAAAGTCTTAAAAGTCTATACTTTAAAATGCTACACTGCCTGTAAAATACATGAGTTGCCTCTTCTATGGACAGCACAGATACTTTTCACTCTTTCATAACACATAGCTCTGGCCTCACACAGGTTAATTACAACTTCGGAGGCCAGATAGCAAACACTTCTTTTAAAATATTACAGTAATATTTTCTGCTTGCCATAGAGCTTATCCATCAGCTGAAAAGCTGCTTTATTTTTTAAGGGACTCTTTCAACCCATATTGAAGTCAAAAGTCAGACTGGCAATGGGAACTAACTTGGGATCTTAATAACATTTTAACCCTTGGCACATCCCAGTTGATGATATGCTTCAAGGGTCTAGACTTAACACTGATTTCATTTTCCTCTCCTTTGAAGGAAGTGAGCAGGTAGAAGGTCTCTTTTGACATGTTTGTCTAAAGTCTAAGGACTATGGCTGACAGCTTCATTCCTGAAGCACAACAGAATGTCTTGACTGCAGGAATAAAGCCTACCTGTGCATGACTTATTTTGAGTGAGCCTGAGGCTAAGGAGCAAACTTCTACAAGCACCAAGAAATGGCTCTAATCTTCCTAACCTCCATCTTTCAAAATAAAGACATTCTGCTACAACCTTGCCTCTGGGAACATGCGCTTTCAGAAATGCATACACTAAAAATACAGGCCCCTGTCAAAACAAAGACTTACTCTAAAAATAAGCCTGTCCAAACTATCACTTTATTTGGGTAAAGACAGGAGAGAATGTGGAATTAGTAGAAAGCATCAGATTCATCATTCATTACACCTAAATTACACTTACCTTCTTGAAAGGTATAAATTTGGAAGTGGGAGGGAGGAGCAGAATAAGCAGTTGAGGAACAGAGGACAATGGGGAATAGACACACAAGTGCTGTGCCTTGTTTGGGAGGCATGGGATGAGTAGGTGTGAAGGGTGGGAGAAAGGATCCACAGAGCTGAGAAGGAGTGGATAAGTGGTTAAGGACACGAGCAAAGGGATGAAAAATTTTTTGTACGGTAAATTAGATCTGCCCTCATAAGCCCAAGATAAGCATTGCCCAATTACACTGCCTCCCCTTACATGAGGCCCTGAGGTTTTGCTTCAGGTAGTGAAAGGTATCCATGAGTTCACTCTAAAAATATCACCCCAATACACTGTTGAATCCTGAAGTGTTTCCTTTATGGTAAGTGACTAATAAGCATAACAGCCTCTAATGAAAAAAAAATTAACAGTGCATAAACAATGCATCAAAAAGCTATTGTAGAACTCCACAGCTGAGGAGTTATGCAGTATCATTAAAGGTTTCTTTAGATGAATGCAGTGTGACTTTGGAATAGGGTTGTTGTAAAACTATTAGGAGGCAAATTATCTGTTACAAGTATTTGGTGATGTTCATCCCAGAAAAAAATTACACTATGTGTACAACATGCAGGCTATTGCTAAACTGTCTATAGCAACAGACAAATTGATAAAAGATCTGGAAAGAACAAGAAATCATAATTGAACTTCAAGTAACAACTTTAAAGATGAAAAAGCTGCAAGATCCCAAATTCCCTTAACTTCTTAGCTAAGTGATAGCATAGCCAAATGTTTCATCAATCTGCAAGTGCCGTGTTTATCTCAATGAACAGGCTTAAGAGCTTGCACAGTATGTGAAATGTCTGGTAGACTTAAGAAGTCTGCCCTTCCTTTGTACATCAAACCACAGGAAAGGCCTAGGACATCATAAGAGATAATGAAATGATTCAGAGATGATGAAATCACAGACAAGCTTTTTTTATAAATGCTCTGAGAGTGATTCAAAACATACCAAAGAACCAGTCCAAATTAAGCAGTCCTCTGACTAGAAATTTGAACAGCTTGTGAAGAATGAGAAAGTAAAGCTTAAGATCCTTATCAATATCACAATTAACAAAACAGCTATAATGTTCTTTCCTCTTTGCCATTAAGTTGCTGCAGTCAGGGTTAATGCATGCTGTGTAGAGAATGTCTTATGGTATGATTTTTGAAAGATGTTTAATTTTCATTCTCAAGAATGCAATTTCTACAAAAAGAAGAGAGAGACATTTGCTTCTTGAATGGAGGGACATTTCTTCAAAACTGGAAATTACTTTAATATCATTTATTCATTTTCTTCCTCCAAAATATAAGCTGAAAAATTGTTCCATAAACTAAATGTGTAAATATAAATTAGTTTAAAAAGGCTAGTTCATACCCAGTCATATCAGCCTGAAATAGTATATTGTCTTACTGCTGCTTTCTGCAAACAAAGAAAAAGTAAAATCATTTTCTCCCAATTAAAAGCTCTACGGGAGGAATGAAAGACTTGGGAGTGGGAGAAGAGGTTTTGATTTTTTTTTTCTTTTAACTAGAATCAAATAAAACAAGTTTTCTTATCTGAGATCTATTCAAAGATGCAAAAAGTGCTGCACAAATTATTAGTACTACCATCTAACTCTCAAGTGTCATTTCTACACACTAACAAAATATGCCATACAATCCAGTAGGAAGTATCACAAAATTGGAGAAGTTTCCTCTAACTGCAAGATGGATAAGCCTAGCACTGAGACTTGCTAGCTTAACTTCATACAGCAATACATTTGCATAATTGTCCAAAGACTGTCCAAATTTATTGAGACACTGATCATCTATTCACTGCAAGAATATACCAAAAGCACAAATACATCCAGACACTAAAACAGAATATATGTAGCCTGTATTCCAACAGCAACACAATTAATATCTGTATGTCAATAACTTTAGGTAGGATCTTGCCTCAAAAAATCCAAGTGTGTATGTCACAGATTCATGGAATCATTTAGGTTGGAAAAGACCCTTAAGATCAACAAGTCCAGCCATTAACCCAGGACCGCCAAGTCCAACACTAAACCATGTCACTAAGTGCCATTTAAATACCTCAAGAGATGGTGACTCGACCACTTCTCTGGGCAGCCTGTTCCAATGCTTTGAAAATGTTTCACTGAAGAAATTTTTTCTAATCTCCAATTTAAACCTCCCCTGGCCCAACTTAAGGCCATTTCCCCTTATCCTTTCACTTGTACCTGGGAAAAGAAACCAACAACCACCTCGCTACAACCACATTTCAGGCAGTTGTAGAAAGTGATAATGTTACTTCTGAGATTCCTTTTCTCCAGGCTAAACAACCCCAGTTATCTAAGCCACTTCTCATATGACTTGTGCTCTGGACCCTAAGCACCAAATACCACTTTCATTTGCCTCAATACTGACAGTCTGAGGGACAGAAGAAGAGAAGCAAGTGGTGAATGAGGAAGAATTAACGATAAGTAAAGATAAGTTAATGGTAATATAAAGAAACCTAAGGTAAACAGGGACAGGTCCACAGGCAAAAGAGGAATCATACAAGCAGAAGAAATCAGAGCCAAAAAGAACTTTTTAATATGCAACACTGAATTGCTTAGGGCAATAATCTCAATGCGCATTATTAACAATATTTTTTTTTCTCATATACCTTACTTCATAGACAACTATTAGCATTTACAATTTCTAGATAAGAGCTAGAATAGAAATGAGCCTGATCCAAATCTTAGTGAAGTAAAGATGGGGGCAATCTCTCTGTCAAGATGGGGGCAATCTATGTGATTTGTAGGATGCTGACACTGTCAACTGGGCCTCCAGGTTGTCTCTGCAACACACTGTGGTCAGGCCATCACTTCTCTTAATAACAGATCCATGAAGACCTAACAGACTTTGCCTATTTTTGAGCATAAAAAGTTTGAAATGTAAAAAAAAAAAAAAATTTGTTTTTTTTCCGTTTAATCTCAATACAGTCAGTTTAAGCAGAAAAATTATGAAAGCAGCAATTCAAGATTTCTGATCTATTAATAGCTGTTCTATTAAATCTTAGCCAATACACTTCCATCATTAAACCACAAAAGTTTATCCCTGAATTTTCTTCAGACAGCAATCTGATGTAACACAGAGAGTTCAGATTATATTCTTACACACCAATATGACTGGGGGAGTTTATCAGAGACCTATATAAGTAATCTGAAATGCAGGGCATGACAAGAAATAACCTACGGAGTGCAGTCAGGAAAAACCAAGATCATCAGTAGCAGTGAGTTCCTGGCATGACAAGAAATAACCTACGGAGTGCAGTCAGGAAAAACCAAGATCATCAGTAGCAGTGAGTTCCTGTCAGTCATTCTTGTCTACAGCTCCTGCAGGAGAGAGAATATTTGCTCAGATTCACGTATTTATTTGCCTGCTGTGCTTGTTTTGATATCCACCTGACAATCTGCGCGGAATGAGTGGCACAGGCAGATGCTGAGGAGTGTCAGCGCCGGGATGAGATGAGGGCTGCCTATATTACCATTTTAAATGGCCTGCCTGCCGAGTGCCGTGATTTTGTTCCTCCCGTACCTGTCACGCTTCATTAAGCGGCCCTCTCCGCATCCCTGTGCTGCCGAGAGCCACGCTCATTCCCTTGTTCTGGAGACAGCTTCGGCCTCCTCCTCCTCCTGCAGCAGCAAGTTCGGCATTTCGGCACCGCGCCGTGCCCGTGCGTGCGGCGGCACGGACACACACCCGGCAGTGCCGGGCACAGGGACCGCGCCCGGGCCGGGGCGCTGCTGGCTCCTTCCAGCCCCGAGTGCTCCGGGAGCCGCTCCCGGGCTGCGGCTCGGGAGAGAAGTCCTTTGTTCCTCACTGAGCCATCGACGACGCCTCTGAGGCAAGACAGAAAGATCGTCGTGCATCCAGCCTGCAATTCCCACCGGGGTTTTGACAGCAGGCCTGCGGGAGCAAAACACCACCTGCAGCGGAAGCAAAGGAGTTTGCTCTCTTTACATTCATAATTTATATAACAACAGAAAAATTGAACAGTATGATCAAACAGGTAATAGAAAACCTGATAGTTTAGATACACAGTGATATAACTACTTCTCTTTTTTTCCAGTTTAACATTCCGTAGTTGGATTAGCTTCTCCAAAACATAAGCAATGCTCTGAGAGCAAAACTCTGTTCTCAAAGGATGCCACTTAGGAGAACAATCATTTCTAGATGAACATTCACAAATGGTTCATCAGACTCCTTACATAAAGTAAGCCTGAATCTACACCATACTTAGTTAATAGTCAGTTTTCCTGGTCTTGTGTGCCATAATCTTAATCTTTTGAGCTATGAAAACTCAGTTGATTCAAATAAGCTGGACATTTGTCACAGAGTGGACAAGCAGCGAAGTAGTGATTTCTGAGTCACCCTCTCTTCCCAAACGCAATGTCAATAATTAGGAATAAATTCAGTGGATATATGTAAATTTACAGCATACTTGTTTGGAATCCTTTTCATTGCAAACTACAAAGTATTGCAGTGCATTTTGGAGAATAAATGTATCATTCCTTGAAATTATTTTTTTCCCCAACAGTGGGGAGTAGAGGTTTTAGGGTGTTGAACAGCTGTTTCAGTAAAGGAACTGCCTTAAAAAGCAGGCATTCGCTTCTTCATTTGTCTTCCTTTGACACAGTTCCCCAGGCCCCTACATGCGAATAACGTTTCCAGGAAAATGTTGTGGAATCATAGAATGGTTTGGGTTGGGAGGGACCTTAAAGATCCTCTAGTTCCTGCCCCATTGCCATGGGCTTGGACCCCTTCTAGTAGACCAGACTGATCAAAGCCCCATCCAACCTGGCCTTGAACCTTTCCAGGGATGGGGGAAACACAACCTCTCTGGGCAACCTATTCCAGTACCTAATTACCTTCATAGTAGAAAATTTCTTCCTAATACCTGATCTAAAACTATACCCTTTCAGTTTTCCAGCAATTATCCCTTGTCCTATCACTGCATGGCCTAGTAAAAAGTCCTTCTCCAATACCAATGTCAATATCAGAATGTAATTTATAGTTATTAATTCCATTTTTCTGAATGATAAACAGCATCACAAAACCTGGCAATTCCTAAACCTATGAGGAATCTGTACTTGTTCTGTGTGGTCAGCTTTGTAACCTCTTCATGCTAATAATCAGTAGGAAAAGCAACACTGGAAAAGCATTTTGAATAAGCAGTGATCATTAATTTTTACTTTCCTAATAAGGAGCTAAAAAGTGCCCACAGCACTAGAACATTGCTCAGATATGAGTCAAAACTTATGAACAGAAGATGGTACAGAAAACGCTACAAAATAAATTCTAAAAAAGCAACAGGTTCACTCTAACGATAACTCAACCAGACCTTATACAGTCTCCCCACTTATGGTCTTCCTTAATTCCTGTGCTGCAGCCGTGTATGTTTATGCAACAACACAGTCCTTCACAATAAGTTGATTTAAATAGGAGGAAAAGTGGAATGCAATTAAAAGATACAGGTACTTCATTCAGGCTCATAGAGATGATAAAAAATTCAGAGATACTGCTTGATACAGTGCCGTGAATATCCACTGTAATGGCTCTGCATAATTATGGTCCCTTTGATAAATATGAGATGCACTATAACATTTACACCATAAAGAATGTTTTAGTCCTTGCCTTTCTGTAGTTTATGAGTGCCATCCTTTAAGATCAAATAGCAGTTAGTGACTCTGCGTGGATTAAACCTTAAGTGCTTTTTTCAACATGAATGATAAAAGACCTTTTTTTTCTTTTACTGTGAAATGTTAAAATTCTGGTAAAATCATAAATTATATTAAAATAGAGCATTCTATGGATAAAAGAATCACAGCATCACAAAAAGGCAAGAAAATAATGCATTCATTTCTTCATTCTCTTCTAAAATCTATAAACTATATATATTTTTTTAAACTCCCCTTCAGGGAGCATTAGATGTCATTTACAGTATGAAAAGCAATGTCTTTCAGATAAGGAAATTAATCAGCATGAGTCCTGTGGATCTGTTAACTACAGATAATAGTTACTGAATGTTTTTTAGGACCCAAAATCAACAAACTGAAGCTCCTCTCCCTTTGCCACCTCCCCAGACTTTGTAAGACATAGCAGGACTGTCTTGAATTATTACTTGAGTCATTGTAAAAACTGACAGTTCAAAGAGCTGTTCAAATTAAAAAGCTTAAATTTAAACTTTACTACCAGTTTGAATCAATTGTAATTAACCTATATATTTAAAAGCCCTAACCCTCACCAAAACAAAACAACCACCTCTGTGAACTTCTAGCATCTATTCAATCAAATATCTATCCATCTATCTAGCTAGCTAGCTATCTAGCTCTCTATCTATCTATCACCATTAGCCCTAACAACATAATATCAATTTTACTGGCCAGCTTTCATACACTGACACAATTGCCAGGTATGTGCAGGCCTTCCTTGCCCATTTAAGATGGGGCTGGTGATCCCACAGCCAGCAGGACCTCTGTGTGGGCGGACTGCAGAGGTCCTCGTGTCCTTGTCACCAGGATGCTCATGTCACTTAGATCCTTCAATTTCCAGGTTTCTGGCTCTGGAAGACACTGCTGACAGCCCAGAAGGTGAAAACAGGATACCAGAGTTTTTATCATCTCTGCTTCAGGGCCAGATCCAAGCAGCTTCAACCTGTTAGATCACATTTTCTAGCAGCTCTGGCCATAGGACTAGCACAAAGCAAGCCCTTGCACTTTAACATCTGAATATCAAACCAATAACTCAGGCTGTGGGCTCATGCACTTAATTCAGAGTGATCTTGCTCATTTTTATTCCCCAGATGATTCACTTTTCACACAGATGTACTGTCCTGTCACTTCAGTGGCCTAAAATTATTTATCAGCTCTAAAACTGGAGTTATAAAATACAGTCACTCACCCTAAAGGAATAAATTCATAGCATTTTAAGCAAGAAAGAGATCCATTCCCCTCATTTGGAGTCTCTTTCACACATTATGTTCTACATTGGGCCTTGGCAGGATGAGATATGTCTGCTGCTGGAGATGCTGTCTTTCAGATAATGAGACATAAAGCCAAAACTGTCACTTACATCACTAAAATACCTCATCGCATTTCTTTAGATGCATTTCCAGGATATAGAAAGAATTATACCATGCAGAAAAAGAAGAACCAAATAAATACTCTTCTAAACTACAAAATTATTCTTAGTAGTCTGCAATTGTAGAAAACTACAAAGATCATAAAGTCAGTAACCTGGATAACTCAAAGATAAGGCTCTGAAATAAAAATAAGTGAGAAAAGGAGCTTTGATTTTCAGAGGCTTCCACAGCAAAAAAAAAGTGAACAGAATTTAGTGTAAATTTTTATTAATTTCTCAAAGGGAAATTGAGTTAGCCGAACAGAACCCCCAGTAGACTTTGACTTAAAAACTAAATAAAGACTCATAATGAGTTCTAGAGGGAGGTCTGATGAAGTCAGCTGTTGAGGTAACTTAGTAAGCAGATGAAATACTAATTTAATAAAAATTTTTTTCCAGAAGTAACAGAACACAAATCAGAGATGCCCACCAAATGGTACAGTCATGGAAAAACACAGAGAAATATTACTGCACATCACTTTCGTCCCTCACATTTCTGAATTTACATTAGCAGCTTTGTTGATATGAGACAGGGTTGCCTACAACTGCCAGAAAGTTGTCATCAGTCCATAATATCTGGAATTAAGTGGCCCAGCTGTACATTTTTTCTCAACACTATATAGTCTCCCATCACAGAGCTTTTCTGGAGTAATTGCCTGTGGATACCAGTCTGTTGGAAGGAGAAGGTCTCTCTTTTCTCTACTTAAGGAGTGCCTATCATGGGACAAGACTGGACTGTTGTTCCAGATAGTAAAGAGTTCACCTCACAGTAATGGCAGTGTGATACAAACAAAAACAAGCATTAATAACAGGATTTCCACAGAAGAACAGCATCCTATATAGCATCAGAAATAGTATTGAGGAAATAATACTGGCTCTGCTGCAAAAAAATACTCATGCTCCAATTTTCAATAGTTTTTTTACATTTGTTAATAAATTCAGATTATGGTGGTGTATTAATCTGGTGTCTCCTATTTATTCCCCTTGCCTTCTAATAGGAGCAAATAACTTCTTCTGTGAAAAAAGTATACTAAGCATTTGGCTATGTGATAGCACAAAGTCTTAACAAAATTTAATCACACAAACAAATTGAACATTGAATTTATACAAAGTGATGAATACGAATATTTCTAAATATTTTTTTAGATGCACAAAGAGCCTGACAAGTTTGTCTGAACAATTTGTGATGCTACTAGAAATGTATTCTTGACAAGACTGTAAAAGGACATAAACATGTAACTACATATTGCAGTGACTACCACCATAAAATCATCACTTACTGTAACACAAAAAGACTTCACAGAGTTATTGCAAGGTTACATCAAAATAGAACTGCTGAATACCAGGTCTACTAGCTACAGTTTTCTTTCTGTTACATTTGTGATAGCAAATCCTGAAAGAAAATTTTGGGATTTGCGATAAACTGTATAAGCTAAGGAAAACAAGTACGAAGCCTTTGATGAGAAGATCTGAACATCTGCTGATTTAACACATGAAAGATACACATTGTAGCATTTTCTCAATTTTCTAGAACATCCCCACTTGGAAGTGGAAGTTCACAGAATGCTTGCTGTGCTCCTATGCCAGACAGGGAGCCAACAGAACACAGGGGAGTTTCTTCTGAAGTTACATTTAAATTCCTAGATACACATGAGAAAACCTAGAACAATTTTCCCAGGTGGAAAACAATTATTATTTCTAACAGCTACTGGTTTTCTGTGAAACCATAATGTCTTTTCCTGTCCCTGAACATCCAATGCATTACTCTCAGTTGGGAGAACTGCAGAGTCACAAGAAATAAAGTAACTTTATAAAATAATTTTCTGACAGAAGGCTTCATCTTAGAAAATGGATTCCATGATGGCTTCTTTGACAAGCATTTGCTAAAAGCAACTGTACAGTAAGGTCACACACAATATTGACCATCCCACCTGTATGAAAAGTATGGGCACACAAGCACAGTCTGCAAGTGCATTCAGCAAGACTTCTAAAAACATATTGTCCAAAAGCTACTGTGGAAAGCCTGCAGGCTTCACATATTTGCTTTAGATTTGCAGATATTTCTCAGATCATTAACAGTGGCTCCAGTCATCAAGGCTTGGGCCCATATTTTCAAATCAACAGAAATTTATTTTTGATACCACATCAAGCCAATTCCTCAGCTAGCATAAATTATTACAGTGCATTTAAAGTCCTGCATGCATGACAGTTTGGATATGCGCAGTGCACTCGCTGTACTACGTATATGCTATAACTACCACAGATACAAAGCACGCTTCCCTGCTTTATCAGGCCTTCTCTGAATGCACTATGGTGTTTTTACTTGGATATTCTACAAGGACTGTGGCAGCTAAACAGTCATCTGTTGCTTGAGGATGCTCTTTGCTAGTCACAGAGTTACTGAATTTATATCTGAGCACACACCCTTTGAATTTGGCTATTAATTCTAGACAGTGAAGAATCCTCATGCAAAAAAAAGGCAACCTGAAAGGTCTGCCTGATAGGAATGATGGAGATACCAGTAGATATTACTAGTGGGATGGATTGGGGTCATGAGCATGCCAATTATGCACAGATGCTCTGGCATCATCTTTGGCACATCTAAGTCTCTTCTGTCCATGGTGTTCACTGAAGATGTGTTGCAGCTGGTGCACAGGGAACTGGAGATCATCCGTGTGTCACTGATGCTTGCTGAGAGACAGCTATTTTAGCTCTCAAATGCAGACAGTGATGATCTGGGAAATGACATGAAGACTGAACAGAAAATTAGCATCACAGTGACAAAGAAACATGTTAAGAATATTTCAGAAGTCACTGAAGTTGCTAATTTGTGGTAACATAACTCCTTTTGTTATTCTACTGGAACAAATACAGGATTAATATTTGTAAATTCATATTTGATTGGAAAAAAAGAAGTATGAGCTGTATTAGATTAGATTAGTATTTATGTGTTGTGGTGGATAGCTAAATGTATATGACAATGTTGTAATTTCTTTGTTCCCCATGAAAGTGCATTTTGTCCATATACAGTATACCCCTGCTATTTATTATATTTTCAGATGGTTCTTTATTTCTTGCTCTCTCACTGCGTCCATCTCCACCATCATTGCTAGATATTTCTGAGAATGTATACAAACAGTATCCAATTAATATATCTGGTTTTCTACTGAAGGCAAGCAACTCTACTGAAACTTTGAAAAAATGTAGAAAAGCCTTTCTACATTTCTACATTTAAAGCAAAGCCTTTCTGCACTGTTACCTACTGACAAAGTTCAGGCACAACCTTTTCTGTGCATCAGTCTTCGTCCTTTAGAAGACCCACCAAAGTCACTTAGGACTACATATGTGAGTCCCAAAGTGAGATGCACTCAATCCAAGGGAAGAAGTGGGAAAAGGAACACATTTCTGAAGCTTGCTCCATCGCCAGTCTCAATGGAAATGATTGTCAAATCTGACAAAACCGGGGGAGCCATTTTTACCATGGGAACAGGCAGAACATGACAGATGGCAAGGTATGAGAGTCTTTTAGTGAGAGACTGTGTCTGAGTACTGACAGATTCCATGACTGAATGTGTTGTGAGGAACAGCCGGCTTGAGCAGTCAGCTTGAGGGAACAGCACTGTGTTTTGCCTGCTAAAAGAGTCTATTTGCCTTTTTATTTTTTTTTTTTTTGTGCACGTCTCAACCAAATCAAAGATATTAAGTAGTATATGGGATAAGCAGGAATATTCTGAATAGCTGATCCACCATGGAAAATTCTGGGTCCGCAAATATTTTAACCACTACTGAAAAATTATTATGCTTCCCAGGGCAGTCCTTTAAGTGATAAAAAGTACTCATCAGCATCAATAAGCTACAACCATTTAGCACCAGTGAAGACATGAATTTTTTTATTTGAAAATTAATAACTTGTTTTTGAATTCTTAGCAGTTAACAATGCAGAGCCCCACAACATTAAGGAATCATTACAGTGCCAAAGACTACACCATAATCACCACCAAGCGTCATTAATCTGCTAAATCTTCAGAATATAAAAAGGTCAGTAATTGCGTTTAAAATTTTTTAGGTATATGAATTGCAAGTGACCTGTAGGTCACACCTTCCCTTTCAGAGGACGGCCAGAGAGATTATGACCTCTGCTTTACAACAGAGCTTCATTTTAATCAGACAACTGTCAACTTCCAAAGAAAACAGCTTTTGCCAATTATGATTACACTTTTATCTATGTCCCTGCAGTGAAGGAATCTTCTTCTCATGCTGTGTTGTCACCAAGCCTTCATGGAAGGAATTGGCAATGGATTCAGAGAAATATATCCACCCACTGTCGTCACAGCCCCTGCTCAGAACTCAGCTGAAACCACCAGGAAATTTATGTTCAGTGGAAGGATGGACACAAAGTATAACTTATGAGATGGACACAAAGTATAACTTATGAATTATAAATCTATAGTTCACTTCAGTCTTTACTTTAAGTGGTCTTTGAAAGCATCTTTTGTCAGTGTTCAGTAGAAAGGTGAAGGACCAGCTGCAAACTTAAATGCCACAAGCCACACATGTACAGTCATGAAACTGTTCATGAGTGTGGCAACAATTTAGCCATGTTTATCACTTCACCTCATCCTCTAAAATATGTAAATAAAACATGCCTCAATTTCTATAAAATTTGAGCAATCTGGTTAGCTGCATTTTCTTTTCCTATTTTTAGTTTGCATTCTGTGATTAAATGTTGCTGCCCTTCTAGCAAAAATGCCTCTTCTATTAAGTTCAAAATTGCCAGAATTTCTCCCCACATTCCTGTTTTGTCAGAATTCACAGTATATTTCAGAGGAATTTTGACTAAACAGAGACTCTGGGCCATGTATAAATTTACAGAAATTTGGCCATATTCCATATCTCTTTGTATATACACTTTCTATGCACCTCTCTCTCTCACAATGTTATGCACTGAAGAAAGCAAAGTAAGTGACACCAAGTGAATTGCTAATAAAAAAAAAATACATCATCAGAGCAATGGAACTAATTATTCCTATTTTGTTTCAGAAAATTTGTAAAAGTTGTCCAAACACATATACTTGGAATTGCCAACACTATTGCACAATAACAGTCACACAGCAGTGTCAGAACAGTCCAACTGCTGCATGACTTCACAGGCCTCACCATTTTTCTCATTTTTCTCTACCCCTACTTTTTTTTTTTCCCTTACAAAAGAAGAGTCTGGTAGTAATAGAGGAAGTCAGAACAGCATCAATTTTACACACATCCTTCATGTTATTCAAACATTTTTTTCTCCTATGGTTGTCCATGTTAATTGCTCACTAGCTATGCTATTTAACAGTCCAACGGTTTGCTTTAGTTTGCTAATCCTTATTATCTTTCACAAGAAGCCTACAGGGTCCCATTACACATACCTTCCAGAAAGCATCCCTGGCCAACCCAGCAGGCTGAGATTCTAATGCCTGCACTGTAGCATTACAGTAATCATCTACAGAAAGCATTAGGATATAGATCATCTTCATTAGATATTTTTACCTGTTAAGGGAGCAAAGGACTTACACAACTTAGAGCTGGAATCTACTCTTCAAATATAAATAATTTTACAGGTAAAAA
Organism: Gymnorhina tibicen; assembly: GCA_013399875.1. NCBI lineage: Eukaryota > Metazoa > Chordata > Aves > Passeriformes > Artamidae > Gymnorhina > Gymnorhina tibicen. The sequence goes on from VXAZ01001309.1 coordinate 1,371,802, forward strand.
GAAAAAAACCCTGTAGTTATTGAATAACTACAACTACACTGACATAAAAGAAAAACAAAGGGATTATATTGTCAATCAAAGGTAAATCACTTAAGTCATACAAATACACACATTTTGAATTAGTTGGTCACTTAGTGGTATCCAAGAAAAAAAGCCTAAAGTTACCCTTCCTCATCAGCAATAAAATGATTCCAGCATCACACTTGATGTAAGGACAAAATATGGTCAAAAGTTGTCATTGGCTCTTCATCTGCTCTCCTTTTTGTCCAGATCATAAAGGAGAAAGAAAACCAGCAGGTGAGGTGCTCTTCATCTTAAATGGAAAGACAGAAAGAGGGCATCAGGAAAAGAGGAAGAGAATTACCTGGATTCTTCCACTTAGTACTGTCAGGATGTAAAGAAAAAAAGTCTTTTACTTCCCCCAGCAGCAGTTACGAGCTGTTTCGAGCTGTTTGCAGATGTGTCAGGTGGGTCAGTTAGCCTTTCATTCTTCATCTTGGAAGTACAACCTACTTTGCCCACCTATGTGCTTTTAAGATGCATTATTTGTCATTCTGAAACGTGGCACATACCTGAGCACTGGTAATGACTTGTTTGTCAGCCTCAACCTTCTCACAGTGAAAGGAGGCAGGAAGAAAGGAAAAAAAAAAGCCTACAGCTTAGCAAATGTGCTGCAGTTAAGCCATTAAGCATGAACAGAGAAGCAATATTGCAAGTCATTACTCATTAGTAGCAATGAATGTATTATTTGGGTTTATTTTTCAAGTAAACTGAGGTGAAACCTGCATAACAGAGGGCTAATTGTCACAGGATAGATGAATAAAGCATCTAAGCTCATAGAAGAATTTTGCTGAAGAGGCTAAATGTCACTGATGCGGCTGTTCAGAGCAAACATCTGCTATTGAGCACTTCGTGTTTGCCCTGAGGGTCTGCTTTTGTTTTCGCAGGCTCCCTAAAGCTCGGGCTGAAGTCGGCAGGGATCCAGGGCATGCCTGAAGCACAGGAACTGTAAGATGCAATATACTCAGCAGTCAGTTCTCTCCCAAGGAAATTCACGTAGGGATGGAGACATGGGTGACATGCTGTGGGCATGGGCCTCTGCCATGGCAGAGAGCTGTGCTGAAGCGGATCCAACGGCAGGGGCACACACAGGCGGGAAGGGTGGGTCAGCCCAACACTGTCTGGGACCTCTGCACTCCAGGTTAGTGACGGTCCCACGCTTTTCTACAGCCCTGCTTAGTACATGCATATTCACAAAGTCTGTGACAGTTCACACTGTCCTCTGCCCCGGGCCTGTGGATAATGGAGTGGCAAAGGAACTTGGAACTTGAACTTCTCAAAGAAGAATAGTCTTCTGAGGCACCAATGAAGGTATATAAACAGACAGAATCTATGTATTAAAGGCACACAGAATTTGTTTCCTGGGAGGTAAGAGGCAGTTCTGCCTTGCTTTAGGGACAGGCCCCACTGTCTCCTTCATTAAGGTAGGGTTGCCTTGCAGGACCGGGGGGCCTGAGTGGTGAAGAACAACTGACAGGGCACACCAGAGGATCCACCTGACAGCGATGTACTGAATCCTGCAGGAGAGCACACAGCAAGAGCAGAGAGAGCACGGAAGAGCATCTGAGTCCTGAGAGAAGGAGTTAGGAAGTAGCTGTGGTTCAAGCGTCCCTTCTGCCTACTTCACAGGAGTGCTGTCTTGCAAAACCCAGTGTCTTGCTCAGTGCAAGCCATGGTCTTCTCCTTAGCTCCTAGGACTCTGGGGTTTCCAAGGGATGCATCTTTCAGCCTTTGCATCCAGGTCGAGTTCCCAAAAGTACCGGCAGCAGGGAGAGGAATTGTGTGTCTCACCAGCACTGATGTTCTGCATGCAGAGGAGGGCAAAGATGGATCCCTACCCATAACTGGCAAGCAACTCAATAGACCTGTCAAGCACTGCCCTCAGGTAGCCCTCAGTTACAGAAGAATAGCTATTAAATTATATACTACTTCTTTATCAAAAGGCAGCAATATTATTCTTCTGAATACACAAAGAATTCATCATAACATGTCACTTTCAATAGAGTCTCTTTTTCCTTTTTTGCAACAGGCATGAAAATGAAACAAAAATGCTAGTTTCATGTACTTTTCTTCACAATACTTTATAATTAAAAAATGAATTTCAAATGTGATTTAATTTAATATAATTTTCACAAATCGCACTGTAAATGCTTTAAAATTAAATAATCACTCCTAAATGTCATATGATTACATACATTTCTCATCTACCAGATTTATACCACATTCCTTGAGCATATATCCTCTTATACTAACACAGAAGTGTATCTATTTACCTGGATTTCTAACTCTTCACTTTTATTTACCTTCTGGTTTGAAATCATTAATTCAAGTAAAAACAAATATTAGACATTGGAATAATGATTTCAGAAGCAAAAGTGCTATTTTCAGAGTTTAAATCCAGAACTTCAGAGAGATGCTTCCATTCCTAATTGAAATACTGTTGTAAAATGGACATAAAAATAAGAGGAACAGTATTCTCTTTTTTTAATGCTTGGAAACCTATATTGGGAAGAGTGGAAGAGTACCACTGCATTTAAGAAAATGCAAATTTTACTGGCAGACATTCAGGTAAGCACAAAATAGACCTTGCAACTTAAAAGGAATGTAGACAACTACTGCAAGAAGGATCACAGCCATTATCCACGCTGCTGTATAAATCATGGCACAATCACCCCTGTCCTAAATGAATTTCTGAACATACAGACTCTTACTTTATGAGTAATTTATTACATTTTGATAGTTGTACATGGTGGTTCATTTTGTACTTTAACTCTCTGTAAAAACTAATCTGTGTTTCTTCTGTGTTATGAATCAGACAGCTATTTCTGTCAAAACCCTCTGAAAACTATGCAAGAGAGCTTACAAATTTTTTAGTTTCATTCAAAACTCATCTTCACTGGAGTATATGCATAAAAATAATAACAGAAAAAAAGAACTAAAAAGGTCAACTGATACAAGAAAATTATTCAAAATTAACCCTTCTGTCTGCCTTTATGTGGTGCTGTAATATAAAATGGCAAGCTGTAAAGACAGCCCTTGTGCACAGCACAGGTTTATACCTCCTGCCACCAGACAGGCTATCAGGAGGGATAGGGCAGAGAGGTTCTATTTTGCTCATGCAGAACTTTGCTCATAAGTGAAAAAACCATCTAAACGCATGTCCAACACTAAATGCAGGCATACATATGGGCTATGAGGCAGCATAAACACATACTTAATTTTGATTCTCTTCATAGTTTAGTAGCATCTATGACTCAAACCACTCAGAGGTTAGCATATACAAATGGCTAATTTGAGGAGTTTGACTTTGAACTTGAGGGAATTTTTCTTGCTTTGGCTGGATACTCCAGGTAGAGAATAAGAACCATACACATCAGTATAACAGCAAACTTGTATTTTTAAAAATTAGTACCATTGGAACTCCTCACTGATTAAATTTAGCAGATTTATACCTCCTCACTTTGAATCCTGATCTATCACTCAGGCTTTATGTTGATGTCAAGAATGCTGAGGTAGGCTCAGCACTTTTATGCTTTTACCTTCAGAAAAACATTTTATTTTAAATTCCTCTGTAAAAAGACAGGTGCAGAGACTACCATTTATATAATCTACCTTCTGAACAGATTTACTAAGACAGCAAAAATAAGCTTACTAATGTTCTGCTTTTACAGCTTCCATCAGAACATTATTGCATAAATTACAAAATGTAATTTTGAACAACCTGCCAGAATCAAAAAGAAAACAAATCAACAGCAAGTAAATTAATTACCTCCTCATACATGTATATACATGTAAATAAATGCATACTGTTTACACTACTCTAAAAATCAATAACAAATTTAGCACACACAAATTGTGAAATATGTATGTAATAACAGCACTGTCAAAGAGAAATAATTGATCACGTATTTATAGATTAAAATCCAAGCACAGTATTTTGAAATATCACAGAATGATAACAGCATCCTGAGGTCTATTCTGACTTGCATATAAGTAAAATAAAATATCAAAAGAAATACTCTCAATGTACTAAATATAATACTGTGAGACTGGAAAAGTTGGATCAATTTAATATACTAATAAATGCACTAATAAAACTAAACTTTCAGAAAGAAGGAAAAAAATTTAACACTTCTTAAAATGAACATAGGTGTTAAATGGTAATCCTATAAATCCTTAGAAATCATTATTGGTGGATTTAGACGAGGTTGTTAGATCAGGTTTACAAATTATCCTGGCATCCTTCCTTCTACCACTTCCCTCCCTAGCTGGCCTTGTCATTGTGTTGACAATGGCAACACACCTTGCTATCCTCCTTCCAAGGAGCAGTGGAATTTAACCCTTCCAACCTAATCATTCCCTGTTATGTCAGTAAATTGCACATTTCTTTGTTATAAACCTAGCATGCTTTATACCTTCTCATTTTATCCCTAACTGCATTGCAAAGGTCTCCTTACAGCTTAGCAAAACTCCAGCACAATCTAGGAACAAAGGTGTACACTCAGTCCCCTGTCACTGCAAGCAATGACAGACACCTCAGTATCAAACACTACCAGTGAGCTCACTGTCCAAAGAAGGAGAAGAGCCAAGGGGAGGAGAAGTGCAGAGTCTGACAGGTCTCTGCTCAGGCTGCCCTGCTTTCCTGCCTGAGGAGGAGGAGAATCTGGGCTTCTCTAGCTCCAGTCCTAGAGGATTTCCCCAGCTCAGACAACACTCTACATGATATGGCTACTGCCCAGAGATGTGGGCGGCAAGTGTCCCTGTACAACCAGCATGAAGAAGTGGATTTTATTCATATCCTTGTGCCAGTAGCTTTGTCTCACCCATCACTCTAACCAAACCTGTGACTTACTGTTCATGTTGGGTGATCTCCCAGATATCCTTCTTCATCCAAATCCTACCAGCAAGCACAGTTCAAGAAAAAAATGAAATATTCCCAGAGTTTTGCTATAACTCTGCTAATACCCATCTCCACTTTCACCAACAATGGATGCATCTGCTGCATATTTCTAGAGTCTTGATTGACTCATTGAATGCTTTTCTGAAAGGCACGTAAAAGCACAAGTATGAAGCAGGAAAACTTTCATAAAGAGAGTTTCAAATATAATCTCTCTTTATCAAGGACTTTCAAAAAAATCTAACAGTTCTTCGTCATATATTCAATTGCTTTATAAAGAGCTATTACAGAAAAAGGAACAAGCCTTATCATGGCCACAACTGCTCTGAGTCAGAAGCTGCAGTTTGCATTTGCTATAATGAACAAAAAGAAGATGGATCTACAGGAATCTGTCATCCTAATCAAAAGGAAATATGCTTTTCTTTGCAAGGTTGTAGCTAGATAAATAAAGTCATAATCAGTGCAAACTGTAATATTGGAAGAAAATATTTCCTTTCATAGCTTACCTGAGGAAGATTATAGAAAATTAAGTTTCTTAACTTTCTTCACAGTATCTCTAAAGATTGTCATTTCTGAGATGAACCATTAACCAACAGATATACCACCATGTATTATCAGGTGAAAACTAGGCAGGTGTGATGAACAAAATTATAAACACCATTCAAAAAGCCTAAGGTTGAGGAAAAGTTACCAACCCTATATCTATTAGAACAACAGTTTTCATTCATGATTTCAATGGCAATACTCTATGTAGTATTTGAAAGAGAGATTAAGTTACAAAAGCATGGGTCTGGGCCATGGGAGATGTCTTTGACATAAGCTTTCAAACGTATAGGTTATATTTTCATTTCTTAAGCAATTCCTAATGGTTATCTCCTGTACTTTAATGTAGTGTTCAGTATCGTTGGCTACTTTTTTACTCTACAAATCAAATTTAAAAACTGTCTATGCTTTAAACATGACAGTCAGAAGATATTTCTTGAAATGCCCAAGCTAATTACAGAAGGGCTATTGTTTCCCGCACCATGGATACAGGACACTTTGTTATTTCAGTTGTCCCTTGAGTAGGAAACTTTCTTACCAAACTTCTCTAAAAAAAGAGAAGCACTTTTTAACAGATAATTTCAATGACACGTATTATTTCTCATAGCAGAAGGAGGACCACCACAACACCTCAAGAGTTATTTGACACCACGTGGGTGAAATTTTTAATTGGGAATTAATACTACTCACATATTACAGAATTAACCTTTCATAAGCTAAGACTAAGCTAAGATAAGCATAAGTGAAGATAGAAACAAGCCAGTAAATAAATCAGCACCATGAATAAATCATGCATAGATCATCACTGTTCCTTGAACTATCCAGAAGATCAGTATAGCCCCTAGAGTCCCTCACTTTATTCAAACAGAATCTTAAAATTCAGAAAACACATGCAAAAGGAACATCCATGAGCAATTCAGCTAACCAAAGGACTTTTACAAGAGTATATCAAATCACTGCAGATTATCTATTGTTAAATACTCCCTTTTTTTGCTTCATTCCATAACTAAGTAAATTTAATCGTACAGTTTTATTACAATTTCTTTTCTTCTTTTTTTAGAGAAGCTGTTATATTCTGCATTGATATTACAAGTGAATTTTTCTTTAGATGGAAGTCAAATCTAGATTATTTTAGTAATACTCTGAAACAAGACAGGAACTAACCTTAACATGTTTTAAACATTCCACAACAAAATTATATATGGAAGTTTCCAATTTAAATTTGAGACATTTTATTTATTTATTTACTTAATATACTAGATGTATTTCTACTAACTTTTATTTTTGTGTCTTCCATTCTTTCTTATAATATAGTCTGTAAAAGAAAAGACAGTCAGGTAGGAAACTACCATGGAAAACTTACTGTGCTTTCAAACCTTCATGATGTTTTTCTCTGATGCATGTTAAGCAATTTCAGGTAAAAAGCCAAGTAAGTAAAATAAATAATAAATATACCTAAACAATGTGTAAAAATAGTTGGCTTGATGTACTCATAATAAAAAAGTACTAAGCATTTATGAGTGATGTATAACACAATGGACAGTTCTGCATGGGAAATTCCTCTATGATTTACGAATCCAGTTCAAGTTTACATTCACTCTGATGATTTCATCCATTTTCCTTCTCCATAATGATTCCTCTGCACATTTGTGAAGCAGCAGATCATCACCCTAATTGTCCTACCATCTCATCAGATTTACTGTTGAATTCATAATAATGATGAATCTTCTCAGCCACCAGATCACTGTCTCATGTCTTTAGCTAAATCACTGGCAGTCCCAACATCTGGCATATTCAGGCTATATCAAACAGAGTGACCTTCTCTTGGAAAATAACTTCCCAATTATCTGTGTGCCAACATGTGCCAAGGCATGAGTGGATAGATAATTTGCTTATTGTGACTGTATGTAAGTCTGAGGAGATGGATACAAATCAGCTGTTACTGCATTTGTCTGACTTTCTATTTCCAACATTGGGTTTTCAGGAAAATGAGTCCAATCACTCTAATTTTAAAGAAAGATAAATCTGTATTTTCTTCTGTTTCAGAATAAGAATCACATTCAGCCAAATACTGTGTTAAATATAGTGGGGTCGGAAAAGAAATCACTGGAGAAAAAAAAATTAGGGTGAGGAGGGGCACAACACAGGAAAGTGGGTTTGGGTTGTTGGGTTTGGGTTTTCTCTGGAGAAGGTGGTATCAGGGGTTTTTTTGCGGGGTGGGGAGATGTTGCTTTTTATTAACTTTTAAATACACTTGATGTATTTATATTCTATCTTAAATTTTGCAGTTTCTTGCAGTTTTGGAAACAGAGGAGTATAAGGAGTACTTAGAAGAGACAGTAAGTACAAAAAGAGAAAATTAGGAAAAAGCTGACATAAGCACAAAAGAAAAAAGGAAAGATAAAAACCTCACTTAGCGTATGGACATTAAGAATAGGTAGGAAAGATTCAGACTGAAAAACTAGCAATCACTGACAAAAGGTCAACAGCTACGTTTTCAATCATCAAATCAAATTAAATTCCCACTTAGTAATGAAAATCCAGCTTGGATTCCTCTGCTTGAAGAACACACCAAAAGGACAGTAACTATATTGAAGCACGACATGTCCTGAACTTCTTTCTAATTGATTAAGCACACCCAGAACTGTGCAAGAAGGAGAGAGAGCTTGTTCGTTCTGGTCTGCATAGATGTAGAGCAGCACGTTCTCTGTCAGATCTGCTGACATCTGATGGTTTCTTTCTCTCCATGAGAACACAGGGCTTTACACATGGAAAAAGCTGGGAAGAGGGAAACCTGACAGTGACTCTACACAATCCCCTCCTCCTCGAAACTCCCTGAAAGCAGGAGTGTTTCACAGCAGTTGCAAGCAGCTTCCAGCAGAGATGAGAAAGTCTGCAACAACACTTGCAGCATGTTCTGTCTGCAGCATAACATTTGCCTTCAGGGAGGATTTTTACACTCTGTAGAAGCCTAGCAAGAATTTAGGCTTTTGTTCAGGAAAGCACTTGAGTTCATACTAACTTACTGAATTCAGCAGTTCCTAAGTTGTGCTCAGCCTTTAATGAGCTGGATGGTGTTCAGAATGTGCCCAAATGTGGCTCAAGTACACCCCTGAAACAAGGTCTCAATTGTTGTAAAATGATTTTGTTTAGTTTGGGGGTCCTCAGCATGCAAGTAGTTTGCAAACTATGGAAATAGATACTGCAATATTTAATCCTACATATGTTCAAGAAATACCAACAACCTTTAAAATATATTTGCTCTGAATATTAAAGGATTTCCTAGTAACAGATTTGAAAATAAATGTCTGAATTATTTATTTCTGTTATTAATTTATTTATAAGCTACGGGAGTCACTCACCTAAGCAATAAGCATTCTCTGTGTAAATAATTTACATTTTTAAAATTGTTACAAAATGTGGGATGATTTGTTTATGCAAAAAATGATGGGGGATCATTGTTAGGATGGCATAAATGAAAGCCATTACCTACACAGGAAAATCAGCTGCTTAGCAAGTTTCATATACTAACAAGCTAGAAAGAGTTCAGATATTAATGTTCCCATAACAAAAAAGAACGGGTTTTGTTTATATACGTGTCTGCATACATGCAAAAGTGCACATATGTGACTATAAATAAATATATATCTTTATATATAACTGTACAAGGAGGTTGATTTGCCTGTTAGCATATTTTGACATGACTGATATTCTGAAGCACTGTTAATATTGTTCTCCTTGATACAAGACTCACTTGGATATTGAATCTCTTGCCTGCTTTTCCCTTTCATTTTCAAAACATCTCTCTCCAGAATCCCTTCAGGATATACCTTTGAACCTCCTCTTTAAATGTGTGAAGAACTTCAAAGTTCTGTTAGTAATTTATGTATAGCATGATGGACTGGGGTCAGTTCACAACTGAGTTCCCAAGGTAAGAAATTAGATGATAGAAAAGGCAATATAAAGTGCCTCCTTGCTCAAAAGTTCACACAGAGGCAGGCTCTGCATGCCTTGTTCATGCAGGCAGTCCCCTTTGAACCCAGAACTCTCGTTGCCTTGAGATTTTTATAGTCGTTCACACCAAGGTGGATAAATGTCAAAGATGCCAGACCTTTAACCTAGCAGCAATTTATCACACTGGGTTCACTGAGCCTCCAATCAGACATGGTTCAACAGAGATGGTTTGCAGTTATAATCAGATGACAATGCCAGAGCAGTCCCAAAGCTAACTGGCCAGCTGCCTGCGCAGCTTACTTCCTGAAGCATCCCTCACTGTGTAGGTCGAGGGTGATGAAGTAGCTGACACACCACAGGGAGTGCCCTGACGGAGCCTTTCCATCCACTCTGCACGTCAACCACTCAATCCCATCTGCCAAAGCACAGGACAGACCACTGAGAGAACACAGAACAGTCTCCTTAACAAATGCTCCTCTTGTTGTCCAAGGCGAGTGCAGAACAGGCTTGCGGGCACAGTGGATTCAGGCTGTCCATAAAGACAGTGCAGTTCAGGCTCCCTAGTGTTCCCATCTGCCATCTCAGGCAAGTGTAGGTTTTGCCCATGCATAACTAACGACATGAAGATTTTCTTGGGTTAAATGTTTCACTTTTGCGCTTCAAAACCTTATCCCAGCTTTTTCATATAGTACATTTGTGGAGCAAACTTGATATAGAATGTCACATCTGATTTATTTGGCTTAAAATCCTACATTGATCCAAATGTAATATTTAGGAGTACTTGTCCCTGCCACCACTTTTGTCTACCAAAAAAAATTCTTTTGACCTATACAAAAATATTAATGAAACTTTTAATTACATTTCTAAACTATATCATCTACCTAAATCTGCTTGACAGAGCTGAAAATCAGGCCACCTATTTAAAGTGTAAAATAAATTATGCAGAGAGAACATCTGCAAAATTGTAACCTATTTCTTCTTTCCTATCTTCCGTTTCTAAGTATTCCTCCCACCACCATTTTGACTTCTTTTCTGTCTTTATGTTTTTCAAACACTTAATCAGTATTAATAGCAAAAAATTGCACCATACATTTATCCTGGAATAATAAAAATCTTTGGTATCAATTATATATAAAATGTGTGCTCTGGGGTAAGAAATATATATTCATTTCTACATTGGTCTGTGCAAGTCAGTGAATTAGCTAAGTAAAATGAAAGAAAATAAAAATGTAGGCAAAGTGTTTATGTGTATAGACATTACTCAGTGTCAACCTGAGAGTTTGGCACAAAGGTCCAAACCTTGTCCAGAAGAATGTCTTGTTACCAGTAATTTTCTTAACTTATCAAGATGATCATCAATGATGATTTGCTAATGATGATCATATTTTTAAATGTACATTATGCCTAGGTTCAAATAGTGATTTAATAACATAAAACTCAGTATTAATGCTGTAATTACTTCTTTCACTGTGTCCTGATAGGCAGATATTCATTAGGGAATGCTCAGAGCAGCATGTCAGCTTCTCATGCCATAAAACAAGCTATGAAAATACCAGCTTATAAAAGATCCTTAAAGAGAGATTTATTAAAACTCATCTATAATTTTCATGGCTTTTCTGAGCTTGAGACCTATCCGCTTACATTAACACAGTTGCCTCTGATCAGCATTGCTTTTAACTGGAATTGTCTCTATCTTATTAATCTAAAGAGATATTTGTGATGACTGTAGAATGGGAAGCACATTTAGAAAACAGCTGCTGTTCGGCATTTACCATAAAACTTCAAGATTCCTAGTAGGTGTTCTTTAGAAAAAAAGTCAATTAGTAATTTAGAGCAGAACAGAACTCATCACAATTTCTGTCCTCAGCAGCACCATGGGACTTCTCTTTGATTAGAATGCTTGCGGTGGGGACTTCCTTTGTATCCTTCATAATGGAGTTTATGTTGTAAAGGTTTTTTTTTTTTTAACACTACAAAACTCAGAGCACTGATAGACAGCTCTGTCTCTCATCTTTATCTCAAAGGACACAGATAAAGTCTGTTGTCAAATTAGTCAGTAAGGATGGAAGATAATCCCTAGTAGAGAGGTTGTTAGGCAGATCAAAGATGAAAGTGCCTAAACAGAGGGCTCAGCTACGTAATTAATTGTGTTCATGCAGAAGTGCTGAACCACTAGCACAGTCCCTCCATCCTAGGATATTGATCTCCAGGAAACAAACTATATCCTATCTGGCAATTGCCTAGAGATTACTTATCAATATCTTAGCTTGGTATCCAGGGGAGCAGAAAAGCACAGGGAATATATACAGAATATATCTGTAGCCACTGCAAACGGCAGCCCCCACTGGTTCCACCAGTGTTGAATTCAATCAGATTACAAAACGGCTGCCACTTGCTTTCAGGTGAGATATACTTAAAGGCATTCGCCATTCCCCATGTACTGCTTCTGCTTGGCCAGGAGAAATCTAAGAGTGAAATTCTCTGATTACTCACCATTGTTGAGCAGCAGAGTATGACAATGCAAAACCATGAAATCTGACATCAATAAATCAGAGGATCAGATTTCTAGGCAAAAGATACTAGGCACACTGAGCTCCACATTAAAGGCTGATAGAAAACTATACTGATTGCAAATATGATTAAATCAAGCATAGTATACTAATCAATTAAAGGGGTTGCTTCAGTACATTCACAAACTAGAGGCTGTTAATTTGTAGCGATAGGAGACAATCAAAGACACTGACCTAATTTCTGGTCTAAACAAAGTTTTGTTTCATTGTATACCAAGATTTGACATATACCTTACATGCATTAAAGCAGTTGACAGCATGCACTCTTATTCAGAATATTTGTAACATCACACAGCAAAGTGTTTTTAAGATATCTGAATTCACAACAGTTGATTTCACCAAACTGTGACTGACTGCAAGCTGTGATCTAAATCTTCCCATGGTTTCCCATTGCAGCTTTACGTTCAAGCTGATGAACAGCAATGCAGGCTAGGACAAGGGCCCACTGCAAAAGTTAGATGGCCCTCACTTAAGGCCCTACACTTAAGGACACAAGTTGTAGAGGAGACTCACCGCTGCACTGCTGCCTGTCCTAGGTGCTGGACACAGTGAGGATGGCTTTGCCAGTGCCTGTAGAAGAAATGGTCATGCTCAGCACTGTGGACAGAGATCTGGCTACTCCACAAACATCTGAAATGCCCTCAATTCTTCCACCATTGATTATCAGGCCTTTATAACCCTGGTATAACTTCTGGAAGGGATGAGAGCAGTCATTCTAAGCTAGCTCCTTCTCTTTGTCTTGGCAAAGATGGTAGAGGTCTGCTTTTGGTGCTTCATCATCTTCTTTGAGACACACAGTGTTCCACTGAGCTTATTTTAATATATCCTTTTAAACACATGCATGAGGCTGCAAGAGAACACCATGAGCTGACATGTTGTGCAATCAAATAACAGCTTCAATGCAATACAGAGAGGGTTTCTTTCCCAGAAGATGTGTTACAGAGAATCTGACATTACTTTTTTTGTGTGTTGGGTCTTTTTTATAGAGAGGATGCTGAATCAATTATTTGCTGTTGAATGTTTGGAGGGTGCTGGCAGAGCTGCTTCACTTGCAAATAAACTGATTTCTTTACCTATTAAAAAGGTGTAAAGAATAAGCAATATCCTCTGGGTTTTTCATTTACTAGCTGAGCAAGACATATTCAGGTAGGAATGTAAGCAAAAAAGACAGCTAAATAGTAATGTCATTCTTTTATTTATTTACTATAATTGCCTGTGATTTAATTTGCAAGGATGTGATGAGGCATATATAAACAATGACCAGAAGCTCTTCAGGAGATTGTCTAATATGAACTGATAATGTAAGGAGTTAATACTAACTGTCCACAGTATTGTTAGGGCACGCTGAACCATGCACGTTTTCATTCATTTGTAGTCCGAAGTTCCAACTCATGTGAAACTTTCAAAATGCTTAATTAGCAGTAATAAGGCATCAATACTGCCTCAATGTAATTGAGGGGATGAGACAGCTCTCCAGTTTGGCAGCTGCTGCTGGAGCAGAAGAATTTGCTTATCGTATATTCAGCAATTCATCTTGTATCAGAATTTTCCTGTTATTTTTCTATAAGCTTTGTTAAACAAAATTTAAAAAAAAATCAGGTGTTATCAGCTGAATAAAGTAACATTGTAATACTCTGAGAAACTGAGTATGAAGTGCTAGTAAGGTATCTTTATAAAATAATGTCACCAAAAGCACTTTATGTACCACTGCAGAAGAATGTAACACTTTGAAAATGTTTCTATGTCACAGCACAATATTATTTTGTGAGATTCAACTCCTTCAGACTAAAAAGAACCATGTTGACATAAGAAATGCATGCATGTGGATTTCAGGATTTAGCCTGTCATGGTTTTTTTTATTTTCTCAGACTTAAGTTGCTTTCTAATATCCCCATATTTTTTCCCTCAGCCAAGACATAAATTTGCTTGTGAAGGAAATCAAAAGCCAAATTAGAAGTGTAAACAGAGGAACTACATTTGCAGCTGCCTAAGTACCTTCTGCTGTTTTTATATGCATTGCCTTGTTTCCATGGGTGAAGAAGGGGAACACTGTAGGAAGAATCCGAGCTTTTAATGAAAAACATCTACATCATGAAGAAAACTCAACTGCACTTCATCCTGATGAGCTGTAATTTCTTCCTTGTCCTAGCTTCTGAACCTATTTAATATGCAACAGCTGAAAAACTACAAGTATCTTCAGGTAGACAGCCACCACAGAGGCAATCCAGCAAGATCTACAGCCATAAAGAACCAGCATAAGTCTGAATGAAGCCTTTGGAGTTTAACATGCTATAAATTTGGCCCCAGTCACATAGGATAGTCAAATACTAGATACCTTATGCCAAAAAAGTGTTTTCTTTCTTTTCTAAAAAAAACCCAAAAGAAACATGCTTACAGAGAATGCCTTTATATAACAGATAATTTCAACAATTTAATGCAGCACTGCCAGAAATTAAATTTCCACTGATTAAGAAGGTTTTATGGAGGCATAACCAGAGAAAGATGGAATTGAATGAGCTCTATTCATAAATACTGTCAGGACTGACAATCATTTCAAGACTGCTGGTTAATTAAAATAGCACTACTCATACAGATTACTATATTCTACTTAAGGCTTTATGATTCTCATTCAACACTCTTTCACACATAAAATTGTCAAATGGTTGAATTTCTGTTCTGCTTAAAATCCTTCTTTCCTATCTCTGTTATAAATAATTTTTATTTGGGTTTTTTTTTGTTTTATTGAGGGGGAGGGCAGGGAGAATTTGTGGAGGTTTTCTTTGCAATAATGGAAAAATCTTAGTAAAATTTCACCCATCTGAATAGAAAAAAAAAGAACTCTGAAACAACTTTGACTATTCCCCACTGAAATTCTTTCAAGTGGTTAATAACAGGGATTTATCACCTTTCTTCTTTAAAATCACTCACTTAAAGGAAAATCTTCCAAGAAACTGTCCAGAAGTACAAGAAGGCCTTTGGTTTGGAAAACATGTTATGTTATATAATATAATTTATACTATGAAATATCTGGGTTGTGAATAATCAATGAAGAGAAAGTTTTTCTAGTAAAAGCTCTAGCAAATTGGGTAATTCTACTCTAAAATATTATTTGTTTCACATCATTTTGTGTCATCTTTAAGATGTGTCTCACAGCTGCTTGTATTTTGTCATTTTCAGACTTTGCTGCTGCATATTGATGTGAGATTTGATATTAAGTATTAGAAAATAGTACTCTGTAAGTAAATTACATCAATATTAAAACGAGTAAGACAGTAAAAACTGTATTTATTGCCTCTTCATGTGCTATGACATGCCAGAGAAGTTCACTCAGCATTGATGGTTGTCCTGCTTATTTTTGGATATGTCGCTAAGCAAACTTCTATTTACTTGAGCTTTTGGTGTAGCCATATGTTAATTACTTCTCAATCACCTGTGAAACTGATTCTCTTAATGCATCACATTACAATCCCATTAAAGCAGATGTACCCTCTCTTTAAGTTAAAAAGCCCAAGTCGGAGGTATGGGTTTTCAAGCAGGATCTATAACCCATCATTTCACCAAAAAAGGTTCCCTGAAATAACACATTATACTTTGCCTGAATACAAAATGCAAAATGATGTATAGGTTATTTATTGTAGCCTCTTGGCCCAACCTAATAGAATCCTCTGAAGTGAAAAAATCTTCTGGTAATACTGTTCATCTTGCTGCACAAGACCAACAGGGTTTGAATCCAGGTCTGTAACCATTAATTGCCTCAGCACCTTGCTCTGGGAGATTACTACAGACAGACAGCTTTAATTCAGGAATTTAGATGACTGAACCAGCACCTTTCCCATATTCACATGGGGTTATGCTAGCACCTTTTGTCATGGAAAGAGTGGGAATTCCTGGCTTCTGCACCCTTTTTCCTCAGGCACAGTACACCCAGGAATGCATACCAAGCTCCATTGCTGCAGATCACCCACTTTATGGCTAACACAAAAAGGATCAAACAGCTTGTAATTTAGAGAACCTGGAAGTTCTGTACAATAATCAGTTCTTTGAAGTGCTTGAATTTGTATGAAAAATGTATGTAGAACAAACTGAGAGTGAATGTATGCAAAGAAACTGCTTGCTGAGTAAAACACAATCTTTGAATTATCTCAAGATGACTATGACTTTAATTTGTTCTGTGATCTCTTTCTTTGAGTTCTATGGCTCTGAAAGTGGAATGATGTAATTCTTCCACAATTTGGTTATTTAGCACCAGCTTGTGACTGTGCTACAACATAGTCAACAACAAGGGCAAGAAGTTTCACTGTTTATGCAGGTATGTGGTTAGTCATTATTACCTTTTACCCTACATGGTAATGAGAGTTATGACTTTCTGCAGCAGAGCACCATCCTCTAGATATTTGTACAGCCATCTAGGCTTTGGTTTGAGCTTTTATAAAAGTATGAAGATGTCAAGATGCTGTAATAGTCCTAGAAGTAAACAGAAGATTAAACACATGAAAAGTCAGAAAAGTCAATCAATCATTTACTGTAATTGTATTTTTATGTTCAAAGGCTGCATCTGACTTTGTTGGTAAAGTTTCAGAAGATCATTAGGACTCCCTTCCGTCATGCCTAGACTTCAGAGTAAAAACCATTGTGCTTGTTGCTGGGATTGTTTTTGACCCTTAACTTTGAATTTTTTAAGTGAAAGAAGAGAGAAAAACTGTTAATATGCAAGGCTTGGGAAGTAGAATATAAGTACCCAATGAGTACATCCCCAGGTGCAGGCTATTCATGCTTGAAGGCAACGTAACTATTTTGGTCCTTTCTTGGAGGTCCCCATCTCACAAATGCATTCAGAATACAAAGACCAAGTAGTCAAAAGGATAAAAGCACTGCTGCCTTTGTCTGTTTAGAGGCGACAAACACTACAAGAGCCAACTTCAGAAGCCAAGTACTTACCTAAAACAATAAAAAATGTCATAAACAAAGCAGTCCTTGAAGAGACAGAAGAGGTTTGTGTTCAGATGTTGAAAGAAAACATGAAAATTTAGTCCTGGATTTTTCTCTCCTGAGAGCTGAATCTCCAGTGTTTTGCAGGAGTTCATATAAAGAATGAATAGATGTAAGTTTTAGATGTTACACTTGAGTAAGTAAAATTGCAAAGCTGAGATGGGAAAATAAGGGATGAAAGAAGGAGCAGATTATTCAAAAGCTGAATTTCTGTTCAGCTTGCATTTTCCACATCTATTGTTTCCTTCTTATTCCCCAGCTCGAATACAGTGAAAAGTTGCTCAGATGAGCAGGCAAGAATTACTTAGACACACAGCATAGATTAAAATGGCAAACTGCCACAGTCTTCAGCACAGAGGAACAGCACTGTAATCCTACCAGGCCTAAATTGAATCCAAGGCAGGTTTATAGGATAACACAGCTAAGGAGAAGGGGTGAAACAAAAATCTTTTTGTCCACTCAGCTTAGGAGCTGTGCCAAGAGATAGGAATTGTTTCCCCTTGGACCAAAGGTCTGGTCTTTATACAAAACTCACCCATGCAGAAACCTCTTGAGAGACAGTTCCTGGCACACTGATGAAAGGCTTGACGTCTTTTATTTTACTTCTGCTGACTGCTTCCACACTGGACTTCACCTCCTCACCCCCTCCTTCAGGCAAGTAGCGATAGATATGAAGGAGCATGGTTTTAATCCTGATGCATTAAAAGAGCCAAGTTGGCCAGCTCTGCTCCACCTAGCTGGCATTGTTACCACAGAGGGTCATTTTTCTTCAAATTGCTATCTTCTAGGCCAGCTTATATGAGGTTTAATAAAAGAATCCTTAATGGATCTCTGAGAAAGGACAGAGTTCACTCCCTCTCTCCTACCTAACAGGAGGAGGGCAGCAATGAGTCTCAGTAGTTCTGAGGACAAAATTCATTTGTTTTAGTGATAACTCAAACACCTGCTCACCCTAGAGCTCCACTGCCTACTCATGGCTGCAATAAAAGAGAGAGATTGCCATATTATGAAGGTCAGCACTACCTTTTTTCATGTATTTCACTGCTGCAAATAAAGGTGTACAGGAGAGCATGCATGTGGCTACAATGTTTGATAAAGACAAGGCTGCTGAAACTGAAGTTGTCTTCTAGAAGACCTAGCTTTTAAAAACTTTGGGAAACCTTGTGATAGTCACTGCGTGATGTGAGTGAACAGATGTAGAATGTAGAAAGTGTTGGTAGAGAAAGCGTTGTTAAGAATTGTTAGTCACTATTTAGACACTACCGAGGATGGAAAATTCCTTAAAAAGTGTTTGCAAGAAATGTTTATTTTTTCCACACTAAATGTCATCTTCTAAGAGAATAAAGTTTCTGATGCTTCATGGAAAACCTCTCAGTGGAATAATTCTGTTCAGACTGCTAAATCTTGTGCAATTTATCCTCTACACATAAGAATATATTGCAAACATCAATAATCTGCTGCTTGGCAATAGTACTAGATGTGTGAAATCTGGATTTGAGGTTTTAATTTTGTAAGACAAAGCCAGTGGAATGACACAACTTTTGCTTCTTAAGTGAATACATAAGTAACAGATTTCTGAATAAAATGATATATGCTTGTTCAGTACAAGTCTGATCCAGTCCAAACTTGGTCTCAATCTTGTTTGAGTGTCAACTGGCACTTAGGCATGAGCTGTGGCATTTCAATCACTTCAGATTTGGTTTATGCTGCATATTAGCAGGGGTAATCTGGTGTTTGACAGCACATGATGGGGCAGTGTGGCTAAGTTTGAGTTTTCTAATGTCCACCGTCCTTGGCTAATCATTGACTAAACAAGTTATAAGGGTTTCTATCTCTGGAATAAAATTGCATTATCTAAAGATGGCCAAATACAGCCCATAAAGTTATTTTTTTTAAAGTTTTCATTTTAAATAGGTAGATATATCTACCTGCCTGGCTTAGTTGCATTATGATACTAACCATTTTCTGAAACTACAATCTTTCTAAAATATTATCTCTTTTTATTTACATTTCTTTTTATTCATCACCTCAGCCTGCTTCTTAGCAAGGCATGGAAGAAAATGCTTTTTCCATCTAAAGTAACACGTCACCATTTGGGATGGGCTTTACACCTCTGCCCTCTCTCTGAGGAAAGTCTTCCCCTCAGAGGTTGTGCAGTCAATGGATTAGGGCCGTCAGTTTCTTTTTTTGTTCTTGTTTCTTTTTGGGATTTATTTTTGGATTGGGGGGTTTTTGGTCAGAACCAAACTAATGAAATATGTTTATCCTTCCAGTTCCTGTGGCTTCACTGAAGTGTCTAAAATTTAATTTCCTTGCTTGCCATGGTAACCATGGTAGCTGGTTGAAGAGTAGCACGTGAAAGTTTTATATTCTTTCTGAGAATAAAAGTCCATTCATTTAGACCAGTAAGAACTAAAAGACTCATTGCTAGCCTCATTTTCAGGACTCATCTCAAGGCAGTAGGGACCAGTGCAGCCACCAGGGCTCTAGGTTTTGGCTCCCTAACTGCAACCCTGGGACTTGATACTACAGGTAGATATGAGAGAAACTGTTGCAGAAAAGACTTTTGGACTTTTGGTCAGATTATCCCTGAGAGTTGTCTAACTCCTTTCTCCTTTGCATCCCTTCAATGGTCATCATGATAGTTCTCTAACTTCCACTTACACTAGACAAAATAGTTTAACTGCTGTTAATATTAACAGCTTCAAAATTCAATGGCATGGCAATCTACATGCTGAGAATACAATATGAAATCACCAGGGCAGATATGTTTGATATGCAAATACTCCACCACAGCTCAAGCTGCCTCTCCACCTTTTTCAAGAAGCACCTCAATCCCATGCACAAGGCATTCTACTGGAGTTTTGATCGTACTTGTTAGAGATATTATGCCATCTCACAGGCATAATGATACCTGATTCAGGGCATGCTCTATGCTTGCAAAATCACATCTGAGCAAACTAAAGCAGAGTGGCTGCTCAGCATCGTCTAAATCATGAAACTGCAGACAAGGACTGGTTTAAAAAAAAATATTACCATTAACTTATCTTTGCTTATCACTAATTCTTCAACATTTACCACCCACTTCTTCACCTGCCCCTCAGATTATATTGAGGCAAACAAAAGACAAGTCGTGTATGGTGTTTAGGGTCCAGAGCACAAGTCTTATGAGGAGCAGCTGAGCGAGCTGAGGCTGGTTAGTCTGGGGAAAGGAGCCTGAGGGGAGACCTTACTGCTCTCTGCTAGTACTTGAAATGTGGTCATAATGAGATGGCAGTTGTATCTTTTCCCAGGTAGCAAGTGAGAGGATGAGAGGAAACAGCCTCCAGTTTCACAAGGAAAGGTTTACAGTGCATATTAGGAAAATTCGCTTCACCAAAAGGGTTGTCAAGCACTGGAACAGGCTGCCCAGGGAAGTGGTTGAGTCACCATCCCTTGAAGTATTTAAAAGACGTGTAGATGTGGCACTTATCATCATGGCTTAGTAGTGGGCTTGGCAGTGCTGGGTTAATGTTTGGACTTGGTGATCTTAAGGAGCTTTTCCAGCCTAAGTGATTCTGTGAGTCTATATATTCCTTGACGATCTTGAAGAGCAGCAGGTATGGGCACTACAAATACATACTTCTCCCTGAACTCCAGCACTACAGAAAATATACGCATGTGGACTTTGTCAATGCGCACATGACCTCGGCTACTCCACTTCTACTTCAGAGGAAAGAATCACAGAAAAACTTAGGACAGATCCCTGGAGACTGTAAACTGAGCAACTCAGCACTTAATCAGTTTGCCCAGGATCTTACCAGGTAAAGTACTGTCCACAGTCTTGGGCAGTGTGTTTCAGGGCTTAGCCCTCCCATGGTTCTCAGCATTTCTGTGAAACTATGTTCTTTGCTACAAAGATTCAGAAATAAATACATGAAAAATAGTTGGGGACTTTATCTATGCATACAGCTAATTTGATCTCAGCCACAATATGGCTGCAATATTATACATCATATATTATATATTATGCATAAAGTAGTTACAGTAATGCCATAAAAATAAGAAACCAGTTCTGAAAAACCATTTTTGTCACATCCTGTAATCTGCGCATGATATTTTAAAGATCAGATTTTTTAGAGAAAAGTAAACTCATTTTCTGCTATCCCTTTGTGATCTCTTGACTACAGATCTCTATATTCAGTAGTAAGTGATTTTCAAGGCTCCAGATAAAAGATTGCTTTCTTGACATTTTTCTGAAATATGCTATAAAATCTGTTTGCAGAAGATGATATTAGCCATTGAGGCTTTTAAGCCTCTGTTCACAAATTAATTTGCTGAAGACTATCACAATTATGAACAAATTAATGCATGCCTATCCCTAGATGGAAGAGTTCATGCCTAAACTTTTTGCAC
This sequence comes from Gymnorhina tibicen, assembly GCA_013399875.1. Lineage (NCBI taxonomy): Eukaryota > Metazoa > Chordata > Aves > Passeriformes > Artamidae > Gymnorhina > Gymnorhina tibicen. The sequence continues at coordinate 1,393,210 of VXAZ01001309.1, forward strand.
GGCAGCTTTTTAATTGCAGAAAGCAGTTCACTGAATTGGTTTTCATTATTTAGACACCGTGCTGTTTTTCTTGCCAAAGGTACTAGGATTGCTACTTGTGTATTTGTTTATTTTTGCACTACTTCAAAATTGGACAATAAAATTCCTTCTGGCATTTCACTTTTCATTAATCATTTTTGAATATTTGCCCATTTTGGTTATTCCATTATAACAGAAAATTGCTGTAAAGAGAGGGCTAGAAATAGTGAGGAATAAAAATGCCTTTGCTACCAAGACCTAACACTTGTGTATTATTTGCAATATAACAAGACTGAATAGCTTTAAAACAGGTTTGGAAATGCATTATGGTGGCATTACAGACCCCATATTCAGAAAATAATCCTTGTTCCAAAGACCAAGTCTAATAATATGTTTAACATGATGCCTTAGGTTTCAGCTTTTATATTTTGCAAATTCTGTACTCTCTGTATTCCTACTGTGTAACTTTGAACTGTCTTGCAGCCTGTTAGCTGCTGTCCTCTCATGCTAAGATAGACATAACAAAGCCTCTCCGGGCTTGCTCTTCAAGGACACTCAGGCTGCCCTAGGCCTGAAATGTGTAAATCAGCATCGTGAGAAGGGGGGCAAGTTGGGGGGGCGGTTACCTTATTAGCTAAAGTTTAATTGTCGAATTTATGCTGATATGCAAATGGACCAGACCCATAACAGTGGGAAGAACTCGTGACCTGTCGTCCATCTTGGTAGCCTTTGGCCTGCCCAGGGTGTACCTTTGAAGGCCTTTTAAATAAATATCACCTTTATTCCCTTACCCTGTCTAGTCTCTGTTTCCAGGTCGGCCTTTTTAGGCATCAAACATGTTTTACGTCTAAAACAGATTAAAGCAAAACCTAAAATATAAATCCAAATTTAGCAGATTGGGGTTTTAAAAGCTCAATTCAATACACATAGCCATTCCAAAACTTTAAATGTAAATATTTTTGTTCTTTACAAATTACCATGTTATTTTTCGATCATCCACTACTGTTGCAACACTGTTATTATTGCCTAATTATTAGTGTATGTTCTCTGAGCCCTAATTATGAACAACAGTCCCATTGGGTCAGACTCTGTGATAATATTAAGTAGATGGTCAGAAATGCATTCATTGCTAATTTTGATTTTTTGATTCACAGAGATGACATTATCAATCAATTCCCATCACAAGAATTCACAAGAAGCCCATCCCATACCCATTATTTTCAAGGGTCTCCTTATTATGTCTTTAGGAAGCATAATGAAGATGCAGATTTGGACTAAGTTTCATACAGATTCAGAGAGTTTTTCACATCTTAACCAAGAGCAATTACAATCTTTTTTCCTCTGTATCTATCTTCACATGATCGTTCAGTCCCACAGTTGCAATATACTCTAGCCTACCTGTTTAGAGACATGAGGACAAATTATGTAAAACACAATTAATCTTTTTCCTCTCCATCTTAGAACTAAGGACAGTCCAGTTTGAAGACCAGATCAAAGTTTAGAATTCACTTCCTATTAATGTTAAGATAACCAAGTTCATGAAAGTTTCTCCACTATTCAGTGGATGATGATCACAATTTCACAAAGTGACTTACACACTTGATAAGACTTTTTCCCTTTTTAGCTGGAGGACCAGCTCTTAATGTCACAGCTCTTCTACCTTTAATTCTGGTAGGAGCATTGAAACCCAAAAAACCAAAGGAGCACAGCTACACAACACCACATAACAAAAAATAAACTAAACTAAGCTAAGCTAAACGAAACTAAACTAAAGCAGAAAAAGAACAGAAAATAAAATAGTATACAGTAGGATAGCAGATGATATGATATGATATGATGATATGATATGATATGATATGATATGATATGATATGATATGATACGACACTCTGGACTGAGTGTCTCTGGTGCTTATGTGCTATATAATATGGTCCATGAAAACCACAGAATTCTGCGGATTTTGTGAACACATTTTTGGAGACTCAGGAAGTTGCTTTAGAGATTTCACTTTGTACAACTACTCGAAAGTTTGCAGAATGTCCAGTAATCTTCAGAGGTTCCAATTTATTTTTGTGGTGGAGAAGGCTGATGATTTCACGTTGCACGATCAGAGAACATTCAAGTTCAATAACTAAGAGAAAGATTTTGTTATTTCTGTTCTGTTTACAATACCATTAATCCTTATATCAACACTTAAACAAGTATTTATTTAACACCAAATTCCCATCTTTCACTGAGATGAACAAGAAAAAGATGTGCCTTAATTAAAAGGATGATGGACTGATGTGAAAATGGTGGGCCTTTGATTGTTAATGTGGAGGGATATGAATTGCACTCATTAAAATAGAATGCTGATAAGGACAGGCTATAAATCTGAAAACAGGTTTTAGAAAGAGTTTTGCATGTAAACCAAGGAACTGACAATAAAACAGTGACAGCATTGCTTTACACAGTGTACAAGAGGAAGAGATGTTTCTTTAGAAAGCTGAAGACAAAAGTCACCTTCTTTACAGGAAATATATGTCTAGATTTAGAAATACCTGCATTTCAAACATTATCAGGGAAAGCAATTATTAAATAGATAATATAGTTTGATTATGACATGAATAAGGCAAGAAAGAAAAGGACAAGAAATGATTACTGAAATATGAAATTTTAAAAGGGGCAACTTTCAGATATGGTGCTTGTTGTGTTTGAAAACAGAGTTGTTCAAGCTCATTTTGCATGAAACAAAGGCTCAAAATGAAAGCTTATAGCACATCCCCTTATCAATCTTTTCTTGATTCAGAATTGTGTGGCACTATTAGGAGAGCTGTAAAACAAAGCCTCTTTTAGAAGTTCTTCCTAGAGGTGCAAGTGATGTAATGAGCCTCAACTAGTCAAGCTTGCATTTTAGTTTAGACTGAGAGGACAGTGTAAAATTGTATCATAAGTCAATAGAGCCCTAACCAAGATGGAAAAGAGAACAAGCCTCTCTGCGTCTACACACTGGAGGATTGTAGAGCTGGTATTGCAGACAGACAAGGAGACAGATTCTGAACAGCTTTGCTGTGAAAAGCAAAGCTTCAGAAACTCTCTAATATAAAAGGCAGGAAGTCACAGAACTAAGAAAACAGAAACAGGGAAGAACTGTAAGTAGAGCAAAGGAGGTCATAATACAAAGGAAGGTGGTAGCCAGATAAGCAATTTGTTGTCAGTGGCAGAGAAGGGAGGCAAGCACTAAAGAGGAGAGTGAGGGTGAATCCAGCTAGCATGCTGGTTTTGACAAAACATTCCAGCATCCTAAAGAATGTGTTTCTCTCTAAGAAGTCTTTTTCTGCAGTCTCATAAGGGAAGAAGAAAGTGACAAGGAAAATAAAATGTGCTTCAGTGAAAGGGGGAAAAAAAAACCAGGAAACATGAGATAAAATAAAACTGCAATAACATGTACTGCATTCAGTTTAAAATCTTTTAAAAATAATCAATAGAATCAATAGTTACTTTAATGGCCTCCATAACTACTGATCACACAACTTAAAGAATTCTAGTAAAGATGATGATAGTAATTGCAGTAGCATTACAGAACTAAAATAATGGAGGTTATGTTTTTCTGCTGTAATGCAAAGTAACACCTGCCATTTCTGCTTAGCAGAATTGATTCCATCTGAGATTATTTGTTCCTTTAGGCCAATTATTATATAGCCATAATAATTTTACAAGTACTAAATATCAAAGCATATAATTAAAGAAACCCACTCCCTTCTGCAAAACTACTGAAGATGTAATCCAGAAAGGATAAAGTAATACTATCCATTTGCCTCCATATTAATAGAAAAAGCTGTTCCATCTCAGATCATTTAAGTGTTTTAATTATGTAAATATATGGCAATTTTTGATGCAAATAATGTTTTCTTTTACTCTAAATTTGGCAGTAATATTACTGTCTTTAAAAAAATGATCCCAAACAGTTATTTAGATAAATAATTGGTGCTTTGAAATCCATGCAAACACCAGATTTGCACAGTAGAAGAATGAGCCAATTACTGTTCTTCAGAACATGCAAACAAAGCTGCACAATCAATACTTTTCTGGGTCTTTACGATTACCCATGCTGACAATGTGGCCAGCGTAAATTGTCCGCTCAGCTGCTACTCAGTTTATCCCTTCTGTCCAAGACAGTTTGGAAATGTATTATTGGTTCATGGTGAATGAAGAATGAAAATTTCTTCGTTACGGTTACAAGAATTGAGATGTCCAAAGTTCACAGTCAAACTTTAATCTACAGAGAATACCACGAAAGTAGCCAAAGAAAAAGAGAAGAGCCCTTCAAAAAATTTACGCAGCTACTTACAAAAACTCACACAACCAAAAGAATCATACTGGAACAGGAAAACTGCCCCAGAAATGAAACTTCTTCTGTAATCAAACTACACATTGTGCTAAAAGAGCATGTTAACCATACATTACTCCTGACCAGTAGTCTGCAAATCTTAGAGGGGGCTACCTATGGCAGGAAGAGGTGATGCAAATATCCTGACTAAAAGACTGAGATCAAAGTGCTACTTGGATTATCAGGTACTTCTGTTAAGGAACTGTGATACACTCCAGGCAAAGCAGACCTGCTTCCTATTCTGCAAACACGTTTCTCATCCAGCAACATGTCTGGATACTGTTCAACCATCCCACCATCAGGAACACTTCTCACTTCTACATAAGGTCTCTGAATGAAGATTACTTACTGCTGTAAGTAGATATACAGTAAAGAAAGAAACTTGCAAAGATAATAAAGAGCCAAATTGGAAGTTCTGTCTTTTGGGAAAAAGATTATGTGGAAATATGCATATATAAAAACTGTTTCAATTTTATCATATCTTAGTTTCCACAGAGGTATCTGGAAAACATTAATAAAATTCATTAAATCATTTTCTCGTAAAGTCAGCAGTGGTTAATAAAAGACTTTAAATGTATGATGAGCAACATAGGTCAGCAGAAATTCACCTCTGCACTGGGATAAATGTGATCTATGTGTAGAGGTGCTGAGCAATACTTCCATTGTATACAGCTGAATAAATGCATTCTTTATAAACTTGCAAATTCTTAGAAGGAAAAGAAAGAAAAGATAGAACATCTGAACTTTTTCAGAGTAAAACTCAACTGCTATCACCAAAAAGTCAAAATACTCAATAATGGTAACTTTTTCCAGTCTAGGACATTTTGTCCTGAAAAGTTTACAAAGAAACTACAATAAAATACAGAATTTACACTTGAAAAATCAGCAGCCATTTTAAAAAAAATTATTTTGATGTAACAATAATAGCACAGCTCAGGGAGAACCCAAGTAGACTGCAAACGAAAGTAAATACTTCCATGCCCAGCCTTGCAGTTTTGCATCTCTGTAAGTTGTTCACAGATCAGTCCTTTGGCAATGGCTTGTGAAAGTTGTGGGCTGCCCCATGCAGATCACAGCTCCATCTGTTTTCCAGCATGCTCCCCACATAATCACAACCATGGATAGTCCACTCTAGCTTCTTTGTTTAGCACTACAACTACAGAGCCAATTATTCTTTTCATTTTCTTAAGAAATCAGTTCACATCCATGTTCTGCTGTTTGCCTACCTCTCCTCCGCACAGGAAGCGAGGAGGCAACCCTGCCAGCCAAACAGATGCACAGGAAATGGCATTTGGTTGTTCAGGATAGTTTACAAATTTCTCAGTAGCTTGGGTATTATGAGTTAGTACATTTTGTAACAATTAATATGGAGCATCACAAACCCTCTGTGTGACTGCATCTCACCAGAATTTGGGATTATATTGCTGTTCTACTACTATAGAAGGCTTTATCATTTTCTCAAAGTAGCATGTTTTTAAGCTCTACAAATGCATTTCAAGTTTCTTAAAGAAATAGATATATAATATAAATTTATATTATATATTATAATATTTTTATATAGATATATAGATAATATAAATTTAGCTAATTAAAGAAAGAGACAGCTATAAAACATTCTTGGTGGATAAAAGATTTCCACTCTGTACATTACATAAAAAACAATTACAAAATATGTGATTTAAAAAAAAATTAATCAAACAATATCAAATACTCATTGCTGTTCTATCTTCATTTGCTTGTTTCCTTGAGAAAAACACTACTAATTTTTTCCAGGGCCTCAAATTTCTCTACACTTAAAAATGTATCCCATCATATCAGCATGCTCTCAATCATCCAGTTTTTCCCACCTGTACTTGAATGCAAATGACACCTTTGCCTGCAGTGCTGAGCTTGGCAAAAAGTACATCCATTAACCTGGTGGCTAAGAATATTTGCAATTTCTTTTGTTTCTGTTGACAGCTTCTTATCAGTTTTTCTGTCAGAGATTCTTTGCACAGTACTCTGTGTTCTCAGTTTTGATCCCTCCTTTAAATTCTAGTATTATTGCTTTTCTGACAGCTAATCTCCATTTCCCTTTAAGTGCAAGTATCCATCCATTTGCTGTCGAGAATTCTCCTCCACAGCTTGTTACACCTTCCCATTTAGCATCTTCTAATACACCAAAAATTGAATGCTATAATTTTAACCCTTGCCTTTGTCTATACTTTGGATGACTTGTTTTACAAACTGGTGATCAAAGGCCAATGTGGATTTTTGGCTAACTCCCTAATTCAGCAGCTCAATTAGCCCTGACTGTGTACCTAATGTGTAGCCTGCAAACCAAAGAGAGGTTTTGGTTTTGGTTCCATGTACTGGGGGCACTGACCAAACAGTCCAGCAAGTAAACACACTCAGACAGAACCAGATTTTCTCTCTGAGCAACCATTCTTTACCCTGCACAACATTGCAGGTGTCACAGGAGAGGCAAATTTTAAAAGTTATAAAAGAGGACAGAAGCAGAACTGGGAATATGATTCTAATTTCTCGAACTCCAGTTCACTTTTCTAGCTATCAGCAAGCATTTCTCCTACTCTTTCACCTCTGAAAAGCATTCAAAAGCAATCCTATGCAGAGTCCCAAGAAATTACGCAAAAATTGTGTCTGCTACTGTTTTGCTCTGATAGAAGAATGGGCACAGACACAGAAATTATTCTTGAAGGGGTGAAACCACAACAACTATAATTTCCATTCAGTGTAAATCAGTACATTGTTATAAATATTCTTTTAGTAGCACATCAGGCCATTTCCTGACTCCCACTCATCTGTGAGTCTCTCTGTGCTTGTAAAAATCACAGCACTGAGCTAAACATACTGTGTTTTTACCATCTGGAACTATAGCAGGAAGGCTACTTTAGTGTAACCTGTCCTACCAAACATTTTAGGTGATATGCTGATTTCTTTAAAGCAAATGATGTCTATCTTTCAGTAATCATTTTATATCCTCCTACTTCTAACAGCGCAGAAAAAAAATTTGCTACTAATACTTTGTTGATATTTGATATCTGTCTTTGTTGATATATTCATGTACGCTAAGCTCATGTTGTTCATCTTTCTAGCAAAAATAATGAATGATTTATCACAGATTTTCAGTTAATTTTTTTGGCCAATGATAAACAGGGATGTTTGTCTATTTTTAATACTGCCATTTAATAATCACTTCCCTGTTTTAAAGATGCTTTTGTTATCTTGTATTTCAAACAGTTATTTCATTACATACATTTTAATGCAAGAATAAGTGTGGAATATTAACATTAAAAAATACTTTGAGCTGAAGTTTCCACAGTAACTTCCATCCATTACCTTGTATGCTTATGTTATCTAATTTATGCATTCTTAACACCCTCTTTCTGTTATTCTATAAACAAGAAGTAAATAAAAAAAAATTATCATTATTTCTGTGTTCAAGCACTCAAAAATGTGGTAGGAAATCTTAACACATACATGTCTCTTGAGATAAACAGAATTTCTCATTACATACTTAGTATGCAAAGTTAAACTATTTTGCTGAAAGCCAGATTAAGACAATGGTTTCTGTTATTGCTGACATGATATTTTATTGCAACTCTAGGTTCTTAAAAGAGTAGAGAAAATTTCCTCTTATCAGCCTTCACCAGAAGTGAAGTGTTACACTGTAGCGGACATGCCACACTTTCAGGTTTTTTTCTCTGAGAAACAGAAGGATAAAAAGACAAGAGGATGTGGTTCATTATGCAAGAAGAGGCATGGACAAGGCTTCTTGGGACTTTCAGATGCCTTTGGCATCCAAGAAATGGCTAGCAAGGCTTTATCTCACATGAGTACCTCAGACACAGAACTGTTTGCTAGGTCCTGGTCAAAAGCAAACTTATGCATATGGGTAACAAGGCCAGGTTGGATGGAGCTCTGAGCAACCTGATCTGGTGGGACGTGTCCCTGCCCATGGAAGGGGGTTTGGAACTAGACTATCTTTGAGGTCCTTTTCAGCTCAAACTATTCTATGATTCTATGACTCAAAGTTCAACGGGATTACCCTAAATTTAAGAAGGTGCACAAAACACTTAAAACACTAATGTGAAGGAAGAACTATGTCAGCACTTGCTTATACAGCAATAGTACAGTGGGACTCCCATCCTAATTTTCTTGGTGTTCCCACTATAAAAATTGTTATGACACGTCTACTACTTAATCAGCTAATACTGAATTGATTCATACAGTATTAAAGGAATGACAAAGATTCACCTTTTTGCTAAAACAAAGTATAAATTTGCGTATCTTGAGATGCAGATAAACTTGAAGGAATTTACAAGTGATGTCCTCCAGTGATATAACAGTTGCCAAATAGTGTATCTTCCCTATTAGTCTTATGTGGTCATTAACAAGAGAGAAATTAAAGTAAAACAAGAACGTAAGAAAAAGAGGGAAATGAGTGAATAAGAAAAAAAATGGGCCTGCTAGAATATATGGTGTTCATTTCTACGTCCACAAAATCGAAAGGGAAAAGAAACAAACCAACAAACAGAAAGAAAAAAAAAGAAAGGAGAATCAACACTCTTTGTGTATTTATTTTTGATTTTGCAAATGAAAGGCTTTTCACTAGTGTTGTCTAGATTTTACACACTCTAAGGGGAAAAAAAAAGCAAATGGAAAATATATGAAGGAAACATGGAAAGTTCTAAACAAAGACAAGTTACCAGTATCACAGTAAAATCAATTTCTGAAAATGCACAATAATCTTGTACCAGGTCCACAAGAAGTTTAAAAAAAGAAATGTAATATCTCCTAAGTACTTAGCCTACTGTAATTGATCTGTCCTAGGAAATATCTAGAACTTCTATAAATTCTGGAGGAAGAAAAAAACCCCTTAAATACCATTTATATCCTTTTCTGTTCTCAGCTGAGAGTTATTTTGTACTTGCATCAGAGGAAAAGTTGCCATGGTGGCATGTTACATTATTATGAATCTAATAATCGTAGACTAGAATGACAGAAGTCTCACAGACTTTTAGGTATGTTCAAAAGTATTTAATAATCCTTCGTTATCACAGGTCTGAAAAAACAACTCAAACACTCTGTCTTTACTTCATGGAGTTTCATGAACATTACATTCCAAGGTATTATTATGCATCCTTTTAAGTCAGCTTATAAAGCTTTCACCTATTGCAGTGGCATGCTTTGTGAACATCTCCATGATAACCAGAGCAGAAGAGGTGTATTTCAGAGGTACTTCTGTGACTTTTGCACCTCAGTGAAAATTTGATTTTCAAAATAACTTTAAAGAGTAGGGGAAAAAAAGAGATTCCTGAACCATTTGAAGCCCACAGAATTCATTGATTAAACCAACATTGTTCTCACAAGCAATCACCTGGAAAAAGAAAAAAGTTTTAATTTTCAAAAAATTATAACAATGGTCAGCAGCATTAATTTGCCATGCTTTATGGTACCACCCATTTCAGTATAATCCAGGGATTATATTGAAAACTAATTTTTGCCTTTCATAATCCAATAATTATAGGAGCACATTTTATGATTGCTTTGGTATAAAAGGCTTCTCTCTTCAAGTGTACCAGTGAACTAAATGGAGTTGACATTCCAATACCTTGTGTATTTCTTTAATTACAACATTTCATTAGTGTAATTACAGCAATACAACAGAAATGGGCAAAAGAAAAGTTAATTACACAATGACATATGTTTTTGATTCAAGCCTTCTTCATTTCCACCAAGGTACACTTGAACAGCCTGTTCTTCATTGTAATAAACTGTTTGAATTCGCAAGACTGGATCAACCGTATCTGAATTGTTGCTTACACTTCTCTTGAAAATTGACAAGGGCATCAGTAATGGATAGATTTTCATGGTATAATCAAGATCTGCAACAAAAAGAGAATTCTGCTTCATACTTTTTTGAATTGCATAGTTCATATACAGCCAAATCTTATACAGTCAAAAGGATATTGATTTTGCAGAGGGGCACACATATGAGTTCATGAGTTGAAGAGGTATAGGACACCATTTTTAGTCAAGTGATGATGAGGGCAATCCAGCCGAAAACTTTCTATTATAAACTTCCTATACCTTCTTGGACAGTTTTCAGAAAAATTAATATCTCATCATTCAGGATGTGCTTCATAGCAAGTGTATTATCAGGAAGGAAGAGTGTTTCCAATTCAGAGTATGACAGGCACGGTGACATATGCGGCTGTGCGCCATTGATGAAGGAAGGCAAAATAACAATGTCCAAATAAAGAACATCCCTTAGGTGAAGGGAAAATGCCAAATTTTACGTTAATCTTATGAATTACTTCTGTCAGGAAGTTTGGTTCAGAAAAAGACATTTAACAGGTATAAATTGTTGGGTTTATACCTGCTCTCAGTAAATTGATATAAAATTTATTCAAAAATAGTACAGGCCAAGAGAATTTTCAGTTAAAAAGGTTATCTCTGAGTTTTCCCATTTAGCAATTTAATGCTAAAGAAATGAAATTGTATTTTCCCAACAGAAATAGAGTGGTCTGTTCATGGTATGACACAGGGATTCTTTCCTTAACCCTATATATTTTTTCAAAACATTTTTTGAACAGAAGTTTTTTGAAAGGGCCCATTGATTTGAGAAGAATCTCTGGCACAAATCATTGCAGAAAAAGAGCTTGTCAAAACAGAAAAGATGGGCATTTACAAAATGATCCATACATGTGGTAAATAGCAAATGTTAAATTTCACGGAAAGCAGTTGATATTACTCTGCTTTTTTTTCAGTTCCAAATCATCATAATTTGCATTAAAAGAATGCAGAGAGAAAAATATTATCACATTTTTGATTTGCCTCTTCAGAAACTGAGATGGAAGGAGAAACAATTTCCCCTGCCACTTTGAGAAGCTACGGCCATTTTTGCATAATACCAATCATTATCTCCCAGACTGGTGGTCAAATGAGCTCTGTTGATGTATATGAGACTCTTGGTTTTAAGTATAAACCCCTTTATTATAAAAATATTTAATAGAACTCTTGTAAATATTTATCGCATGAAAAACATAATATTTACAAGCAAAAGGTAAATTATTTTAGACCTGCTAGCTTCTATCTATTTCTGAAAGAGTACTTGTGAGCATATTTTCTTTCTCTGTTACCTAATTAAAAGTGTATGGAAAAAAATAAACTATGATGTAATCATAAATACGCACATTTTAATCTTGCATGCGTGGCCTTATACATGTTCCCCCCTTTGACAAAATGCAAAAAATTAATTAAAAACTAATAGTCTAATACAAATACTGAAGACAAACAGTGGAAAAATTCCTGATTACGTATCATGTAATGCATGTATGAATGAAAGTGCCTGTTGTGTCAGCTGAACCAGCAGCTGTGGTGGCTGGGGGGAGCCAAAGAGCCCAGGTTCAAAGGGAACCCGTTGGTGGACAAACTCTGAAGTTTGAGACCCCCCCCGTAGCTCAGTTAAAAAAGCCTCTCCCATTCGATCCTGTGACCGTGTGTAGATCAGGTCTCTCCAATTGGCTGACAGCCAGACGGCCACTCTGCCCCCTGGTTCCCCTCCATTGGTCCTTGTTGTACTACCCCACCTCCTTTCTGTACCCCTTGATAAGAACGTGCGGAGCTGAGGCCCGCCCTTTTGCTCCCTGGCCTGGACGGATCCGGGCTGGAATAAACATCAGAACCTCTGGTAAGAGCCGCCTCTACTCTTTGCCTCTGGTACCGCCTGAGCTGGCAAGCTCAGTGTGAGCACGGCTGCATGTATTCTACCGCACAGGTGAGAGAGGCTGTCTAGCGAGGTGCCAAAAGCACCGCCTGGAGTTCGTAGCCAAGGTTCTCTTTGGAACAAGCAGCAGTATTCTCCATCAACACCCACACGGCGGCAAGTGCCATCTCAGAAAGAAGACCCATACAGTTTTTCACAGGTGTTATTATTTCTCTGTCCTCATTGATATTCAACATTGATGCAACTCAGACTTGAAATTAGGTATATACTTAAGTAATCCACTGAATGGCTTTCATACTATATACTTGGTTGACTTTACTTGTACTTTTCCTTATCTCACGGCAGACAGAAAGAGGCAGAACCACAAAATAGAGAAACTTGTCATGTTTGCCCACACCTTGTTTCGAGCAAGCATTTGTAAAGAGCTTATAGAAGTTTAATGATGCCTTAATCTCTAAAAGTTCAAACAATATGGATTGTTGCATAATCTGTTGTGTCAATAGGTTGTTTACAACCAGAGGTATTTTTGTAAAAGGACAATCAGAATGTCATTACAAAACATGAGATAAATTTAATACACATTAGATGCTCTTTCTGTATAAAATTACTCCTGCTTTTTTTTTCTAGTCATCTCACTCCTCTGTGTGCATATGGTAAAGCCAGTCACACAATAATTTAATCTGTAAAGAAATTTCAACGTAGCACAAAGTATAATCCTACAAAAAGACCCAAATTTCAGACCTGCATAGCTATGTTACCTTGGCATTTTGCTTGGGTTTCTCATCCCAGGAGAAACACTGCTACACTGTTACTGTTGCTCAAATTACTCATTCTTAATTAGTACCCATTAAGCCTTTTAGAATTTCAGAAATGTATGCCCAACATAAAGCAGCAACAACATGCTAGATGTCTGTTTAGCACCAGCACATTTTTGAAAGACCGGTGCAGGGATGCGTAGGAAGCCAATATGCTGTAGAGTGCCATTTGCTCTTTTACTTTGTGTTGTTCTTTGTCTGTTCTCAGCTTCCTCAAAAATACTGAGACACTGATGCTTTCAGTCTATGGAAGGTCACAGGTCTATCAATGTGTTACATTTCAGCAATGCAAGAGAGGAAACCCCACCTGCAGCTCTGCCAGAGCGTACCCATGAGGAACGCAGGGACACACTCTTCTGATTTAGCCTTAATGTTCACTCTGGGGTTTTTTAAAGCAATGTCCTTCCTACATTACCTACTGTACATGTGGGAGATAAGTCTGCATTTTTTGTTTCAAAATACAGTTCAGCTCAGCCTGAACTGCATGAAGTTTTGAGGCATTCCTCAACAAGATCATGTACTATGTTGGTAAATTGCAATGCTGGGATTTCAAGAGATGCAGATGCAGAGCAGAATCCCAAATACATGTCGAGGACAACACTTATGTGTAAGCTTTTATCACTGTAGACAGGGGAGGCAGACGTATTCAGACAAAGGAAAAAAATTTCTAACCTAAACTGAAAAAAGAAAATAAAGAAAATCAGGGTTCATTCTTGAAAGAGCCCTCAGGGAAACTTATCATAATGCTTCCAATCTTTTGTCCTTTTTCATAGCATAAAAATGTAAAAGAAATTATGTTCTTAAGCTAGTAAACCAATGAAATGAGAAGACATGAGGAAAGAGCATTGACAAATTATTTTGGCAGCAAGCTAACTCCTTCAGAACTCTCTTTTGTGCTATTCTGAGTCTAGAGAGAAAACTCGTTGATTTGCTGTGAGATTTTAGTCTATGTATTCGAGTTTTATGCATATTTAGGAGGTCCCCAGGGGAAAGCTTTCTGCCAATTCAGAAAGCATTTCTAATTAATTAAAAAAGCTTTTGTTTCTATGTCCTTATTGAATTTTTTGTGGCATTTTCATGCTAAGGCTTCTTGAATTATATATAGAAGCCATTAATCAAAAGAAACTGATGAGGATTTTCAACATTCCAAATTTAGGCACTGTCATCTCCCTTTAGACAGCCAAACAGTTAGCCTAATTTTAAAAAATGCTGAGCATCAAGAAGTTCCAAATTATTTCCTAAGAACTGCCTTTCTAAAGTCCTATCTAACCCTGCAACCTGTTCGCAGCTTCAGATGCTGACAAAAGCAGGAGTGAAGCACAGGAGTGAACCCAAGCATCCAGGTATGTCCTCCTGGGTGCCTTCAAGGTGTTCAGCATTTGCAGCTTAAGTGTATTCGCACTTCAGGAAGCAAATTCCCACGCAGGACTGGAAAAGCGAAGATTCTGTTTTACTGAGTCTCAAACGGATGAGAGAATGGAAGTTTTGGGGGAAGACTGTTTCAGTCATATTCCCATACGCCATCTCCTCTAGCATCATATGTGTATCCTCTCTTTTCTTTTTTTGTTTCAGCTTTCTCAAAGATTTTGTTTCCGTTTATAAGCATTGTACCAAATATTTTCTTTACATTTACTAAACTGATTGAAGGACACATCTTTTTAACCGCCTCTATAGCATTTCAGCCCCACCTAACTCATGCAACAGCACAAACATTGAAAGGGCCATCAAATCATGCCAGTGAAAGTTACGTTACATAAAATAACACCAATGATGTATGGTACAGAGACCTAACTGTAAGCATATGTTGACAAAAATAATGAAACTATCTGAGCAATAACTAATAATAAAATCTTAAAGAAAAGAATTAACAGAACATTACAGAAATAAGGGAGTGAAGCCATGCTTGAGATAAAATGGCAACCCATGCTATTTGACAACAGAAATGCAATTATCTAAGAGGAAAGAATACTCCAAGCCAAGAGAATTATGAGACAAAACTGATGGACAAGGAGAGAGGATTCATACTTTGTGTTTCCACTCACGTAACTTCACAAGCAGTATGTGTTGCAGGAAAAATGTAATAAAAGAGGGAAGCAGCACATCATTTTTCAGTCTATAGTTGCATTACTAAATTATTTATCTTTCACTCCCCTTCACTGCCTCCTCCAGAATGGTCTGGTATCTTCAATGCCGAAGAGGACGAAAAATGCTAAAACTAAAAATACTTGCAGCTTTCTGGAGGTATTCCCTGACTACATGCACTTTGGTTCACTGCAATGAAAACATAAACTGTGTAATACAACAGGAATTAATTTATTATGAACAACAATACGGGTCCAGAACACATCTTTGTAGTTCCACTTTATGATTTGGATTCCTTGTGGCTTGAAACACATTCATCAGTCTCATGGGTATTTTTACAGTGCTGTAAAGTTTAAAATACAATTTAGAATTAAGACTGATGAGTACTGAATATGTATTAATGAACATAAGGAAGGTGTTCTTAAGAGGTACCACTGTGGCACATGTATAATACCTAGTTCAGGAAAAGCCCTCTGGATTAATTTCAATAAGCTGTCTTCTGTGCTAACAAGTTTGTTTTCTAAAACATACCTAAATGAATACCACAGAAGATTTTTCAGCCATTGAAAACTAAGTCCAGTTTCAGACGTGCAATATGATACAATCATATCAAGACAGTAGGAATTTCAAACAAGCAAAAATTGGTTTTTGTCTCACACCAGCATCCATCCAACAGTACTGTATGCTTATTTCTATCTCGAAATTGTGACCCCTCAGGTTACCATTTTATATGAAAAATAATAGCTCAGATGAACTATCAAGGGAAATTTTTTCACTTTTTTAAGAAACAAGTTTGACCACTAGCCTGAGATAGCTATGCTTGTCACTTGATCAAAAATTCATTGTAGCTGTTTTTGTTATTTTAAACTCCTGAACTGGTCTTCTCAGTTTAATTACGTATTTGTAAAAGTGTACTGCAATAAAGATGCCAGAAGAGCTCAGCTCATACCCATAGTAAACAGTTTAATTTTATTTAGTAGATTAAAGAATTTATCTAGTTTCTGAAACAGTTCATTTAAAACCTAAAATTCCAATTCTACAAGTGACACCATATTGCTTTGTTATAATGGTAGTAATATTTCATGCTTGCTGATGTCACTTTCAGGAAACACTCTGTGTTCAACATCATAATGTCTTCCTGAAAGGTCATGCAGTGAATATGCATGTGAGTTCACGGTTGCTGAGTTCATACAAGATGAAATCCACTGAGGGGATTACAATATTCACAACTAAGACTATTTTTATGAGACACCTGAATGTTATACCAGAATTAAATGTATTTCTTCCAGCAAGATTTTGTTTATCTGGGAACCTATGAATGAACAACATGCGCAATACAATCTTCAAAAAGTGAATTCTTCTACAGACTACAACTGTTTGCCATGAAAATATTTCAGAAACAAACCACTCCCACTGTACCTAAGCTAGAAGTACATCTGACTGTAGGAAATACCTTAGCATGGCAATCAAAGCTGGAGAGCTGAAATGTGAACTACTTTCACTCAAGTTAGAACTGTTTAAGTAGCTCAGCCTTCATAGAACAAAGTGACCAAAATTCCACACATTCATTTTGAATCAAAATCAAGGCATGTCACTAGGAGATATTTCAAATTAATTTCTTAGGGTTTTTTTTTTTTTTTTTGCAAGCACATTAGATTTGTTGAAATACAGATCTTTTTCATGAACTGTTTTTGAAAAATTACACTTTAATAATTTTGGTGTTATAAAAATTACACCACTGAAAATTTCTCCATTGGTCTGTAGCTAGGAACACACATGCATGATTCTTTTGTGACTTTTAAGCTAAAACAAATCTGGCAACATAGAACAAATAGGTGGTCTGTGCTTCTAGTTCTGTTCTGCATTATTCTACTATATTTTGGTTTTATCTGACATTCAGAGGACTTCAGTCAGAATGTAAAAAAGAAGACATTAGTTGCTTTTCCTGTCCAGTTAAACCTATTAATCCAAAAGTCTTAAAATACATTGCAAAAGAAGATGCAACTTATACATAATGTAAGGCAGGGGTGTATCAGTATCTCAATTAAAAATTAAGGAAGCTGAGAGGAGGTATCTTGAGAGACTTTCTCAAGGTCACGCACAGTCAGGAAGAGCCTGCCAGTAGATTCTCCCAAGCCCAGAAAAATAGACAATATGTCAGCGAATCCAAATGGGACAGGGAGCCAGGACAGACACTCCAGGAGCATTTTTATTATTTTATCAGTCTTACATGCAGAGTTGAGACACAGGAGACGATACAGACTCCTGCTGTCACAGGCATCCAGAGACTTCCTGATTACAGGGCATTCTTAAAAGCTTTTCAGCCAAGAGGGTACTTTTAAAAGTTACAGACAACTGTCTTAACCAATCCTCACTAGAGCACGTACACCTGTTATACACAATGCTTGCTTGTTTATACCTTATATAACAATGCACAGTATTCCATTATTAAGCTTAACCTTATCTATCTTGTTAAGCATATTTTTGCAACACTAAAAGCTATCTCAGCCAAACCTGGAAACTCTAACCGTTGTTTTAATGTCCTTGCTTGATGTATCATTGTATCTTCAAGTTTTCACAGCCAAAGATAATCCCTAAACTCTTCTGCTTTATTTCTGAAACTTGCTTTTATTTTTCACACTTAAGTGTCTTTCTACCTTTTTTTGTGTTTCCCACAACAACATGCAGTCTTAGATACATATCCATGTATCTATGCATGTTTTCAAAATATCTTATAAGTGTATTTCCTTTAATTCCAGAACAATTCCATTTTTTCAGCTGTAATGCTAAAGACAAATAATCAGTTTTCAGGCTGATGAACAAACTGGTTTTGAATGCTGAACTCATTAAGGACTAAGGAGAAGCTCACAAACCACTCTACAAAGGCAGTCGGACTAAAATTTGCAGGCTGACACACTGCATAGCATGATCCACATGTATTGATGCTGACACAGGGGGAACATTATGCCAAAAACACCATCTCCCACACAATTAATTAATCAGAGATAGTATCTTTAAATTTCCTTCATTGATATCTGACATTCGACAGCTTCGGAGGAAGGTACCATGAGAAGTTCCTAAGTATTTTATTTGCCTTCTACAAACAGCAGGCGCAAGTAACAAAGATAACTTCTTAAATGTCGGCCATAATAAAAGGCAATGTTAATTACTGATTAATACAAAAGCGTATTGTTAAGAGACAAGGTATGATTGAGGTCATACATTGCAATGATTAATGACTGTTTTCCAGAAAACATTCACTGTAAAATTGCTTGTAAAATTATGTTTCTCTAAGAATTAATTAATCTAAAAGCTTTAAGAAAACATAAAAGCACAATAATCAGGAAACTGGGTAAGCAGTTCACTCTAATTTGTAAAAAGAAAATCTGTATAATTGATTAGTCTGAGAGCAATTACAGAGCTGGCAAAGTCTTCAAACAAGAACGAACTTCAGAACAGCATACTAGTAATTGATTTTTATTTATCTTTCCAGTACTCTTATTTGAAAAAAATAGCCAAAATTGCTGTTCCATTTTTTTGGTATATGAAGGAAACCATACTATGCATGTGCAAAAACACGTGCTCTGAACACACCCCACTATCAGCCTGCTGTCTGACTCATGGCAAGAGAGAACTTCAACCACATCAGTCAAACAGACCTGCATTCCAGCTTGGTTTACAGGCCATATGAAAAAGACCTCAGACAATATTCTGCATAAAACTCTTTTTAATGTTCCAGAAATTTTCCTCCTGTTTGTGATCTTCAGAAGTGTCATGTGAGGGAGTTTGTGATGGTTTTTTCTTCCAGAAGTTGCAGTGATGCCTACATGTCACCAGAGTGAATGCTTGTGAGGAGCAAGCCTGATAAATCATCTGCAACTAATTTGCAGCAGCACTGTCTTCTACATGTGGCAGGCTGGAAAGAAAATTTACCTGTGATGCTACAAAAAATACTTCATGGGCCGCATCTGGCCTACAGCATCTCAGGTATTACACCACAATAGAGGGCTTGGAGCCCTCTACTGGAGGATATGAGAGTATTTTGCTACAGTGACTGCTGCTTAGTAAGTGTTTATTTCACCTTTGTGTGCCATAGAAAGGGCTACAGATGATCAAAACCAGAGAGAGATTTTTGGGTGAAGATACACTAAATAAGTGAGAAAATAATGTCATCTGAGATGCGTGTTGTTTATTTGAGGTTGCTGCTATAACAGGGGACCAAATATGCTATAGCAGAAAATCCAGAATATCAAAAATGCCAACAGCAGTGTTGTTCATGTAGTATAGAGTATATAGTTTATGAATACTAAGTCTATTTGCATCAGCAAACCTCATAACTGAAAATGACAAAGACATATAAGAAGTGATGTGACCTCTGACCAGTAACATGGGAATATTACTATTTAAGATCTTGCTGACTCAGTTCAGTTCAGAGTTAGCTCTAAACACATGCTTTAATATCTTTTAACTTTCAGTACATGCTTAAATTTAAGCTTATATATACAGTTTTTTCTTAATTGGGAGTTAGTATGATATACCAATAGTAAGCAGATGTAGGTGAAAAAAGGAAAAAAAATTCTTGGGTGTGAAAGCTGGCATACAAGTGGATTGTTTTCCCTCCAGAGAAATTAAGAACTTACAGAAAAATAATTTCTAAGGTTTTTCAAATAAATAGAGCTGTATTACACCTGCACTATAACACCCATGGACTTTTATCAACCCTATGAAGAATTGCAGGAGAAAACCCATTAGCAGAAACTTAAAGCTATTGCATACGCATAGCACACCTTAGAGTATAAAGCAAGGCCCTCAGAAGGAGGAGCTTTCTAAGCTAAAGAGGGGATACAAAGCAAGCTTGCAGATGATACAAAATTGTGCAGAGTTGTTGACTCCTCAAAGGCAGGGAAGCCCTGCAGAGAGACCTTGATAAATTAGATGGGTGGGCAATCACCAACCATATGAAATTTAACAGGGGAAAAGTGCTGGATTCTGCACCTGGGATTGGGCAACCCGGATGTAAGCGCAGCCTGGGGAATGAGATGCTGGAGAGGAGCACCACGGAAAGGGATCGGGGGTCTGGGTCGATGGCAATTTGAACCTGAATCAGCAGTGCCCTGGCAGCCCGGAGGGCCAACCATCTCCTGGGGAGCATCAGGCACAGCATCGCCAGCTGGGCAAGGGAAGGATTGTCCTACTCTGCTCTACAGTGCAGCAGCCCCACCTCGAGCACTGGGGGCAGTTTTGGGCACCACAATACAGGAAGTATATAAAGCAACTGGAGAGTGTCCAAAGGAGGGCAACAAAGATGGTGAAGGGCCTTGAGTGGAAGCTGAATGAGGAGCAGCTGGGGTCACTTGGTCTGTTCAGCCTGGGGAAGAGCATGTTTTCTACATGCATTCAGGTGGAGTATTATTCTGGTCAGGCTATTTGAGAATGAATTTTACAAGCAAAGAAATCATTCAGAGAGAAAGACAACATTCAAAATATATTTGTAGATATGAAAAACTATTTGAGGGAAAATAATAAATAAGGAAATGTTGCTAAGAAGAAATGATCATTACACATACCCATGGGTATGAAAGAAAAGAAGAGGGCTGCACTGGGTCTGTCTAGGATGGAGTTCATTTTCTTCACAGGAGCCCTGGTGGTACAATGTTTTGGATTTGTGGTTAAAACAGAGTGGGTAATACGAAAGTTCTGGCTATTGAGAAGCAGTTCTTGCATGACTCAAAACTTTCTTAGTTCCTTAGTCTCTGCCAGCAAGTAAGCTGGGGATGGGCAAGCATCTGGGAGGGAACACAGCTGGTATAGCTGACTCAAACTGGCCAAAAGAGAGTTCATGCCATATATCATTATGTTCAACAGTAAAAATGGGGGATTTGTCTTTCAAAGTAGCTGTTGCTCAGAGATTGGCTGTTGGCCAAACCCAAAAAACACAACTGCAAACAAATACCAAAAATCCCCAGCAAAAAGCCACCAAAACATCCCCAGAAAACTACCTTCTTCCTTCCACTATACTGATTACCAATGTGGAACACTTACTACGGGGAATATATTTCTCTATTATTAAGACCAAGGTATTCATAAATATTCTCAAGAAAAACTTGACTTCAAATTTGAGATCACTTTGATTAGAAAACCAATTTTAGTTAGCATAGTGGCTGATCACTAGGGACAAGCTTTGCTGCATACAAAAATAAATGCTATGAAAATACTGCATTAATTTAAAATATAACACACATGAACATAGAAATGTTTGTGTACACAAAACAGTTTTTGGAAGACTAGGTTCTCTGCTGCTGTTTATATAAATGGGTCTGTTGAAATTACTATTTTTAGTTGAACAGAAGTAATAGTGTCATTAAAATTGAAAGGATACAATAAATTTAAGAATTAGTCATTAAACAAAATCTAGAAGTCATATTGATGCCTTAGGTTTTAACTTTTATATTTTTCAGATCCTGTACTGCTCAGTGTAACTCTGAAACATCATATAGCCTGTTAGCTACTGTTCTCTCATGCTGGTTAGACATAACAAACCCTCTCTGGGCCTGAACTCAAGGACACCTTGTTGTCCCAGGCCCCAAAATGTGTAAACTAAAGCTTCTAAAGGGGGAGCAAACTTGGGGTAATTACTTCATTGCCTGAAATTGTAATTGGAGAAATAACCCTGATATGCAAATGGACCAAACCTATAAAAGTGTGGAAAACCCGTGTGACCATCTTGGGTGGAGCCCCTCAGAGGTTTTTGACTGCCCAGGGTGTACCTTTGAAGGCCCTTAAAATAAATACCCACTTTTATTCTCTTATTCTTGTCTAGCCTCTGTTTTCAGGTAGCCACTTCAAGGCAACAATATCATTCTAATCAGTAGGGTGTCTGGAAGTCAGACTGTAAATACTGCAAGCCTCAGCTAGGGAATGTGTATCTTTAACTGGAAACTGCTATAAAGAATCAACTTGCTCATGGAGACGTAGTGATTATATGTTTGTTGGGGTTTTTTAAAACTGTTAGCACAAAATACCACTTACTTGTGAACTTATGAGCTGACAGTGAGCGTACTTTTACTCTACACAACAATATACAATTTTTCGTTTTCACCTCCTGTTGTCCTGCACCAAGTTATTAGCATTCCATTTTATTTCTGAAAGTCAAAATCCCATGACTCAGAGGCAAGCTGATTTCACCTTCCCTCTCCTTGTTTGCACAGATTGATATATCATGCCACACTACAGAGTCTGTACAGATCAGATTCAAAAGTAAATTTGGGGAAAACAAACCCCCAAACTTATATTCACTTCAACAGCCTTTGGGACAGACTACAGTTTTGACTAGCAATTGGAAATGCAAGTTTTAAGACACACTTGATTTTGCTCTCAGACAAACATTCATATTATTTTGGTCTGTTAAAACAGATTAAATAGCCCATGAGAGTCACCGATAGACTACATGCACAACTTTGCAGATACATTAGAAGATATTTTGAGTAGCATTATCACGCCAAAAAGAGCTAGAAAACAGATAGATAGATAGATATAATATACAGACATGCAAGTGTCCAGGGACTGAGAGAGATATATCTACACTTACACATATTTTTACATACATATGTGTGTATGAACATCGTAAAAAAATATCAATTACCTCATTATGTTTTTACTGTTGCATTTTCCCAGTTCAACATTACCAATGGTAAAATCATCCTGAAGGAGTTGGTCCCTACGTTCCATAATTAATTTTCTTCTTTACCTCTGCCATAGAATTCTGCTTTCCTGGATTTTACAGTTACACATATCAAGTAAGTTTCCAATGCTGTTAACACATTACTTTAAGAACATGGGCACATCTTTGGCCAGAAAAAAAAAAAAAAAAAAGGGAAAAAGCTATCTAGAACCACTCAGTTTTTTGTTGCTTTGCCATTATCTGGAATAAAATATCCATGTACCTCTAATTTTTCCAAACGTTTAGGTTAATCCTAGTGCCTGGGCTTTGCCCCATGACAGCATTGCAGTCACCCAAATTCAGACTACACGTCACCCACCATGCTTAGAACTGCTGCATGACTCAGTTGTAAACAAACAAACAAAAACACAAACAAGAAAAGGTTACTTTTAAGTAACTTTGTAAGTCATATTCTATGCTCAGATGCACCTGATACTGCCATTAAGAACACAAAATCAGAACACGCTGATGATGTCAACAGTGTCCCTTTTGGGGGTTTGTTGGCATTGTTTTCTGGAATTTTTTTCACCCAGTGGCAAGAAATCCGTAAAGCATTGCCTTAAGGACAATTAAATTCCTAGGGATTCCATTCTTTTAAGGAATCAATGTCAATTTTCCTTCAGCTGACTGACCTAAATTTGAGACCCATATTTTCTCTTGCTTATCCTTTATCAGTGCCATAAATAAACCACATATATAACAATCAAACTTTTCAACCTGATGAAATACAGTTTCCTTATATTACCTTTCTCATACAGCATGTTATCAGATTCTGATATATACTGTCCCATGATTTCACAATTTCTTGGCCATTTATTTTAAAGTCTAATTCTTATCAATTACTTCCCTCTGTAGCTTCATGAGCAGTTAAAAGCTAAAGTTAGTGCTTTTCTAGCTTATTTCCTGTATCATTCAATAGCCTATCAAATAGTTTACTCATAATGGTCTCCAGAAGCATTGGGTGTTCTTTCACATATGAAAAACACATGAATAATAAAAAAATACATTCAGGATTTTTCAGAGAAGTTTTCTCCATTGAAACTACAATTAGCATTTATTAGGGCTGGTGGAAAGTTGGAAGATTCAGGAGAAATACCTTTTCTTCCTCTTTACTGCTTGGATAGAGGAACTTAGCTCATAGGACCAATGTTATGCGGCAAGGTGAGTAAACAGATCACGTTCAGTACCCTCAACTACAGGCATAAATACATGGCTTGTATTTAAAGATTATCATTCCATGTACTCCTTTCATTTTGCAACCAAATCATCAATGCTAAAAAAACAAGCAAAGCCGCTAAAATACATAGTTCCCCTAAGAAATACAGGCACTCCTAGAATTTTAACTTTTCCATAGCAGAGTTTTACTAGGAAATATTTTCTACACAAGGCAACCCTAATTTAAGAACTTTATTTTGTCAGTCAACACTTTAAATTAACAGTGGGCAGGATAGAGAGAGGAAAGGTAGTCTGCGAAGAGAACTGCTGCTAGAATAACTGTGCAAAACCACGTCTGAGTGAAGGACACAAAGTGTGAAGGAAATTTAGGCTGATATCTCAGAACTAAGGAAAAAGGGGGAGAGGGATAATTTATTCATCATTTTACAAAACTATTGTTATGAACATATGGCAAATGCTGTAAGTCAACACAATCAAATGCAATACATTTGACTCAGTAACAGAACAGAAAATATGGTAAGGCCTGAAGATGCTGAATTATATGCTGGATAACTCATTCATTGGCATCTCATTTATTATTAATTTTTTTAAAAAAAATCTGTAGCAGCACCAACTTTTAAGCTCTCCACAATTCAGTTCACTGGGGCTGAAAAGACACGCTATGATGTGGCCAGGTTTTGATTATTACTGTTGTGCTGGTTCCAAACTGGTTTTTAGAATGCCAGAATTCAAAGAAAACATTATATGAGCTTACCTGTGAACTCGAAACTATATTTTGCTTAAAACATTGGGCAATTACAAGATCAGTCCTATGCCATATACACTGCAACTCTTCCCACCTTGCTGCAGATGACTTGCTGAGAGCTTGTGGTAACATGCACAATACAAATATTAGCTCTTCCATCATTAAAGTCTCTAAGTCTTTCAAAAGAAGATGATGAAATCACATTTCTTTCACACTTAATTTACCAAACTAGCAAATATACCTAATATTACTATTATTTGGTCCATATTTTTTCAGAATTTTTTTAAAGAATATCTATTTATTTATTCATTTGGATTAGTGTACCTTTCAGTGCATTTAGTCAAAATGGATTTTAGAAGCTGAGAGAAACTCCTGGAAAAATAAAAAAAGGCAAAACAAAAAACCTCAAAACAGCCACCATTTAAAATCAGTTGCTAAATAATTCTTGGCAATTCTGAACAACAAATTAAGATTAGATATATGAAAAACACTTTTATATTAAACTAGATATCATAAGATATAGCCTTCATTCTTTTGTAACACTCCATAAATATTGGAGCATGCATTTTCAGTCTCCTCCAAGAAACAAATATAAGCTTCTATAATTGTACAGATAAGAAAACCAAGTTAGATATGGTTTACAAACAAGACTTTCTCATCAGGAGTTTTGTGGCAGAATGTGAAGAACTTAAAATTGCTGAATTATAGCTGCTTAACTGCAAAACGATTCATCTGTCTGCTTTTGTTCTGAAGAGCCTTTCTAAATACTGCATTTGACTGTGCGTTTCTGTATGCCAGAATGTACTAAACAAATTCTATCAGGTTTCCATAGATGAAAGAGATTGAGATGAAACAGCTTCTCACACAATCTGGTCTCTTTGATTACATTTACAGGCCCTCCAGTCATTCTACAACCCCACCAGTTTTTTACTATGGCTTTCAAGCTGTGACAATTTAGATAAGCGAAACATTAAATAGCTCATTATTAAGTCCACTTCTGCACCATAGGAATTGATGGCAGCATTGCCATAGACTTCAATGGGGGTTGGATTGCAGTTTGAAACACATCACATATACATTCATCAGAAACATTTAAAATTCAGAGACTTTTCAAAACTTCTACAAATCAGTTATACTGAACCAATCTTAACTACAAATCAGGAGGTGGTGGCAGGTCAGTTTTTAGACTACTACAAAAAGCTATTGAAATGAAGCTTTACTTGTTCTGCCATTTTCATCCAAATCTCTTGCTATGACTTCTGAGACAAGAAATCATAAAGAAGTGAAAAGCCATTTCCAGCAAATTTAACAATAGAATAAAAAGAGAAGGGGAAAAAACTTTCAGAATTTTCTTCCAAGACAGGCAAAATATTTATCTGCCAGAAACTGATCTACTATGAAGAACCTACCAGGATGTACATAATTCAAGGTTCCAGCTTATAAGAAATCACACAAGCAAGCAGCTTTGGTAATTTAGTGTAAAAGATAGTAGTCCAGTGTAGTCAGAATAAGACATATTCCAAGTGGGTGTGCATTTCCTTCTCTCTTACATGAGACCAAAGAGGCAAAGCCTAACCAGCTTCACAAATGTATTCTGTATTCTTCAGACTGTTTCTGTTTTCCCAGAAACAAGAAAATGCTAATAAAGTCTCCCTGTGATAAAGAATTAAACACCAGTAATACTGAATAGCTATAAAATTACTCAGTTATGAGGTTACCTTCTATCTTAATTCACCATCTGTGACAAATATAAGCATATCAATCTACCTACTCAGCATCGTGGTTCTTAGGTACAGAAGGAAAGTCCAAAGATTTAGCAATCTTCCCACAACCCTTGCTGATATAATTTTGGGATTCAATACCAATGAAAATACCTTGAAAAAGATAGTAATAAAATACCATACCAGTGTAATGGCAATATAGCTTCTTTCCTCAGCATTCCCATAGGACATGGAGCAGTGTGGGTATGATACAAGGCAGCTGACAATTCTTCAGTAACCCAGGTAAAAGAAAAAGCTGATGGCTCTTCCTTGAAAATTCTGTCCTGAAGAGAAAGGAGAAAGTTACTCAAGAAATTCCCCACAGAACTTCCATGGAAACAAGGTTTAGAGGTCGAAATTTAACTTTTTTTTTTTCCTAAAAATGCAGCAGTGAAGACATGGACATTATCAACACATGCATTTTTTTCAACATGGAAAAGTTTGTGTTTTAAATGTCTTCCCTCTGTTGCTACAGATTTTTGTTGCCTCAAGAGAAGTGTCAATGGCAGAAGAAGCTACAGTTTTCTAGATGGCTCTCTTACCCTTTATTACTGTAATTTAGCCATCTTTTCTTCAAAACTACTTTTTGCACATGTTATAGGGTATTTCAGGGATTACTTTTTCAGAACTATACTTTTTTTTTCTTGATTGTTCATTTCTTTCTATCCATTGAGCTTTTCCACTTTTCCAGATAAGATAGTCTAGTGGGTAATTTTCTCCATTCAGCAGAATGTCTCCATTTAATACTCCCCTGGTGATATCTAGAGCTCAGGTACCTTATTACCTTACACATACAATTCTTTCTAGATGTCAAAAAGGAGCTACCTCAAAATAACATGCCCAGAGTGCTGAAAATTGCAGCCATGCTTGAACACCAGTTTGAGGAATAGTACAATATTTTTAAGAAAGTGCATGTCAGCTAACTGAGGTCTGAATACCATCTTTTTCACTACTTTGGAATATTCTCATTTAGAGCTCATTTTTTCAAACACACATAATGGAGAGTTCTTGTAGCAATACATGACAGTGATTAAATAGTCACTTTAAATGTTTTCTTTTAAAAAGTATAGCCTTAATGAGTCAAATATCAGCTATTTCTTTACAATGATATTTTAGTAACTCCCATATTAATATTGCAGCATTCTACTCACTCTGCAGGACTGATCATATGTGGATCATATGAAACAGCAAACTCATGTACATGAGCAGCCATTGAATCAGCATCAGGCCTGAATCCAACACTGCAGTTGTACAGAAACAGTATCAGATACGCCACAGATTACTGCAAATTACATCCAGATTATCTTCTCAGATAGCACTGTACTTGCCCGTGTCACCTTGATTAAGGAAGATTCCTTCAAAAGGAATTAGGGTTGAACAACCATGACTATAATTACAGATCTTTTCTTTGTATTTAAGTATCATATTACTGTATTGTTCAACTCTTGGTTCAACTGTATTTTAGCCTAGCAAAGGAAGTAGACTAAAAATAAAACTACATAGTGCACTTAGAATTCTGATCAGTAGCTTGCAAAATATTTAATTTCTCAAATGAAATATGGCCAAGGAATTCAAATATTACCTCCTCTCTGTCAAACCTTTGAGACCATGGGTAGTCAAGGTTTGGTTCTGTTTTCAGCTATGACTCATGACCTTGAGGTATAGTGTGGTGTTGATAAGAACCATTCTTAAAGCATTCCAGATATCAATATATGGATGAAAAAAAATTAACATTCCAAGATTATTTCAAAGGCAATTTGATTTCTGAGAAACCAAAAAAAATAATCAGGTATGTTCACAAATTAAAATGTTTTAAATATAGCTGTCTTCCACTAAACTGCTTTCTGTTTTGTTTTAAATTTCCACTTAACTATTCAGGGTATCATTTTATAATACTTTTGTTCAGGAAAGCTTTGTGCATAAAAATATTTTCAGGGTTCAGAGGGTGGAGGGGACTTAAACCCCCACTCAGCTGTCTGAATTTATGATAAACAGAAGGGTTAGATTGCATACAAATACTATTCTATTTTATGCAAACATTTAGCCTCCAGCATGTTCTCTTTTTCAGAAGATTATTAAGCACACATTGTATTTCCTGTCTGAGATCTGATCACTTACTGCTCTCAGTGACAGAATGGCTGATTTTTTTGCTTAGAACAAAAGCAACTCATGGTTTCCAAAACAAAAATTACTATTTCTTTTCAGTCAAAATAGCAATAAAACATGAAATCATGTGATATTTCTTCTAAATACTATTACAAATTATCTTCAGAAAATGGTTCCTTGAAAAGAAAGTTGAGTGAGCAGGTATGAAATTCTGACATTTGTTGTCCTTCGCTTGCTTCGTGTGGGGCTAAATGTTAAGTTCACAGGTCAAGCAGTATTTGATTAGACTAGTTGTGGATATTCTAGAATGTTAGGGTGTGAAACAACAATAGTCAGGAGGAGAATTATTACTCTTTTTCAATTTCATATCTTGAAATTGATAATAAGGCACTCTTTGGAATTAACATTGAGGAAATAACCAAAATAGACATCAAATAAAAATAAGATAAAGAAGACACCACCCTCCTCAGTAGTAACATAGTGTCAAATATACCTTACCTTTCATTCACAGGTTTAAAAATCGAAACTAAACACTAAAATGCAACATTTTCTAGGAAAAAATCATAATCATGCTTCATAGTCCTATGATGTTTCAGGTACATCAGGGCATTGAGATGCTCAGAAACACCGTGGTGTAATATTATGCCTCTCTAGTGACTAGCCAGTGTTTCAAGACTACGGGGTTTCATGCTGCAATATAATCAAGGGCCAAACCTAGTCTTGTGGAGAGTGGAAGGTGATGAACTAAATGTGCAAAAGAAGTGGTGTCACTGCTTTTAAGTTATTCTATAAAAATTGTCTCTTCACGCTGCACAAAGAAGAAAACATACTTTAAAGTAAAAGCCCAATAGACAAGAAGTTTGTGCCAGTAAATCCATAGAATTATTAAGGAGGAAAAGACCTCTAAGCAATGAGTAAAACAAGTAACCTAACACTGCCAAGTCCAACACTAAACCACATCCCTAAGCACCACATCTACACCTTTTTTGAACTTCCAGGGAGGGTGACTGAGCCAGTTTCCTGTACAGCCTGTTCTGATACTTGATTATCCTTTCAGTGCACAAATTTTTCCTAACATCCAATCTAAACCTCCTCTAGGACAACTTGAGCCCATTTCCTCTTGTCCTTTCCCTTCTTACCTGGAAGTGAGCAACTTCCATCTGGCTACACCCTCCTTTCAGGTAGTTGTAGAGAGCAATAAGGTTTCCTCTGAGCCTCCTTTTCCCTAGGATAAACCCCACCTCCCTTAGCAGATCCTCATAACACTTGTGCTCCAGACCCTGTATAAGCTTTGTTGCCCTTCTCTGGACATGAAATGGGAGACTTTTAAAAACTCTGGCCTCTCTACTTACAGGTACCCTCAAAAAAGAGCATGGGGCCAACCCTATCCTAAAACCACTCATGGAGGTTAATCTATGTGCTAAATTCACTCTAGCATCTTAATATTGAACTTGTCATGCCTCCATTCCTTTACCTCTAGTCACATAGGTTAAATAATGTAAAATTAACTTCCAAGATGCAGTCTGGGAATAACCCAATTTCTTCAACAATATTTAAAATTTCAAACATGATACTGCAAGCAGCATAAACCTCAGTGTAGCTCTGAAATTTGGCCTTCTGACTGAGTTTAAAGAAACTCAGCAGAATGTCCTCACTGATCTGAGGCACACTAAGAAGTCCTGCTACAATCTATGAAATTGATGTCTATAAACTTTATTGTCCAGAGACTGAAAATCTTCCTTAATAATTCCCAGGACATTAAAGATGCAAATGTAATTGTTTTCATTAGGTTTGTCAGAACAGATTTGCAATAACTCACACTTCTCTTTGTTACTGCAAATGGTGAAAGCAGGCTCTGTGAGCACTCAGGCGTTTTCATATCAGTCATTTTCCCTGAATGAACTTTGTTCTGTCCAGAAGTGCCAACCTGCAGCCCTGTACCTTCTGCATTCTTCTTGCAGGCTTATTTTACATCGTTTCACCCCACTGCTGTTTTTTCATTGCTATTGCTTTCTGTCATTGTCTGTCTTTATGTGAATGTGATCACTGATACTTTAACGCTTAGGCTCTTGCCTTAGTTAGTGTAAAATATGATACAATAGATAGACAGATTCTAAAAGAACCAAAACCACTCTGCCAGAAAGAGGCTTTATAAATCTGTTTTATTCACAACAGCTCTTCTACCTGCCAAGCAGTTTGTTACTATATAGGAGAAGGCCTTAATTCCAGATACCTTTCATTGTGCCCTAACACTACCACCCTGCATAGGCAAGGAACTTATTTGTTACTTTTTAAGAGGAGGTAGCATTGCGTGGCAAGATTGTGTCATTGCCAAATATCAAACAAAAGCCCCTGTAAAGCTCAGAAAAGAATAGGAAAAATTGTGATAAATGAATTGTCATCATTTTCAATAGTTTATTTTCAACCCTATTCAAGACAAGGAAACTGACCTGAATTCCTGAGAAATTTGAGGAAGAGAAGATGTATGGAAGTTCCTGCCATATCTGCCAACTGCTATATGAGCTTTTATATTAAGTGAGCTGGAATCACTTCATTAAAACAACAATTTAACATCTTAGACAAGGGCACCAGGAAAGCAAGCAATGGAAAAATTAGTTTCAAGAGAAAGAACATGACATATGGACTCTTCTTCATTTGATCCAGAACTGTAAGGAAATGGCTAATATTAGAGTCTATTGTGAGACACTGTGGTCTTGTTGTTCAAATAAAACAGAATATTACCATTTTTAGTTTTTTCTAAAGTATCTGGTATGTATTTGAAGGCTTTGTTTAATTTGTGTGTGTGACAGAAATATTCAGACGTAAGACTCAAGTATTATTTTAAAGTATTGTCAAGCAATTTGGCTGTAAAAGATCAATATTTTAGAGCCCGGAGTTTTACCAGATAATCTCAGCCCCAGGGCTTGAGCACATACCCTGACCACAGGCCAGGTGCATGCCAGGATAAGAGATGAATGTGTATTTTAGTTTTCTACAGCAGAAAATCCAGACATGTAAAAGAGCAGCAAGTTTCTGTGCATCTCCCTGCAGTCCTCGCTTTCCAGGTTTACCAGGGAACAAGGACTGAGGATTACTGTGCCAATTGTACCTGTCCTTATGTGTAGACACAGCCATTTTCCTCAAACTGTCTAAAGCAAAGTCAGAGGTACCAACACTGGCACAAACTACATTTAGAACTGTTCAAAACTGAATCACAAACTGATGAAACATAAGTTGATGAATGACTACTATGTAGCGCAGGTTTAAGCTTCTGCTTCAATTTTAGGCAAAATTTCCAAAATTAGTTACATTAGAGGACGTACATTTTGGAAAAACTGCAGAAGACATCTGGCCTTGAAATGCTGAATACGTTTTGCTTATATAGTTTAAAGCCTCATTTTAAATTATCTTAGTTCAACCAACACTTTCAGTAAAGCAAGTGCCACAGCATCTTATTTCTTAGAGACGCTCAGGCAGCATACTTCACTGGAAGGATGAAAGTATATTGCTAGGCATTATACCTCCTGAAACAAATCCCTTTTGGTCAGTACAGATGCCAAATCATACAAACAGACAAAAAAAGAAAAAAAAGAAGTTTAGATTTACATATTTATGTGTGTACATGCTCATAGACAAAAAAAAGACAGAATCAGTTTAGAGGAAAGCATTATGCTACATTCAAATGTCAATTTACCACTTTTCAAGGCAAAAGATTTCCTGGGCACCATTTTCAAGTAACCTCTAAGGACTTGAAAATTTTACACAGCCTTGGTTGTATTTATAGTACTCAATGTATTAAAACCGCAGTTAACTCTAAAGTGTGTAAGTGACAGAAGAACAAAACATTTATTTAATGTTCAATCTGAATGTTTATCAAATTTTCTCAACAACTAAACTCTGAGGCTGACTGAGCTGTTACAGTCCTTTTAAGGTGATGCAAGTTCACTAATCTGCTCTGGACAATGGAAGCTGATGCGGGCACCTTGGGCTAGAAAAGATGAGGCAGTGTTGCAGGAATGCCATATTGCTGTTCTGGAATCATCACATTACATCAAGCACATGAAGACAAAACAATTTAAAAAAAAGTTTTGATTTCCCCCCCATGATAAAATACAATAATTAGTCTTTTTTGGCTATGTCTAATAGAGCATATGCTATTTGGCATCCTGCTGTAAATGGCAATGAGCAATGTCTACAGAGATTTATTCTTCCCAAAGTCTCCAAAATACACTCAGAGCTTGACAGATAAGATGATGACGATAATAAACCATTTATCAAATTGAAATGCAGTCACCTCTGGGGTAAGCTGTGATATTAATATTTTCTCCTGTGAATGTTCATTGTACCCCTTAGAGAGTAGCATTATCCGAATGGACTGCAGCTACAATATCACTTCAAGATCCCTTCCAACAGCTCGAAGAATTTCTTCTGATATATGGGGGCTAAAAACAAAGGTATTCATGCTGCTCTAAATGTGAGGGTCTGCACTGGAGATAATACAGTTTTTCAGCATAGCAGGATACTGCACCAGGTATGCAGCTTTGTGTCTGGAAGACAAGCTCTTATCACTCACTTACAGTGCTAACACTGAGAAAGCTGCTGACCAGTCTCATCAGATCTCACGAAAGCTTTTTTAACCTTGCTAGATGCATTTCTAAATTTAATTGTCTCCTCTTCAAAATGAGATCATGATCTCTTGCCTTACAGACGCTATCCAGGTTTTCCTTGGCTGCCATTTTTTTAAAAAATAAATTCATGCCCATTGCATGTACCTTCTTGTGATGTTTAAATAAGTTCTGTAGGGAAATGGGAAAAAAAGTTTTATTGCTTAATTTCTTAATATTAAAAAAAATTCTTCTACAAGTACAAGTACACAGCATAAAGCATTACTTCAAGCATATTAATTAACTGAAAGAAATATATCGCACTGCATAGAAGGCCTAATAGCCAAGGGGACTTTACATTATATACATATATATAAAAAGAAGAGTAAATCTTGATAATAGTTCTTTTTCTGTCACAAAAATAAAGCTCATCTTTTTGAAGCATTGATATGAGCAATATGTCATGTCCTCCTTATTTACTCTACTGATTAAGAAATTGGAATGTTGATACCACATGTTGTACCATTAAAAAAATATACAATTGTAAGAACAAAAATGGTTCATTAATTCATGAAAATCCAAATTTTAAACCAAGGAAACTAGTGTAACAGGTCACTCTTTCTTCTAAACAGTATTTCAGCAGGAAGAAACATTATTAATTCTATTGACATTCCTTTCGTTTAGAAACAAATTTGAAATAATCCAATAATATTTAAGTCTAGAGTTTTCTCTGATAGAAGACCTCAATGCAGTAGAACACATCAGCTAGCAACATTTCACTGAACCATTTGGGCACTTTGCTCATTGTAACTCATGACCACTCACCCCTACACTGACACTCAAACATGAGCGAACAAATTATGTGGAGGAGAACGTCACTGCTTTCTCCCAGTGGACATCACTTGTCACATCCCAAGAGTTCCATTAATAAGTCCAGTTTTAAAATAATTCAACTACAAGCTTGAGAATTAGACAGACTTTTTTTATCACCCTACTACTTTCAGATAGTCTGTTGAAAAGCAGAATTACTGGGAAAAGTGCAATGAAACCACGTAACAGATGTGCCTCCCAGGAGCAATCAGTGGTAGCGCTAAATGCTGTCCAGAATAGCTAAAATGGCACACTCCTTCCCATAAAGGGCACAAGTCTTCACTTCCTTTTCTTCCACTAACAAAATCTTGCTAAGTTACTTATAACAGCATGCAATGAGTTGTTTTTGTTAAGCACAAAACACTAATATTTTGCCTATTTCAATGCTTTCTATATATTGCAATTTTCCACAAACTAATATGCCAATACAAGCAAGATACACTGCACATACTGACACATCCCTGCATATCAAATAACAAGTGAAATAAAAAACTCAACTCATCTCTCTCCTCAGATGCTCTATTCATTCTTGAAACTATGTAATTGCCAAGTTAAAGTCCAGATTTTATCTGGGTCAGATTCACTTGATCTAAAAATAAAACTTTGTTCCCTGAAAGCATTCCAACTAGTGCAGGCATTCCCTTAAGCCCATAAAATAAAAATAATATCAGCATCAGAGATACTAAAATATGAACATAGAAATGGAACACTGAAAGGATTTGGGTTGTTTGAATTTGGATTATAAATTCTACAAATGTAATTCCAACCACTCACTTTACAACAATATTACTGTAGTGGATAGCTCTCCTTAGAAACAGAGCCAGCTTTCATTCAGCTTTAGTGGGAATATTAATGTTGTAATTTCTTACCACTTTGCAGCTTTGAAGGATGACAGAAATTAAATACAGAGGCAATTATTTTAGTTTCTACTGGAATACCAGTTTTCTTTTATGTGCACTTTAGAAATTCCAGTCTGATATATCTAGAAATTTCTTTTCAACTCTTTTTATATCGGCAATGCTAACCACACACTTCTGGGTGACTGCTTTTTTTAATGCAATCCTTATGTTTTACCTAGTCTGCTGAAAGAGCTACCTACAGAAGTCTCAGTTTGCTTCTCCTCCATACAAGCTCCAAATTTCCCATTTTGTTCCATTCTCTTCTTGTCCATTCCAACATCAGGAGTCACTCAATGACAAGAGGAAGAGATTCTAGGTGATGAGAGCATGTGTCTCAGACACTTCGAGCCTGGATGCCCTTCATCTCCACCAGCATCTTCTCTTTGCCGGGGTGAATTCCCTCCTACTTCTCCATTTGTGAAAGGGTAAAACAGATGTGCAATGCTACTAAGGAGACTGTAAAATGTGGATTTAGCAAGCAGAAAGTGCTCAGATGACCCAGCCAATTAAATCCGACCAGTCAGAAGTCAGCTATACCATAATACCCTGCCCAAGGACTGTATGTCCCACTTCTCCCAGAAGTGTTGCCTGCAAAGGTCCAGGCATCTACCACAATCTTCTCTCACAGTATTTTTCCACTTTTATACCGTGTAATTTACACAGGTAATAGGTGATAAAATGCCAGTTTTGGGGGAAGGCAGACTGGAAACAAGTTCTATTTTTATGAAATAAATAAACATCTAGGGCTTCCAACCTTTTTATGTTAAATCATTATCTGAACCAACAGCATTTGATCAAAGCAGAATAGCTGGATTTGTGTGGATGGGAACAAAAAGAAAATAAAA